>JAUMJL010000111.1:0-600000 GCA_033558185.1 Dromococcyx pavoninus
GGCTACTTTGCCTGTTCTGGTGGAGAGGCAGCGTGCTGTGTGGGTGGACCCTCCCCCCAGCCTCGTCCTTCTGGGGACGAGGATCAAGCGGCTCTTTGGGCTGGTTTAACCCCATTTTAGCTAAAGTAAGCGCTGGTCCCAGCAGCAACTCCATCCCTTCAGTGACATCTTCAACTGCGTGTGGGTTAAAACCAGGATCACACTCACTCTGCAGCATCAGCAGTGGCCACCCAGACTCACCTCATGCCTGAAGACGAACCCCACGACAGCAGCGACCAGGACGATAAGGAAGATGAGGGACAGGAACATGGCATACTGTGGGCAGAAAGGGTGGGATGGGGTAGATGGGAAGGGGTGGGGTGGGGTGGGATGGGATAGGATAGGATAGGGTCGATGTGGTGGGGTAGGATGGGATTGGGAGGGGTTGATGGGATGGGGCAGCATGGATGGTATGGGCAAGGACGGGGTAGGATGGGATGGGGTAAGACGGGATGGGATGGGGTAGGACAAGAAGGGATGGGGTAGAACGGGATGGAATGGGGAAGAGTGGGATGGGATGGGATGGGATGGGATGGGATGGGGTGGAGTAGGATGGGGTTGGGATGGGACATGTCGTGATGGGATGTGTTGTGATGGGTCAGGACATGACGTGATGGGTCAGGATGGGTTGGGATGGTTCACGAGGGGATGAGTCCCCATCTTGCCCCGTGCGGGGCCACCCACCAGCTTGAGCATCCAGGTGCTGCCGCGGCAAGTGGCGAAGCAGCCGAAGGTGCCCAGAAGGACAACGACTGTGCCGGTGCCCACCAGGACGAAGGGCACGTTGGTGGCCTTCTCATCCAGCAGCGAGAAGTACACGGCCAGGCTCACCTTGCCCCAGACGCCCACGGCTAGCAGCACGATGCCCGACACCTGTGGAGACAGGAGAGCTCGCGACTGTCGCGATATGTGTGTGCGATAGGGGGGGAGGGGGGACAGCGCTCACCCAGAACACGAAGGTGTAGGTGAGCAGGACGCTCTTGAGGCAGGTGATCACCGGCTTCGTCTGCAGCCGCCGCGACGGGGACGCCATGGCCGACACGGGCCGAGCCGGGCAGGACGGGACGGGCCCGCTGGACACGCCCCCCCTCTGGACACACCCCCTGTGGTCACGCCCTCGCCCCGCTGGACACAGCCCTCGCCCCGAAGGACACGCCCCCTCCCGCCCCAGAGGACACGCCCCCTCCCGCCCCAGAGGACACGCCCCCTTCCGCCCCAGAGGACACGCCCTCTCCCGCCCCAGAGGACACGCCCTCTCCCGCCCCAGAGGACACGCCCCCCACCGGAGGTGCGCGAGTGACGGCGGAAGGAGCCGAGTGGTCACGGAAAGGGCCGAGCGTGCTCGAAGGCCGCTCCTTCCCGCGGGGGCGCCCCCTATCTGCACCGTGCCCGGTGCTTCCTCTTGTCTCCGCCGTGACACCTCGTGCCCGATCTGTGCCCGTTGCCACCCCTTGCCTGCACCATGCAACCCAGTCCCTGCTCTCCCAGACCCACCGTGACCCCCATCTCTATCCCAGGTGTCCCCCTGCAGAGTAGGGACCACCCCGCACCCCAGCACACGGCACAAACACCATGCCAACAAGCCACGGGCATCCTGCCCGCTACGGGACAAGTGCTCCATCCCTCCTTGCAGATGTCCCTGGGCTGCAGGTTTGCCAGCCAGGTTTCTGCACACCTCTGCTCCTGCAGCCCAGGCGTTAGCCCTGCACAGTGGCCTCCCGGCAGACCTCTGCTGCTCAGGACAGCTGTGTTATTAATTAGTGTGCTTACAGGCCTGGCCACCACATAATTAGGGCATTCAGGCAGCACGTCCAGCCTGCGCCAAGTCTCCTACCTGTCCATGCCAGGCTCATCGCTCCTCTCCCCTCACCCATACAGTCCTGTACTCCAGAGCCAAAATCCCAGGTGGCTTTAGCTCCTGCCTCACCTCCCTCCACTACCCCACGGGACACGGGGCGGAGGGTCCTAACAAACGTGTTTCATTACCTCTGCCTTGTGGGGGCTGAACTTGAGCTGGAAAATAGACCCCAGCTGGAAACACTTGCTTCCAGACCGGTTTCAGAGCCTGCCGTCTGCAGCAAGATCTCTGCCTCCCTCCTGGAAAGAGGTGGAAAAAGGGTCGTGGTTCCTGCAGTTTTGTCCTCAGTGCCCTCAGAACCCCAGTTCCTGGAGCCCAGCAGGGCTGGCGTAGGCTCAGCTGCGCTCTCTCCTATGTCAATACAGACTCCTGGATCTTCTGCTTGCAAAGAAAAAAATCTAACAACATTTTAAAGCCTCAGAGAAGCAGGAGGCGTGTTGGAAATCAGTCGATCCTGGGATTTATTATTTTTGACAATCTCATCATTTTGGGCCTGACTCACAACTTCTGAATGTTTGGGACAGACAACAGAAGGGAGAAGTAGGTTTGCTCAGCAAGGACAAGCAGGAGGGTCAGGCGCCTGTGCAGTGACAAGGCAACGGCGAGGGCTGTCGCCCTGTTTCCAGCCCTTCTCCATCCTCGGCAGGACCCGGCACAGCAGACGGGCTGGCTGGCCCCTGGCTCCGCGGCATGGCTCAGGAGACAGCTCCCATCCTGCTGGTTGTCCTCGCCAGACTGGTGTCATCCACATGGCACGAAGGTGAGCGCTGGGGTGCATGGGTGCAGTGGGGCCCCCCGGGGACGGCAGCCTGCAGGGTCTCACTCCTCTCAGGTGTCTCAGAGTGGGGAAGGAGGGGTATGATGCTGGGGAGGGGTAAGGGGTGCCGGCGAGGTGGGCTGTGGAGTACGGCAAGGAGCGGAGGGGGTGCTGGGAGGCATCCAGAGGGAAACAGAAAACCAGCCTTTCCATCACGCCCCTGCCTGCGGGAGCGTAGCTTTCTCGCTGACTCCCTGCTCCCACAGGGGCCATTGGCCAGCAGATGTTTGCCTGGACTGAGTGCTTGGATCCATCCTCCACCGCAGCCAGGCAGCTCGATCAAGGATCTGTTTCCCTTGCTCTATTTCAGGGAGCTCCCCTTACCCTTTCCCATCCCCTTGACACGCTGCCAGCACGGCTGGCTAGAGGTGATCCTGCCCGGCTGGAGATGATCCTGCCTGGCTTTAGATCCTCCTGCCCGGGGCAGCCAGGGCTGCAAGCGGGCCCCAGGTGAGAAGGAAAAGGCAATGCCTGCACAAAAAGGAAATATCACAATGAAATGGCACATCTGCCTGTGGAGACAAAGCACACCCCATCCCTGGGGTCCCAGCGGTGGGCTCAGCAGCCCCATCTGGGAGCAGCCCTACTCACTGGGTCACTGACCCATCCCCACTGCTGGCCCCATGGATGCCAGCCCTGTACTCGCCCCGAGCCCCTTAGCTCCCCCAGGCAGCTGTGGCAGTGTGGGAAAGGCGCCAGGATAAAAGCCTTGTGGAAACCAGTGAGAGACTTAGTGGAGCTTGTGGGAAGTGGTGGGGAGTTGCTCTGGAGTAAGGTTCATGTCGGAAAGATTTTTAATGGACTTTCCTCCCTGTGATGGGGCTGCTGCTTGGCTTTGCTGATATCCCCTTCCCAAAACCTGGAGCCGAGGGAAAGGGAGATGGAGGCTGCAACTTCAGCCAGGGTCCCTTCCCAGGCTGAGCATCCCCACCATGGAACAAGGACTGCGGTGGGGTGGGCTGGCGGCGAGGAGGGGGCAGCGTTGGTGGGGGACGGAGGAAACGCAGCGGAAACGTGAGCTCAGTGCTGGGGAATGCCGCGGCCGACCAAGGCACCACGGCGCTGAGGGGCCACGGGGAAGGATGTCAGCCCTGTCCCTATGCATTGCTCACTCCCCAACTGCGAGTCCCTTGCCCATGGGGACATGGTGCAAGTCAGAGGGTGGCCCACAAGGATGTGTTCCCCCCCATCCATGGGGCCAGAGGCCCCTCTGCACAGCCTGGATGGCGTGAGGCCAGCAGCTCCAGCCAAGCCCTTCCAGCAGCTTCATCCTTCCCTGGTGCACAAGTGAGGGGCTGCACCGCTGCCAGCCCCCAGGTAAGGCAACATCTCTCCTCCATTGCCTCTGCCAGAGGCTCTGCTGGGAGAGAAGCTTCCTTCCTTCCCTTAGGGTGCCTGGTGGCAGGAACAGTGCTACAGAGTCGGTGGAAGGAGGACTTCCCAGCACCATGAAGCCAGGGGTGGGTGCCAGCCCACTCGGCGCCAGCACCCGTTTCCTGCCATAACCACTGCTGCTCCTGCCGCTGTTTAGTCTGCGGGCTGGTGCCAACGGACACAATGGTGCTGGGCACTGGGATCACTGTCTGCCTGCCTTGATGGCAGCCCCAAGGACAGCAGGACAGTGTCTGCCCGGGGGTGGGATTGCCTACTGGAAGCTGAGGGATGTTTCAGGGATGGAGGATGCAGCTGCATGAGGAGGCATCTTCTCCTGGCCCCTCACTACAAGAAGGACATGGATGTGTTGGAGCGTGCCCAGAGAAGGGCAATGGAGCTAGTGAGGGGGATGGATAACAAGTCTTATGAGGAACAGCTGAGGGAACTGGGCTTGTTTAGCCTGGAGAAGAGGAGGCTGAGGGGAGACCTTATCACTGTCTACAACTGCCCGAAAGTAGGTTGTAGCGAGGTGGGTGTTGATCTCTTCTCCCAAATGACAGGTAATAGAATGAGAGGAAATGGCCTCAAGTTGCACCAGGGGAGGTTCAGATTAGACATCAGGAAAAATTTCTTCACTGAAAGGGTGGTCAAGCACTGGCAGAGGCTGCCCAGGGAGGTGGTTGAGTCACCATCCCTGGAAGCGTTTGAAAGATGGGTACATTAGGTGCTGAGGGATCTGTTTTAGTTGTTTACAGGTACAGTTGGACTCGATGATCTCAAAGGTCTTTTGCAACCAAGCAGTTCTATGATTCTATGAAATCCTCACGCAGCCCCCTTGTCTCTTTCCTTCTCCCCAGGGTCTGGCTACTACACAGCTGAGAGCCACACCAATGAGGTGTATGTGGAAGAACCTCCCCCTGAGCCTGCCCTGGACTATCGTCGAGGTAACAGCATCCAGGGCCATCCCTTGGGTCCTCATGGGGAAACCAAGGCATGGCAGGGCTGGGTGCACCCCTCACGTCCCTTTTTTCCCCCAGTGCCCCAGTGGTGTGCCACACTCAACATCCACCGCGGAGAAGCCACCTGCTACTCACCCCGGGGTGGGTCCTACCGCAGCAGCCTAGGGACACGCTGCGAGCTGAGCTGCACCCGTGGGTACCGGCTGGTGGGGCCCAGCACCGTCCAGTGCCTGCCCAGCCGCCACTGGTCTGGAATGGCCTACTGCCGACGTGAGTGTGCCCTGGCCATCGGCTTGTCCACAGCCCTGCAGACACCCATGGCAGCCAGTTCCAGATGCTCTGCCCACCAGCGTGGCCAGGCAGCTGCTTCCCTCCCCTTTTTGCTCTCTCCATCCCAGAAATCCGATGCCACGTGCTGCCGGCAGTGCTGCGGGGCTCATACGTGTGCTCAGCCGGCGTGCAGATGGATTCCCGCTGCGACTACAGCTGCCTGCCCGGCTACCAGCTGGAGGGCGACCGGAGCCGCATCTGCATGGAGGACGGGCGCTGGAGCGGGAGCGAGCCTATCTGTGTAGGTAAATTCTCACCCTACCATCCTCCCAGCCCCACGGTGCTGGGGCATGCACAGGCAGGACACTCTCTGTCCATGCCTGCTGCCATCACACCCATACCTGACCCAGGTGCTGCCAGCACCCCCCTGCCCTGGGATCCCTGTCCCCATTGCTCCCTGAGATGCTGGTAACCCCGAAGTATGGGCTGGTGCAGGAAACATTGGTCTGGCCTTGAGGCAGTTGGGGCACGTTGGCCTGGGATCAGCACACTTGGGGCATGTTGGTCTGGGATTGAGGCACCTGGGACATGTTGGTTAGGGATCAGGGCACTCAGGGCTGGCTTTGCAGTAGGTCTTGCTAGGTCCAGGGTGCCTGAGCTGTGTGCAGCATTGCCAGTGCCCCTCGTAGTCCTGCCCCAGTACCCACAGGTTCCCCAACTCCATCTCCTCCCTGTGAGCAGATATGGAGCCTCCCAAGATCCGCTGCCCAGACTCCCGGGAGCGGATAGCTGAGCCTGGCAAACTGACTGCCACCGTCTACTGGGACCCACCTCGTGTGAAGGATTCTGCTGATGGTGTCATCAAGAGGTGAGGGTGGAGGTGCCGTGGGCACTGCTGGCGAAGGCTGGGGACGATGCTGGGTGCTCCCTCTCAGCACCTTGACAGAGAAACACGTCTGCTGGGCACAGGGTGATGCTGCGGGGCCCAGAGCCTGGCTCCGAATTCCCTGAAGGAGAGCACGTGATACGCTACACCACCTACGACCAGGCGTACAACCGAGCCAGCTGCAAGTTCAGCATCCGCGTCCAAGGTGAAGCAGGCTCGCCTGGGACCACTGACAGCCTCCCCCCAGCTCTGGGCTCCCTACCCGAGAGCCGGGGCATCACCCCCAGCCCTCACCCAACCTCCCTCTTCGCAGTGAGGCGCTGCCCTGTCCTAAAGCCTCCGCAGAATGGCTTCCTCTCCTGCACCTCCGACGGCAACAACTACGGCGCAACCTGCGAGTACCAGTGTGACGGGGGCTACGAGCGCCAGGGCACCTCCCTGAGGGTCTGCCAGTCCACCCAGCAGTGGACGGGCTCACAGCCCCTTTGTGCACGTAAGTAGTGCTGGGCAAGTGAGGACCTGGGTGGGATGCTGCCCTGCAGCAAGAAGGGGTGATGGGAAGAGCAAAACGTCATCTCCCCGTGCACTGGCGTCTCCTCCCAGCCATGCAGATCAACACAGCTGTGAACTCAGCAGCCAGCCTGCTGGATCAGTTCCACGAGAAACGCCGCCTCCTTGTCATCTCAGCTCCCGACCCCTCTAACCGCTACTACAAGATGCAGATCTCCATGCTGCAGGTGAGGAGGTCCTCCGCCACCCTGCTTCCCACCCCCTCCAGCCCAGCATCCTCTCACGGCTTCCCCCCTCTGCAGCAAGCCACCTGCGGGCTGGACCTGCGGCACGTCACCACCATCGAGCTGGTGGGACAGCCCCCACACGAGGTGGGACGCATCCGGGAGCACCAGCTGTCTCTCAGCATCATCGAGGAGCTCAGGTAGGAGGATGAGGGGCTTTCCTGCAGAGCCCACTATCTATAGGAGGGGAGCAGTGACAGGGATACCTCCAGGGATGACAAAGCATGAGGTTGCATCAGTGTTTGTGGACAGTCCCTTGCTGTAGCCCCTAGAAGAAGATGGGAGCTGCCACCCCAGGAGGACCTGAGCACGGTTGGGTGGGATGGGCAAGCTCAGCCCCAATGTGCAGCACCCCCAGTCCCGACCAGCAACTCCCCCCTACATCTCCAGGCAGTTCCTGCACCTCACCCGCTCTCACTTCAACGCGGTGCTGCTGGACAAGGCGGGCATCGACCGCGAGCGCTACATCTCCCCGGTCAACCCTGATGAGCTCTTCGTCTTCATCGACACCTACCTGCTGAGTGAGCGAGAGGCAGCACGGCGGGCGCAGAGCGGGGACCTCTGCGAGTGAGGCAGCGCCGGGGAGAACCCCCTCTGCCACTGCCAGCCTCAGCGGACAGACATCTTCCTTTCTGCTTTTCTAGTCACCCACCATAGAGGAGGACCAGGACGCTGAGGACCTCTGGGGGGAGGAGAGCCCCTCTCCAGCTGCTCTGGCACAGAGATGCGAGCAGGGATGGGGTTGAGGGCCACGTGTCAGCAGCATCCCCACAGGAGCAGCTCCAGCTGGGTGGTGCGATGGCTCAGCCTAGCCAGGACCATGGTGGGAGGTGTCAGAGTCCCCCTTGCTCACACGCCAGGGCAGGGTGGAAGAAGGGAAGCCAACATCGGGCTGCCAGAGCAGAGGAGAGCAGGCAGGACAGGCAGAGCAACAGTCTAATACAGCAGCTTCACCCTCTCCACCCCGTGCACAACCTGAACCCACTCCCTCCCACCCAGGTCCAGCTCTGCCAGGCAGGTGCTGCTGCCAGGCTCCTGTTGGAGCTGCCAGAAAGCCTTTAGTATCAATAAAAGCAAACAACCCAGCACTCAGCAAAGCCAGCAGCAGCCCACCACCCCCCGAGGGCTTGCCTTCCCCATCCTGCCTTTCCCTCCTCCAGGAACTCTTCCTGGGAATTGTTTTGACAGTAAAATATTAACTCAAAATAAATAAATTTGTATAAAAGTGAGTGCTGGCAGAAGGTGTGTTGGACAGAGGCCCAAGAAATTAATCCTTCCTGGGGGACACTACCCCCAGGCCCCCAAGCTGACCCCACATGGCTCCATCCCACACCAGCAGCCTCCTTCAAGAAGAGGGTGGAGAAGACAAGTAGGGAGAAGACAAGTAGGGAGCAGACTGTGAAACAGAGTGGGTGGGAGGAAGAAGAATGGAAAGACGAAAAAAAACAACCACATTTCAAAGCATTTTGCCTGGGGGAAAAGAAGGGAGGGTCCACAAGCACTCCAGTTCAGCCTGAAGTTTAGTGCTGTGCCTAAGACAAAAGGAAAAGCCTTTAAAGAAGAGAGGCCAAGAAGACTTTCTGCCCAAGCGTGTTTAGAGAAGGTCATGTTTATTAAAGAATAAGGATAATGATAACCATGTTTGGCAGCCCTGCTGGGCCATGCTGCCGAGTGCAGCTCTTGAGCAGCAGTGGTAGCCCTTGGCCGAGTCCTGATGCCAGTGGCACAGCCTATGGCCTCAGTTTGGCCATGGTGGAGCGAAGTTGGAGTGTCCCCTCTGCCCATGAGCCCGGGTACTGGCGCATCTTCTGCCACAGGTTCAGCTCCTCACCGGTGGAATCCATCCAGTCCACAGCTTGCCCGTTGCTCATGCCTGGGAGAAAGGACGGACATGGGCAGAAGTCACTGCTGGAACAGCCTCCTGCCCACCACAAGGCAGCCCCAAGCAAGGCTGTTTGTCATCAGGGTTTGATAGGATGCCAGAGCTCCTCACCATTGCCCACTCCCAGACGGACACCCCCAAGGAAGTCATTGCTGGACAGTGGCTCCCGGTCCCAGACTGTCAGCTCCAGGCAGATGTGCTGCAGGTCCTCCAGGCTGATCCCATTGTAGACAAAGGTGTGGTTGTAATGAGGGTTCAGGGTCTTCTTCACCACAGGTGTCTTCCTCTTGGAGGCTTTGTTTTTGTGTGGCAGCAGGTAGCTAGGGGAAGCAGCCCCTTGGGTTAGCAGCATGTGTACAACTGTCTTCTACCTCAGGGGCTGGGGCATGTCAGCACTCCAGAACCTGATCTGGAGCCCACCTTCCCTGACATAGTCCAAGCAGAGCCACAATGGTCTGCAAGGGGCTGGATCTCTGCCCCAACTCCTGAAAAGCCACTCAGCAGACTGCAGGTGGCCTAAGGAGGAGAAAGGGCAAGAAGCGCAGTCTGCTCACCCCCAGCCACGCTGCCCAGTGGCTTGGTGATCTCTGGGAAGTCAATGTGATGGCAGCTCGAGCTCTGCCCTGCATGCAGTCTCCCACTGCGACCTCTCAGCCAGCCAAAACCCAGGAAAGTGTTTACTACCAGAAGCATCTTGCCTCCAGGCAGAGATGGGCAGACAGTGACTTTTAGGGTACCAACACAGGCAGCATGGGGCAGCTAATGAAGAGACCCATCCCTCTTTGAGGGAGCTCTGGGATGTGGCCAGGGAAGACAGTACCCTCATTGCCCTCCGACCTGGGACCCACACTCACCCCTTGACAAAGCTGTCTGATGTCCCCCCGGATTTGGCAGCTGTGAGGTTCTTGGCTTCTTTGATCCAAACCTGGAGCTCACCACCTTCCCCCGTTTTGCCTGGGAAAAACCCAACACAGCAAGAATTAATCAACCCTAATTTCTGCCATCCCTAACTTCTGGAAAGGTCCTGCTGAACAGCCTTCATTGCAGAGGCAGGTACACATTCCCAGTTGGTATCTCCGCTGGCCTCCTCCCTAACTGGCCCTGTCTGCTGAGGTGAAGACAGACAATTGCTCCACAAGGAGCCGGACGGTCCAATGCGGTCCAGCCCCAGGAAAGCACTGGAACCACTCAGCCAGCCTGAGGACAGCCAGGTCTGCCCTGACCCAGATCAGCCTTGCAGAGAAGGCTGCAGTAGCACCACCCAAGAAACCCACCCAGACCCAGCTCATGTATCCACAAGCCAATCCCACAGGCTACACAAAGATCCTGAAGCTCCAACACTCACCCTTTCTGCCATTCCCAGCACCAGGGTGCTTGGGAGATGGGATGTACTTCATGGAAACAACCAGCTCCCCCTTGTACTGGTGGAGACCAGCAGCATCCGCCCCAATCTGCAAAGAGGCAAGGCTTATCAAACACTGCCAGAGAGGCCAAAGCGGACGTGGCAATGGCTTGGTCTGCGTGCAGCACCTCCCCATGCAGGGTCCAAAGAGTTTAGCTTCTCCTAGAGGTGGTTTATCCAGTACAAATGCCTGCAGACCCTCCCCAGCATCACCAGGTCTGATTCAGAGCAGCTCCTTTGGGATCCTACTTTAGCTAAACCAGCTCCCTGAGGAAAACCTATTTAGGGGGTTCCACAAGCTGCTCGAACCCCAGCAATGCCAAGGGCTAAGCCCACAGTACAAGCTAATCAAAAGAACCAAACTTTTAAGTTCAGCAGCAGCATTTACTGTTGTGACAGAGCTGCACGAAGGCCCTCGCCACTGAGCTCTGCAGCCCGCAGCAGGATGTCCTGGTTGATTTCCCCCATTTGTTTGCCTGAATTTGGCTCCAACTCCTCCCAGCTGGGAGCAAGGAAGAGCCACGCTCTTGGAGCAAGCAAGCAGAAAGAAAATGCCTGATAGGACAGAGACACATCCCACAGCATCCCATGGGGATTTGCAGAGGAGGAGTGAACCTAGGCTCAAAGCAGATGATCTCCCTGTTTTTAATACAACAGTACTGCTCTCTGCTTCTGGGCTCATCATTTCTCTAAAGATTTGATTTGGCACAAGCATTTTGGCTACTCTTGGCCAAGTTCTCTGCACCCCTCTGCCCACAGAGGGCCACCTCCCCAGCCAGGGCCAGGCAAGGGAGGCTGCTGTGAGTTGGAGACATGCAGGACCAGCACCTTGCCGTGTAGGGGCAGAAATTCCTCCAGGTGACTCTCAAAGTTCCAGGCATACAGTGGGACTTCCACCTCTCCCAAGAACGTGTTTCGGCCAAAGCGATCGTGGTGCCAGACCGAGAACTGCAACGTCCTTGCACGCAGGAGGGACTTGTTGATCTCGTACTAGGAAGAGAGACAGGGAAACCATCACTGAGCAGGCAGGGCCAGGCAGGGAACAGGCTTGGCATACACCATCAGCCACAAATCTCAAGCAGGAGAGGAGACAGGTTTGAGGAGCCATGGATGCACACAGGAGACTGTTTATCTTCCTTTCCAAGCGTGCTGAAACCTCACAGTCTTGGGGCAGTGGTGCAGGAGCCCATGCTCTTCAGGCCAATCATCCTCAGAGCTCATGCAGAGCCAGGACCAGGACTCATGGCATCCAGCCAGCTCACCACAAGCAAAGCTCTGCCAGCCCACTGAACCTCAGGTGTTTAAAGCACAAGACTTCAGCAAACTCGGGGTTGTGGGAGCCTAGAAACCCAGCCACAGTTCCCACTTCCCTCCTGTTCAAAGAGTGCCTGGCCTCAGCGATGCACTGCTGGGCTTGGGGACAGAGCCAGCCCTTCCCACCACCCTGTGGTGGCTACAGCAGGGACTGTGAGGTGCAGCACCAACTGCTTATGCCTTGGGGTCCAGAACTGCCTTTATCTCTGTCTCTGCAGCCGTACTGCTGGACCTTCTGCCACTGCCACCTGCCTTCAATGGCCCAGGAGCCTTCTTCATAGGAAAGCAACATCCAGGGTAAGCAGAAGGCCCCTGGCTCTGGGAGATGTAACAGGAGCCAAGACACACATTCACACCTGCAGTTGTGCCTCCACCCTACCATAGCACACAGGGTTTGAGAACGTTGCCACATGAGAGCCGTGACCCAGCCTGGGAGTGGGTTTATCCAGCTCCCCAGGTGCAGTCTCCAGCCATGGGTCCTCTGCAGAGCTCCCACTTCAGGGTTTGGAGCCCACCCATTCCCTGGTTTGTTCCAGCAGCATCCTCAGGGCTAAATGCCTGCCTGACCCCCCAGCGGGGAGTGGGCTGCACCCCAGCCCAGTCCCACACACCTTCAGCAGCTCATTGTACAGAGGGTTGATGGTGTTGCGTTTGATGGTTGTCTTGCGTTTCCCTTGCCGGGATTTGTCGGGCAGGAGATAGGTCTTCACATACCTGAAGGGAGAAGCAGGCAGCATTTCACCACAGTCTCCCCACAACCAGCCCCCCAAGTCCCCCAGGGCAACCCCAAACCTCCTGCCCCACCAAGACCTCCCACTTACAGCTCCCATCTCTGGTGAACACCCCACAACCCTGCTGAGCACCACCAGCAGTGTCACCAGTCATCACCCCCCCGCTCTCACGGGTTGGAGCGCTTCTTGCCCTCGTCCCCGTAGGCGAGCTGGCGACACTCCTTCACGTGAATGAACAAGGTCTGTGTCTTCTCCTCATAGCTCAGCGAGAAGGAGATTCCCCCAGTGACGGCGACGTTGCCAAAGTCGCCGGCCTCGCTGTAAATGCTGACCATGCTCCCCAGTGTGCTCTGGAAGACACAGCAAGGCAGCATCATTTGATGGGTGCCTCTTCATCCTCAGCAAGGCTACTCCTCACACCCCCGCTTCTCATCCCTCCACGGCTCTGGATGGCCACCAAGTGCCTCCCACCTCCACAGAGTCTCCCTGGAAGTAAGCTAGGTCTCTCTGTGTTTCAGTTCCCTTCAAGAGGAGGAAGCCCCCTTGCTTCAAACTCTTGCCCCTATGCCTCAGGAGCTGCCTGCTCTACACCTCCCCTACCCAACCATCGGTACTGCCCTCATCCATCACTTCTTTCTGCAGCAGAGCAGAGCACAGCCATGCTGTAGGGACTCACCAAGGAGGTGCCACTGCGCATGCTGCCTCGGGCCACCCTCTGGCGATGGATCTCCACCAAGTTATCGATGTCCTCCTCCTCCTCCTCCTGCAAGGAGAGGCACACCCACCGTCTGCTTGGGGAACACTAGGACACAGATGGCCAGAAGGATGGTCCCTCCACCTGGCAGCTGGCTCCATGGCTTGCCAAGGGTCTCACCAGCTCTGTGTTGAGGCCGGGGACCGACTTGCTCCTGTCCCCCAAAGAACCGCCTTCCCCCCCGAAGTCATCCGGGCGCAGGTCGATCACTGACTTGGTGTAGTCTGCACGAGAGACAGTGAGGCAGGAGGCAGCGGCTCACTACAGCATTAGCAGAGTCCTGCTGCTCCCTCAAGCAAGGGGCTGCCCCAGCCTCTCCCATCTGCACTGAAAACCCAGGGAGAAGCAGATGCCCACTACTGGCCAGGCTGGCTCCCAAGCTCCCCTGTGCCCAGGCAGCTCTCACCCGCAGGTCTCACCACCCGCCGGGGATTCTTCTTGAATATTGCTTCATGCTCGTCCACTAAGGTGCTGCTGCGGCTCCCTACGGTGGCATCCTGGGGAGGAAGGATCCCTTCAGAGCAGGGCTGGGCTGAGCACCCTAAGGGACTCCCAGCCCCGTGCCCCAGACAGGGCTGAGACTGCAGGGCAGCAGCACGCACTCGGCCATCGGAGAAGGGGTTTTTGGAGTGGAGAGGGAGGGTCAGGCTGGAGGCAGCGGGTCCTGCCGGTGCAACAACCTGTTTTCCATCTTTGACGGGGGCAGCTCTCTCCAGGGAGTGACTCCTGCAGAGGACACAGAAAGCTCTTTCCCAGGCCAAGATTATGGCTGGGAGAGCAAGTGCTCCAAGGAAGAGCTGTCTCCCCACAAGCTCCCTGGAGCACCTCAGCCTGGGGAGCACAAGGACCTGCCTGCCCAGGGCTAGGTTCCAGCCCAGCCAGAGGAGCCAGCTCCCCCTCACTAGACTGAAAAAAACCACACTTGAGACAAGGTCCTCATCCTCTCCCTTGCCAAGGACAACCACCCATGGAGCCCCTCACCTGCCCTGCACGCCACCAGGACTAGCTCTGTAGTCATCCAGGCTCATGTTTTCCATGGACTCTGTGTCACTTCTGCCATCCCGAAGCTCTGAAGCATCCAGAAACAAACTGCAGACAGACAAAACCACAGGTATGTCCTGTTTGGCAAGAAGGCCGGTCTGAGAGAGCGCTTCTGCATCACCAATGATCCAAGCAGGGTGGCAGCATCTCTCCCATCTGTGCAGCAGGCTAAGGCTGGCACCCAGAGACAGAGAGGTGACAGGGATCCTCACCTAGGCCCCTCCCGGGGTGCTGTAGGGCTCTGCTGCCGAGCTGAGGATCTTTTGGGCTCGCTGAGCTGGGCTTTCTGGAGGAGGGTTTGTCCCACAGTCTCTCTTTTGCTGGCTAGAAGGAGAGAGACATCAGCACATTGCCTGGAGCAGCAGCTGCTCCCAGCTGACTCTACATGGAGCAGAGGTGCACCACACAGTGCTGGAGCATCCTAGAGGGCTGGGCTGCAGGAAAAGGCAACGCTGCCACACCCCTACCTGCTGGCCTGTGCCGCAGGGACAGCCGCACCATGTCACTGCCCAGCCGGTTGGCGAAGCGGTTCACCCTCTGGTCATAGAACCAATCACCTGTTGTCTTCTTCAGCTCACTGCAGGGCAGGGGGGCAGTGGGAGACAGTCAGGGGCAGTGGGGGGCTGTTCCCTGCACACCACCACCACCCTCAGTGCTGCCTCCAGCCAAGGAGAGCACAGACAGTGGGCGTCTTCTGCAGGTGGCTGTGCAAAGACAATGCACTGGACAGACAATGGGCCAAGCTACATCCTCAGCCAACATGGGATCAGGGCAGGTTTTGTAGGACAGAGAAGACAGTGAGAGGAATCCTGAGGTTCTTGAAACACAGGCTGCACCAGGGGAGATGCTGGAGTCAATAACGAGGAGGGAGGGAGGAAGGAGCGAGGTGGGCATGAAGGAGACTCAAAAGAGGGACACAACCCAGCTTCCTACCACCCGAACGTGGGCACCCACCCCAGGAAGTGACCGCAGAGACAGCTGTCCTGCACTGGAGAAGACCAGTTGAGCTATGACAGGTTGGCCACCGGAATTCAAGCTGGGATGATTGGGAAGAGGAAGCGGACAGGAGGAGCATACAGACAGTCCCTGCCACTTGTTCCCGGGTACTCACGCCTCCTTGGTGCAGACTTTGCAGCGCCAGGAGCTGTTGGGGCTGTAGGAACGGCAGTCCCGACACACCAAGTGGTTGCAGCCCCGGCAGGTGTTGGCCTTGGGGCTGACGCGGCTCAGGCTCTGCTGGCAGCGGGCGCACGTTCGCTCGCTGTAGCGTTGGCTGCCCCGTTTGGCTCCCTTGCGCCGAATCTCCAGCAGCTCATTCTTTAGGCGCCTGCTCGGACCCCAACATCAAGAGCCTCAAAGCTGTGCGGGGACCCCAGGGCTGGGGCAGAGCTGCCCCCGAGCCCCGCTGCCCATGTCCTCACCCCACCAGCTGCTTCTGAAGCAAAGCTAGGAAATCAGCACCCTACCTGGCCCAGTGACATCCTCACCTGATTCTCCTCTCCTCTGCTTTGCGGAGCTCCTCGTCCCGCTGCAGGACCTGCAGGATCAAATCCCTCTCCGTGTCTGACAGGAAGGACAGATCCACGGCCTCTGACATCGCTCCGCGTGGGTCGCTCACTAGGAGCAGCTGGACACGTCTGTGCTAGGAGCAAACAGCCGCTTAGCACAGCCGCATCTCGGGCTTGTAGACCCCAGCCCAGCTCAGCTGCTGTCCGGTTCCTGCACCCCAGGATGGGACTGGGTGCCACCCTAGACCGGCACTACTGGTGTGCGGTTCCTGCACCCCAAGACGGGAATGGGTACCTGGTTCCTGCACCCCAGCCCGGCTCTGCCAGTGCCCGGTCCCCGCACCCCAGGCTCCGCCCCGAGCACCCGCCCTGCCCCGGGCCTGGCGCTGATGCGGGCTGGGTGCCAGCCCCGGGACCGCACCCGGTTCCGCGGGACCGGGGCTGACGCCCAGCGCCAGGGGAGGAGCGAGTTGCCCCGGGCTGCTGCACCCGCACCCGCATGCCGGGCTCGCAAAGCTGCGCGTTCCCCGGAGCAGCAGGAGCCGGCCCGGAGGCACCGCGAGAGCTGACAGCGGGACCCCCACACCCGCATTCCAACACAACCGGATCCCTATACTCGCATTCCGACACAGTCAGATCCCGACTCCCGCACTCCGAGAACCAAACCTCCCACATCCGCACCCCCACAGCCGCACCTCGAGACCCAGACCCAACAACCTGAAACAGCTGCACCCTTTTACCCTGAAACAGCCGCACCCGCACACAGCCAAACCTCGAGAATAAACTCCCGACACCCGCATCCTGAAAAACAGACCCCTCCCGACACCCGCATCCTGAAAAACAGACCCCTCACATTCACACCTCCACAACTGACACCCGCACCCCGAAACAGCCGCACCCCCACACAGCCGAACCCCGGAAATAAACCCCCGACACCTGCACCCCGACACAGCCGTACCAGACACTCACATCCCAACACCGCCAACTCGACACCTCGAGAACCAGATCCCCAACATCCGCACCCCGAGAACCAGACCCCCCACACCCTCACACCCTGACACGGCTGTACCTGACACCCGCACCCCCTCACCCCGAGAACTGGACCCCCACACCCCTGCACCCACCGCCGCACCCCGAGACAGCCCGGAGGCGGTTGTAAGCAGTCCCGGCGAGAGGGACTTGCCCGTCCCCGACGGCTCGGAGGGACTCGGGAGCGCCGTGCGGGCCCCCCGCGTCCAGGAGCCGCGGGCAGGAGCCCCGCAGCCGCCGGTCAAGTCCCGTCCTGTCCCGTCCCAGTGCTCCCCGATACCTCCGGCGACTCTCGCACCTCCCGGCAGCGGCGGGGAGGGGGGGCGGTGCCTCCTTAAAGAGCCCCGCACTGCCCTTTCCCGGGGCAGTGACCCCCCTAGGGCTGCCCCCAGCCCGGGGCCGCTCTCGGCCCGGCGCAGCCCGGCTCGGCGCCCGCCGCTCCGCCCATCCCTCCGGGGCGGGCAGCTCCTCCCCGGGAGCACCCGGCACCGGCACAGCCAGCCCTCCTGGGAGCCCAACAGGGCAGTGAGGATATATCAACACTCCCAGCTCCGCTCCAGGCTCTGCCCTCACCCTTCGCGGTCAGAGAGAGGGGCTCTCCGGGCTCTGCCCGCAGCAGCGCAGCGCACACGGAACCCTGAGCACACGTGGCAGGACAGGGCGTGCGACTCAGCCGTGCGGAGCTGTGACACGCAGAATGGCGGGGCTGCACGGGCCACAGCCGGGAGCACCCACAGCTCCTGGAGTCCTACATTCGGGTCGGGGCAATCTACTTTTTCAATGGGGGACGATGTGATAGAGAACAGCTCTGTGCAGAAGGACTTAGGGTGCTGGTTGATGAGAAGCTCGACGTGAGCCAGCAATGTGTGCTTGCAGCCCAGAACGCCAACGGTGTCCTGGGCTGCATCTGAAGAAATGTGGCCAGCAGAGCAAGGGAGGATTCTCCCTCTCGTGAGACCCCACCTGGAGTATTCTGTCCAGTTCTGGAATCCCAAACATAAGAAGGATATGGAACTGTTGGAACGGGTCCAGAGTAGGCCAAGAAGACAATCAGGACTGGAGCAGCTCTGCTGTGAGGACACGCTGAGAGAGTTAGGGTTCTTCAGCCTGGAGAAGGCTCCAGGGGTTCCTTAGAGCAACCTTCCAGTTCTGAAAGGGGCTACAGGAAAGCTGGGAAGGGACTTTTTACAAGGACATGGAGTGATAGGACAAGGGGGAACGGCTTTAAACTGGAAGGGGAAGATTTAGACTGGATGTTAGGAAGAAATTCTTCACGATGATGGTGCTGAGACACTGACACAGGTTGCCCAAGGAAGCTGTGGATAGACCCTCCCTGGAGGCGTTCAAGCCCAGGTTGGATGGGGTCTTGAGCAGCCTGGTCTGGTGGGAGGTGGCCCTACCCATGGCAGGGGAGTAGGAACTGGATGGGCTTTAAGGTGCCTTCCAACTCAAACCATTCAATGATTTTATGAAAGGGCATGGTTTTACCGTTGGACTTGATGATGTTAAAGGTGTTTTCCAACCTAAACAATTCTGTGATCCTGTGACATGGCTCTACCCACAATTTCAGCTGTGCTCCCTGCCACAGGACAGGGGAGAGCCAGAGGTTCCCAGTCCTGTGGGACATTTACACAGGGGAAAACCCGTGGAGCCTTGAAAGGGCCAGTAGAAGCTCCCTCCCCTGGCAGCCATGTCCCTGCCACACAGGTGCACCCACAGCTGTGCAAGAGGCGGGTGCTATTATGCAGAGCTTTGGGCTTGCAGGCAGAACTGCGGCAGAGGATGCAGGCAGAGGCTTTGCTTCCCTAAGCCCCTCCGCACGCTACCCACGGACCCACTGTCCCCAAGCAGGACTCTCATGGCTGCACCAGCGTTCACGATTTAACTGGACACCAACAAGAGAGGTGGAAAACATTCTTTTTTTTCTCTAAAAAGGTAAGAAAAAAACAAGATTAATGGACCTGTTTCCAGTACAATAACAAAACTCGCTGGTAAATACATGCACAAAGCCTGCCCCTGACTCACTGAAAGGAAGCCCAGCAGGATTCCGAGATTTATTCAGCCCTGCAGGTCTCTCCCACAACAACAGGGTTGAAAGTGGCACCACGTGTCCAAGACCTGGGCAGCAACAGGCAGAGCTGCTGCAGGACTTGGAGCACTCTCAGCCCCAGCTTACCCACCCTCTGCCAGGATATGGCTCCTGGATGTATGTCCCATGGGAGAGCATCCCTCGGTGCACAGGGAGGTGCTGCTGGGCAGTGCTACCACTCAGGAACGAGGGGATGTGATGCGCATCCAGGCTGGCAGCAGGCAATGGCAACACATCCACCAGTGTTGGCCACCAGTGCTCCAAGACCACAGTTTCATGGCCAGCTAGGCGGGCAGCGGCGGCCGGCACTCGAGGTCCAGCACTATGTGATGCACGTGGGGCGCGTAGGACTTCACTGCCTCGATGTGCAGGATGCTGGTGTGCCACTGCTGCCCATGCAGCTCTGCCAGCAGCCCTCGGATCCGCGCCGCCGTGGCTTCAGCCCACCTCTGCCACTCACGTCTGATCCTGGCCCCCACTGACTCCTTCCCACTGCCCTCCATTGGGTGCTGCACCTCTCCATCAGAGCCGGCTTCCTCAGCCCGCAGGACCAGGGTCTCCACATTGTGATGGATGTGGAGAATCCCACCCGTGTCCTTCTTCAGGACGCGGCAGGCCACTGGCCAGCCTTCCTCTGAACTGGGAATCAGCCCCAGGTTCACCCGGTCTGCTACATCCCGCAGCTCCAGCTGAAAGGAAGGGGAAAGTGAGGGCGATGCCATACAGGAATGGGGGCTCCGTGGCTGGGTGGCATCGCTCACCTGCCGGCTGTCCCCATGGTGGATGTGGCAGCGGTGCTGCACACCATTCAGCACAAGGTTCCTCCTCAGAGCCTCCACAGCGTGGCTGTTCCACTCGCAGGCGTGGGCAAAGGCGGCTGCCGCGTGAACCAGATAGGGCAGCGTGAAATACCCGATGCCTGGAGACACCAGAGATGGCAGTGGCTGAGGGCAGGGTCTGGGCAGTGCCAGGGTCCACACTCCCCCCTGGAGGCAGGATCGGATACAGATTACTGCCCCAGCTCTCTGTGCCTCCATCGCTTCAGGTCAGAGCAAGCCCAGACACTGGGAAAATAGAAATTTATCCCACCCAGCCTTTGCGCAAGCAAAATCTGTCTTGAAAAATGGTTACAGAGGAGCTTATTTTACTTTCAGTCTTTGGCCATTACCTCGAGACCTGCCCTGCTCTGCTTTCAGTGCCCACACTACCATTTATTTTAATTATTCCACAGTAGTTTTGTGAGTGCCACATCCTTTCTGTGTGGCACAAACTGGAAGCACTAAAGTCCCTAAGCAGAAAGCACGGGCTCTCCAGACATGCAAACGCCTGATGTGATCTCCTCACTCATCTCACAGCACAGGACACTCCAGTTAGCACCACCTTGTCATGAATGCACATAAGTGCAGGCCCAGGATATCTACAGGAGCTTTTAAAAAATAGTACCAAGGGAAAATCTCTTCCCTGGATTCAAATGATTGCTATGATCAGCACTACGTACAGAGCAGTGCTCTGCAGAGCCTGAGTGCAAGGTCATCCTGAGTGTCCAAAGGTAACAAGGACATACAAGAGCCAGAAGTGTTAGGACAGCTGAGGGCTTCCACATGGGGCAGGAGCTCTAAGCCTAGATATTTTTCCAGTCCAGGCTGGAAAAGATATTTCACATCCACCTGGATGCCATCAATACCTACATCACTGGTCTCTGCCTGCCCTGCCAAACCCCTCCTCATCTCCATTACCTGCATAGAGATCCACCAGGACCTCCCCAGAACAGGGCAGCGAGGCCACCCGCAGCTTCTCTGTGATGTTGCCCAGTGAGAACATGCACTTGGTCACGTCGAATGTGTACCTGGGAGATATTGCCAGCCTAGTAAGGGAAGCCCCTTCCCTGTGCCAATCACATCCTGCACTGTGGCTCCTGCCTACCTGATCCCATTGTCCACATGCTCCACCCAGCCATCCTGACCCAGCAGCAGGGTGACACTGGGAGACCGCATTCCGTCTGGCAACACCCGTCCACGCCTGGCCACTCGCTGGGCACCCAGAGCTGATGCAACCGTCTCCCAGAGCACCTGACCTGCAATGCATCCATCCTGGGAGCTTTGCAAAAGGCCAGGGCAGCTCTGCAGGCTGGATCTGGTCAGGCAGGATCTGGGCAGGCAGGCCCTGCTCCTCCTTACCCAGCTTCTCCCATGGTGCAGCCCTGAAGCTGTCCTCACTCAGCAGGATCAGATCTCCATGCCGCTGCCAGGCATGGGGAACATCCCGCTCCAGCTCCTCCGACCAGCTCTTGCCCAGCAGCCGCCGCAGCTCATCCCGCAGCTTCTGCGCAGGCATCCGGCGGCGAGCTGCCCTGGAGGGGACTGGGTCCTGTGTGAGGGATGTGGCACATGGGGCTGGGACCCCACCACCCACAGCAGAGCTGAGGGCAAGGGGTCTCTCCCAACCTGGATGTGGACCAGCCCACAGGGCATCTCCTGAGGTAGCCGCAGCTGCTCAAGCTTCTCCTCCAGCACGGGCAGTGCCACGCGGCCCCCCGGCACCTGCTGCAGCCGGTAGCGCCCGTCCAGGAGCTGCTCCTCTTCCAGATGCTCCCTGCAAGGCCAAGGCAGAGTCGGACCCTCCACAGCCCCACAGCCCACCCCACTGGAGGGAAGAGAACCCCCGGGCAGGGGGCTGGCCTTTTGAGCTCTCCTCCTGGCCAGCCCTGCCTGCACCCTGCACAGGCTAACCTGAGGCGCTGGGCAAACTGCGGCTCCGTGGCCAGCGCAGGGACAAGGACATCCATGGCTTCCATCCCACTAAGCCCCAGGACAGAGGGATGTCACTGGATGGAAAGGACATGGCCACCTGCCAGGTGGGCACAGTGTGTAAGGACAGGAGAGCGCTGAGGCTGTGGGGTGTCCCAGGGCAGGGGGCTGGCTGTCCTGGCCTGACTGGGGATCGGGTACTTAGAGAAGTGGGGTCCCAAGGGATGGGGTGTTCAGTGATGCGGTACCCCAGGGAATGGGGTGCTTGGGGTGTAGGGAAAGGGTGCCTGAGTGATGGTACGTGTACAGAGTGGGGTATGCTGGGAATGGAGTGTTCCAGGGCACGGGGGGCCCTGGGAGTGGGGGCCCCGGGAAACAGCAGTGTCCCAGGAGATGTGATACCCTAGGAACGTGGGGTCTTGAGGATAGAGGTGTCCCAGGACCCTAGGAGTGCAGTGGGGATAGGGGTGCCCTAGGATATACGGATGTCCACGGGATGCGGTGTTCTAGGAGTGGCGTGCGTGGGGAACAGGAGTGTCCTAGGAGATGGGGGTGTCTCGAGGGATGGGGAGCCCTGGAGTGCAGTGGGGACAGCGGTGTTCCAGGGGACGTGGCGTCCTAGGAATGGGGTGCCAGAGGGATTCGCCCCTACGGCCACGAGATCCCCGTTCCCCGGCCCCGCGCAAGGCTCCCCGCAGACCCGAGCCCCCGCTCCTACCAAACCAACAGCAACTGTCCCCCGCCATGCCGACTGCAGGCGGAAGCGGAAGCAGGGGCGGGACCGGAACCGGAAGCGGGAGGTGCAGCGCGGGGCTGGGACCGGAAGCGGCGGCGCGGTCTGTAGAGGGGATGGCGGGGCTGTCGGTGCGGGACCCCGCTGTGGATCGGTCCCTGCGCTCCGTGTTCGGTGAGCGCCGGGGGAAGGGGGACGGGGACAGGAATGGGGATAGGGATGGCGACAGACATGAGGATAAGGATGGGAATGGGGCCAGGTATGAGGGTGGGAGCCGGAATGGGGATGGGGACAAGGCTGGGGACGGGGATGTGAATGGGAACGAGGCTACGGATGGGACGAGAGCGGGCAGGGGGTCCAGCCAGCAGCATCTGCTCCGCCGCTCGGGAGCTGTGTCCACACAACCCTCGACCATCATGCTGAGCAGTCACCCTCTCTTCCACAGTGGGGAATATCCCCTATGAAGCCACAGAGGAACAGCTGAAGGACATCTTCTCCGAGGTTGGGCCTGTGGTCAGCTTTAGGTGAGAATGGCTGCCGACCTCCCCAGTTCCCCCGGGGCAAATGCCTGACAGGCCTTGCAGGTGCTTGGGGCTGTGCAGGGTCTGCTGTGTAGAGCCAGGCCTCCAGCGGGCAGGAGAGGAGCAGTGCAGCTTCTGGGGGGGGGTTGTCAGTCTGTGGTATCAGTGCTTGACGTGCAGGTGCTGGGGTCCTGTGTCCAGGTGGGCTGGAGGTGTAGAGTAGAACAGGAGGTATCTGGGCACACTACTCCAGGCTGGAGGCAGCTGCCTTGCTGTGATGTGGAGCTGGGGCAGGTACATCTTCAGGTCCTGGTCCGGCTTCATGCAGAGAACTGACTGCATTCCATCCTGCTGGTTCCACAGGGATGTTGACTTGGCACCAGGATTCAGAGAGCTCTCAGATAAGTGCTTGGGAGTTTCAGGAGCCCAAATTTGGTGTGTGCCTTTGTGAGGTCATGCAAAGCACAGCACATACTCTGGTATCCCTCTTCAACATTGAAACTCTGGGAACATCTATCGGCCTGGGTCCAGGAGGCCTTTTGGTTCCGGCTTAGGGCTGACTGTTGCATGCTTAGGCCTGACCTCAGTGCCTTCACTCTACTTCCCAGCATTTCAGTGTACCCCAATAGCCCCCTCCTGAATACTGGGGAGCTGTGTGCGCTGTCTACTGCTTTATGCTTGCGCTGCCCTCAGCGGTTGTGGTTCTCTCCTCCTTGCTCTGCAGACTGGTGTATGACAGAGAGACGGGAAAGCCAAAGGGCTATGGCTTCTGCGAGTACCAAGACCAGGAGACGGCCCTCAGTGCCATGCGGAACTTGAACGGGCGAGAGTTCAGTGGGAGGGCCCTGCGTGTAGACAATGCAGCCAGTGAGAAGAACAAGGAGGAGCTGAAGAGTGAGTCTAAATTTTATGGTAGAGAACGCACTGATGTTGTGCTGGGCCTGGCCTTTTCAGTATTACAAAGCTTGCCTCTTCTGCAAGGCTGTTAGATTGGAGACCTCGCAGAGCTGACTTGCTCCAAACAATGGAGAAAGGAGTTTTCAGAGGGATGCGTGGGCTTGGCTTTGTGTTTTCTTTGTGAGCTCATGTCCCCGTATTCAGTGCCTCCCTTTCCTCATAATGGCATGGTCACTTCTAATGAGCCCATTGAAAATGGCCAGTTCACGTTGCCATACAAGGTCACAAACTCTGTTGCAGGCTTGGGCACAGGTGCACCCATCATAGAGTCACCCTACGGGGACCCTGTCAATCCTGAAGATGCCCCCGAGTCCATCAGCCGGGCAGTAGCCAGCCTGCCGCCTGAGCAGATGTTTGAGTTGATGAAGCAGATGAAGGTGAGTGAAGCAGAGGGCCGCACTCTCTGTGTGAGCACCTATTCTACCTCCTCTGCCCGTGCTCTCATAGCCCCTATTGTGCCTTGTGAGAGCTCTGATATGGGTGTGTCTTCTCAGTTGTGTGTCCAGAACAGCCCCCAGGAAGCCAGGAACATGCTGCTCCAGAATCCCCAGCTGGCTTACGCCCTGCTGCAGGCCCAGGTGGTCATGAGGATCGTTGACCCAGAGATTGCACTGGTTTGTCCCTTACTCATCCGGGGTCGGTAGGTTATCAGTGGCAGCCTGTTGTGGAGTGGGCATGGAAGAAAACTCCTTTTTCCTTTTTCTGCCCCTAGAAAATCCTGCATCGCCAGACCAGTGTTCCTCCTCTGATCCCAGGCAACCAACAGACAGTGCCAGGGCCAGGACCAGGGCCGGGACCGGGACCTGGGCCAGGGCCAAACGCCCAGCTGAACCCACAGAACACCCCCTCGTCCCAACCACAAACCATAGTAAGAGCCTACGTGATGCAGGTGTCATATGGGAGAGAGATGGGCATTGCCAGCTCCAGCTCTCCTGTCTGGGTATGCATGCCCCAGGTGATGGAGCTTCCCTGAGGTCCTCTTTTTTTTTCTCTCCTGGCTAGGGTGGGCTGCATGTGAACGGTGCACCTCCTCTGATGCAGCCACCCATGCAGGGGGGAGTGCCAGCCCCTGGACAGATGGCAGCCCCTGTGCAGGGCCCTGGCCCCGGCCCCATGGCTCCAGGAGGTGAGTGCGTGGGTTTAGGATGAACGGTACTCTGGGCACACAGGTCCTGTAGACAGTCTCACCCCTACCTTCTCCTTAACCGGAGGGCTTGGCTCCGTTAGAGCACACGTAGTCTCATACCGTGTGCCGTGGTTGTAGCTGCTGTCAGTGGTGGTTCAGAAAATTGGTTTATCTCTGCGGGGCACTAACACAAAGGAAATACACCTTTGGATGCTCCTGCAGGAGCTGGGAAGGGAGGAAGGTATTTGCGGCCAAAGGAGTTGGTTAGTGGTGCAGGAATGGCCAAGGAGGGATCTGTTTTCCCCTAGGTGGGCTGCAGCCGCAGGTTGGGATGCCAGGTGGAGGACCTGTTCCCTTGGAGCGCGGACAAGGTAAACAGACGTTGGCTAGTGCTGTGCGTTACGGGAGCCTCAGTGCAGCGGGGCGCAGGCCGCAGGTGCTGAGCAGTACTGCACCAGGAGCCCCTACCAGCACCCTGCAGCCTTGCCATCCCTGCATCCGGGGCAGCTCCCGCTACACTGGGCTGCTCTCGGGTTCATTCGCTTAGGTGCAAGGCTGTGGTAGCAGCTCTCCTGCTTTCAGGGCCCCAGCCCATGCAGTGATTTGCTCCCAGCTTGTCTTGCACCGTGTTGTGCAGCTGTGTGCTGGAAGCCAGGAGAGCTGCCAGTCCCTGCAGAGCCCCGCTGAGCGGGATGTGCCTGTGTTTTCCATCTCTCTGTGAACCCGTGTCTGTCCCTGTGCTTGTGTGGGCAGACAGAGCTTTCTCCTCTCTGGTCCCTGTTCTGCTCCTTTGCTGCCTGGGTGCTAGGAAGCAGCTTATGATGCTGACGCGTCTCCCAATGCTTCCTGCGCCGTGCCCGGCAGAGGGAGCTGAGCCTTCGCTTTTGCTTTCAACAGTGAGTGCGAGGCTTGGCAGGGAATTTCCCGGTGAGTGATGGCTTTCCCTCCGCAGGCACGGTCTGTACGGCCCAGCCCCAGAGCTGAATTCCTTATGGTTCACATGTTGCATGGCCACCCCGTCAAGCCATGTGTCAGAGTCAGCCAACCAAGGCATTCATGTGCTCCCAGTAATAAGGCAGTTGACATCCCTGTTGCCTTAGCTTGTGTCATAGGCCTTGTTTTTTTGGGAACGTGGCAAACCTCTTCTGAGATCCTCTGGTCCTAGGTACTTCGGGGCAGCTGACTCTTGTTTTCTTTGGGGTAGACACCATCTTCCTGAGAACAACCCAATTGTTCTTGGCAGCTGGAAGGTTTTGGAGAGCAGACAGAAGTCTGGCACTGGGGAGTGCCCTGGGAAGCTGTGGGCAGGGGCAGTAGCTAGTTCACTGTGCATTGTGGGGCGCAGCACAGCCCCACAGAATGCCAGTTCTCTCAGGAGGACGTCCTCCTGCCCCACATGTTCATGTGTGAGCGAGGGAAGGCTGTGCCAAGCTGGCTGTCCCACCTGTGGTGGCAGAGATGGCATTAATGGAAGAGGCTGATAAAGTCAGACCTACACAGCATGCAGTATCTTCTCCATAGGTTTACCAGGGGACTTCAGGGAGCAGAGGTGATCGTGCAGGCGTCACTGTCCCCAAGGCTGAGTGCATGTGTGCATACACTATTTATGTGTCTGCTCTTCTCCCTCTTTTCCTGCTGCTTGCCCAGGGAACCTGCAGCTCTCGCCCGTGGGACCTGCCAGGCCTGCATCTATCGAACGCGTTCAAGGTATCCCAGCACCTGCCAGCTCCCTCCTCCCATGGAACTCATTGTGGAGTGTGCAGAGAGCAGCTTTCACCTCTCTAGGTTCAGGGCTGGGGACTGGCATATCGCTCTGTGTAGCCTGGCAGGGTTAAGAGAAGGAAAAGGCAGGATTTCACCATGGCCGGAGGAGAGAATAGGCTAGTGTCGAGCCACCAGTGGAAAATGGAGGGCCTTTGCCTAGTCTCCAGCCCCTTTGACACCTCGCTACCAGGAGTCTTCCAGGTCTTGCTTTGCTCGTGGCCCCACATCAGCAGGGTGTGGGTGCTCACACTTGTAGGGGTTGCCATGGGGGCACCCATGCTTGGTTTGGCTACCTGGTGCTACAAGGATCCTGAGACAGAGCCAGAGAGGGAAAGAGAGGGATAAAATCAGGAGCCAAGGAAGGGGCTTTGGTGTGCTCTGTCCTTGTGCATGGGGCTTCCCCCCCAGTATCAGCACAGCTCACTCGCCTGCGCCCTGGGGAGCAGCAAGACAGCCCTGCACCCCAACCCTGAGAGTGCTGGGGGACAGTCTTGGCACTGGTCATGCAGATCCTCACGAGCTCTTGTGTGTCTCCCTGGCAGTGCCCATGCCAGACCCGAGGGCCCCTATGCAGCGTGGACCTCTACCTGCTAGTGGCCCGCCGCCCCGAGGCCTTTTGGGAGATGCCCCGAATGACCCTCGTGGAGGGACCCTGCTCTCAGTCACTGGAGAAGTGGAGCCCAGGTGAGGGGAGAGGGAAGGAGAGGAGACCTTGGCGTCGTCCCTTGCCCAAGCGTGACCTCTCACTGAGGACAGGGATGGCACCAGCCTTCTGGGAGTGACCCCTGCCTGTATGTTGCCAACCACAGGGGCCAGCCCGTTCCTCTGGGGATGGGGCATCCCCAGGGTGATGGCAGTAGCCCTGTGGCGTGGGGCCGACAGCACCAGTCCCTGTGCCAGCCTCGCTCTGCTCCCCCTTGGCCGCTTCGTGGGCAATCCCAGCGCTCTGCCCAGGCGGTGCCAAGCCAGCGTCTGATTCACACTCTCTCGCTTTTTCTCCTTCTCCTGCTTTGCTCTCCTCGTCTCTCCTCATCAGAGGTTACCTTGGGCCACCCCACCAGGGAACCCCTATGCACCATATGCCTGGTCATGACGGCCGTGGCCCCCCCCATGAAATGAGAGGGGGACCCATAGGAGAACCCCGACCACTGATGGGAGAGCCGCGGGGGCCCCTCATGGATGCTCGAGGTGAGAGAGGGGGCATGGAATAAAGGGTGGCTTAAGGCATATAGAGAAGAAGTCAGAGTGGAGCCCGTTGCCCTGATATGAGATGGCAGGGAGGGCATTTGGGCTGTGAAACGGCTGACTCCAGGGCAAGGAGGGACAGTCCCACAGGGCAAGGGACTTCTTCAGGCCTGTCCCCTCTGCCCCTGGCGCTGTACCTGCCAGGCAAAGGAGGCAGCGGGCTTGCTCCTACGCTCCCTGCGGTGCTGCTCCCTCCAACAGCTTGCCTTGTCTTTCCCCTGCAGTTGGAAGAGATCCCCGGGGGCTGGAGCCGCGAGGATTGGAGCCGCGAGGGCTGGAGCCTCGGGTGCTGGAAGCACGAGCCCTGGAGGCCCGAGGCCTGGAGCCCCGGGTCTTGGAGCCACGAGTGCTGGAAGCCAGGGCCATGGAGGCCAGGGTCATGGAGTCTCGAGGCCTGGAGCCTCGAGGACCTGGTCCCAACCCACGTGGTCCCATGCCTGGTGGCATACAGGGTCCTGGGCCACTTAACATGGGAACCAGTGGCCCGCAAGGGCCGCGCCAGGTACACACAGTGCCTCTGCTCAGCTGGTTGGGCACCGACAGTGTCTTGTGGATTGGGGCTGGGAGGTGTCATCATGTCCTGCAGCAGCCAGAGAGGGGAAGGGACGCAGAGCAACACCTCTGGGAAGCACAAGGCCTGGGTCGGTGGCTCTCTGAGGGTTTTGGAGCACCTGTCCCATTTCCCCAGGCCCTGCCCATCTGCTGGGGACAGGAGAATGCTTGGGCCTCTCTCCACCTCTTCCTGATGCACATGAATGAGTGCAGGAGCTGGAGGGAGAGGAGAGCATGTAAAACACTACGGTAACCTGTCTGTCTTCATGGTCAGGCATCTTCAGACTGTCTGTGAGGGCACCCACCTGATCATCTGTTTTACATTCCTGTATTTGTATGGCTGAGTCGACACCCCTTGTTCCTTACTCTGTCTTTCGCACCTGCAGGTTCCTAACATGGCAGGAGGAGGCATTCCTGGGGCAGGAGTCCAAGGAGCTGGTCAGCCCGGGGGCTTTAGCCCTGGACAGAGTCAGGTCACTCCCCAGGATCACGAGAAGGTGAGAAACAAAAGGGAAAGGGTGAGACACTGGAACAGCACTTCCTCTGTGCCTTACTGCGGCAGGGCCAGCCTCTTCCTGACTCCGGTAATCCGTGACTGCTGTGATTCCCCCTCTCCCCACAGGCAGCCCTGATCATGCAGGTTCTGCAGCTGACAGCGGACCAGATCGCCATGCTGCCCCCCGAGCAACGGCAAAGCATCCTCATTCTGAAGGAGCAAATCCAGAAGTCCACGGGGGCACCGTGACAGGTGATGTCCTTAACCCAGCCTCACCCCGTGCCTGTTCCACTCCAGTAAATCTGAGCTGCTCAGAATGGGGCTCTGCCGTGCTTTTCCTGTCTGTGCTGGGACTAACTCTCCTTCCTTCTCGCAGGCCTGGCAGGTATGTGGTGGAGATGCCGTCTGCCTGGACAGCCGTGGCAGCTGTTTCATTGCTGTCTGAGTTGATACTGTGTTTTGGGAGAGGTTTCTTCTGTTCCTCCTAACATTTTCACCCTCCATTCATTCTTTTGGGTTTTTTTTTCTGTGTGTGTGTGTGTTTTATGATGTCTGAAATAAAGTGGGTGCAGGGTTTGAGTAAAGCTGTGTCTCCAGCTGCCTTATTTGGTCTCGTGGAGGCCAGAGTGGGACAGTTCTGGGAACAGTCTGGCCTGGCTCCAGGCTACTCCAAACCACTCACCTTCCTCGCCATCTCCCCAGTATCAGGGCAGGATCTGCTCATGGGATTTTATGTGCTGTGCTGTTCACAGGGGTGTCAGGGAAGGGCAGGACAGGGAGCTCAGCTTTCTGTCCCTGCTGACCGGATGGGAAGGGCTCCGTATCCAATTGCTGTATCATTTACCACACTGTCCTGCTCAGCGAGGGTGTTTTTTTCCCTTCTTCTCTGCATATCCTTTAGCAGATTTGTTGCCGTTGCTTGAGCTGTGTTTGAAGTCAGCCTGTACACTGGTTACTGACTGATGGGTGGTGCAGGCTGGCTCTGGGTGGTGAGAGCAAGTCACTGCAGGAGGTGAGGGCATCTTACCCTGCACCCCAGGAGGTTGCAGTGACCCAGCTTTTTACTGCAGCCCTGAAAGGGGGCACAGAAAAGGCTCCTGCACAGACTCAATCACCACCATAGCTCTTATTGCAAAGGAAAGCAAGTTTAATTAACACTTTTATGCAAAGGACAGTTTAAATCCAGGGGGGCACATTAAGCCGCCGGTGTTTGCTCAGCATCCTTGTGTCCCATCTCTGTCCTGTAGTTCCACCCAGCCCACTGGGCACTCCTGCTGCTTCCTGCTGCTCCAGCAGCACCATCACAGCATGTGCCACTGGTTTCTCAACAGGAGATCAATGCAGTGCTGTAGGCCCACTGCCTCATGGTGACCCTTTGTAGACCAGGTTGAGAAGGCAGCAGTCTTTGATCCTAGAGTTTCTCATAGAGAAAGAGTACCTGGCCAAAGTCTTGCCTGGATTCCGCGCACGCACTCTTCAGTGAGTGCTTATCCCCGGCCACGCCAACTCGCTCAGGCATTAAGGTGAGACCAGCACGGTCCCCAGCCCGCTGGGGTCCTGGCCTGGCCACTTAGAAGTTCTCCTTGTTGAAGTAGAATTTGACCTTCCTGGGATCCAGGCTGGAATGCTGGTGGCAAGACTTCTGCAGGCTTTTTGCCAAGGCTCCTGGCCCACAGAGGAACACACCGACCACCGACCTGCACACAGCACGGGGCTGTCAGTACCGGGCAGGCAGCTCAGGCAAAGGTGATTTAAGAGATTTTTGGGGTCCCTGCAACTTGAAGGGGATGAGCAGACCCTCCCAAAGCCAGCGCTGGGTGCCAGGGAGGAGGGGGTGCCTCCCAGCTCCAACACCCTGACCCCCTGCCTGCCTCTCACCTGGGGTGCGCTGCAGCCACTGCTGCAAACTCGCTGTTCCACATGGGCCGCCCAAAGATGGTTTTATGCCTGAGGCCCGTCACCGTGTCCACAGGGGTGTCAAAACGGAGTGCCACGTTGTTGGCCTGGGCAGAGCAGGGATGATGAGGACTCCAGCCACCACCTGTGAGCCTACCTCTGGTCCATCACCACAGAGGAGCATCCATTGCTGACGCCCACAAAACACCACTCCTGGATGTTCTGTCTGCAAGCTTGCCCTGCCTCTCGTGCCTCACTTGGCCTCCCACATCCCCCCTCGCAATCACGCCTGCCCTGGTTGACTCACAATGCTGTTGTTCCAGCCAGTGAGGAAGAGACAGTAGGTGAGAAAGTCTGCCTTGCCCGACTCTGCCATCTTCTGCTCCAGTGAGGCAAGCAGGTCGTTGAACCAGGCAAAGGCTCCTGTGTCCCGGCAGAGCCAGTAGAAGTAGATCTGGGATGCAGAGGGAGAGGGTTTGCTCAAGGTGGAGCAGGTAGGAGCAGTGGAAGGATACCATGTCAAGGACTGGGAAGCCTAGCATGGAAAAACCCATGGCTGGTCCCATTGGACACCCCCATACCTTCTTGGTCTTGAGGGTCTGGTCATCCTGCTGGAACTTGTACCAGATGGACTTAAGGACAGAGGCAAAGGGCGTGACACCAATGCCTGCTCCCACCAGCATGGCCACCTCATACTGGAACACGTCTTCACTGGCTGTGCCAAAGGGGCCATCCACCTCAATTCTGGCAGAGGAAAGGCCTTGGTAAGATGTATGGCCTCCCCCGATCCCTGGGATGGTCCATCCAGTTGCTCCCCAGCCTACCTGGGCATCTCCAGCTTCTGCTGCTGGAAGGTGTCAATGAGACGCTCTGTCCAGTCACCAGCTGCCCGGATATGGATGGAGAAGAAGTCCTCCTCGGGCGCTGAGGTGAGGGTGAAGGGGTGCCACTCCAGCAGGGAGATGGCAGGGCAGTTGACAAAGATGTACTGCCCCACCTCCATGCGGAAGCCCTTCTTCTGCATCTGCAGCTCCAGCACGCGGGCAGGGTGCATGACCACCTGCGGTGCAGGGTCAGGGCTCAGCACCCAGCCTGCTCCTGTCTCTGGGCCAAGGGGATGTGGCAGCAGCCCCTGCCCACTGCTCTATGGCCACCCCAGCAAGGAACTGTGGCACCGGTGGCTGTGACAGAAGGAGCTGGCAGTAGGCACATGCTTCTGCACCACTCACCTTGGTAATAACCACCTTCTGCCACGCACGCCAGATCCGGAGGATCCGCTCGAAGATGTAGAGGAGGACAGGGGCCAGAACCCACTTCCATGACTGCAGGGAGAGCAAAGGATAGGGGAGGGCCAGAGCTGGCGCGTCCCAAGGGCAAGGGAAGTGCTTCTCCCACTTCAGCCATCCCTTTGCTGCCCTACCTCAGCGGGGATGCTCCCAAACTCGGGGTCTTTGCAGCAGTCGTGTCTGCAGTCCTCCTCCTTGTGTGTGAGATAGTAGGTGCAGCGATGGGGGTGCACCTCCTCCATGCTCTCCTCTGTCTGTCCACGCACCAGACCCCTGCAAGGAGGTGAGGAATGAGCCCAGGGGTCAGCTTCTGCCCTTCTGGCCCAGGCTGAGCTCCCCTGCATGGGGCCAGCTGGGCAAGCCAGCCCCAGGAATGGAGAGCCTACAGGCCCGCTGGACCCCCTCCAAGGCTGCCCCTCTGGAGGTCTGCAGCCACTGCCCCTTGTTTTCCTGCCTTCAGGGAGCAGTAAGGTGCCTTACGCGATGCCATGGATGACGAGGCCAGCGAAGTAGATGATGAACAGGTGGTGTGTGTACCAGAAGACCTCAAAGTAGTTCCTGCGGATGAACTCAGTGGAGGATGTGACCATGAGGATGAGCGCCAGTGTGATGATGACTCCTGTCAGTCCTGGGATGGTGGTGAAGGCCACGTACTCAACTGTCTGCAGGGATTGAAAGATGTGTTAGGGAGGCAGGGGACAGGCAGTGGCAGGGGGCTGGATGCTGGGACCAGCGCTCACCGTCTGGTTGGAGTGGATGGGGTTCAACCACTTGTTGCTGCCCTGCAGGTGCATCTTGGAGAGGACAGCGGGGAGGCTGCCGTCGGTGGCTTGTTGGCTGTCATTGTAGCGCTCCAGGTTGAAGAGGTGGGCGATGGTGTGCACAGCTGGGTGGGGACAGGTAATCACCCACCTGGCCACCTCCCAGTCCCCACTGTGCCCCAGCCCAGTGTGGGGCTGTACCTGTGAGCAGGGCCAGCGTGTAGGCCACCAGCTTGTGGAAGGTGAGGTTGTGGTCCAGCTGCTTCCTCAACGTTCGCCTGCAGCACTGTGGGGAGAGGTGGCTGTGTCGGAATGGGGATGGGGATGGGAACAGGGATGGGGGTGGTCATGCTGGTCATGCTGCCACGGGGCACTCACGGAGCAGGTCCCACGGAGGAAAGAGAGGAGGTTGCGGCAGACAGGCAGCAGGATCAGCATGCTGTTGAAGTTGAGGCACTTGGCTGATGCTCGTGCCCACGCCAAGGCAGACTGGGGAAAGGAGCAGGGGTGAGTGTTGCTGTCCCCTGCTACGTATGGGGTACAGCTGCCTGCAACCACGCTGTCCTCCACTGCTCTACCCAGCACGGTGCTGTGCTGGACTGGGACAAGATGGGGCCAAGGGATGTTGGGCTGGGGAGTGGGAGAGAGTGTGATGCTGGGCTGGGGACTGAGAAGGAGTGATGGTGGTCTGGGGACTGGGACAATGTTCGATGGTGGGCTGGGGAGTGAGAGTGGTGGGACTGGTTTGATACTGACCCAAGAAAGGAGGAGGATTTGGAGCGGTTGCTGCTGGGCTGCGACAAGACAGGGACCAGCATGGAGCAATGCCAGGCTGGGTACAGGTGGGGTGGAAGAGAACAGGACAAGGAAGGGGCATGGGGTGCTGCAGCTGCCACCCCACTGCAGAAGGGCTCCAAAGGGCACCTGTGCCCAGGCAGGCAGGGTGCTGTGAGGAGAACCTTACCCCAAGGATGGCCCTGGTGTAGATATACCGCTCATCACGGTCAAAGAATAGAAAGTAGTACGTGAAGAGGAAGATGTTGATGCCCAGCCAGGCTGCCTGCAGGGGGAACACCATGGACTTCTGAGGGACCCTGGCCTAAGGTACCCCTCACCACACAGCACTCAGGTGTGGGCACAGGAGGACAGCGCATCCCCTCCTGCTTCCTTATCAGCTGTGGCAGTACACAGGGCTGGGACAAGGGGCCAAAGGTGGGGAGAGGTGTGGGAGTCTTGCAAAATCGCTGTCTTGTCATCTACACCCCTGTGCATCAGCCATGCACGAGGAAGGAGGAAAGGCAGCGGCAGGCAACGCCTGCCAGGCAGGGGGAAGGGGGCAGATCAAGTGAGTGGCTGGGGCCAAGTGGGGCTTCACAGGAAAGACTAGAGGAGGAGGAAATTTCACAGGGAGTTAGCTCACCCAGTGGCACGGTGCTGCTGGCCCCTGTCTAACCCTGCTGCATCCCACACCGGCCCCTCTCACAGCCATCAAATTTTGGCAGAGCTCCCAAAATCAAAACCACTTGCATTTGTTTTGGGTTGTTTTTTTTTTTTAAAAAGTGATTTATAAAATGAAAATAATCCAGCTTTCTGCAACTCCTCATTTCCCCAAGCATTTGCAGCTTCTCATGCAGCGAGGAGCTGCTGGCGCAGTGCCGGCCGGGCAAGCCCCGTTACACCAGTGATGCCACAGCATGGCACTAGCAGATCAGACCCATGGTGCAGGTTCCTCACCCCAGCATGGGCTTGCCCAGGAGCCTCCTGCTCTCACACAGGGAGACGAGGCACATAGGAGTCTCCTGGGCAAAGCAAAGCATTTTTAAGTTTTTCAACAGGACCTTTCCTTTCCTTGGAGTCCTGTGCTCCTTAAGGCAAGTTTTCTGAACCCCATCTCTCCCCTGGCTGCTGGGGCTTTGCAGGCTGGCTGAGCAGAGGGGCTGCTTTTCTCTCCCTGAAGCCCAGCCTCAGGACAGCCCACCAGCCCCTGCTTCCCCTGCCAGCCCTCCGGGACCCTACCCAGACTGTGCCCCACAGAACCACTCACATCGCCCCAGCCCCTTCCGGCAGATGAGCCTCCCCGAGCCCCACACACTCACGAGGACGGCAGCCGAGAACCAGTTGTTGACCAGCCAGTTGCCCATGGTGTGACAGGACCGCTCCTGTGCCTGCTGCTGCCTGCCCGCTGATCGCTCTCCGTTTTATGGAAGCAGCGGGCGGTGCGGCAGCCCCTGCTGTGGGGAACGGGGACTTTCCCTTGAGAAGTCTTTGAGGAAATGCCGGACAACTTCAAAGGCCACTTTCCAGGAAGGCTGAATCCATCAGCTGCCCCGAAACCAGCCCCCTGGGCTGGCCAGGCATGGTTCCCCGCTGAAGGGTCCGCTGTGGTCCCACAGCCAGGCACTGCCAGTCATCGGGCTGCTTCTCTTGGGTTTTTGTAATATTTGGAGACAAAAATAGGCTTTTTTTTAAGATAGAAATTTCCTGGTGGGAGGAAGTTGCAGAGGGTCCATCCTGTGCCCAGCTCAGCAGATGTGCCCCTCCCCAGCATCCCTCACGACCCTCCATTGCCCCTTTTCTGATGACAAGACTGCCAAGGGAGGAGAAGTGTCCTGGGGGCACAGCCCTGTACCAGGACAAGGATTCAGCCTGGAGATCTATCCTAGGGATCCATCCCAGGGAGTGTGAATTAAGACTGAGCACCCAGTACATGAGCACCAGCACCCTCAGCCTGGCACCCAGCACCCTCCAAACTGAACTGACCCCACAAATGATTTTGGGGAAGTGAGGAGATGTCTCACTCCTGGTTTGGGGTGAGGATCCGCGGGTCCCATCAGCATTACCATCGCTGTGCCAGCCACCCTTCCTCTCCTGCCTGCCCTTCGCTGCTGGCTCCAGAGCCACATGGTGCCCAAAACTGCAGCACCCACTGCTCCTGCTGGGAACCGCAGCTGATCTGGGGCCTCCTGCTGGAGGAACAGGTTGGGCAGGATTGCTCCTCGCTGGCGTGCAGGGTTGCTCCTGGCCCGCAGCCAGGGCTGCACTGGCGGAAGCACAGGATGAGGCTGGGCCTCGTCTCGCCATGCTCCTGCATCTTTTCGGCCCCCATGGGGCTCCCCCATCCCCACTTCCCGCTGGCACATCCGCAACTCAGTGCCCAGGAGTGCGAGGGCTACCTAGGCAGCAGGTGTGTACGTCCATGTCAGCCCTGGCAGTACAATCCCCACCCTCTGCGTGAGTCACTGGCTGCCCACATGCACAGTCACAGCAAAGTTTCTTTACTGCTTAAAACAGTCCCACTGGCACCTGTGGCCCCGAGGTCACTATATGTACCATAGTGGGTAGGCAAGGGTGTCGGGGCACCCCAGGGGCTCTGCACCACACAGCAGCCAGCTCAAAGCTGGAGGCAGTTTGGTGACCTCAGAAGTCCTTTGTGTCCACACACAAAGGCACGTGGGCATGGTCCTGGGCAGACGTGCAATCTCCTGTCCCCTTGCCACCATGGGGATGCACAGGGACCCACTGCCGCCACAGGGCCAGGCAGCACCCGCCTCCAGCACGGCTTGTTCTGCAAGCCTGAGGGCGCAACCTGGCACTGCCCGTCCCCATGTTCATAGCTGGCTGGAGGAGCTGGGTGCTGGCCATGCCTCAGACAATGCTGTGCCTCACGCCAGGTTCATGGGGTGCTTCGAGGCGCAGAGGGGTCCCCGGCAGCTGCTGACGGCAGCAGACGCAGTGAAGGAAGTCAGCAATGTTGTGCTGGAAGAGCTGGCGACAGGGGTGCAGGTACTGGAAGAAAAGGAGCATGAAGTAGATGGCCAGGCAGTAGCCAAGGAGCAGCTGCACCACCAGCAGCGGGGTGCAGAAGTTTTCATAGATATCTGTCTTGAAGAAGTACCAGAGGATGACGAGGCTTGTGTTTTCCGCCAGGCGGGCTACGTAGTACACGGCCAGGCGGCCCCAGTTCTGCGCCTTGTCAATGAGGTCCCGGTCGGCCAGGTTGAGCTGCACGGCCGACCAGCAGAACATGTTGATGCCGGCATAGAGGAGGGTGAAGGCACAAAGCACCACCACCGTGCCCACCCGGCTGAAGTTCTTCTCAATGTTGTCGGGCAGGCGGGTGCCACTTCGCCAGAACTGCACCCAGGGCAAGAAGAAGACCACCAGCAGGTTGACCAGGGCGATGGGGATGATCCAGTGCTTGAAGACGGTACTGAAGAGCACAAGGACGGTCACGCGGGTGGAGATCTCCAGGCTGCGCCATAGCACGATGCAGAGGAAGGCCAGTGGCCGCAGATGGACCTTGTAGTCATCGTACTTCACCTGGATGGCCAGGATGTTGCAGACAAGTGCTCCGTAGGTGACTGACACCAGGCAGATGCCCATGAGGATGGCTGCAGAGGGAGAGGGCAGAGCAGTCAGGCAGTGCTGGGCATGGGGCTGTGTGCCCAGCCTCTCTGCTGCCCTGGGTGCAAAGCATGGCGTGCCAACCCCGCACGCAAAGCACGGGGTACAAGCCCTGGGTGCGAAGTGCAGGGTGCCAAGCACCAGGGCTTGCAGCAGGAGGCTCAGTGTGAGCGCTGCTGGGACAGCTCATGGCTGGTGGTGACAGACCCCGCGGGGGAACTGCAGGCAGTAAGAAGTTCTGCTCCCAGCTTTTCTCCATATACCAACAAAACAGAAGCCTTTGCCAAACTGGAGCTGTTTCTGTGCTCGAACCAGGAACCAACCCCAGCCCCACGCAAAAAATGCTGCTCAAGGGGGAGTGGGACCTGTGCTGCAAGTATCCCTCACCCACGCCAAGAGCTGCACCACCATAGCACATCGTTCACCCTGGGAGCATTTCAAAAGCTACCCCTGTCTGGGGCTACAAAGCCAAGGTGACTCATAGGGAACACCAGCAGCTGCTCACATTCAGCACAGCCAGGAAAATCGTGACGGAGAAAAAGGGAAGTGTGTGGCTGGTCCCAGTTGCGCTGTGTCAGTAGCAGCAGCTGTGAGCTGTGGGGCTGAGCTGAGACACCCGAGCTCTGAGGGAAGCACCTGAAATGTGTAAACCAGGATTTGATTCCTGCATCTGCTGCTGGAGGGGCCAAGGGGAGGATTTCTATGGGGCTCTCCCGTGTTTCTCTTTCCATGCACCTACCGCAGGCACAGAGTGCAAGGCCTGGGCTCCCAGCAAAGTTGAGAAAGGGTGAGGGCAGCTCCTCCAACAGGTGCTGCAATTGGAAAGGTGCAAGAGCACACCTGTGTGACCAGCTGGGCAGCACAATGAAGTGGGGGTTAAAAGCTTGGCACATCCAGTCCCTGAGCACATAAATAGCCCACGAGTAGGCAAGAGAGCCTGGGAGTGGAAGCACTGGACTGGGAGTTCCAGCTGTTGGGAAAGGTGCAGAAATAGATTGAACAGAGGGAGTGCAGTGAAGCCAGAGCCCATGGCTAGCCTGAAAACCCAGTAACTAATGCAGACTGGAGCAGCCTGGGACAGAGACACGGCATCTTCATGGGACAGGACATCAGGTGGATGGCACAGCTCTGTAGGACAGACCTCTGCAAGCACTGGGGCTGGGAGCAGAGACTGGTGCCTTGGTCACAGTCAGCTCATCCCACTCTCCCCAGCCTCACTCCAAGGTAGAAAGCAGAGTGCTGGATGTGTGAAAAGCAAACCAGGGGACAGACAAGTGCCCAACCTCTGCAGGTTGTGCTCCATGTTTAGGGAAGCTGGTGGCAACCATGCCCCCAGCAAGCTCCCTGAGCTTCATTTGGATGCCACAGTGGCACATGCAGCTGTCACCATGCCCTGGTGGGGTCCTGCCTGTATAGCCCTGAGGGAGCCCATGGGCCAGAAACCCTTACCTCGGGCAGTAGGGACGTACTTCTCCAGGACACTGATGTAGAGCTGGAGGGTGAGCTGTGGGGTGGAGCCCAGGAAGGCCTGGATGACCGCCACGCGCTTGAAGGCGTTGCGGTGGGTGGTCAGCCGGCGCATCGAGTGACCCACCTCCTGCTCCATCTCCACCTCGTAGCCTTTCTGCAGTCGCCGCTTGCGGGTGATGGTGACATAGGGCTCCTCCTCCTTCCCTGACCAGCAGTACACAACCAGGGCCTCCACACATCTGTGGGGACATGGTAGCTGTCACCCTGCCAGCCTCCTCACTGTTCCCCAGCCCCTCTCCCAGCACCTCCAGCCTCCCCCCACCTGATGCTGGCCAGACCCTGCTCCTCCTGGGTGCACCCCAACTGATTTGGGCAACTGTTCAGCAGCGCTGCAGGCAGTCCCCGACCCTGGGATGTTAGGATGAGGGCAGGATCCTAGGATGTCAGGATGAGGGCAGGGTCACACCAGGACCATGAGGATGCCTGGTGGCTTCTCCTGTACTCCAGCACTCAGGGTGAAACTTGTGGGGCAGGAGGATAATGGTCCCAGTCGTTTGTGCAACAATTGCTGCAAAAGGTGAAGCATCCATGGTAGGAAAACCTAACTCTGCTGGGATCTAGAGCTACAGGAAGGGGTTAATTGCCCTCAGGCTCTGTTTTCCCCACTGGCACAAAATGTATCTCTTCCTCTAGGCAGAGGCAAAAGAAACTTTCTGTTGTTGTCTTTGATCTCTTCTCTTGAGCAGAAGGCTTCCTTCTTGGTGAAGACGCAGGAAGAGGAGCGCAGGGTGAAGCCGGGTATGACACGGGCCGATAAGACAGGGCTTCCGCAGCCCTTTCACATACGGGCAGGGGAGGTGGTTTTCTCCCACTATGCTTCCCACTGCAAGACCAGCAGGCACTGGGACCCTCAGCCCCTCCACACATAGCCATGAGGTGAGCATGCATGGGCCAGAGGTGATCAGCAGAGGAGGACTCATCCAACAGGCTTGGCTCCTTCCCCGGGGACGAGCTGGCTCTGGGACCAGCAGGATGTAATTATTTATGAACGTTCATTAGGACAGCAGAAGTTGCTCTGTTTCAAACCCAAATGGAATGAGGTTTGTGGATAAATTTTCTTGCCACATTAGGCCAGCACTCATGGCTCATTCTAGACTCTAACGGGAAAAGTTCTTCATCCAGAAGGTGCAGCTTCAAGGGCAGTTCCAGTTGGCTCTTGGTGCCCTGCCAGACCTTCTCAACAGGCTGGGCGCCATCTCCACCTGAGGAAACGACTGAAGCAGACTCTTCTGAGCAGCTCTGGCACTTGCAAGTAGCCAAGCCCCATCATAACCATCTCAGACAGCTGTGGTCAGTGTGGTGAGAGCTGTGGCATCACCATGGGCAGGCAGGGCTGAGACGGACCCAATTCCCTTTCCACAGCTGACGGCGCCAAGGTGAGGTTTCCCAGCCACCTCTGAGGATGAACCACATTGACGAGGACACCGCCAGCACCCAGCTCATTTCCGGTGACAGAGGAAGCACAGTGCAGGCCCCGGTGTTTGTGCAGCTCTGTGGCTATGGTGTGTCCTGAAGCATGGCTGTCAGAGTGCCCTCAGGAAAGGAGCCCTGCAGAGATGGTGGCTCTGCTGTGCCACCAGCTGCATCCCATGTGCAGTCTTGCTGAGCGGGATTGTCAGCATGACAGCAGCCCAGGGAGGCACCACAGCATTCCCAAGGAGTGAGAGAACAGCATCTCTCCAGCTTGGGCAACATCCACCCCCTCACCTTCCTCTCCCAGTGGGGTCCAGTGGCACTCAGCTCCTCTCCTCCACATCCCATAACCCCCACCCATCCCAGACCTTTTTCAGGGGGCAGAACCCCTGTTCCTGTTCACCCTCAAACATCCCAGCCAGGATTTGCATCTGTGCTCTCAAGTCTAAACAAGACAACGGCAAAATCCAAAGGCAGAGGGAAATGCTGGCTGCAGGAAGAACCTTTTCAAGCAGCTGAGGTGAAACAAGTTGGTGGCCAAGCAGAAGACTCCTGCGGGCGGGGAGCAGCAGTGCCCCCAGGGAGAAGGAGGACAAGGAGCTGGCAGGAGCAACTCTGAGCACACCAGAGTTTGATGCACAGACAGATTTCTGCTGACAACCAGTGCCTGGAGAGCCCTGCCCAACCTGGTCCCCAGTCTCTGCTCTCACCCGGTCCCCGTGTTCCACATCAGGGGTCCCCGTGTCCCTTATGAGGGGTCCTCACATCCCACGCGGGGCATGTCGACGTCCAATGCCAGGGTTCCCCATGTCCCTTGCCGGGAGTCCCTGCAACCATTGCCGGGGTCCCCACATCCCATGCCGAGGGTCCCTGCATCCCATCCCAGGAGTTCCCACGACCCTTACCGGGGTCCCAAATTCCCTTGCCGGGGTCCCCGCATCCCCTGCCGCTCTCACCTTATGAGGGGCCCGAGCTGCAGCAGGTGCAGGAGAAGGACGAGGGGGCGGTCGCGGCTGAGGTCGCGGTGCACGAAGATGAGCGTGAGCTGCACCAGGACGGAGGGGCAGAGCACGAAGAAGACGGTGAGAGCCAGCCAGAAGCGGTCGTCGGAGTGGCCGTAGGAGAGGCAGAGCACGGCGGCCGCCGCTCCCTCCCCGCAGAACAGTGCCGTGGACAGCACGATGTCGAGCGGCAGCGGTGCCCGCGGCGGGGCGGGGGGCTGGCAGCGCCCCCCCGGGCCGCCCATCCCGGCCGCTCAGCCCCGCCGCGGCCACGGCCCGGGCTGCGGGGAGAGAACGGGCTGCAGGCGGGCGGGGCGGGGCGGGGCGTCCCCGGTGAACCCCACAGGCAGCCGCGGCCCGGCCCCATCGAGCACGGGGAGGGGGGGCGCCCCGCGGGACCCCGCCCTCCGCATCCTCGCATCCCCCCGGCCAGGGAGCCCGCGGGACCGCACTCTCCGCATCCCCTGAGCCAGGGACCCCCGCTGGCACTACCATCCCTACCCCGGGACCGCCCCGCTGCTGCACCTGGGTACCCACTAGGAGTGCAGCCCCTGCCCAACTTGCAACCCCACTCCAACACTGCACCTTCACCCCTGCTCTTGAAGCCCTTACCCCAAGACACCCCCCCTGCACCCCTGCCCTGACCCAACACGCTCCACCGCACCCCTATCCCAACACAATAGCTGCACCCCTGGCCCTGGAACCCTCTGCCTCAAGCCCCCACCTGCACTCCTGCCCCTGAAGCCCCTGCCCCAGGACACCACACCTGCACCTCTGCCTGAACACCCCCCCAACACCCCTGTCTTTTTTCAGAATCCAATACCCTGTGACCCCAAAGTGCAGCAACATGGGGGGTTCCCCCGAGGCAGCCCCAGACAGTGGTGTTCCGCTGTGGGGCAGGAGGGGATGCCAAGGCAGATGCCAGCCCTGCCTGCAGGCAGGCCTGTGGCTTTTAGCACATCTGTCAGAACGCTACGTGCACCCACCAGCACCACAGTTCCAGGGGCTGACCCTGAGCTCCAGCCCCAGGAAAGCTCCAACCCACCAGCCTATAGCCCTGCACTTTGTTGGGCAAGGTGTGGGAGGAAGGGTGTTGCCAAAGCAGGGAGTATTTTGGTATCTCGCAAGTTGAGCTGCAGCAGGGACACCCCTTTGGGTCTGGTGAGGAGCTGGGGTGTGTGTGCAGAGCTGTCCTCAAGTTTTGGGTAGGGTGTTAAGGGGCTCCTGCATTCTGATGCTCCTGCACCTCGGCAGGAGATAGTGAAGACCACCTTGGCCTACAGTTGAGCAACAAGGTGCTTTTTCCACTGCCTTCAAGGACCTACCTTCAAGGTGATGGGTCATACGGACTTGCTGATGGAGCCAGACCTTACATCACTGAGCCCACTGCTCAGCCCCATGTCCCCTCCTGTGTGTCCCACCTGTTGTCCAAACCCAGGGAGGTCAGCTAAGCCCACATCTCGGTGACCAGCGCAGCAGTATGAATACAAGGCTGGTTGGGCTGCTCCCTGCATTGATGGCCATGGGGCTCCCTGCTCTGCCCAGGATGCGCAGTGGCCCCCAGCACCCATCCTGCCCGCCTTTCTCCCACAAGCCCTACCTGCCTCTCCTCCTGTGTGAGCACCAGCAGCTGCCAGCATGGTGATGCACACACACTGTCTTGCCCGAGCGTTTGCTACCCTGCCAGGTTACTCAGTCCAGCCTGGACTCACGCCGGCTGGCTGGGAGAGATGGGACAACACAGGGAGTGTTTGAGGTCAGCCAATTTTTCCTGGTTTAGGCAGTCTGGGAAGTCATAGGTAACTTTTAAAAGGCACTCAGTGTTCATTCCTTGGCAGCCAGGCCAGCTCACAAGGAGGTGCCCAATCTAATGGCAAGAACATTGTGTCCAGCGCTTGCCCAACGCTGCACAAGCCAAAACCAAGAAACCTCCCAAACCCCACTTTCCCCCATTTTACCAAGCTGGAAGCATTACCAGGGCCATCGAGCATATCATCAGCAGAGCTGGGAATAAAACTGCCTGAGACCTTGGAGGCTGTGTCTTCCCCAACAGCAGCTCCCGCACAGAAGCAATCCTGGTGTCTGCAGCTGCTCAGCACTTTTCCTTCCAACACTGAACAGCTGCTTTGGGAAACCACAGAGAGCATGAGCTCATAGGGACTGGCCTGACCGGCGGGGATGGGAGGTCTACGTGACCACTCAGCTCTGGTATGATAGTTACATATTTTCAAGCTGTTTTGGGAAAACAGACTCTCCAAAAAAAAAGCCCCAGCAGGGCAGAGGGCAAAGGAAATGGAGTCCAAGTGAAGGAGTCTTCCCACCAGCAGAGTGGCTCCTGCTGACACCCAGGATGGGAGCTGTGTATGGGCAGTGACTGCACTGGTCCCAGCACTCAGTCTGACTGGGCACTCCGCTGGTGACGGCGTATCATATGGCATTGCCAACTGTGCCCACACCTCTATATTAGCAGCAAGAGCAACGTGCAATTTATACCATTTATGCAACTTCCATTTATCCAAATTAAAAGCATCCTCCAGCAGCCTGGCAGGTCACCAAGCCCTCGGCTGAGTAATGCCTGGTCTCCGACTCATCGTATTTTTAATTTCATCTTGCCCTTCTTCATGATGAAATACTTAAGAGCAATAGTTTAAGAAGTCAAGAATTCCAGTCCTGCATTTGGGAGCCCCGGCAGCTGTTAGAGGAATGGAGGGATGAAGCTTTCCCACACCAGTTATTATCCCATTTTCTGACCCAATCACGGAGAGGCAGCAGGCTGTTTTCTAGTTCACGCTATGAGTCACCCCTCAAGCCTAACCCTACTCGTCCACAGCTCAGCCCTGTAAACAGTAGACCATAAAAGCTATCTGTATCACTGATAGCATCGGCGAGCGATCCTGCTCCCGCTGCCTCCGCCACTCCCTGTGCCCGCCAGCTTGACGCCTGCGCCTCTGCCTGCAAACCCAGAATGGGCTGTACAGACACCCTGGGACACTGCTGTCACGGAGCCGCTGGCTGACCCAGAGCTGTGGCAAGCCAGGAGGGACTGCCCAGGCACTGGGGACATCCCACTTGGGTGTTCCCACGTGCAGTGGCTGGATCCTGGGCCAGTAGAGCAGGCAGCTGCTGGCCAGCTTTCTCTCTGAGCCCTCCCAGAAGCAGAGCTGGGCTGCAGGGCCACGGTCCATACATGTTAAATGACTTTCAAAGCGATGCCATGGAAGTGCCTATCAGGGTAAAACCCGAGGTGCCAGAGGGGAACTATGCTGGTCACTCTAGGACTACTTAAGAAAGTAAGGGAGTTTCGATGCATGGCAGATAATTTATGTTATAGAAGCCTCTAAAAGCTCATGTGTTTTGCAGACCTCACTGTCAGGAGCTGCACTAAGAAAGAAAGGCAGAGGGAAGTAGAAAACACTGTTTTCCCTGCACAGGGTTGGCATTGTGCCACCTGAATCCCTGCCCCATGCCTTGCTGCAGGCACCAGCGTTCAGGAGGCTCCTCTTATCCAGGGATGCTCAAGTTCTGCCACCCCGAAAAGACCTCAGTTCTCCTTTTCCATAAATATGTGCCCTGTCCTGCATCCCAGCTTCATGATTTTCTTAATCCCAGCCTTCATTATAATTTTATCCCACTGTTCACACAATGCACTTTGAACACAGGGCAGTGGTGGCTGACTGCCGTGGGAAACAGAGGATTTGCTGTGGGTTTTTTCGAGCCCCTTTACCCCCCTGCAGATGTGCGAGGGTATTTGAGTGTGAGAGCCCGGGCTGCGTGTGGGGTGGGAGCCGGCTGCCTCACCGCTCTCACTCTGAAAATAGCCGTGTTTGCTTTACACATGCCTGCCCGGCGGCTGGGCTTCTGTAAAAGGAGAAGAGAAAAGCTGTTTGGAATTGGTAGAGGCTCCTTGCCAGATCCCTTAAAGAGCCCAGATGGGGAGAGCTGTCGGCACGCTCCCACAAGCTCTCCTCGCCTCTCCCCGGAGCGCCGCCGCCGCAATAGGACCCGGAGCAGACATCTCTCCCAGAGCGCTCGCTGGGACATGCCAAGTACACGCTGACGGCTTCCCAAATATAGCCCTGCACACAGAGGGGCAGGCAGTTGCTCGGGGTGTGGAGATGGCTATGCTCGTCCCCTGCTGCCCTTTCGGATCTGAATCCCCCCTAGGAACATGCTTTACTCTGAGGATTAATTATTCAGCTGGTGCTGCACGGAGCAGTAGGAGGGACGTGTGCTGGATGCAGTGGAAATCACAAAGCTTGCCCAGCTCAACATGCAGTGAACAGGAGGCACCATTGTGTCCTCTCAGTGCAGCCACATCACCCTGACCAACAGGGCTGGGATCTTCCCAGGAATCTGTGAGCTGGGAACTTTTCACTTAGTTTGGAAATAGCTTTGCAAATTACTGTTTTTCACATCCTGAACTGCTTGGATTTTGTATTGCTTTCTCAATAACTCGGCTGTATTTTTTTCCTGCCCCAGCAGTCTGTGGAATAGTTTCTGGTTGGGGAAATATTTTTTCCATTTGCTTCATCATACGACTGCTTTTGCCATTCAGTTTCTTCATTCAGCTTCTCTCCCTTATCCTGCTGGGAGAAAAACCCATGACTACTTTGAAAACCTCATCCTTCTAAATCTCACAGCAGGCTGGAGGCTGTGCTGAGCCCACTGCCAGGCTCAGCGCTGTTAGGGCCAGGCTGGTCCTCCAGCATGGGCCATGCCACCACTACTGACTCACAGCTTAAATTCTTTAACAAGAAAACAGAGTTGCCTTCTTTGGGTACATTTTTAGGTCTTTGCTATAATTACATGTTTTGAAGCCATGCTTCTTTGGCTGCAGTCCCAGCTCAGGCAGCAGGTGATGCTGTAACAACACTAAATGAGACAGAAAGGGTTAAAATTACTGTTAATTAAGTGATTCTCCATGTCCCACCTACTGGAAGAGTATACAGCCCTGGCAATGTGCTAGCCCAGCCAGGCTGAGACTGCGCTTGCCCAGGCATCCTGGCAGGCAGGAGGGATGGTTTACACTCCCTTTTCCCCCATGCCTTGCTGCAGGAAAGTAGCAGGAGCACTGTAATGCTCTAAATAAAAACACTGTAGGAGGCCAGGAAGGGCTTGTAGCCATCACAGGGGCATCATCGAGCTCCATGAAGCTGGCAGCTTCTCCATGCAGCAGGGAGCAGAGCAAACCCTGGCACAGGACCTTGCACTGAAATCCAAGCCTCTCCCTTGAATTCGTATGTGCTCTGGCTGGGAAAACACCCAGACAGAAACTGTGTGAAAAGCAACCAGCTCCCTTCACACTTCCTCCCCTGGTTATGTGTCTGCCACAGGGTGGTGGTACTGCTGGTAGGGGAAAAAAGAGCCCTCCAGAAACACACCATTCTTTGTCCAAAATAGCTTGCAAAATGATTGTTGTCATGAAAGCTCTGTGCCAACCAGGCCACGGTGCAAACTGGCCACTCTGCCTACCACCACGCCAGCCTGCTAGCAAACATCCCCAGTGCCCCAATTCACCCTCAACAAGTCTCTGTGGCACAGACCATAATTATCTTGCATTTCCAGCCCGACCGTGGGGCTTTCGCCCGTAATTAGCTCTTGGGATTTAGGAGCTCGTATGATCCAGGGTTATCGCTGCCACCAGAGCCGCCCTGGGATTTAAAGGGACAATGCAGCTATTTGCATATCCACTGCCTCCATGTGCTGCTGCCATTGTCCAATGCATTAAACAGAAAAATGAGTCCCTACTCAAAGCCTGTGCATGTCCTTGCCCTGCCACGGATGCCTTTTTGGGCAGAGCTGTTGTCGTCCCAAGCAATGCAGGACAGCTTGCAAATATTTCTGCCAGGACTTTTTGGTCCTGGCCATCATCTCGGTTCTGGTGCCACCCCAGCTCAAGGCTCTCAGTAAATGCCACAGGCAGCCCCTATAGCTCTGCACTGTCCACTGCTTTCCCTTGCAAGCTGCCATTTCCCACGTGCAAGCTTCCCCAGCCCTGCCACTGCCTCCCCCCCCCGACTCTGCTCCTCACTCTGAGGGTCCTGAGCAGAGGGTTCTGGTGTGTCCGATGCCAGCTTGGGCACATACTCACGGGGTCTAGGGAAGCCAAGGCAGGGCAGCCTGCCAGCCCACGTCCACCTGCGCTTCTCCGCAGTCCCTGTAGTTTCGCCTCCTTCCCTTGCATGCAACACTCCAGCAGGCAGGAATAGCCCCAAAACACGTGCTGTCTTCCAGGAAGCGATGCCAATGGCTGAGAAGCCCTGGTGCCCAAAGCACAACGCTCCCTCAGGAGCACCAGTGGCACTAGAGGGTCCAGCCCAGTATGGTGCCAGGACACGGTCCAGTAACAGCTCCGGCGAAGAACATCTCCGGTTATCCACCAGGATAATAAATTTTGCCTTAGAGTTTCTCACCTGGCAACAGTCACCAAGGAAACCCAGACAGCTGCTGCGGGTCCCCGCTGGCACTGCCTGGGGAGGTGGGGTCCCTGTGGTGCTGGCAGAGGGGCTCTGGCTGCACCCTGGCTGTGTGGGCGAAGGGCCAGCTACCCACACTGTAACCTGAGCCCAGGCCCAGCAAAACGCCCACCAAGCCAGACATGGCCCTCACGCTGCCTCTCCAGAGACACGTGTGGTTTTCACCAGATTTGGAGTGGATTTTGAGGTTTTCCTGGCTGGGAACCTCAGGCACCTGGGGGCTTCCTCATGCAGATTTCACTGGGGCTTTGGGGCACTTGTGTTAAAAGCAGAGGGGCCTCAAGTGCTCAGAGAAGTTTGGAAATCCATCAGTACTGGAGGGAGACCTGTGCTCTCTGCTACTCTGGGAGGCTGTGCTGCTGCCTGCAGGGCTGCATTGTGCTTCCCTATTTATAGAACTCGTGGTCATGCCTTTTCCTGTCCGCTGCCCAGCCACCCTGGGCAGTGCCACCCCTCAGCACAGAGAGAGGCACTGCTGCTTCCAGCAGGTCCTTTCAGCCCTGGTACATCTAATTCTGCAAAAGCCTTCCCAGCCCTGTGTTACCTGCAAACCTGGCACTGCCACTGAGCTCAGCAGGCTGCTGGGACAGGTACAGCACCCCTTGGGCAGGGGTGCAAGTGGGAAAGGCCATCAGGCTGGGGACAGGGCTCTGTCCCTGGGCTATGTTAAGGCAGTTGGGGTGCAGCCACTGCCCCACCATCAGACGTGTGGGTGTAAACAGCCACGCCAAATATTGTTGCATGTGGCCATGATATCAGTATGGAAACTTCCTCCGTTAACCATTAACCATGTGTGGCTCCCTGCCCATGGTGTGGTGTCGGGGCAGCTCCCTCGCTCAGGGGTGGGTGCAGAGCACCCCAGTAGCACATGGGGCTGGAGCGAGGGGCTGTGCCCAACCTGGACTTTCACTCCCCATGGCCATCCCAGAGATGTGGGACACCTGGCAGCATCTCAGCATCCTTGGCTCAAGGCTGGTTCACCTGGTCAAGGTAGCGCTGCTGCCGTTTGGTGATTTAGCATGAACAGATGTGAGCCAGCAGGACCCCTGTTTGTTCTCTAGTGTGGCTTTTGAAGGTTCTCAGGTCCTCATCCCTCTGGATTCCACTCCCTCCACTGAAAGCTCCTGCGGCTCGGACAGGTCCGTGCAGCCTTGTCTCCTCCGCACACAACAGCGGCACCGTGCCAGGGAGGGCAGCCCCGGCTGGGGAGAGAAGCAGGAAACCTGAGGAGCAAGATAAGAGCTTCAGAGTTGCAGATCACAGGGTCAAGGCTTTTTTGGATCCTATTCCTGCCCCGCTGCCCCAGGGTCCCCACCTCCTCCCTGCTTCTAGACAGGTGCCCACTCAGGCTGGTTGGTATTTCTCTTCTGAGTGGCACAGGACCCGTTTCTGCTCAGGAGGTGTCTCAGGGGTCACAAAATACCACCAGTGAGTAGTGATGTCTCCCAGCCTGGCGCAGAAAGGACTCCTGGTGGGCAGCAAAGCATGCACACCATGCAGGTGCTGGTCCTTCCAGGGGCTGCAAAGAAACATCTATGCAGGGGCTATGCAGCAAGGAGCCAGGGACACCGTTCGCTAGAGGAGACACTAAATCAGCCGGAAGCACCACGTGGGGTGTCAGACGATGTCCCCACCTCAAGCCATTTAAGCCAACGATGGAGGTGAGAGGTTGCCCAGCGCTGTGTGTGTGCAGTCAGGTGGGTAATGCAGTGCTGTGCTGTGCCACCCAGCGTGGTGGGCAGCCCCATGGCACTCCATGTCCCAGCGGCCACCGGCCTGGGCCGACCTACCAGGATTAAGGAGGCTGTGAGGAGTAAGTATTTTAAATCCAGATTAGATTTAAGTATTTGCTACGCAAAAGGGGATGTGAGAAGGGGCTGTGATGTGGGGATGAGCAGGTGAGAGGCTGACTGGTGCTCCTGCAATGCAAGAAGGGGCTACCAGTGCAGGGTCTGGCCAGGGTTTCTGTGCCTGTGGGATATTGCCAAGGAGCTGGCTTTTGTTCCCCAACTTGGCTTGTGCACACCAGGCTGGAGGCAGTAGTTCTAGGCCATGGGACGAGATGCTCCCCATCATGGGGAGAAAGGATAGGTAAGAGGATGAAGCACGAGGACACGCCGAGCTGCTGTCTTTGTAGATGCTGAAGAGAGGCCATCCATCCATAAAGGGCTGCCGAGCATGTTCCACCTCTTCTCTCACTGCTGGTCGTGGCTGCAGGCCATACAGGAGCCCATCAGGTAGGTCCTCATGCAAGGTCCTAGGGGCTCCCTGGGTGCCACAGCATTTACTCATGCATTTATCGGGGAGGGTACTGTTGAGTTAATGCTGTGAGAGTGGTGCCTGTTGCAGGAACCACCCCCAAAACCACAGAGCAAGGCACACATGTGTCCTCGCTGCCCCTGCAGCAGGCAGGAGCTGGGTAGGTAGGGGAGAAGGGTGGGCAGGGGTGCGCATGCAGGAACAATCCCACATGCAAAGTCAGCAGTTCCCAAGAAATCTGGAGAGGATGAACTGAAATACCTGCCTGTGTTGGAAGACTCAGGTTAATTCCATGGGGTTGACACTGCATCTGCCTGGGCAAATAGTGTGGGCTGTGAGGGGGTTTATGGTCCTGTCCTGCCAGTAAGGACACATTGCCCATGCAGCCAGGTCTGTATGTTGAAGGAAGAAACACTGCAAATGACTCCCGTGGCTTCTCAGCCACAGGGAAGAGGTTCTGCATGTCACTCCAGTGAAGCATGCCACTGGAGACCAAACAGGACTGTTCAGCAATAGAAAAACTTCCTGTGTCCAGGCAAAAGCTCATAAAAAGTCCTTGCTACCTCTCCCTAGCTGTGCTTACTCATAAACCCACTGACAAGGAAGGACACCGAGAGCAATCGCTACCTGTTTGCACATGAGGAACAGCCTTTTCGGCTTGTGCATATCATTGCTTAATCCTATATGATATGAAAAGAAATCCTTCCCACAGAAAGCACGTCGCAGGTGCTGCAGTATGGCTGTCCCATAGTGCCAGGGAGGCTCCAGGCACCTGTGCCTGCCCTTGCTCTCTTCCAGGCACTGGGAACAGTCTGCCCTCCTCCCCAGCTCAGCCAGAGCTTGTCACCATCCTGCCCCTCTCCTGACTGAAGCGTAGCTGCCAAGCGCAGGGTCCCTTGCCTGGCACCCCCAGGGCCAGCAGTGGTCACCACTCCCCAGGGAGCACAACATTTCTCTGGGATTCTCACCCACTCTTGTTGCTCCCCAGGAAGGTGACCCTCCTTGTCGTGGGGCTGGACAATGCGGGGAAAACTTCCATCATCATGGACATAGAGAGAGGTGAGGAACAGCACAGTCCCAGAGCTGGCCTTGGCTGGAGGCACCAGCTTTATGGTTCTTTGCAACCTGAGCCTTGAAGGAACCAGATCCTTGAAAAAGAGGTGTTGTTCTGTGGGAAGTGGGCAGGGCACTTGCCATGGCCCAGGTGGCCTTGGTAGTGGGAGCGGGGATGTGGCTGGGGGAGAAGGAGGCACATGGTGCAGGGATGTGCCGGGGTTTGCCGTGCCAGCTCTCTGCCCTCTCCCTGCACACAGCGCTAGCCGGCGAGGTGCTGCCCGCAGCGCAGCCCGGCCAGACCCGCCTGCGGGTGGGCAGGTTCGAGGTGACCCTGGTGGACCTTCCCGGGGGCCAGCGCTCCCGCAGCACCTGGCGCAGCCACTACAGTGCGGCCCATGGGCTCCTCTTCGTCCTGGACTCCAGTGACCTGGCACGGATGGAGGAGGTCCGCAAGGTCCTGAGCCGTGTCCTGAGCCATCCTGATGTCTCCGGGAAGCCCCTCTTACTGTAAGGCCGAATCCTCAGCCTGTGACCTGTAGGGTTTGGTGTGGGGGGAGTGGAAACCTGTTGCTGGGGAGAGTGGACAAGCTGCTGTGGGGATGTGGTACCCAGGGTTCTGGGACATGGGGATGGCAGTGGTGCTCAGGAGAGGGATTGGGGAAGGGGCTCCAGCACTGCATACGGGCAGAGGCAATGCTTTGCCTAATCAAAGCCAAACTGGCAAGTAGTGATAGGACAAGGGGGAATGACTTTAAACTGGAAGTGGGAAGATTTAGATTAGATATTAGTAAGAAATTCTTCACAATGAGAGTAGTGAGATGTCCCCTCTGTAGAGGTGTCCAAGGCCAGGTTGGATGGGTTCTTGAGCAGCCTGGTCTGATGGGAGGTGTCCCTGCCCATAGCAGGGAGGTTGAAACTAGGTGGGCTTTAAGATCCCTTCCAATCCAAACTACTCCATGATTCTTTGAGGTCCTTTCAAACTCAAACCATTCTACAATTCTTTAAGGTCCTTTCCAACCCAAACCATTCAATGATTCTATGACTCTATGATTCTATGAAAGCACCCAGCCTCCCCACCGTCACGTAGGGAGATGCCTAGAGCCAGGGGTGATGGCCACGCTCTGCTCTCCCTGTGCTCCAGGTTGGCCAATAAGCAGGACACGACGGCCGCTCTGCTGCCCGCTGAGCTGATCGAGCGCCTGTGCCTGGAGCGCCTGGTGAACGAGAACCGCTCGCCGTGCCGCATCGTGAGTGTGGGGCTGCCCTCTCCCCACTCCCTGCAGCCCCCAGCGCTCACCCTCTCCCCCCTGCCCGCAGGAGCCCTGTGCTGCCAGGTGGGACACCCCCATGGGACCAGCTTTCACCACCCTCCAGGGGCTCCGTTGGCTCCTCCGTGCCATCCCCAAAACACCACCACTCGGTGCCAGGGCATCCTGTGCTCCCAGGTGAGTGCAGGGCTCCGTGTGTGTGTGTGTGTATGTCCCACTCCCTGTTCTCTCCATTCCACTCCCCATTCCCCGCTGTGCTCTTCCCCTGCCAGGGACCCGCTGCACCCCGGGAAAGATGCTCGAGATGGTGCAGGGAAGACCAGGGAGCCCCAGTCCATCCGCCGCCTCCTCCCTGTTGTGAGTAAGACCCCCTGGGATGGTTCAGGATGGGATGGAAAGGGGGGCTCTGACACTGAGGGGCTCCAGTGCATCCAGAGAAGGGCAACAAATCTGGGGAAGGGACTGGAGAACAAGCCTGATGAGAAGCAGCTGAGGGAACTGGGATTGTTCAGTCTGGAGAAGAGGAGGCTGAGGGAGACCTCATCACTGTCTACAACTGTCTGAAAGGAGGTTGTAGCGAGGTGGGTGTTGTTCTCTTCTCCCAAGTGACAGGCAATAGGATGAGAGGAAATGGCCTCAAGTTGCACCAGGAGAGGTTCAGATTAAACATCAGGAAAAATTTCTTCACTGAAAGGTTTCTCAGGAACTGAAAGGGGCTGTCCAGGGAGGTGGTTCAGTCACCATTCCCAGAAGTGTTTCAAAAGTGGGTAGATGAGTTTCTCAGGGATACAGTTCAGTAGTGGACAGGTACGGTTGGACTCAATGATCTGAAAGTCTTTCCCAACCAAGCTGTTCTATGATTCTATGACATGTTCCCCTTACCCACTCAGGAGGAGAGCACAAAGGGCCCCAGCAGGAGGAAGAGAAAGGTGAAGATGAGGAAGAAGGGCTCACGGCAGCCAGGTCCAGCCAAGGAGCCAGATGGACCAGGAGGAATGGGTGACAGCCGAGCCGGGATTGCTGGGGGCCTGCTGCCTCCCAACAGGGTGGGACAGGAGGAGCCTGCACCCACTGCGACGGCCACCCCCCAGCCAGGTGAGAGAGGCCTGTGGGGGACTGCTGGCACCACTGGCTCCAGGACCCCTGGAAACATCCTACAGGGTGGGTTTGGTACCTGGCATCTTGGCAGTATGCCGGACCACTGGTCCCTGCCATCTCCATTAGCATTGCTTGCAGATCAGCTGAGCAGGGTCATGGGTGTCTGACCAGGGAAGAGGAGTGACATCTCTGAGCGTCTCCACAGGGGTTGATACATGGAGGTGATGGAAGACTGTGGATCCACCAGCAGCATGGTTTGGTGACAAAGGCATCCTTGAACCAGATGTGGTTCCTGAAATTTTGTATTTCTCCATCTAGCACAGGGCATTAAAAAGAAAAAGAAGAAGAAGAAAATCAAGAATAAAATCAAGTCGCAGGAACCTGCCATGGAACAACAGCATGAGGAGGTCTCGAGCACCTTTGGTTGGTATTTCCCAGGACAGATTTTGCTGAAAATCTCTAGGTGATCTGGCCTGCTGGCAGCTCTGCAGGAGCCCTTGGCCATGGGATGCTTGGTGTGGGGACATAAGCATAAACAAGTGCAGGCTGCTGGGGAGGCAGGTGGTCCTGTGCTGGAGCCTAGGGCACCCTTGCAGCCCTCGCTCAGTGCAGGCTGCCAGGCTGGACCATGGGGCTTGACTCCCGTGTTAATGTCTGACCACTTCCCTTCCTCCTCAGACTTGTACCGCCGGGCAATGCTGGCTCTGAAGATGAGGCAGGAACAGAGGAAGCAGCAGTCTGCCATTGTCCTTTGAGCAGGAAGGCACACCCCAAGGAGTCCCAGGGGACTCCAGTCTGCAGTGGCAATGCGACCCACACTCATGCAGAGCTTCTAGGGTGCTTGGCCAGGGCTGGCTGTCCTAGGCAAAAGGTCCTGGGACATGAACAGCATCATTGTCCTCTGCACGGCTTGAAAACCAGGGATCTACAGGAGTGAGCCAAAAGTGCCTTTGTAAGATGCTTCTCTGGCAGCCAGACTGAAAACCCATCTCAAAAGGGAACAGTCAGCTACTTGCCGATCCCATGTTAGTATTCTGTGGAAGACTCAGCCTGAACCCAGCTGAGCCTGTGGAAAAGAGGAAGATCACAGCAAATATCCCAGGGTCAGGACTTGGCTTGGCCTCTCCATCAGTCCCTGTCTGCTGCCCGGACAAGTCTAATTTCATGCTGGTGAAGGTGGGAGGGCAGTCACGGATGGTCTGCAGAAGAATTTGACCCAGCCCCCAGCCACATCTGGCAGGGCTGTCAGGGGCTCTCTGGAAAGGTGGAGGAAAGCGATGGCAGTGTTGTCTGTGTATCCTTGCAGTGAAGGCTTGTGCAGTTCAACGGCAGACAGCTGGAGGCCACTACAGGAGCCTTCCCAAGAAGGGAGCATTCCTCCTGGTATTGCCATTCTCTCAGGAGGGACAGTGGTGGCCTGCAGGTCACACAAAATGCTCCCGTGCCACTAACAGCCTGGCTCCTGCAGTCCAGGGCAGTCCCTGAGCCGTGCTGAGCTCAGCACTGAGACAGGAGTGTGAGCAGCATCCGTATCGCAACACAGCCCATCCGTGACACGCACTTTGTCTGGCAGAGTCAGGCTGTTGCAGAGCGGTGCTGGAGGGTTGGTGCTGCCTGGCTCTGGCTGGGGGCACATGCAGGAAAACAAACTGCCAGCCCTGGACACATTTCACATGAAGTCAAGGAGTTCAGCAGTTTCGCCTCCAAGGTTGCAACAGTGTTGGAACTTCAATTGTGCTCAGCAGCAGTGTGAGTCACCTCTGCTGCCCTGATTACTGATTAACAGGCAATTCCCTCAGCATCGCCGGGGAGGGAGGGGTGAGGGTGCTGAAAATTGGTGAAGCTTTTCCCTCAACAGGGCTGAAAAGGGAAAAGAAGAGAAACTCTGCCTACTCTGCTGTAAAGTTCTGTCTAACTGTCAGATTCCATTGTCAGTTATTATAGGGATTAATTGTAAATAAAGTGTAAGTTAATACTGGCCATAAATACAACGCTTTTGGTAAGCCCTTGTCTCCGTGTGGTGGGGCTCCCTGTGGTGCCTGGACTGTGGGCAATGTGGCTCCTGGAGCCCCTTCTGGCTGCTGGCCAGGCTCCTGCCACCAGGGTCATGGATTTCCACAGGGCTACTGAGAGAGAAACATTGGGTTTCTCTCAGCCAAATGATTGCTGAGGCGGTTTCCCCTCTAACGACCGCTTCTTGCACACCCACTGGGTCTGGGAGGAGGCCAAGTCCTCCTAAGCAGCCGGCACCCCAAACCAGCCCATGGCCAGGCTGGGGCTGAGCGTTTCTCACCACAGCTCCGAAATCGTGTGGGGAGCAGGAGCTGAGCGGGTTTGGGAGCCTCTGTCAGCTCCCTCTGGTGCTGCCTGCAGCTCCTGGCAGTGGGGCTCTTCAGCACGGACACTGCAGCCACAAGGTGAGACAGCGTGTGCTGTGTAACACCCAAAGCTGGAGAAGATGCCCAGCAAGACAAGTCCAAAGGTGGAACTGGCCCAGCTGGCACTGCTGGGCAGCTGAGTGAAAGTTCTCCTGGGAGCTGGCTGTAACAAACTGGTTAGGTTGATCTAATGCACTTTCCCCCTAATGTAACCATCTCAAGTGAGACATCAAACATATTTCAAAATCAATCCCTCTTATCCTGGTGTTTCCATGGCAGTAAGTAGTACAGCTATTCCCTACAACAACCAGGAAAAAAACATTGGTCTACACCAACCAGGAACATGGCTTTTATCTTCTTTAGAAGCTGAGCAGCAACAACCCTGTGTTAAAAATGATTTATCTCAAAGCCAGAAACATCTCAGAAATGAGACCTTGATACCTGTGTGATCCAAGATAAACCAAAGTATGTTCACTAATGGTTACTCCATGCCATGGGGCAATGGGCTGGGCTGCTTCTGTGGCTGTAGCACGGGGAGCATACCTGGGGCAGGCAGGGCTCTTTTTGCCATGGTCCTCCTCCTGCTATTCATCTGCAGCCTGATAGCTGAATAACCAGCAAGGGGAGGAGGCCTCTGGGAGACACAGTCCTTGCTGGCTGCCAGGGGGGTGAGGCACAGCCCTGCCCAGGCAGGTCCCAGCGTGTCTGTTCTGCTGGCAGGTGCGCTGAGGCCAGGTGTATGCCTAGCAGTGATGCTTGCCTTGTCCCCAAAAATGAGGTGGTGGTGAGTGACACCCTCACATGAATCCTGGCTTTGTTGAAAGGTGTTGGAACTCCAAGTATGCCAAGAAGCATGAAGCAACGCGACAGCAACTGCCCCAGGGAGACTCATGGTCTGTCTACTGATGTAGAAAGTAAATGGTGTCAACAACATTTTCTGCAGGAAGGACAGGACGCAGCTTGGTGATGCAACCATGCTTTGCATTTAAGCATTTTTGAATTATGTAGCACATCCTTCTTTTCAGGTTTCTGGAGATGTCTCAGAAGGGTTGGGTTAGGCAGAACCTGGTTCCTGCTTCCATGAGCATTTCTGTGGTGCCTCAGCCTGGGCTGCTGCTGCATTTGTTGCAAAGTACTGATGCAGAAGCATGTGTGAGTTTTGCATGTCTGCAGCCCAATTCCCCTCAATGGTGCTCGTTCAGGGAACCTGCAGCAGCTAGCGTGGCCACCAGAAGCTCTGTTTCTGGCATGGGGTCTTCTAAGCTTGAATCTTGGAGGTAGGGAGGGAGGCTGTGCTTGCCTGAGCTTTGCAAAACTTGATGGTGGCTTGTACGGTGCCAGGAGGAGGTGAAGAAATGTTTCAGTGAGTGCTTGTGGGCATACACCTACACAGGGGCACGGCTGGTCCCACCTCCTCATACCAACACTGCTTTGCACAATCAGATTTTTCCCTGATGCCTGTTATCACTACCAAAATTTAACTGTGTGGGCTGAAATTTGGAGGGTAGGAGAGAGACTACTGCTCTTTTGGGAAGAGGGATGGGGAAAGCATTGCTTGGTCAGTGCTAAAAATGCTGCCGAGCCCTCCTGTGAACAGCATATTGCCAAGATTTCCAGGCAGTGGGAAGACCTAGAGAAGAACCTAGCAGACAGGACCATGTGGGGAGGCTGCAGGCCCTTCTGGCTGCACCCACAACCTTGCTATCCTTTCTCCCACTTCTTTATGCTTTGCTTTCTGCCCACTAGCTGGCCTTAGCCAGCACTTATGCTTTATTTTCTTAACCCCTCCTTGCCCCTCTTTACCCCTAGAAGAGGATGGGGAAGGTGATGATGACTGAGAGCTCCTCTGAGAGCCCTTGACTTGTCCCACAAGGGCAGGGGTACCCCTCACAGCAAGCTGGCATTAAGATGTACAGGTATGTCTCCTGCTGTACATCCACTGTTGTATTTTAATAACAAAAACACAATTGTGGGGTTTTTTCCCCCCCGTGTGAGCCTTTCCAGGGGAGTGTGAACCATGTGGGTCTCACTGTTTTTTCCAGGTTTTGGATCCTTTAGGAGTCAGCCTTCCTTATGCTTGCAGTGAGGATGCTCATGCTCCTAGGGGTAGGACAAGGAAGGTGAGCCTGGTCCTGGGGTGCTCCACATATTGGAGAGCCATGGAGTGGTATCAAGAAGCAGTAAGATGAGAAAACAACTTAAAGAAGAGGCAGAGATCCATGATTCTGTGAAAAACAGGATGGTTCTTTGTCCACTCCTTCACTAACCCCAAATCACAGAAGAAGGAGCTGGGAAGCCGTTTTCAGGAGAACATCTCAGATGCTGGGTTTTGCATGTTTATTAAGGGTTGTAAACACAATTGAGTACAAGTGATCCTTGCTAATGGGTGCTTTGCTAGGCAAATGCAACTGGTTGCATCCTACAGGGTACCTGCAGGTGCTCCTCATTTCCCACCAGCCTCCCTGTAATGCTCAGCAGGTATTGTATAGTATAAATAGAGCCAGGGCATATATAGGGCTTTCCTGAGGATGGAGTCAGGAACTGGAGAGCAGGGAAGGTCTTTTATGTGTAGTTCTTCCCTTCATGTGTTGAGCAAAAGGTAGAAAGCTAATAGAAGTTTTTTGCCCTAGAGTAGCTGCAGCTGATGGGGAGGTGACCAGCCTCTGCTCCCTGTTTTTGTCGTTCCTTTGGGTAAGGCTGGAGGCATCACAAATGTGCTGATCAGACAGCCCTAAGGTGTGGGGCACTTTCTCAGGTTATGCTGTGGGTGAAAGCTGTTTACAACATATATAGTCACAAATAAATAGATACAAGCAAAGTAAATGGATTCTAAGCCTTGGAGTGGGTGTTTGGGTTGATAAAAGTCTGTAGTGAATGTTTTTTTGAGCTTGAAGTTGATTATTTTATATGTTTTCTCACACTTGCAGCTCTTCCCCTCTGACTCAGGTGAGCTATATGCCAGTATGCTCTTGTGGCAGCTTCCTAGTTGAGTCAGAAAAAGGAAGAGTTGGGAGATACTTTTGTATTTTCTGGGTAAGCATGGCAGGGCACGTATGATTTCCATGAGATCATTCAAAATAGCCAGTGGAAAAATGCCAGGCATGATATATTGGGCAGCTTTTACCTCTTCCAGTTCCCAGAGGCTGCATACATTTAATAATGAATAACAATCGACAGGGTTTCTTTTTTGGTTTTGTTATCAGTTGTAGGTCCTCTGTGGTATTACATTAAAAATGAACACTAGAGTGTTTGTCATGTGTTCTGCAGCATTGTTGGAAAAAACAAGGCTTAATTAGGTGAGAGTGATTCCCCAAGCCTCTCTTGATTGTTATGGAAGAGGTTATTAAGACTTTGCAGGGAAAGAGAAGATAACAAGGACTAGAAATTAAGAAAATATGACAACTTTCCCTTTCCAGGTTAAATGAGCCTTGTTGGAGATGTTATTGCTGGTAGAAGGAGGAAGGATATAATCAAATTCATTTAATGAATGTATTTGTCTCAGGGCACAAGGGAATGTGTTAGACTGAGGTATATAAATTTGTCACATGATGCACCAAATACATTTGCTGGGGTTTCCCCTCTTATAAAAAGCTTGTTTTTAAAAAGGGAAATTCTGTGAACTAAAATTGGGTGTCTTTGATAAATCATCACTCTGTAAGTCAATGCATATTTGAATAGGTTATTTCAGACTATAAGGGGAAAGTACTTTTTGAGAGTGCCTATCAGTGTATTAGAAGGGCTTTTGCTACAGAATATCACTGGATATGGGATCAAGAGCCAATGTATTAAACAAAAGTTTTCATTTCAAAGCCTTCTTTAGCAATCAGAACTCAGGCCTTGTCTGTGAGAGAACTTTCACCTTATTAAACTGCATTTATCTTTCAATGCAGCTGTGTTTAGCAAGATTTTAGCCCAAATCCCTGTCCTGTGGCATAAATCTCTCTCTTGCTACCCAAACTGTGCTCTTCACTAGGCTTTACAATCCACCTTCCGTGCACAGTACAGCCCTAGGAAGAGGTCTGAGGGTGATTTTGTGGGTCTTCTGTTGTTTTTTTTTTGCTGGGAAATGTACAAGGCAACGGGCTTGCAGCTACCAGCACCTGAGCTCTGTACTCTGCTCCAGTGAATAAAACTGCTGGTGGAGTAATAAATGGATTTAAAATGGACTTAGGGGTAGGGAAAAGCATGTGCAAATCCCCTCTCTTGACAGATGCTGCAGCACGGTGGCGGCTGTTGCTGCTGAGTCAATTTGGTAGTGCACAGTGCAGACTCTGAACTTGCCTCTTCCTTTTTCCAGTAAGGTTGTGGAAAGCCCAGAGCACTCCTTGGGAGGTCCCTGCTGCAGTTTGTGACTTCCCCCAGGAAGTCATAAGTCCAAAGCAGGTGTTTTTGGCACAGGCTGTGAGGCAGGAGTTTGGAAACTGGCACTGCTCCTGGTCCTGTGCCTGTTGATCAGCTGGCAGGGTAAGCGAAGGCCACTGGAGGGTGGATTTGAAAGTCTCAATTGTGAACAGACAAGTGATGTGCTGGCAGGATGCTCTCATTTCTTATGAAACAACATTTGTTACCAAATCAGTGAAGTATCTCTCATTCAGGAGAAGACGAGGGGAAAAAATGGTATTGTCAGCTACTCATTGGCTACCCCTCAAGAAAGGCAGAGAAGGGCTCCTGGCATGTGTCGATGTATCTGAGGGCAAGGATGGAGCCCTGCTATTCTCTGCAGATCTGCCCAGTGCTGTGACCTTGGCAGCTCTGAGCATGAACTCTGACTTTCCTATGGGTCTGGGATGTTTCTCAAGGGGGAGGAAAAAATTTCTTCAAAAGCTGGTAGCTGTGGTGGAGGTTGGCAGCGAGTGCTCTTTCCCTGATTCTCTTTCCCAATGTGAGGAGGAACTTCACAAGCAGCAAGTCAGCAGGGAAGTCATGCCCTTACAAAAAATTAGCTGTCAATCCAAATAGTTGTATTAACACGATTTACTTCAAGCCATCACAATCTTAAAGATAAATCTGTGGTACTTCTCAGGGGGTGGGAAGGACCTTGAAGAGAAGTAATACACCTCCATTGACTTTATACTGCACTGGGTATTATAAAATCCATCAAATAGTGTGAAGACTTAGAAACCCCATTGCATGTTCTTCCAACGACAGCTCTCGTCCTCCAAATGGCCACACGATGGCAGAAGAAGCAAAGAACATGGGAAAAAGGAATGTTTGAGGTTTTTTTTTTTTTAAAAAAAGACCATGAGTGTGAGTCCCCAGGTTAGTGGGGAGACTGGCTCCCCTTCCTTGCTAAGCTACCTGCCAGGGACTAAGGTTCAAAAGCCTCCATCACCGTGAACATCAAAACCGGAGATTACAGGACGTGAAAACCACTTTCTGAAAGGGTTTGGTGGACTCTCCTAAGTTGTGAGTAGTTCACAGCTCTCCCTTGGGTCACTCTGTTCACACCCCGGTTGGCAGTCTGCTGAGAGCTTGGCTGGTGTACTGGATAACTATTTTTTTTATGGTAGTTGAAGTGGTGATGGGTCCCAGCTGAGCTATATTGTGCAGAATTCTCCCTAGGATCTGCCCTTCGCAGTCCCCTTGCGTGAGGATGGCAATGCCTGAATGCAGGATGGGATGCCTGCTGGCTCCACATGGAGGTCCTTCTGTACTCCCTCTGCCATGTGTGTTATCCACACAGGGACTGGCTGTTTGTGGCATTAAAAGGTGCATTAAAAGCAGATTCCTTTGTAAAAGACTTGTGAGCTGATACAGTTCCTGCCAAATCAGCAGCTGAATCAGGCAGGCTGTTTTAGGGTGTGAAAAAGCCCTGTCAGGGTTGTTTTGCTTCCTCTCTGTGGGGATGGTTTCTGCTGAAATAGGGGTTTCTCTGCCCCGAGGCCACTGTGTCAGAAGCAAAAGGGAGGATGGCAGTTGCCTTGATCTCTCCAGTGAAATCATGTCTTTGGCTGTGCCGGGTAAGTTGGGAGACAGATGAATTTAAGCAATCTGGTCCATGACAGGAGACTATCGTTCTGCTTTGTCTGAGTATGGGAAACAAAACACTTGCCCCGTACCTGCTTCCCAGCTGTGCTGACTTCCTTGGATTTGCCTCATCTTGGAGTTCCCTGGAAGAGGGTCTCTGATACCTGAACAAGAGCCATCATTGTGGCAATGTGTGAAAGATAATTACTAATTCCATATCACCATTTGTCTTGCCACCACCTTCACACTAAAAAATTTCTTCCTAATATCTAATCTAAATCTCTACTCTTTCATCTTAAAACTGTTACTCCCTATTTTATGCCTGTCCTCCTTGATAAAGTGTCCCTCCCCAGCTTTCCTGTAATCCCTTTAAGTACTGAAAGGCTGCTATAAAGTCTCCTTGGAGCCTTCTCTTCTTCAGGCTGAATAAACTCAACTCTCCCAGCCTGCCCTTAAAGGGGAGGTGCTCCAGCCCTTGGTTTATCTTCATTCCCTCCTATGGACTGGCTCTAATGGAGGTGTGAGATTAGGAGTAAGTTTACCTGTAGGAATACATTGTAGAAAAGAAGGTAGGTTTTTTTTCTACTCTGCCAGGTTAGCCAGGCTGCCTTGGCTTTTTGAAACATGCAGGTACTTGGTCCTGATGGTTGGTGGTTCATCAGGCATCACTGATCTGATTGACACTCACCATAGAGCACTACAGCAGGAAAAACACATGAGAACAGCAACTCCTTCTTCTAGCCCACACAAACGGGCTAGAAAAACATCAGAAAAGCAGTACAATGTTGACCAAGTTTAGTTCTTTGTCATGGTTTTGTGGGGGAGGGAAGTCTAGAGCTAAACTGGTTATACATTATATTGAGGTGTTTAACAATTGCCATTCATTATTATAAAATGTGTTTAAAGCTGCCTGACATTGTTGTCTGGTTTCCTCTGTTGTGGTTAGGCTTTTGTGTGGAAAGGTGAGTAACAGCACAGCTGCACAGGGAATAGTGGAAAGGTTGGGATTGAGATGAGTGCTGGGTGTCCCTTTGGGAAGGCTGCCTTGCTCAGTGGGGATATGGATGCCTTCATTGACCCACCTACTGCTGCCCTGGGATAACTGAATTAAAAAAAAAACCCAGTGGGCTCCTGCCTATCCAACACTTGACTGCTATTTTGGTGCTGCCCAGGCTTTCTGTGAGAAATCAGATATATTCTGCTGTGTAAAACTGCCAGACGGTGGGTGCTTGAGCAGAGCAAATGTGACTGGTTTTAGCCTTACTAAAATCAATATGGTACTATTCTTGCTTTAAAAATGCTAAGTGAAAAATCTGTGTGTGTTTTCCAGGTCTCTGGAAGCCCTCAGCTGCTCTCTGGGCCCTGTCATGGTGCAACAAGATGAGTTTCTACTCTGTTTCAAGGGAGAAGCCTGCTTTAAAATAGGATTAGTATTGGCTGCTGAAATGGCAGAGGCTCCCAGTTGAGCAGCCTGCCTGTGTCTTGAGGCCCTCAAGGGACAGCACCAGGAAAACTTCCTGCCCTGTGCTGTTACAGAGGATATTTCTCCAGAAAAAAACTGATTTATTGCTGGGCAGTAACAATGTCAAACAACCGAAAATGCAGATTTTATTAGGTTACACCTTATATCTCTGAATTTTGGTAATTTATGTGGAAATAAATACTCTCATGGATCAGGTAGATGCTCCCTCGAGGAAGTATTTCAGATGATGTTTCCATTTGTGTTATCCCAGCCCAGAGGGAAGAGGATATGGGTTGGCCTGTGTGCTGCCAAAAGGCTGGAGGGGACAGGAAAAACTGTCCAGTTCTGGGTTCAGGGGCTGCAAAACTGCCCCATGGATTAGGCTGGGCTTGCTGGCTGGTAGGCGGAGCCATGCAAGGCAGTGCCAGCAGGCTGCTCTCCAGAGGGGTGCCCAGAGCCTCCTGGGAAGGGTTCGCAGTGAGGGGAACATCGAAGGGCCCTAATCACCTTCCATGCTCAGTTGTGACTTGAAGGGAAGCGCCCCGAGGTGTATTTATGATGTTGGTTTGAGTATCAGGGCAGTGACTGGACTTTTCTATAATCATAGAACACTTTGCAATGGAGCAGACCTTTACAGGTCATCTAATCCAAATACCTGTGCACTAAGCAGGGACATCTTTAACTAGATAGGTTGCCCAGAGCCTCATCCAACCTGACCTTGAATGTTTCCAGAGATGGGGCATCTACCACTCCTCTGGGCAACCTGTGTCAGTGTTTTGTCACCCTCAACATAAAAATTTGTTCCTTTTATTCAGTCTGAACATAACAGGATTATTAGCAGGGTTGTGACATGGGAGGGAGGGGTCCTGCATTGAGTATAAAATCGTGTCTGGTGTCTCACTGTGGCCATGGCTCCAAAGAGGAGTTGGAAGGTGGATGGAAGGAGTATAAGCCAAAGGGTTGGGGGGCTGCAGGTATAATTGAATCATGAAATGGTTTGGGTTGGAAGGGACCTGAGGTCCTAAGATCATCCCAGTTCCCTCTCCCTGCCATGGGCAGGAACATCTCCCACCAGACTAGGGTGCTCAAGGCCCCATCCAACCTGGTCTAGAACACTTCCAGGAAGGGGGCATCCACAGCTTCCCTGGGCAGCCTGTGCCAGTGTCTCACCACTTTCATTGTGAAGAATTTTTTCCTAAGGTCTGACCTCCCCCCATCCAATTTAAAGCTATTCCCCTTTGCCCTATCACTCCATGCCCTTTTAAAAAGTCCCTCCCCAGCTTTCCTGTAGCCCCTTCAGGTACTGGAAGGCTGCTCTAAAGTCTCCCCGGAGCCTTCTCGTCTCCAGACTGAATAATCCCAACTCTCTCAGCCTGTCCTCACAGCAGAGCTGCTCCAGCCCTCAGAGCATCTTCGTAGCCACTCTCTGGACCGGTTCCAACATTTCCATATCCTCCTTATGTTGGGGGTGATGTTTCTCTGCAGCCCCTGCTGCAGCCACTCCCCTCCATCACCTCATCCCTTTCAAATGATGCCCCTGGGGGTCTTCTCTCTGTACCGAGATCTCCCCGCTGAGCAGGATTCGTTCACCCCCGGGGTTTTCCATCCCCGCAGGATTCCCCCCGCCCTGGGTCTGCCCTGGCTGCACTACAGCTCCCAGGCTGCTCCGGGCGGGCAGTGCCCGCCTCCCGGGCGGCGCCGGGACAAAAGCGGGGGCGCGGGGGAAGCGGGGCCGAGCCGAGCCTTGCTGAGGCGAGCTTTGCTGAGCCGGGCATGGAGCGCGCTGGGCGGGCGATGCTGCGGTGAGGGCGGCCCCGCGATGCTGCGCCGCAGCCTGAGCCGCCTGGTGAGTGCGGGGATGGGGGGGAGGGAGTGGAATGAAAACTTCAGTATTATTTTCATTTTTATTTTCATTTTATCGTATTTATTTTTCAGGGGGCCACGCATCCCCGCAGCTGCAGCTCCCTCCCTTGCGACCCCCCCCCCCCGGGGTAGGGCCCTGCCTGCTGGCGAGAAATTGCCTTTTTTTTTTTTGCTGCAAGAGCCCAAACCTTGCATTTCCCACCCACCCACCCCCCCCCCAAAAAAAAAAAAAACCTACAGGAGGCGACTTCTCAGTCCCACCCCAAACCGCTTGCTTACAGGCCAGGATGTTGCCTGCAGCTTTTCCACCTCAAATACGTTAAAAACCCTCCCGGTGCCACATAAGCTACTTGGAGATTTCACCGTGACCTCATTGCTTGGCCTGAACTCTGTAATTACTCATTTTCTTTTTTCCTCTTCCGCAGTAAGTGTGGTAAAACCAGTGTTTTAACATCGTTTCGGCAGCTCCTGTGTGTTCAGCAGTGTCATTTCTTGCACTGTGCCTGGTTAACAAAGTTCCTGGAGTTGGAGCAGCAGGCGGGTGTTATTTGTACAGCCTTGGAGGTTCGGGAGCTGCTTCCTAAGGCGCGTTGCACCTCTTACCTGCCGGAATAATGTGCTCTGCCTGCGGCTGCTCGCAAGGCCAGAACTGCCGGGAGATGGATTTTCATATTCACTTTTGCTTTTGAGTGAGCTGTTTGTGCCAGTTTTCTAGGCTTTCAGCACGAGGGACTCTAATCTCCCTTTTAATTCGAGAAGTAGCTCTGCAGCAGTTTTGGGGAGGAGGGGAACAGGGGTTAACTTTCCCATTTGTAGCTTGTATTTCTGTTGCAGGCTTTGGGTTAACCCTGTGGAGAACACACCTACTGCAACTATTGTTTTGCAGCCCCAGGGAGAAATAGATCTAATCTCGGTGCCCTCAGTTTCTGACTTCGATGACTTTGAATTTAGCTCTGCCTAGGGTTATGTGCTTCCTACCCAGCCCCTTGCAGGAGGCTTTTTCTACTGGGGTATGAAGCATCTCCACAGAGTTCAGCTAGAAGTGTTTTTCGCCAGCTGCCTCCTGTGAGCAGTACCCGTGGAGGTGCCTGGCTGGCCTCCAGCTCCAGCATCCTCATGCATGAAGCGTGACCCTTGCACTGCCTGGTGGTCCTACACTGTCTCCACCACCTCTCACAGTCCCTCAGCATGGGGAGGTGACGTGCCCCACTGCTGGGGTGTGATGCCCATCGAAGTAGAGAAGAAACAGGCCTGAACACTGATCCCAGGTATTTCTAACTGCTTTGTTGAGGGCCGAATGTGTTCGGAAGGTTAGAGGTAGTTTTCTGGTTAGAGGAACAACTCTGCTCAGGGAACAGGGTGTCTGCAGTGCTGTTGAGGGGTCTTAGACTTTTTTTTTCCACCTACTGGCTTTGTGAGTGGTGTTTGAGCAGCACTGAGCTGTGTTTGTTATCGAGTTGGCGCAGGTGGCACAGGTCCCCTGGCGTTGGGCAGATATCAGCTCCCACCCGGCTGCTGCAGCTCAGCCCCAGCCCTGCAGGGTCTCCCTGGAGGTTTGGGTCAGTCCCTCCTCCTGTTCTGTGAGAGGAGAGGACAGCCCACGGTGATCTCCATGGAGGTATCCCCAAGCTGCTGTTGTGCCCTGGGTCCCATATGGGTAGCACAGGGCTTCAAGTGGCACTTGTCTTGTGGCAGTGGCATTGCAAAAAATTCACTGCAGTTATTAAAGGCTGCAGATTATCTGACACTTAAGATCCCATAGGGCTACTCAGACAAACATTGTCACCTCTTCATTGTGTGGTCTCTGCTAGAGACTCCTAAATACCACCGGATATTAAAAATCCTCTTTTCAGATGTGTTTCACAGCTTAGGCACAATGAATGTGCCTAGCCCTATCAACGTGACTTATGTGGCTCTGGTTTTCCCTCCCATAAACTTTTTTTGTCCTGGATAGGGGACAAAACAGGATGGTAAAAAGAGCAAGAAGGGCAGAGTGTTGTGTGCAGGTCTGCTCTGCTACCCTGGGGTACAGACTGATGTTCTCTACAGAAACAAATTGAATTCTGAACTTCAGTTTATACAGCTGAAATCATTCCTACTGAAAGAAGAGTGGGGCTGGGATCCCTGCAGGGAGGCAGGATTGAATTGCCATGGTTAATCCTCTTTTGGGAGATACTTTCAACTTTAAATATAACTAATTCTTTTTTGAAAATGTGTTCTGGCATTGAAATCTTATTTTTAGTCTCATGCTGCTTGTATGGCAGTTGTAGGGAGGATGTGACAGTAGAGTGGGGAAGTGTGTTGGTCACCACGGGACAGTTTGGGTTCATCTCCTTGTGCTGGGCTCCTTGTAGGACTGGGGTGAGCACTGCCCACTTCCAAACTTGCTTGGCAGATGCCTGGGAAGCACTGGTCCCTGTGTTGTGCATCAAAGACAATGTACTTTTTTTCCTTAATTACTTTTTCTGGATTCTTCCGAAGCGTGCAGACAGCTGTACCTCTGGGCCACAGCCACCCACCACAGCTCTGTCAACACAGCAGGGCCACTGTTGATTCGGGCTGTTTTGAGAACTAAGTAGGAAATGCAGAAAGAAAGGTTACCGATGCCCCTGTTGTTCTCCATTTTCCCCACAATTGCTTTTATTTAAGGCTGATCTGGTAGTGAGCCCTGGGAGCTGTTGCCCTTCTTGTGGAGCAGGAAGGTTTTAGGACAAGAGGAAATGGCCTCAAGTTGTGTGAGGGGAGGTTCAGATTAGACATCAGGAAAAATTTCTTTACAGAAAGGTTTGTCAGGCATTGGCAGAGGCTGCCTGGGGAGGTGGGTGAGTCACCATCCCTGGAGGTGCTTAAAGGATGGGTAGCTGAAGTGCTGAGAGATATGGTTTAGTTGTGGACAGGTACGGTTGGATGTGATGATCTCAAAGGTCTTTTCCAACCAAGGCTGGGGAGGGAGGCATCCGGGGATGCTCTGCCTCCTCTCGGGATGCCCTGTGTTGGCTGAGCCTGTGAGCTGGTGCTCATCCATTGTGGTGTTCCCACCCGAGTCTCTTGCCTATGCCTTTACTGCAGGCCCTTATTCTGGTATTTTTCTATTCTTGTTTAAAACCTGAGATAATCAGGAAAATAACAGTCTGCAACTGGGAGCAAATTGTTTTGTGTGTTTGTGCAGTGTCTAACAACAGGACCTTAGTTGTGTTATTCCCTCTTAATTAAATGCCTTGGGGCCTGATCCTCTTTGCAGCCTGTGCCTTAGTAAATCCCTGTTGTTTAGCAAGTGCTGGGCTGGTTGTGAGCTGCTGGTTCTCAAGAACATTTGCTTGGTGTTGGGGGAAAGAAGATGCCTCTTAGAGGGGCGGGCAGTGCTTGTCCCTGGACTGGACCTGCAGTGTGACTCAATGCCCGTGCCTTGCTCTAGGCTGGTAATGATGTTCCCTTACTGGTCTTCTGGGGTCTCCATCCATCTCTGCTGCTTGTCAGCTCCCCTGGGTCAGGACCTGTCCCTTGCTGTCCCTGTTGGAACTCCTTCACAGCGGAGGGATGGTAAGGAAGACAAAAGGGGTTTGTTTTGTGCAGCTTTAAACCCAAGGGGCTGCCTTTGTAACTGACCATAACTCTTTATTTGCTTGCTTGGTGCTGCTTTCATGTGGAGCTTTTCCATCTGGGGTTCATTTTATCTAATTTAAAAAAAAATGTATGCAAGCCTCCACCAGGCAGGGTTGCAGGGGAGGGGCACTGGAGGCCAAGCTTTAATGTCACCTGTGGCTTGTCACCTCTGGGGTGGGGCTGCCCAAGCCAAGTACCCTGCACTCTGCTTCACTGCTTGCTTTGTATCTGCTGGTTGTACCCACCGGCCCTGCCAACAGCAGGGGAGGGGTTCTCTCATTAAAGTGCTTGCAAGTGTCACAAATTTCCTTTCCAAATCCTTACCCTTCTCAAAGTGGCGAGGGGACTAATCCTGTCCCTGTGGGTGTGAGCTGTTGTGCACATGTGAGGTGCCTGGTGTTGGGATTCCGGGCTCTGCGATAGTTTTGCGAAGCTCATTTGGATTTTTTGAAGGTCATCTCATCCCAAGTGCCCCACAGGCTGGGAGGCAAAGGCTGGTGTTGCCAAGGAGGGGGGGAGGGGGCAGTCTGGGTCAGGATGCCCCACTGCAGGCAGAACCATCATCACTGGCGTGTGGTGGTTTGTCCCCACATGTCCCCAAAGCCCTGCCTGGCCCCTTTGGGGAAGAGCAGGAACAGGAGGAAAAACCTTGGAGAAAGCATATGTTGATTCAAGAGGTGTGTGCTGGAGGCTGGACAGATGATTCGAGCCTGGGAAGGAGTGGGGCAGATGGTGGATGCTGGGTCCTGTGGGGCAGGTCCTCCTGCCTGGCGCTCTGCAGGAAAATACCATCATTGAGACCTATTGAAATGGCAGAAAATGAGAAATAGCCAAAAGTCACTTCTTATAAGGGAAATAAATTCCCCATGGCTGTGGTGGACCATGGGTAATAAGGGCAGGGGCAAGTGGGGAGAGCCCCTGGGTGCACTGGGGCAGTGCAGGGGCTGATGACTGCCAGTTGCTGCCCACCCAGACCTTATCCAGTTTCTGGGGATGCTGGAGTACGTCTTGTGGGAGATGTCTGAGTCTGGGGTGGAGGATGCTGATTTACGCTCTCATCTTCAGTTTTTGCAGCAAATGTGTAATAAAGTCTATTTTGGGACACAGCACATCTGCGATTTTCTTTCATGTTAGCTTTTTTTTGGAGTGTGAACCAAACATTACAGTGTGATTGCTGTTCCTATTCTTATAAGAAAGAAGAGCATAGGTAGGAGTTGGAAGCCTTGAGAATTGCTTTTTTTTTCCCCCCTCTTGAGCCATGTTAACACCTTGAGAGTGAGGCTACCTGTCAGATACCTTGTACCCAACTGACAACTTCTGCAAGAAGTGTTTTACTTTCATTAATGTGACAAAACCCCACAAGCAGCAAAGGTTGGGGCTGGAATGTTTCAGTGACACTGGGTGGCAGTTCTGCAAGGAGAAATCCCACACTTCAAAAGAGCATGGATTTTAATGAGACTACTTTAATTTTTAATGAACGTTGCTGGGAGGTATTTTGTAATGTGTGTTTAACGTGATAACGGCGTTTCGTGCGCTCAGGGCTACTTCCCGTATAGGAGCCGCAGGGTGGCCCATACTTGACCACAGAGAAGACAGTGGAGGCTCAAATTGGGAACCTGGAGCTGCAAGAGGCTCTTCCCCAGGGCTGCAACCCCTTATTGATGCACTTACTCTGGAAAATGGAAACACAGGGGTTTCTTAAATTCCTGTAACCATTTCTCTTTAATGTTGCAAATTCGGTCTCCTAAATGTAGCCTTATTCCCAGAAATAGCTCAACCATTTGGATAAAAATAAATAAAAATCAAACAAAAAACTCTCCTCGGACAAACAGCTGCATGGAAATATTCATGTCTGCAGTTAAAGTTTGGAGAAGTTAGAAATCACTGTAAGGGGGGCTGGAAAGCACCAGTCAAACATTAATGCTAAGTAATGCTACCAATTAAACCTGTGGTGCACAGAAACTTTTCTGCAGAGACTTACATGCATCTTAAGGCTGTATTTTATTTTTCATTCAGAACCAGTTTTGTCTCCAGTTGGTATTTTGCTAAGAATAATAATGATTGTCTGGGCTGTGTAGGGAAGGTTTGGAGCTGAACTGACTGAGTTGCAGCTGAAGGCATGGCAATTTGCTTTTAACAATAAAAATTGTAAAAGCAAACAGGCCATCTATTAATAGCAGGCTTTTCAGCCTTGCCTTTAATTTCATCCTGTTGCCTTTGGTTTATTCACTTCCTTTCCGATTAAAACTGTTGCTTTCTGGCTGTAACTGTTGATGTCCTCTCTATAGAAGAGATATTTTTTGTTTTAAATATTAGCTAAAAGCAAATGCAAAGCTGGTGGAGGCTGTTAATGGAGTCTGTCAGCCAAAAAAAACCTTCACACCAAACCAAGTTGTTCTTCCAGTGGCTGTGTTTTTAGCAGTGCAGGTTGAGTCCTTGTGAGCATCTTCCTCTCATGGTACCCACGCTCGCATCTCTTGTCTGCAGCAGACAAACAGCCTTTGGCTGCTAATTTCTGGGGTGCAGGACTCTGCATCTCCTTGGGGGACTTTGATCTGCTGTCCTCTCTGCTTAGAAAACACCAGGGTGGCCAAATGGGTGGACATCCCTTGTGACACCTGTGGCCAAGATCTGCCTGCTTGAGGACCTGGCATTGCAGGGGTAAGGGAGCCACTGAGCTGCTCAGCCTGGTTGGGGTGTCTGCGAGGTGGGAATTTTCCAAGGAATTTGGACATGGGGTGATTTGGTGCACTATTAACCTGTTTGCCTTTTCCCAAGAATGTTTGCTTGGGGGATTTTTCAAGGGAGTTTCCTGTGTTTAGTTGTGTGTAGGAAGTGGGTGCTGAGGCTGGAGGGCAGTATGGAGGTTTTCCTATGCGGCTTGCTCAGCTGGTTGCTTTGGTGGCCTTCAGCCCAAAAGCATCCCCCAGGACCCCTGCAAAACACTGCCAAGGGAGCAGCTTAGGTTATGGTACGGAGCAAGCTGCAGCTCTTGCCCTGTGCTGGGACAGGCTATCCCGAGATGATCTTATAAAATACCCTACCTGTGGGTTTAGACCAAAATCAGCTTCTCATTGCTCATCTCAGAAATATTTATGTGCTTGCTGAAGTGTGGTGTTGGGAAGGATGGGCTGGGTTTTGCTGAGCAGGTTTTGCCAGTGCTGTACTCAGGGTGTTGTGGACTTCACCTGCATGTGCTCTCCTCAGCATCCAGGCTTGGGCTTTGAGCTCTGTAGATGATGCTTATCGCTGCACGGGAGCCTAGAGAACCCTGCTATTTATTGCCTGCAGCCTCTGCCCCTTCATATCTCGCACCTAGACAGTATCTTTATTTTCCCCCTATTTTATATGCCAAGCAATAGAGAGGTCTTGTGTTTTTTAGTATTTTATCCCTTGTTTGCCCAGAGATTTGTGGCTTACTCTAAGTTGTGGGGACCATGCAGACGCTGGTCTGCAGGGAATCCTGATCCCCAGCAGCTTGGGGTGCTGAGCTTGGGGCTGTTTTCTGCCCACTGATGATGAACAGCTTCTGCTCAGGAGCCTCACCCCGCTGGGTCATTGTTAGCAGGGAGTGCTGTATGAAGGACACCTCAGTGAAGTGTGCTGTGCTCGGACCGTCTGGCTTTTAAGGACACCGTGCTGGTCAGAAAGTGTGTCCTACTCATCGGAAGTGGGTAGTAAGGACACTGCTGTTCAATGATTGTAAGCTATTTCTATTATTATTTAATGATCTCTCTCCCATAGTTTTCCTCACGTGCAAGTCCCTGCAGCCTTGCTGCAGGCTGACTCTACCACCACAGGGCAGCCCCGGCTGCTCTCAGTGAACCATTCTGCTGCAGATTGCTGAATTGCTTTGAATTACCCACTGTCTGACCCAGCAGGTTGTTCTCTGGTGTTTGCCTGAACTGATTAACATCTGATTTGGGCAGGTAGTGTTCTGTTTTTTGTGATAAACCTGACTTTGAGACTTACGGAGTTTTTACATGGATTGCCATCACCCTTTTGTGGCAGGAGAGCAATGCTGGTACTGCGTGTACAGCACAGGGGATGTGCAGTAACAGGCAAGCTGATTTAAAGCTTAGTAAACCAACTTGTAGCCTGAAACTTTCCTGCTTTAAAAGGTCTCCTTTGACCCTTGCCGTCTCCTGGCTCCTGTCTTTCGGCAGCATGACTGCTGGGTTAGGAAAAGCCTCCTCTGCCTGGAGGCTGCAGTGACTTCAATATATGTGTGTGCAGTAAGTATGCATGTGTGCAATATATACACATTAAATATATATGTGCAATATATAGGTATATTAAATATATACATATTAATTTTTGCTTAGAATCATAGAATGTTTTGGGTTGAAAGGGACCTTAAAGATCATCTAGTGAAAAGACCTTATGGGCTCTTTCTTGGGCTTAGCCAAGATCCAGGGAGCTGCCAACCAGTGGTTGGCACAAGGTGCCACTTCCATGGCTGCAAAGAGCATTTCGATGTTGAGCTGTGCACCCTCAGGGAGGGCAGTGGGGCTGGGTGGGGAGAGGAGTGGACTGATGCATTAGCAGGGGGCTCAGTGGTGGAAGGGAAGCAATCCTGGGTTGTGCTTTTCCTCCCCTCTATTGTTTTTCATGTTCTTGTAGGGATGCTTGCTGCTATGGATGATGCTCAGAACCAATACGTTGTAAAAATATTTTTAACTCCTTATACAATTCCATCCACACGTGACTTGCAGTGTATCCATCTGACTCTAGTAATTTTTTTTCCCCAAACTTCAGTCATTTTGAGATGGAATTCCAACTGAAGGCAGTTTACTCTAAAAAGCACATCCACACTTGACATCCAGCAGTAATCGATAGTGTTTGTAGTTCAGAGACATTTGTCCTGTTTTCCTTAATGCGCTTATTTTTGATCCAGCTGTTTATAAAGGGCTTTTTGTTTTCCTCCTGTAGCAAAAAGGAGGGGTAGGTACCTGCAAGGCTGTCAGAGCTGGGTATTTTGGGAGCAAATTTGGCTCCATATTTTTGTTCACAACTGGAACAAGATTCTTGTTAATCTCTTTTGTGGATGAGCGATGCTTCACTGAGGTCTTTTCACTCTGATTTGAGTTGAATTTTGGAGGATCTAAAAGCAAAAGGACCCTTGGTCTGTCGCAGGTCTGCTTCCATCAGATGGGATGTGGAGAGCTTGGCAATTTCTAGCTGTGTATTTTCAAAGGGTCAGCAAGCAGTCTTTATGCCTGTCCTGTCTTAATGCATGCTGTACACCTTAGTAAGATTTTATAACACTATTATAGCGAGAAACAGAGGCAACACTCACTTGGTAGATGTAATTTGTTTGCAATATTGTGGCACATTTGCAAAATAGAAGGATACAATTTTCCACGTACAGTACAGGATCTAGAAAAGCTGAGTAAGATGGTGCAACAGGCAAGACGAGACATTCAAGCATTTCTTTGGTATTGCAATCCAAGATCTTTTCAGCAGTAATAAAAATTAAGTACAGCTAGACTGCAGCGATGCTGTGCTCCCTTGCCTGAGTCTCAATTGGCTTAAGAGGGAGGAAAAAAAAATCTCAGTGACGGGAAATTAAATGTAGGGAAAAATATCCACTTTGTGAGCAGCCCTGCCATCTTTTATTATGGTTTCTGTGTAATTCCTCCTCAGCGTTTGCACAAAGCCAAGCAACTGCTGCCTGTAGGGACCAGGGGGGATGTAAGGTTCTGAACACTGCTTGGGGCTGGGGGGGGCTCGAGCTGTGCTAGGGGAACCCACTCAGCAAAAGCAAAGCTTAAAATGCAATATTGATTTGTTGTTTCCTTTTTTTTTGGCTCAGAGCGGTGTTTTGCATGCCAATTTTGTTCACTCTGAATAGTAGAAGGTGTTTTTTTTTTTATTCCCCCCTTCCTTCCAGCTCACCTCTTCTTATAAGTGTTTGCTCAGGGAGGGAACGCAGTAAAATTAGCTGCGATGCCCAGGTGGCTGTTACCCTTGCATCAGCCAAATTAATATTGTGGAGTACATGATTTCCGTGGGGTGGTTTCTTCCAGTGAAGTTGAATGGATGGAAGTGGGACTTCCCACTTGACGAGTACCATTCCGGTAAGTGCAGGGTGGGAAGATCAGATGTGCAAAGAGAGGAAACCTTGGGTGAAGATGCTTTTCTTGATAAGGGCATTCTTGCTCTCACAGTTATCCTGGTGCCCATCTAGGGATAGTGACTGATGGGGTGGAAATGGCTGTGATTCATCTCCTGGGATGCTGCCTCATTCTTTGGCACAGGATGGGCTGGCTTCTGCAGCTGATGTTGCTAAGATGGACCACAGCAAAATCCCATGTGCACCAAGCATGGCATTGCTGGGTCAGCTCAGACCCCATCTCCAGGTCCCTGTGGATAAGCAGATTTCCCTCTTGTAGTGCAAAACTCAGCATTGCTTGGTGTGGGTGCTCAGTCAGCCCTGGGCAGTGTGTGCTTTGCTGCAGCTACGTTACCCAGCCTGGCAGGAACATGAGCCAAAAGGATTTCCTGAAGATAAACAATTCTAGGCCACATGTTGAGGGTTTCTCTCCTGACTGGGTGGATTGCACTGATTCCATATCCTAGTGTAACTGTTCCTGCAGTCCCAGGGATGAATCTGCTGGTTACTACAGCATCCAGAGAGGAAAATACTCCAGACTGGGTCTGGGATGTGTGGAGCTGATTTTACTTTGGAGCAAAGAATGAAGTAGGTAATTTCTCCCTCTTTTCCTCCTTTTATTTCCTGCTACTTCTGCAGAAATGTTTCTCTGCAGTATGGCAAGGGGAGGGTTAGAAAACCACAGCTTTTTCTTCTTTCGTGTGGAAAAGCAATCTGGGCCAGCGTGAGTGAGCAGTGCAGGGGACTGGTACCTCAAATCTTGGGTACTCAATGCAGGGGGCTGGGGTCACCCCATGATTCCATATGGGGCTCAGTTGCCCCTCACAGCCCAGATCTGCCCTCCCAGTAGCTGTGGAGTGGGAAACACAAGGGTCTCCCTGGGGAAGAGCTTGTCCTGGAGGGATGTGGGCTGGGCAGGCCTGGGTACCAGCCCTTTTTTCTGGATTGTTGTGGTGATACACAGCCTGGCAGGGGGTCTGCAGCAGCCGACTGAGATCGCTTCCATGGAGAGAAAGGGAGTAAACTGCTCTGGGCAATGAGCCATCTGCTGGCTGGCTCTGAGATGCTGGGAAGACTTAAAAAGGGGTGAAATATCTGTAGGTGGCAGAGGTCAGAGTAATGTCTGACCGAGCTGGGATGTGTAACATAGCATTTAGGGTTTTTTTTGTTTCCATAACTGAAGCACTCAGGCTTTCAGAGGACCAGAAAGCAATGGGAAAACCAACAAATTATAGCTCTGGTGGCTGATGCAAGCATTGACAATTGCAAACTTGGAGGGTTTTTTTTTCCCAGTTTGCTCTTAGTTTAATTTTTGCCAGGGCAAATCACTGCTCTGAAAAGCTTGCTGCCCTGCTAAAATAGCTGCCAATGAGCAGACATATGTGCACAGCTTGAGCTGGGGAAAGGAGGGAGGAAAAGGTTTGAAGACAGGAAGACCTCGTCGTATTTGCTTTCTGACCTCAAAGTCTTTTTTCTGTTCTCGAGTATGAAGTGTTCCTATGAGCCTGAATTTTATATGCTGGCAGCATGCTGGTCAAACTTTTCTTTTGGACTGCTAAAAATAAAAAATACGCTGCCTGCATTTCAAGATGAGCGATGGTTTCATAACCCTGGCTGCCAACAGGGCAGGGGAAAAAAAAAGAGTTGAGATCCTGAAAACTTCCAAAGGTCGGTGGTTGTGTTTGAGTAAGAGCAACAAATTATCCAGAAAATGGCATCAGTGAAGCAATGCTATCCCAATCAATATCTGCTGGCTTTGGGTTTGCCTTTCTGCATCATATGGGAACCTGACTTTCTGTAAAGTGCTGCAGAACTGAAGCTGTGATTAGGGACGATGTGGCGTATTTGCTGGGAAGTTGCAGTACTGTGTGGTTTGAGGCTAGGCTGCCTTCACATGGAAAAAGAAAAACACAACCATCCAAACCAAACCAAAAACAACACCAAAAAAAGCTCTTTTCAGTTGTCTCCCCTGTGCGTGGCATTCCCTGAGTCCAGGAGAGGGCTGGGCCCTCCTGCAAATTTATTATCTGGGGGGAAAATCTCTTGTATTTCCTCTCTCCACCCTTCTTGAATCTTTCAAGTAGCTTTTTCCTCTGTTCTCCACACCCCACCGTTTCTCTCTCTCTTTTTATCTGTGGCTTTATTGGCTAAGTCAGCTTTTCCAGGAAGTTCAGTCTTCTTGGGTTCTGCTGTTCTCCAGCTCACTGTTCTTGGTGAAGGTGACCTTCCTGCAAGTCCATATGGTGAGGCAGCATGTCCTTGGGATAGTGGGAGCATGGGGATGGGCTCTTGCCAGGGCTCCTCATATCTCTGGATGCACCTCAGCTTGCATTAAGGATGATGCGCTGTGGGTCAGTGGTGGTCTGCTAGAGCACTTCATCCCCCATGACTACTTTGTCATCCCAATGGGGACCAGGGACAAGGTCCAGGTTTTCAGCCCCATCATGTGTTGAGTATGGTTTTAAAAAAAAAACAACTATTGATCCTTTTCCTATGACTGCTTTTTTGCTCTTGCTTGATGTTCTGCTTGACCTGGCGGCTTGCATGGTTACCCCTACACCTTGGCTGGAGCTGGCTGTTCCCTGATTGTCCCTCTTTGGTGATACTGTTGTGTCTGTGCTTGAAATATCAGTAGGAGCTTTAGCCTCAATGGAGGAGAAGGGGTTCTGGTTTAAATTTCAACCTTTTGCTTTCCCAAGGTACTGGCCTTCGCTCTTCCACTTAGGGATAAGCAGTGAAAGTCCCCTCCAGTGGGAAATGAGTTTGGAGCTGTGTTCACTTTCAACCCTCTCTCTTGGACCTATGGGCTCTTAGTATTTTAAATGCAATGTTGGTTTTTCTCCAAGGACTGTGCATGTTATCGACCCTGTCCCGCAGGCAGAGGGAAGAGCAGTGGAGTTGGATCCTGACTGACGGAGTTCTCTGTAAATCAGGACACTTGCTTAAAAATGTGGTCTATGTGGGTAAGCATAGTCCAAGCTGCTAATTTATTAGGGGTTTTCTCAAAGCATCACTTGTACTTGCATAGAATTGATTCAAGGACAAAGAAGAATAGAAAAATTGGCAAGAAAAATTTCAATTAAAAATACTTCATTTGGGCAATGAGGTCGGTGTGCTGAGCGACTTTCCGAGGACTGTTTGGGGAGGTTATGGGAAATTTATGGAGGCTTTTTAAAATTGTAGATTTCTTTTTCTTGGTTATTCTGGAGCTAAATGAAACAGGAACCAGAACAGGCTGTTTTGGGAGGTGGTATTATTTTTGCTGGCTTTTTTTGTAAATCAGGTCGTCTTCTCTACTACTTTTATGATATACGGAACAATACAGAAGTGATTAGACTTTAAACTATTCATGAGATCTAAGCCAAGTAATGTGATTTAATCTTTCTTCTGCATATATTTAGTATAAGCTGTGATTTCCTTCAAATGTTTGAGCTTTGTACTTGTACCATATAATTATCTCTGGTTTTAGCAGATGAATTCTTTTTTTCAAATGCCTGTGGTTTTTATCAGATCTTTTTGCTACAAGTTATTTGTGTTTACTTTGTGGCTCGAAGATATCTTCAGCAAACATGAAAGGAGTTTCTTTTGATTAGTTAGTTCTGGTTTAGGTGCTTATAGTAAATCAGGTGGTGGGATTTATTTTCCTGCCACTTTTTTTCTGGAAATGGGGCCAGCAGGTAGCACAGACACTTGTTTTCCATATGGTAGATATAATTAAACATTATGTTTTGCAGCTGCCCTAGAAATAGCCTGCTAAGAGTGGCTCCTTGTCAACAGTGGCGGCAGAGCACGGGTTCACCTCTCCAGTTGAACTCAGTTTAACTCTATTAATTTTTACCCAGGCGTGCTAATTTTTGCCCAGGTTTGCAACTTTTATCCAGAGCCAGCCAGATCTTTTACACAGTGATGTGACAGATTCCCAGAAATTTGGGAGGGTGGGTGAAGAGGAGCCTCTCTGGGAGGTAGGCGAGAGCTGTTGTGCTGGGACAGGACATGTTTGTGGGGAGAAGAGGTGTAAAGGGGAGGCTTGTCCGAACACAGGTGAAGATTTTGGGAAGTGCTGTGGGCTGCAGATGTAATCCTGCAGTTTCCAACAGCTTTAAGTCCTAAATGGTGTTGGGTCATTAGTTGCTGTGGGCTGCAGTTGTAATCCTGCCATCTCTATGTAATGCTCCAACAGCTTCCACGTCATAAACGATGTTGGGTCATTAGTTGCATCCATGGACTTATTTAGCCCTGCTCTGATGCCTTCAAGTCATACCTGTACATAAAGTCTCAAAGAAAAGTTGATAGCAAAATGCCAAGCCTCAACTGACCTTCCATGGGCATATTGATGTGTGTGAAGATGGGCTTTTTAAATTCAGACAACATAAAAAAAATAGCCATTAACTCTAATGCCTTCTTTTCAGAACTGCTACTTCTGGCAATAAGTGGGCTTTGTACAAAGCTGGAATTACAGAAAGGCTGGGTCACATCCAAATATTTACCAGAAATCAGTTTTGTATCTGAATTTCTCCATGGCATGAGGAAGGCTGTACTGCAGCAACAGCACTTTGCCCTGCCGTGCGTGCAGCAGAGCGTGAGTGCCTGCATTGGTGGCAGTGATGCCGTTATTTATTACTGCAGCCTGAGTGCCTGGTTCTGCCTGAGGTAGGGAGAGAAGATAGATAGAGAGCTGCCAGCTCAGAGATGTTCCTGGCAGAACAGCTTCGCTGGGCTCATGTTTGTCTCCTATGATTTGTGTTTGACACTCTGGCTATTGTCTTCCAGCTGAGCTCTTTCAGGAGAAATCTGGTTTGGATGCCCTTCTGAGAGACTGACTTGATGAGCTTGGGTTGGACACTGGGGCAGTGGAGCAGGAGCCCTCAACTGAAGCCTAAATGTTGCAAGAGAGACCTGTGTCTCTGGGGCTGGTCTTCAAGTGATGCAAACAGGATACTGACTCTTCTCAAAAATACCTTCTTCTCTCCCTCTACTTGATTCCTGGAATGCTGCTTTGTGTCTGCCACCTGCTGGGAGCTCTCCTGGCTTGGTGGGGCGTGGTACAGCAGAGAGGCGACTGGGGTTACCTACCAGCATCCCCAAATCCTCATGGCTTGGTTGGAGGATGCAGTGTGGCTTCCCACCATGCAGTCCTGCGTCTGTGGGCAGTCTGGCACCATCTGGCACTGTTAATCCCTACTGTTAGCTCTTGTCGTCCCAGAATTCCTGCAAACACCGTGCCTCAGGCAGAGAGAGGTGATAAAGTGCATGTGGGGAGGATGCAGTTGTTTATTTCTGTAAATAATCCTTTTGGCATGCCTGGTTCTAAACAGCAGAAGAAACTCTGGCTTTTGCTTGCACCAACTCATGCACCCTGTAGCATGGGCTTTATAAAACCCCACCAAGCAACGACGCAGCCCTTTGAATTGTATCCAAATAATATTTTCTTTCTATTTGCTGTCAGAATTAAAATTTTTGATGAAAGGCAGTTGAGAAAAGTCATCTAAATCCTCTCCCCACTAATCTGCATATTTTATAATTTTCCCTAAAGCCTGGCAGTTACTCCCTAAATCTCCTCTTAAGTCTCTGTTGAGAGCCATTATTAAGACTTAACAATCTATTAGCAACCTAGCGAGCTGTTTGAGGTGGGCTTGTCAAAATAAGAGCTATTAATTGCTGAGCTGAGCCAATGCTTCTTACTGTGGGCGTCATCGTAGTGTGTGCTTGCTTTCAGGGAGGTGAAAAAAGTGGAGAGATGTGGCATGAAGCCTTCCAGCTGGTTGCTTGGCTGCATGATGGTGTGACGTGGAGGGATGGTCGAGGTAAATGAAATGCTGAGGGCAGTCACAGTCTGGTTGGACCATGGAGTAGGAACTTTTCTCTCTGCCACTCTGATGCACTGTGGAGGGCGTTGCTGTCATCTTTGTAGGTGGTGCTTCAAATAAATAACTGAAAGGAAGTTGAGTGGTGAAGGGCCACCTTTGGAGTCAGTGGGGATAACTTGGTGGAAAAAAAGAGTAGTGGGCTTGGTTACAGCTAACACACTGTGCCTAGGATTGGACATCTCTTCTTCACATGCTCTGTGTTCCAGGTTTTCCATGGTTAACCATGGATAGTCTTGCAGAGTAAATGCTTGTGTGTATTCTTGCAGGAGTGTTTTAGCCAGAGTTTTGTTGCTTATGTGCCAGTGCATCTCCTTCCCACCCCTCTGCCAGCAGTGTGAGAGGGAATGCTCACCAGGCACATCCAGCTCCTGTCTGGGACACAACAGAGACTTCAGACTTGGGGACAGTCTGTTTTCACTCCCCAGCTTTTCTGTGGCATGGATGAATGGCTCTGCCTCTTGCTGCTGGGTCATAGGTTGGTGAGAGTTGTGGCTGCTACCTCTGTGATGCTGCAAATCCATTAGGGAACCTTTTTGGGATCTGGTTTCTGGTTCAAAAGATGTGTTGCTTGCTGCTGCAGGCAGTGGCAATGAGTCTGGGAGGGTGGTCAGCCCATACCCAGAGGGGTGGCATTCCCTAGGAGGGATTGTACACCAGCCCAGTCCATGTTTGGGGAGCCAGTTGTATGTGGCAGAGGTGGGAGCAGCTGCTGGGAGTTCTGGTGGCTGCTGCAGGTTCTGCATCTGGCAGTGCAGGGACATGGTGCAGGGATGCGAGAAGCCTTTTTCTTCTCCTCTGTCCACCACACCAAACCTGGTCTAGGCATGGTGTAAAAACTCTTCTTTAATTAAAGATGCTGCAGACATGGGTGGGGAGCATGGGGAAGGAAGAGCTGTTGCTTCCTTTGGGCAGACTCTGCCACTGGTGCAGCAGGAGCCATTCAATTGCTGCTGTTCCAGGTGCATGAAGAGACCTGCTAATGCCCTTGAACCATGGACAGTGACAAATGTCTTCCCTGCTCATGTTTTAAAATCAAAAACGTTAAGAAAAACTTAGCTTGGCCTAAGATCACTCTTTTTTTACTGGACTGCATCTGCTCTTAGTGGGCATTTTAAAATTACATCATTATTTTAAGTTCAACCTAGCAAAATGCTTCCTGATGCCCACTGGGTCTCTTCCCTTGGCTGCAAGTATCTGTGGCAGGGACGCTTTGTTATATGCAAGGTGGAACTTGGACAGAATGAAAAGCTGATTTTTAAACTACTGCACAATTTTGTTTCTTTTGAAAATAGACTTTTCAATCCACAGAGGACCTTGTGCTTCCTGGAGCTGGAAGTTGATGGAAATGGAACCTATGATGTTGCCCTGTCTGCTTCAGAACCTTCCCCAGGGCTGCAGGCACTGGCAGGGACCTGCATTGCCTCTGCCTTGTCTCAAATTTGCAAGTGTTTTCGAATGAAGGAAAGGAAGTTAGAAATTTGGTATTTAAAAATTACATTAAATTAGAGGAATGTTACTTTCAATACATTCAGACACATTGTTTACTATGTATTATTTCAACACATGCTCTGCTGGATTGGGAGGATCTCTCATTAATTTGCTGGGTGCTGTGACCTCCCCTGGGATGCCTGCAAGGGCCGTGGGGATGACTGGGTCTCTGCTGGAGCCCCATGTTGCTGCTTGCAAGTAGCTCTTGTGGCTTTGTGCAAGGGATGCTCCTCCCATGGAGCCACTCCGCTTCCCTTCTGTCTGAATGTATTTTGCTGTAGTTCCCCCTCATCCTTCCTCTGGCTGCTGTGGAAAAGAGGAGCCTGTCAGGCTCCTGTGACACCAGGTTTTCATTCACTTGTGACATGTTCTGGTTTAAATAAAACGAGAAGGCATCCCCAACACACTGCATGTCTTTTTGAGGAGTCTTATGTGAATCTGCTTCATTACTGTGGTTTTATCTGAAATTCTATAATAGCAGAAGTATACTTTTGTTTTTTTAAAGCTAAATCCCAAGTCTGCATGCAGCAGTTGTGTGCTGAGGCACTTCAGGTGGACTTGAAGGTTTGACAGGAGAGCAAATGTAAAGGAGGGTGCAGGTTCCATCATCCTTTGTGGGTCTTGGGGTAAAGCCCAAGGCTGAAGGTCAGCACTAGGACTTTTCAGGTCAGGACGAGGAAGAGAGGTGCAGAAGATACATTATATTCCTAATGACTTGAAGTGCTTGATAGATTCTCCTTCAAGAAGGAAAAATTGCCTGACAGGTGAGCACAGGCTGCAAGTACAGGCAGCAGCCATCCTGTACAGGGCGAGAGCATGGTGGGCATGAGCAGCATCCTGTCCTGGTGGGGTGTAGGATAGACTGTCATCCTGGGGGAGGAGTGGCTGAGCTGTGGGGAGGCCTCATGTTGCTAGCTCAACATTGCCTTGCTTTTGCTAAATGACTTTACATGCAACTCTTTGTTCTCCGTGAAGGGATGGAGAAGTGAATTTTTAAGGTTACAGCTGCCTTATCGCCAATGACAGCATGGTGTGTTGAGAAGCTGGAAGCTACTTATGCAACTATTTGACTTTTTTGAGCTAATTTTTCCCTTTCCTGGTTGCCCCAACAGTGTGCTGGGGAAGAGAAGCGGGTCGGTACGCGCACTGTGGTGGTCGGGCATCGTCCTGTTTCAGAAACAGATGCGTACGTGGGACAGAAGTTCTGTGACAACAGGATCGTCTCCTCCAAGGTGAGCTTGCCTCACTCATCAGGATGCATTGTGTGCCTGTAGTCCGTGCTTGTGTATTCATCCTGATTTTATGTGCTGATTGGTTTTTGAAATTGGAAAACTGAATTCCTCAAGGATGGATGTAAAGGTCTGTTGCAAATGGAGAAGCCTGGCACGCACCTTACCCCACAGCTTCAGTCCCTGTTAGTTGGTTTTATTTTCTATCTGTCCCAGTGGGGATGTCTACAAGTTCTTTTCTTCCAGACTGCATGAGAGCAAAGCACGTAGACACATCGGTTTGGGCGGGGATTGTTTGGTGTTTTTCAGGTTGTTGGGTTTTTTTAATGTTTTCTGGCATTCCCTTTGGGAAGAAACGATAGGTTAAGTGTAATCCAGCATGAGACAACAGCAACTCAGGTTTGCAAAAGGGACTGGGGATTATTTTTTAAATGGACAGAAAAATACAACTCCCTTATTTTTTTTTGTTCCACGGTTTTTATCTCTCTTGAGATAGGACAAAAATAACCGTGCTCTGTTTATCCCTTTGGATGAAAGGGGAAACATTCATACGGTATTAATGCAGCTTTTGTTTACGATGGAAAACTGCAATGACACCCGTCTGCCTTCTGCTTAGCTTTTTTTCCCGTGACATTCATGAAGCTATTTCAAAAGATTTGAAGCCAATTCGAGTAAAATATCAAACAAGTGGCATCCGATATTGTCAACACAGCTGGATACATATTACATTGCTTAGGATTCGTGATGCTCAGCATTCAGTTAGGCTTCAGTGTTGCTGTACTTGAGCTGTAAGGGGAGGGCCCCTCTCTTTTCTTTTTTTATATGGTTTGGATCTTATTTAATTTTATTTCTGTGCTGTCTGAGTTTATACTGAGGAAAAGTTTTAAGTCTAACCATATTTAACTTGTGTAGCATTCCCTTTGATGTTTCCCTGGCATGCAAGAGTCATGGAGACTTCTTACCTGACCAGTCTCTCTTTATGATTAAGTGGACATTGGTCTTGAGACCTGGCTGCTTATTATTCTTTGCTTATGTTAGGCAGACTGAAAGATCAGATATTAGACTCGTTATTTTCCATGTTCTTAAATTCTGCATGTTTTCCAAAGCAAAGGATTCAGCAACTTTCTTAAAATGGTGATGAAGTACAACCTTATCACAAATTTGTACAGGTAATGTAGCTTTTTTTAACAGAAGAGCAACTCTAAGGTGTTTTTTTGAATTTTGGGGGGAAAAAAAGATCTCTGCATTGTACATTACCTCTTCATGAAATCATGTCTCTCCAAATACCTGTCTAGAAGTTGTTTGCTGAAAGGAATCCTGTTCTTTTTATCTTCTTTTACCCTTCACCATCTCCAGCTGTGTGGTTTGTGTTATTTTGGCAAAAGAGAAGTAGTTGCCTACTTTAAAGCAAAGAAACAAAACTCCTCACGTAACTGTGAGACACTTCCAACTGTTCAGTGGACTGGTGGAGTCCAGTGGGAAGCTGATGCAGGAGCTCAGTGGCATCTCAGCATCCAGCTGCATCCTGCTTCCATTTTTAAAGCAGGGACCTGGAGCATGCCAGGGCTGTTCAGACAGGTTGCTGTGGTGCTCCTTGCTGGGATAAAGGGAAAACCTCTTTCCTGTTTTGTGCAGATACTTTACATTTTGCAGCCAAAGTCCCCAGAAAGGCCCATGGCTTGTTCTGTTTGTGAGCCCCCTCTCTCCCCACAGTACACCCTCTGGAACTTCCTCCCGAAGAACCTATTTGAGCAGTTTAGAAGAATTGCCAACTTCTACTTCCTCATCATCTTCCTCGTGCAGGTAAGAGCTTGATGCAAAGGGTGGGTTTTATTTGCATACTGATAATTAAGAATTAAGATCTATTTTTTTATCAGCTTTATTGCTTCTGCTGTATAGCTGTGTGTCTTCCCAAGTTATAAGAGCTTCTCTATCTCAATTTTATTGAGTCTCAAGGCAAACAGGAGAGAGAGGCTGTAATCAGTAAAAATCAGAAAATGCATAGCATGAGCCTTGGGAATGTGAAAGTTTAGGAAGCTGCTCTACATAGACAAAATAGTAAATTTATAACATGGACAAAATTTTTCTGCTTTCCTTTTGTGGCTTTGGTTAAGGGGCAAATCCTGAGCAAACCTGAGTTCTCGAAAAGGAGAGTGTCAAAACGTATTGGGGTGAAGGGAGCTTGGGAGAATCACTGCAGTGCATTTACCTTTTAAATTCTGTCTTCTGACCAGGGCTTGGCAGTCAGCCTGCTCTAGGGCTGAAAATGGGCATCAAAAACTCTACCCAAACAAATTAAATGGCACCATGCAGCAACTGCAGTCAGCCTGCTGTTAGATGGATTTCTGGGATCTGGGTGGTTCAGGTCTGGGGTATCACTCTCTTCTAGGCTGCATGTTTAAAAGACAAGGGTCTAAAATGTCCTCACAGTAAAGAGTTATGGCTTATAGTAATTTCCGTGGCTGCTGCAGAAACAGGGGATCCCAAGATAACGGCTGCAGATGGCTCCTCCTGGCAGTGTTATATGAAAGGCCAATTTACCCTGGCATCATCTGTCTCGCCTCTGTCTCTTAATTTTTACCGGCGTTGCTCCGGTTTGTCAGACTGAATTTGTAATTTGCCTTGAACTGAAGCGATGCCCTGGAGTCAGGATGTCCTTTTAGTGTAGTTGGCCATTTAGTGACATGGTATTACATTTTCTCTCTTGACCCTGTGGCCATGAAGAACATGGGATATTCTTCATTATACTGACAAAACCAGTTGCAGTTTAGGCACGGGTATATGCAGGTGAGAGAAGAGCCTGGCTATTTCTTCCTTGTTTTTATTCTGTGAGCACTCTAAAATAAGGAAGCAACACTCATGCTCTGTTGGAATAAAAACAAACCAAACCAAAACAACCTTGACAGCATTAATGCACTTACTGCTGTACAAAGTAACCGATTGCCCCCAGGTGCTTGTTGTTCTGTAGATGTGACATGCCTTAAAAAAGCACTCAGGGTAACTCCATTCATTTAAAATACCAAGTTTATACCTTGATAAATGGCATCTGTAGCTTAAATGTTGGTGGTTATCTTTAAATTACTTTAAATTAATGGAATGGCCCTACTTGCTGCATGAAGAGTGAAGTACCATGGGTGGGGTGAACCGCCTGGTGCATCTGCTCTACCTACTGCTGAAACCCTTTCCCAAAATGTTTGTTGCTTTGTGACTTCAGCTTTTGTTGTAGAGAGAGAAAGTGCATGAATTAAACATGAGATACTTATTAGCACACTAACAGGGATACAAATAGCTGTTCCTTTGGTTCATCTGTTGCAGTGCTCAGAGGAAACTGAGTAACCTCCTGGTGGAAAAGGCTAGCCTGGAGTAATCATAGTCCAAGTGTGTTTGTAGACAGATCAAGCTGATGGTAATGAGCTAATTTAGGGGGTGCCAGGACTGAAAAATTTCACTTTTGATTTCTGGAGGTGACTTCTGAACTGTGGTCTTCAGTGTCCTAAACAGTGAGTTAGGAGGAAACTATTAAGTAAAAAGAGGGTTTTGTCACTTTTAAGTGGATCCAAATTAAGCTGTTGAAGTCTTAAACCAGCTCAAAAATAACTTCAAAGGAGTCTGCCTTTGATGTTCTGGTACGTTGTGTGTGTGTCCCTCAGCTTTCCACCAGCTGCGAAGGGGAAGAGCAGTATCCAGCCATGGATTTGTTGAGTTGTTTTGGGGACTTCATCTAATAGTTGTGTTCTTACATCTATAATGCAGCAGTTGTATGGACAGAAATCATATTATTTGTTTAAAGAAATACAACTGCGTCTTGTCCAGTGCAGAAAACTCTCCCACTGGGCAGCAGGAGGTCCTGTCCATTGCTCTTCTCTACTAAAAGCCAAAGTCGTTCTTATATTTCCAAGGTCTGTCCAATTTTTGCAAGGTAACTTGGCTGATTGGCCAAAAGTTCATGCCTGTGAGTGTCCATCGCACGTACTGTGTGCGATGTGTCCATGTGACACTTAACACCATCCTTGCTCAAGGCTGTTCCTCCGAAGTCTGATTTCTACCAGACATTGTTTGTAAATATTTTATGCCCATTTGAGTGAGATAGCTTTGTGTTACTGGAAATATTTGTTGTGTTTATCTTGGTTTACCATCACACTACTTGCATTGTACACCACTTACCTGGCTGCTTCTTGTGATGTTTCTCTTTCATTACAGTACCTTCTGGCTCTTCTCTCTCTGGGTCCAATAGTGCAGGGTAAAATTGCAGTGTATGGCATTTCATAGCATTAAAAATCTCCACATAGCTTCCTCTCAGCTGATAAGAGCAGTCCTGTCCTTAACAGAGCTTTTTATGGGCAGTCTAAAACAATAAATATACGGATACTGCTGTTCATGAGTGTGCCAGGGAAGCACAAACAGAGTGAGACAAAGTCCCTTTGTGGGGACACAAAGCCTTTCTGCTGAGCTTCCCCATCCCTTTCATCACAGCCCTTTGCATCTGCCTCTCATGCTCCCATCCTCTCCAGGGACTACAGGAAGAATGGCCAATTTTGTGTGCCCTGGTTTGGAAGGTGAGGCATGGGTGCTGCTTGTCCTTCTCTTACATTATTCCTTCCCAGTAATGAACCTGTTCTGCCATTCATACCCTTCTGGCCAAGTTGTGAACCAGCCTGAAGAAACAGCAATTTCTCACAGCCTGAAGGTTTAATTAACGAATAAGAGGTTTGGTCTTCACTGCAGTGTTGCCTTGAGTGCTGTGCTGGAAGGATCCAGCTGTCTCATGCTTTTACTGCACTTAAATTGTGCTCTGAACTCCAAATTTGAGCTTAAAGACAAAATGTGGTTTTCTGGTTTACTTAAGTATTCATATTCCATTCTGCAGTATATTTCATGGGTAATGTGCACATGTTGTTTTTAACCTCTCGGTGTCGATGGTTCAAGATGACTGGTACAGTCCTTTCATAACCAGCTGTGTTTTAGGGTTCAAATGTGCCCTGTCTCCACTGCCAAAGAGGAGAAATGGCCCTCCTGTGGGTCAGTGAGAAATGAGGGTGTTGTTCGCTTCACGCATTGGTGTTGCCTCTCCCTCATCCTCCATCCCTGCCTCTGTCCTCTCCAGCACACTCCATGGTGGGAGCAGGCTTGTTGGCATCTGCACTTTGAGCCCATTTATCCAGGCTTTTTTTTCTTAGTATAGCAAGGTCAAATTTAGATTTTTAAGCTACTTCTGACAGGATTTTTGCCACTTAAAGATATCCCATGGTCTTCAGGAGGAAGTATGGTAGCCTTCTGAAGAGATGCCTGCACTGATCCTTCTTGTGTATCGCCTTGCTTCCCTTCCTCCTCTGCTGGACTGTGATTTACCCTCAGTGGGATGAGCACTCTATTACCAGAATTTTTGTTTCTTTTGCTGCCTGAAAACAGTTGTCAGCAGTATATTTTTTTCTGTCTGCAGGTGATAGTGGACACTCCGACCAGTCCAGTGACCAGCGGCCTCCCACTCTTCTTTGTCATCACTGTCACAGCTATCAAACAGGTACAAGTGCCAATGTGGGGAGAGGAAGATGTGATAGAGAAAACCATGAGTGTGCATTTGAATATACTCAAACAAGCTGGTAGGTTTGGTGAACTCTTCTCAGAAGTTCAGGTTTGTATACTAATGATTTTCAAGAGAGGCTGCATGTTGAGTCTTGTTTTGGTAAAGTAAACCATCTCTATATGTACTGTTGTAAGCAAGCTGTGAGGGTCATTAAAGGTTACCACTGTAGTTCTGGTTTTACTTGACTTTTTCTTCTCTTTATAGAAACTTTCCAATTCTTTGCAGGATGCAGAGATGTGTTCCAAATATAGCCTGTGCTCTGCTCACGTGTTGGTAAAAGAAAAGGACAGGTTCTGTTCAACCACTCAGCTAGTCCTGAAAATATATAGTCTTGGTATTCTTACTATGTTAAAAGACCTTTTTCCTCCCATCACATGCACATCTGCTGTTTAAAATTTCCTCTACAGAAGGACTGAATAATAAAGTAAGTTTCATGTGCAGGGGCCAGAAAGGGAGAGATAGAGTAAAAATCCATCTGCTTCAAATCTGAATGTTTTATTCTTTCAGTGAGGACTGAAGAGGAAGAGTCTTGTCCTGTGTTACCATAGGAAAGAGTAGCAGGGTGCTAAGTGTATTATTCATATTATCAGCCTGTTCTTGCCAACACTGAAAATAATAGAAACATGTTACAGTAATTTAGCTGCTCATTGCGTGCACTGCATATAGATTATTTTTGTGTGTTATTTTAATCTGTTCTGAATCTGTCAAATATGCATATGAAGTTTTTAAAATAAATTGATTCAGTCTGAGCTACTCTGGTTGATGTTTTGTCAGGCATGAAGGAGGTCTGAGGACTGTTTAATTTATTCATTTTTTTACTCTCTCCCTCTCTGTCCCCACTCATCCTCTTTCATTAGTTTACTTGCTTCGTTATGAGTTTGTGTTGCCTGTATTTGTGTGCCTAGGGATACGAGGACTGGCTGAGGCACAGAGCTGACAACGAAGTGAACAAAAGCAATGTCTTCATTGTTGAAAATGCAAAACAAGTGCAGAAAGAGAGTGAAAAAATCAAGGTAACTGTTAACAGAGGACTTATGTAGTTATCCTTGAAGCTGATGGGAACATGAGGGCAGGGGAGGAGGGATGTGCTGCTCTTAGATCTGTCCCGGCGTGCTCACTTTCAGAGGAGATGCTCAGAGAGCCGTTCCTGGTTAAGGAGTGAAGCAGTCTTTGTTTGATTGCTTTTGAAAAGCTGTCTTGCAAAAGCTGTACCAGGGCTGACAAGTGACAGATCTGTCAGCGTTTTGCACTTCTCTGGGACAGGCAGTCCTCTTCTATTTCCAACTCTCCCAAGGACACTGGGAAAGTACACTAGCTTTGACGTTAATTTATCACACCACACTTCAGACAAGTACGGAGTCTTTTGCTCTATCAAGATTTAGCAGGGAAATAAATACTAATGGCACCACATGGGTGCTCTGAGTTCGTGCGGAGCTGGATCGACCTATTGGGCTGTGGAGTGATGCTTGGGGACCCACGCAACTCTTGAACACTGATTTCCCTTTTAGCCAAGGTGATTTCTCTTCGATTTGGATTGAAGCTAAATCTGTAACCATTTAATGACAACTGAGAGGGCTTTTAAAGTAAATATTTTCTTTCTTCCAGGTTGGAGACATAGTAGAAGTGAAAGCGGATGAGACCTTCCCTTGTGACTTGATATTTTTAGCTTCAAGCAGCAGTGATGGGACCTGTTACGTCACTACAGCGAGTCTCGATGGCGAGTCCAATTTCAAGGTGATGGGGATGGAGGGGCAGCACTCGGGAGCTGGTACTGAGGGGCACTCAGGTGCCAGGGGCTGCCGGTGATTAGCACGGGGTTGCTTGTGCGGAGGATGTTGCCACAGAGCCCATCCCTTTGCCCATGTGACTGTGTTTACCACTCTTTCCTCTACTCCCAGTGTGTCAGCACTGAAGTGCCCTAGGGATTTTGTTTTCCATTTTGTCTGCAACAATAATTTCTGCTGGTGCTGCCCCAAATTGAATTGATCTTTATTGATACGGCTTCACTGCCTTATTGCCCATCATGGGAAGCGTGTTAGTGCTTTCCTGCTCGAGCTGCACTTCATGAGGTCTGGTGCCTCGGTAAAGCAGTGCCTGCAGCTGCTTCAGCTCCCTCTTCACTACCTCTGTTATTTAACTGAGCTTTTCCAGTGACTGGATCTGGGACTTTTTGAGGCAATGTGCCTGGATTCCATTGGAGATTCTCACCAGCCTGAGAAAAATGTCTCTTCTGGGTTTTTCTCCTCTCCCTTTCCCTTAATCAAGCAGTGAAATTTAATATTAGTCTTGTTCAGGATGAGTCTCCTCTTCAGTTTGTTTTCGTTCTTTATATATGCCCCTCTCTATAAACTAAAGAAAGAAGCAACAACAGCAAAAAAACTTACATACATTGGAAGACATGAAAATTTGATTGCACTTGTGTTTGATAAATATTTATACAGATACTGGCAACTGCAGTAATACAAGTGGAAGATACTTTAAAATTATGCAATTCATTCTGTCACACTCTGAAGTCAGTGGGAATACCACTGTGATCTGATATGTTTTGTATGGGGTCTGTGGCTCATCTCTTTATGGGCAGCTGTAATTGGTACTTGAAGTCTTTGTAGGAGCTGACGCAGTGCTCTGCACTGCACTGGTTCCACTAGTGAAGAGGAGCGGAGCTTTGAAGTGGCTTGAGACTAAAAATAGATAACCATGTTTAATAGGCAATTGCTTATTTGTGTCAGGTATATTATATGCATGAGTTCACATTATTTCTGCAGAGTCTTGGCTCTTACGAACATCTGAGTCTGTAAAAGTAATGGTGAATTTCTATATCAAGCACTGTGGTAGGTTTTTTTCTTGGTTTGTGGATTCCTGTTGGTGACTGGGAGATGTCTTCTGTTTCTTGATGAGGTGAAGATGAGATTGAAGGGGAAGAGGGAGTAGAAAAGCAAATGCTGTTTAGGGAAATTGGTCTAACATTAGGAACCAAGGGTTTGCTGCAAAAGGAGGGTGAAGGAAGCACCCTCAGGTACTTGCAAAACCTCATCTGCACTGGTATCTGCTGCCTACCTGGTGGGAATTTTTCTGGTATTTGGGGCATGTCAGGTCGAGGTATGGGAAAGATGCCTGGTTAATTGAAACTGGAACAGGACTATAAAAGGGATTTTGTTAGGGCTCTGTCTTTGAAGTGCGAATTTTCAGTCATATATTATCTAAAAGAACATGTGTTTTCTAAATACGCTAAGAGACTGAGGATGTAAAGATCGTGGGATTGATTAGGAGGAGGCTTTGAAGTATCACTCAGTAATTGTACAGTGTCCATGGCGACTGGAGCAGCAGATACAGAACTCTACAAGAGGGTTGGGTTTGGTACTGGGCAATGCAGGAACAGTTCTGAGTTGTATTTCACAAAAGCTGTGATTTATACCAGAGATGCGTGTGTGTTTGTGCAGCTGCTTTCAGTACAGAAAACCAGGCAGGTTACCAAAACAGCATGAAGGGTGGGTATTTATAATGTGACTAAAGTGTGTGTAACGTAACGGTTCCTCCTGGGATGCGCAAGGAGGGGAACACAAACGTAAGGAGTGGAGGAAGCTTTTTAATGAATTTGTTTATGAAGATGGATTAAGGCAGCCTGCCGTGACTTGGAGCTCTGAGTAGCTTCTATAAATAGAGCTTGGAAGGCAGTGAGTGGATCTTTCGTGGGCTTTCCAGTTAATTGTGAGAGATGAACCTTCACAGCAGCAGCTGCTAAAAATAACTTGGAGTCTGCTAGTGCTCTGCCTGATCCCTGGGCGCTGGAGCTGGCTTCTAATTACCTTCAGGAGTGGGCAGGCTGGTGGTCCCCTTGGAGCCCCTTCACCCCAGAGGTGCCTGCAGCCTCCCCTCTACCTCACTTGGGGCAGCAGAGAGTCCCTGAACAGATAACTGGCAGCTCCTTCTCTCTACCATTTCTTTTAAGCTTATTGACTTCAGTCTTTCGCTGAGAGATGCATCAGTCGCTTTGTGGGAGCGGGGCGAGGGCTTGGGTGAGCTGCTGGTGCTGACAAGCCTTTGCATGGTGGTATTTTAAGTAATGGGTTATAAAACTTGAGGACAGGCTGTATTGCTGGGGGCTTGTGGTGACGCTGCCTGTGCTCCTCTGCCCAGACTCACTATGCGGTGCGGGATACGGCCGTGCTCTGTACGGATGAAGCCATCGATGCCCTCACCGCCACAATCGAGTGTGAACAGCCACAGCCTGATCTCTACAAGTGAGTCTGCTCCTCTGTGCTCCTCCTGCCCTGCAGCTGCCTGGTGTCATCTCCCTGCAGACACCTGAGCACCACCTGGGGGGGATCTAATAAAGGGCATTTTCCTTTCATCAAAGACCGAAAGATTTCTTGAGGCAGCAATAAGCTGCTGCACTTCCTCCATATGAAAATGGCAAATTCAACACTGTGCTTCTTCAGGGCCCAGTTTCTTTGCAGTCAAACCTGCCTGGTGCAACACTTGCCATGGTGTAATAGCTGGTTTTTGTCAGCTGTAGTAATGGTCTGTGTGCCTGTTTTTAAGCTGCTCTGCCTCTAAAATGCATTGGGCTGAATGACTTCAAGGAGTAAGCGGTCTTTGTGGGTACATCCCTTGAAGGGGGTTTGCTGGGCTGTGTTGCAGTCTGTAATGGTGATGTTCTGGGGTATGTGGGTATGGTCAGGTATTGCTGCTCTGCTGATGGGTGGCAACTGGGGGGTACCCTGGGTTTTGGAGCATCTCCCTGTCCCAAGGGCAGCCACCCTTCTGAAGCATCAACCACTGAAATGCACTCATTTATGTGTTTGCTTCCGTATTCTGTGAAGGACTTTGTTTAGTATGTCTGTAGCAGTGCTTTATAATGTTAATGTGTTTTTAATACAAGTTTCTCTTTTTTTTTATTGCAGATTTGTTGGAAGAATTATCATCTACAGAAGCAACCAAGAGCCTGTAGCCAGGTTGGTCTTGCAGTCTTCTCACTGGCCTTCCTAAAAGAGGCTGGGCATCTACATCAGATTTCAAGGATCTGAATTTGTGCTACCATCATTAGGGTATCATTGTTTTTCTTTAAAAGTTCAAAATATTTCATTCTTAAGGGAGGCTTGTAGTTAACCTCTCTACTTAGGCTTTTCTGGCTCTTCTGTCAGCCTGTAATTTGTCTGAGCCCCTCTTAGGGAAGCAGTGCAGGAACACCTGGTAACATTCTTTTCTGCTGATGAGGAACAAATTTACCAGGCAACTGCAAAATATTGTTTTTTGAGGAAAGCAGAAATGTAAACCAATCAGAATGTTTTGGGAAAAAATAAGCAAATAAGGTTTGTAAGTCATCAAACCCAGACGTCTGTTGCTGGAGCACTGCTGGCCATGTACTGTGCTGTGGTGGATCTGCCCAGACCCTAGAAGCAACAGAGGGTCATGGGTTGGCATTTGAAAGAGAAATAAAAACAAAAATCAGAGAAAAATAAGCCGTTGGCTTTGATGGTGCCATTGGTCAACTGTGTTTGAATGGACAGGTTTTCAATGCTTTTAAAATCAGATTTTTATATCTGAATGTTTTACACTTATTCCTCAAAGGCCTTACTGGTAATCCTCCACTAAATTTGGGACTTTGGAGCCAAGAATTGTCTGTTTATGGTGAAATGAAATGGAAATGGAAAACTCAAGCAATGCCCAATTTAACACACAAATCAAGTAATTAGATCTAAAAACCATTTACTTAGGTCTATAATCCATCTCTGTGTCTAAATTATAAAGCAGTTTGAATGTTCTTTAAGTGATGTGGTGTTATAAATTCTTTTATGTTTAGGTCTTTGGGTCCTGAAAACCTGTTGCTGAAAGGTGCTACCCTCAAAAACACCAAGAAGATTTATGGTGAACGGTTATTTTTATTTATTTATAATGACAAATGTAGATGTTCATCACTAGATCTAGAGAGGGAACACGCTTCTATACAGCCTGTCTGCCTGGACTCTACAGCTACATTTGGTCTGCAGGCTGATTGCAAAGCTGATGTGGTGAAATTAGGAGATTTTGGTTATATCTGCAGCGCAGCCAAGCTGTGCAGGTTTTGTTAATACACCTGAGCAAGCTTTTCTTTTTGCCTGAGATACGAAAAGCAGGGTGTTGTTCCTAAATCCTTTGAAAATGTGTGCTAGGCTGACAGTGCCAGCCAGCAGTGATTGAGGGTGATGACTGTACAGAAGACTGATGTTTCTTCTGACTGTGTGATCCATAGGCTCCTGCTCAGTGCTCTGGGTTATATGCAGTTGCGTTCCTTAGCAGCCTTGGAGGCTTCTGTAGTTGAACAGTATTTGGATAATGCCTCTTTCTTCAACTGGGTTTCAAGTTTCATGTGAACACTAATGCTTCTTAAGGCTGAGTGCAGGCTGGGTCCCTTCTGGGCTGAGAGTCCCTTATGAGCCCTGCTTTAATACCCTGTAGGAGTTGCAGTCTATACTGGAATGGAGACAAAAATGGCTTTGAACTACCAAGGGAAATCTCAGAAACGGTCTGCTGTAGAAAAGTGAGTATAATCAGCAAAAAATCGGTAAAAGCTGTTGTGGTTTTTTTTCCTGGATGAATTGTGCAGAAATAATCCCTTAATCTGCTGCTTTTTGTTTCAGATGCTCTGTGATTACCTAGAAATATCTGTATATTTTGGTTAAGCACATCTTTCAAGAAGCTACATCATCTAGTAGCTTTTTTATTTAAAAACAAAATTGAGAAGTGTTCAAATATATGAACTGACCCTGGATACCAGCACTATGAAAAGCACTTGTTCTATAATTCCCTTCCTTACTCTTAAGAAGTCTTGTTCCTTGTTTGCATGATGTTCTGAGTAAAAATAGCTGCAAGAATTTAAAAAAGAAAATTGTTTTTCAGATCTATCAACGCTTTCTTGATAGTGTATTTGTGCATCCTATTGAGCAAGGCTACTGTGTGCACGACTCTGAAATATGTCTGGCAGAGTAATCCATTTAATGATGAGCCTTGGTACAACGAAAAGACTAAAAAAGAGAGGGAGACCTTCAAGGTAAGTGGATTTGTGTTTCAGCACCTCCTCCAGCTTTGTTTATTCTGACATTTTTATTTAATCTGATACTGTGCTTCTAGCCCTGAGACCTCTTTGCTTGCTGAAAGTGCTATTGTTTCCTCCTGCTGTTTGCATTGCTTTCTTACCTCTGTCGTGATGCTTGTGAGGAAGCATAAATAGATACTCTGTATTACAGAAACGCAGCAGCTGGTTTAACCTGGATCCTTATCTGAACTTGAGATATTTTCAGGTTTGAGTAGGCAAAGTTAAATTGAGGCCATGTCAACCGGCTTCCTAAACTTGCTGAGACGCAGGCAGTCAAGCCTGAAAGAGTGAGTGTAAGTGTGTAGAAATCAGTTGTGATGGATTATTGAGTAGAATTTATAGGGGTGTCACTGCATCAGTTGTGCCCTCACCGTAGCTTGACAGGTCTCAAGGCACTTGCTCCTTGTTTCTAGTTACTTGAGCTCAGAATGAGCCTGCAGCAGTGTGATCTTCAGAGAAATGCACTTGAATGAAACATCTTTTTGGTCGCTGTGAGGCAGTGAGATGTACTCTTGTATTATACCTGTATAGATCTGCAGAAGACAATGAGATTTTCTACATCAAAGCAAAATAGAATTTGACCTTGTGTCTTAGCTGTATTCATTTTCACATTGGTTTTTTGCCATTTAATCGTAGAAGAGAAGCTCTAAAACCCTAGAGCTGTTGCGATGAACTGCCCTGAGTTATTCCTGATGGGCACAGACTGCATCATTTTCTTCTCTTTTCATTGCAGGTCTTGCGGATGTTTACAGACTTCTTGTCATTTATGGTCCTCTTCAATTTCATTATCCCAGTCTCCATGTACGTTACAGTAGAGATGCAGAAATTCTTGGGCTCTTTCTTCATCTCTTGGGACAAGGAGATGTATGATGAAGAAATAAAAGAGGGAGCGTTGGTGAACACCTCGGACCTGAATGAAGAGCTTGGGCAGGTCAGAAATTGTCCTGTTTGTATCCGTGTGGATGAAAATGTACTCCCTGATAGGAGCCCTTGTTGTGGAGGTCCCCTGCAGTCCCCTCAGGGCAGAGCTTCAGCCGTTTTGGTGGCACTTTCCATTTAATGTGATTCTACTTGCTCTGTGAAACGGATAAGGTTATAAATAGTGCATGAAAGAGCAGGAATTGGGTCATGCCAATTGTTTCCATATTGGGGAATATCAGGCGCAGCACTCTGCATGGCAGGGTGGTTTGCTTTCACTGCTTCAATTAAAAATTAAAAATCCTCTGTCTTTTCAAGGTTTAACAAAAATATCTGCCCAGTTGCTTCTCTGGGCATGCAATGCACATGCAGTCACGCTACTGCTGGCTTTGGAGCTCAGGCTTCCCTTTCTTATCTGCACCAGGAGAAACTGAGTGGAGGGTATGTCTATGGCCACCTGCTTTTTATTTTCCTTTTAAAAAAGGTGTATTTGGAGTAGCCATTACGTATTTTAAACACAGCACCAAGATGAAATTCCCCAAAGGATTCAGCAGACCAGCAGCAGTTGTATAAGCACTAGGAGCTGTAGCAAGGACCCAATAAAGAGGACGAGGGAAAAACTGAGAGAATTATAGAATCATTTGGTTGGATAAGACCCTTGAGATCGTTAAGTCCAACTGTACCTGTCCACTACTAAACCAAATCCCTGAGCACCTCGTCTTACACATGCTTTAAAGACCTCCAGGGATGGTGACTCAACCATTTTCCTGGGCAGCCTCTGCAAGTGCCCGAGAACCTTTTTGGTGAAGGAATTTTTCCTGATATCTAATATGAACCTCCCCCTATGCAACTTAAGGCCATTTCTTCTCATCCCATCACTTGGGAGAAGAGACCAACACTCACCTCTCTACAACCTCCTTTCAGGCAGTTGTAGACAGTGATAAGTTTTCCCCTCAGCCTCCTTTTCTCCAGGTTGAACAGCTCCAGTTCCCTCAGCTGCTCCTCGTAAGACTTGTGCTCCAGACCTTTCACCAGCTTTGATGGCCTTCTCTGGACATGCTCCAGTGTCTCAATGTCCTTCTTGTAGTGATGGGCCCAAAAAGAGCCTGGAAACAATTTTTAAGTCTTCAGGAGCTGCCTCCTGCCACCTATGCAATGGGCTGAAAAACAAAGGAGCTGCTCTGAGAAGCAAAGGCATAGGAATTACTCAGTGGTGTAACTCCTGTGGGGCACCTGTGTCTTTTTGGAGGGACTGGTTAAATAGCAGCAAAGAACTCTCCAGCGTTGTCACAGGTGCACTAAAACACCCCAACCTCCTTGCTTCTGGGGTAGGGGGCTCCTTCACCAATGGATGCCTGCTTGCTTCTAGGTGGAGTACATCTTCACGGACAAAACCGGGACCCTGACGGAGAACAGCATGGAATTCATCGAGTGCTGCATAGATGGGCACAAGTACAAAGACTGCATTTCAGAGGTGGATGGCTTCTGTCAGACTGATGGACCCCTAAAATATTATGGAAAAGCAGAAAAGGTAAGAAATCTGCGTGTTGATGACTTGTTAGGGTTTTGTGGTCAGCTTCTGGCTGGGTAAATACAGCAGAGGCTGGGCGGGAGTATTGGGTTTTTGTTTTAAATATGTGTAAACAAAAATACAACCAAGTGCTGCGAGGTGGGCTCGGTGCACAGCATTAAGCTGGTAACAGTCCCTCCCTCACTCCTGCCTAGAGCCGTGAGGAGCTGTTCCTGCGAGCCCTCTGCCTGTGCCACACCGTTCAGATCAAGGAAGCAGACCAGGTGGATGGGCTGATAGGACATCCAGAACGCAAATACACCTATATCTCCTCTTCCCCAGATGAAATTGCTTTGGTGAAAGGCGCGGAAAAGTAAGACTATTAAGATGTTGATTTTTAATTCCCTCTGTCTGGTGGGCGGAAGGTGAGGGTTATCCAAAGGCAATAGATGCATTTTCCCAGTCAAGACTGCAGCTCTCTCTGGGAAGCATGTTGTGATACCAGTGCTGGGCATGTTCCACAGACCTGTGAAGTTGTGCAAGCCTGTGGATTTAAAGGAGCTGTTTGTAAAAGGGATGTTGTACCAAGGGTCTTCCCTGAGCACCTTCTCAGGAAGCCATGGTTTGTATTCACTGCTCTGGAGCAGCCCCAAGGTGCTGTTGTGCCCGGCTGGGGCAGAAGCTCCTTTGCTGGAGGCCCCGTGGTCATGTTTTTAATTGCCGAGAAATGGAGCCTGGTTTCCTTGTGCATGTTACAGCCAAATTGCTTCCTTGGCATTGTGGCAAAATAATAGGATGGGTTACTTGAATCAACCCCCCATTTGTACACTGCTGAAGATGCTCAAGTCCAGGTTGGATATGACTTTTTGCAACCTAGTCTAGTAGAAGGTGTTCCTGACCATGGCAGGGACTTGGGACTAGGTGATCTCCAACCCAACCCATTCTATGATCATAGCCTAGAGGTTGTTGCCAGCCCCTAGGTTTTAGACAGAGCTGTATATACTTGGTCATGACTTGTAAATCTGCCAGAGACCCAAGGGACTGTGTCTAGAGACTCTGTGATGTGGTGCCCAGCTCTCCAGTTCACGTGAGTGGTGCCAGAACATCATAGCAGGCTCTGCATGGAGCAAGCAATCGTCCAGTCAGGCTTTTTAGCTCAGGCTTGCTAACTTCTTTGCTCTTCTCTGCAGTACAGAAGGTGAAACAAGAACATTGTTAATGTATAATATGTGCCAATGGGTGTTTTCAATGTTGTTCTGTCCTTTTGTTTATTGACAGGTATGGTTTCACTTTTCTAGGACTTGAAAATGATTTCATGAAAATACGAAACCAAAAGAATGAAACTGAAATGTAAGTGCTGCATGGGCCACTGTGGAACAGGGCTGCCAGTGCTGCACTGGCTCCCACTGGGCTTAACTGGGTTTGGTCAACGTGGCCGAACTGGCAAGATCAAAGCAGCTCCACGAGGGCTCTCAGACCATGCTGACCTGCACAAAATCTCCTGTCTTTTTGACAAAGCATAGTATAGCAAGGTGCAGGCTGAAAGGCTTGTTTGTAAAAATCTGCTGGCAGTTTTAATGGTGTCTAAATTCAGGTACCTTAAGTGCCTGCAGTCCCTTGATCCATGCCCAGCTGTGCAGGTGGCTCCTGGGATTCACAGGGTGGTTGCTGACCTTACAGACAGTGTCTGGGCCTCACGGCAGGATACCTCACGGCAGAAGCCTAAACTGCGTGATGTGACTCCCTTCCCTGTAACATATTTCCCCTCCTGAGCTGAAAATAATTAGATTTTACCCTGTGCTCACAGCTTGGAGGACATCTGAGAATCACTGACCTAATCCCAGCACTCCCTGAGAACTTGCCTTCACAAGCAAGTTTCACTTCTTACTCCTCTTATGGTGAAACATCTTAATTAAACACCAGAGCTGATGTCACTGTCTGTGGCGTATGGTGCCCTGCTGTCTGCGGAGTGTGGTGTCCAGCCTGGGGGCTCGCTGTGCTGCTGGGCACCCACACCCTCAGACTCACGCTCAAAGCAGCACTGGAGTTTAGTTTTTTAATTCATTTTCTTGTACAGTAGCTGTAAAAAGTACAGTACCCAGTGGGTGCTGCCACTTGTAGGGTATATTGATTCCTGCAGCTCGTTGTTAGTGATTTTCTGTCTTAAATAGGTATGTTTCTTTTTTTACTGAGTCTAAGCTTCTTTTTTCTTTTTAAGGTACCAGCTTCTGCATGTTTTGAGCTTTGATCCTGTCCGTCGCCGTATGAGTGTTATAGTGAGAACCACCACGGGTACAGTTAAAATGCATTTCTGGACTCCCATACATGTGTGCACAAATATAAAACACATCCTCTTTATTGTGTAACCCAGAAAGGCTAAGCTGTTAAGTTTTCTGAGCTGGTCTAAGTAAATTCTACACGGGGTCTGGTTGCAATAAAGTTAATTTTCTCTGTAGCAGCCATTGGGGACCAGCAGCAGATAAGGGGAGGGGACAGGGATGGGAATAGTGACCCATGGGGAGCTCCCTGATTGCCTGATTTGAGTGTGGAGGTGCAACTACAGTAAGGGAGATGTGAGACCTTCCCCTGAGCAGGATGGGTTTCCACGGGGATAGCAGACAACAATTCAGAGGTCACCCTCCTTCTCAAATGTCAGTCCCATAAGGTATGGGATGATGATTTTACTCTCCCTGAAAAGGTTGTCAGGGCTTCTAAATAGGAGAAACTAAACTGCTTTGTCCAGCCTGGTGCAGAAAGCTTGCTCAGGGACAGGTAGGGACACCCAGTGTCCCAGCCTGAGGTCAAACAAGGTTTTGCACCAGTCAGCGTAAGGCCACATTTGGTAGGCAGCCGGGCTTCTAGCAGTTCCTTCTTTAGTCCTGCCACATTTCCTCCCTCTGCATCATTTGCTGATTGTTGAAGCTGTTAAGTCTTCCTGCAGCTTGTGGATATTATAAAGTATTTATAATTTGCGTTTAGGAAAGTTGATTCTCTTCTGTAAAGGAGCCGACTCCTCTATTTTTCCGAGGGTGCAGCAAGAAGAAATCCAACAAACAAAAGTCCACGTGGACCGCAATGCTATGGTGAGCATGCAGATGAAATTTGGCTGGCTCCAGTGTTCAGGAAAGCATTATTCCAAAAATAGGGATGCGACCTTGCTTTGGAGGGAAGTGTTGAAAATCTGAGTGTCACTTCACATTGTTTTGAAGTCAGGCTTCTTTCCTTTTCTGTTTCTTTGGCTTCCACCTTTATTTGATTTTTGATATATGGTCTCCATCACAGTTGTGTCCAAGCATCTCTCAAGCAAGTTAAAAATAGAAATAACAATGGCAGGCTGTTTTCTTTGGGGAGAGAAGTGCTTGATCCTAATCATGAGGACGCTTGGTCCCTGCTCTCCCCGCTGGATGTACACTCTCAGCTCTGGTCCTTTTCTCAGTTTCTTTCTGCCATGTTACATGCACATAATAAGTATAACCAAGTTTACTCTGATAGAAAGAAGTTACTGTATAAATACAAAGAAACTGGTCTTTTGACTCAAGCTAACAAATTCTCATTGCTGTCAGGGTCAGTACTGTCAGAAAAAAATCTGGTTTTAGGGAACTTGTCCACTTTATTTTCTTTCCCTCCCTCTACCAGGATGGTTACCGAACGCTCTGCGTGGCATTCAAAGAACTAACTCAGAAGGAGTATGACAAAATTGACAGACAGCTTAATGAAGCTAAGATGGCTCTGCAGGACAGGGAGGAAAAGATGGCAAAGGTTTTTGAAGACACAGAAGCAGACATGCACTTGATTGGGGCTACTGCTGTAGAAGACAGGTAAAGAGGTGACCACCAACACCAGCAGTGATTTCTCCTGTGGTTTCTCTCTGACATTGCGTCGTGACCCTGACTCGCTGTGGTGGAACTGAGCAGCCAGGCAGATGCTGGAAGTGTCCAGGGCAATTAATTAATGTGACACAGCACATTACACAGTGCCCCAGTTGCTAAAATTGGCCAGTGTAGTAGAAATTAGGATTTATTAATGAAACTACAGAAGTACTTGCCCTTCTAGAGAGTGAATTAAGCACAGCGTTAATTTGCACATCAAAACAAATTCATTTTTGCATGCAGTTCTAGTAACTGCATGTGTAAATTAAGCCTTTACTCTTGATTCTTTGCTCTCACAGTATAAAGTGGTGATGAGTTTTTGGCTGTAAATAAAAATTTGAGATTGCAGACTTCCAGTCCCTATTCCTGTGGCAGTGGTCTCTCTGGCATGGGGAAAATCAATTGACTTCTCTTGAGCTGGTGTTTCCTACCTGCAAAATAAGGGCTGGATGGATTAAGTGTGGGTCAGCCTGAGAAGGGATGTTTTGCTTCTGCTTGCAGGCTGCAGGAGCAGTCAGCAGAGACAATTGAAGCTCTGCACGCAGCTGGCATGAAGGTTTGGGTGCTGACAGGAGACAAGATGGAAACTGCCAAATCCACCTGCTACGCCTGCAGGCTCTTCCAGACCAGCACCGAGCTGCTGGAGCTGACGGTGAAAATGGTGGGTGAGAGTGAAAGGAAGGAGGATCGGCTCCATGAGCTGCTGATGGAGTACCATAAAAAGCTGATTCAGGATGTTCCCAAAAACCGGGGAGGCCTGAAGAGGTAAGTGGGCAAGGGGAATGCCTGTGAGCATTTTGGGATGCAGATGCAAAGTTTGTAGGGAAACAGGACCGTGTTGTGCCCCCGGGGACTGGCTGCTTGCACACACTGCAGCTGACTCCTCCTTTGCTCATCAAACCTAGTATTGGCTGGTTTGGAACTTAAATATTCATTTCCCTTAGAGAAGGGCACATATTAAATCCAAGCTTTTAAAGATTGCTAAGCCCCCAAAAAGTGATGTGAGGAAGATTAACACAAAAGCAATTTCTTTTCCACTAAGATGATGCAAGCGGCTAGATTGACTACTTAAAACTTGATTTTATTTCCAACCTGTTCCTCATTGTGTTGCAGAAGCTGGACGTTGAGTCAAGAATATGGCCTGATTATAGATGGCTCGACGCTGTCGCTGATACTCAACCCTTCTCAGGACTCCAGCTCTAGTAATTACAAAAACATATTTCTACAAATCTGCTTGAAGTGTACTGCAGTCCTCTGCTGCCGGATGGCTCCTTTGCAGAAAGCACAGGTATTTACTCTACTTTTAACCGCCTGAAGCGCATGATTGGGTGATGTGATGCACTTTGAATCCATTGACTGGGACTTGACTTGATAGTCTTAAACATTTAGGACTCTCCAGGCTATGCATCAACCTTGTCTGAGCTTCAGAGTGTGCTGGAAACATGCCCGTCCTTCAAATTTGAATGTAGAACCTTTGTTTAACATGCAGGAAGCCACAAATCCCAGCCAATTAGAAATAAATAAAACCCCCTCTGTTTGTTCTTTATTCCTTTCCAAATTTGTCAAGTGGAGTCTGTGACTTCCTCACGCTGGCTGTGGTATCCACTGATAAGCAGTGTGTTTCTACACCTCTTTGGTGGGAGGGTTTCCTGCCCCCTGAAATGTGTGAGAGGTCCCATCTTTGGGAGAGCAGGTTTTGGCAGAAGGGAAGGATGGGATACTGCTGCCTGGAATTTGTTTTTCAATGCTGTCCTTTGGTCCTGTGCATCTGGATCTTGGCTTTTGCACTGGTTGGTGACTGCAAAGGAAGGATTGAGGGGGTTTATTAATCTGAACTCTCCAGGTGTTATTTTACCTGGTTGCTTGTCCTGAGGGGCTCTTGCAGGTAGGGCACTGGGGGAGGAGGTGTCTCTGGAGGCCTTTTTTAACTGAATTTCTGGTTTCTGCTGCTATCCTCTTTTAAAATCTTACAGATTGTGCGGATGGTGAAGAATACAAAAGGGAGCCCGATAACACTGTCCATAGGAGACGGTGCCAATGATGTTAGTATGATTTTGGAAGCACATGTTGGGATAGGTAAGACCCCTGGTAATACCTATCTGACACATAAGACCTGTCTGCTGTTGCTGGGGTTCACTGTTGAGATGCAGTCAGAATTTCTGATTGCATGTGGCTAAAGAGATCCCACTGAAAAAATGTGTGAAGGCTGCTGCTGCTTTCTTTGGAGCCAGGGTTTAACTCCAGGTAAATTCTCAGGATCATCATATACTGTTCACCTTTGATAGTACCATTCTCTTTATCAGTCTTAAACTGCAGAATGTGTTCAACAACTCTATGGCCAAATTCAAGGTGGTAAAGGTTGCTTGTTGGTCAGGGAAAAAATGTGAGTAGTGAACTGATAGGTGTTTACTGGCAGTGCTTGCAAAGGCTGTGCAATGAAAATATCAGACTTTATTGGGGCTAACTGGGTGCAGCTGCTAGTAACTCAATATTGATGACCCACCCATGTTTCCTGAGGGCTGCTGCTCAGCTGTGTGGTGTCTGCCCTGTCCATATGACTGACATCAGCCTGGAAACTATCCTTTTTCCAGATCGGTGTCAGAGATACGGGAAATACTGGAGATCTTTTTAATACTGCTGGAGAAGGGTTGATGGAAAAGAAAAGGCAGCCTCTTTATTTGGGGCTGTTGGAAATGCCACGGTGCCCTCTAATGAATGGGATCACAGTTCATTTTGAGTGAACAAAACTGTCTTTCTTGAGCTCTGCTCTTTGGGGATGTCTCAGGAGGCAATGAAATAACTAGGCTGTGTGATATGCGGGCAAGCCCATGGGCAAACCAATTCCTTATCTTTTATCAGGTTTACTTAGATACTCTTCACCACACAGGAACTCAGACAGCAACCTAAATATAGCTTAGAAACTCCAGAGGCAGATCTGAGTGTTGCGGAGCCAAAACCACGCCAAGTCTTCCAGCATGTTAGTGTTTTGCTTTCCTGTGGCACTTTAGAGAGAAATATGGCCTTTGTGTGTTTGTCATGCCTCGAGACACAGAGTGATGTGAAGAAACCTAATGGGTAGTATCAGTCCAGATTCTGGCCCTGCAGGGATTAACCCCTTGCCATCGGATCGGTTCGGATTCCAGTCCTGTGCGGATTAACCCCTTGCCATGCTTCTGTCTCCAGGTATAAAAGGCAAAGAAGGACGACAGGCTTCCAGAAACAGCGACTATGCTGTGCCAAAGTTTAAACATCTAAGAAAATTGCTACTAGCACACGGGCATTTATATTATGTGAGAATAGCACACCTTGTACAGTACTTCTTCTATAAGGTGAGGATACGTGTGCAGCTTGTTCCATTGTTTATACTGTGGATTTCTTTCACAATAGAAAAAAAGTAAATAGGAAAAAATGTATAAGTTATTCTGTAGTTTTGTTTTCCTTTCCTAGAACAGACTGTGGCTCTGTGATGTGCCTGTCAGTTGAAAGCAGTGCTTAGAAGGGAATGCGAGCGTGACTTTCTCACAGTGCCTTCTGCAGATACAAACCACTTACTGGGTTATCTTTGTGTTTGGTAGAAAACAGTGCCCTAACTTGTCTGCTATTGTAGTATCAGGCACTAGTGTCTGGTAACAGGAAAAATTATTTGGATTTAGATTGAATAGAATATTCTCATCTTGAATATTGTGTACAGTTCTGGGCCCCCCAGTTTGGGAAAGATGTTAGGATACTGTTCAGAGGAGGGCAACGAAGATGGTGAAGGGGCTGGAGCACAAGCCCTATGAGGAGCGACTGAGGGAGATGGGGCTGTTTAGTCTAAAGAAGAGGAGGCTCAGGGGAGACCTCATTGCTCTCTACAACTACCTAAAAGGAGGTTGTAGTCGGGCAGGGGTTGGTCTCTTCTCTTGGGTGACCAGTGACAGAACTAGAGGGCATGGACTCAAGCTTCGTCAGGGAAAGTTTAGGCTTGATGTGAGGAAGAAGTTCTTCACTGAAAGGGTGATTGGCCATTGGAATGCGCTGCCCAGGGAGGTGGTGGAGTCGCCGACCCTGGAGGTCTTTAAGGGGAGATTGGATGTGGCACTGAGTGCCATGGTTTAGATGATGGTTGGTGTTAGTGTTGGGTTATAGGTTGGACTTGATGATCTCAGAGGTCCTTTCCAACCTTATGATACTGTGATACTGTGATACTGTTAAACACTTCCCTGCTAACCAGTTGTCTGGTTTTCCCCTAGAACCTTTGCTTCATATTACCACAGTTTTTGTACCAGTTCTTCTGTGGATTCTCACAGCAGGTAACTTTCAGTAGCATGTCTATAAATTCAGGATAAAAAGCAAGAGGCACAATGAGGCTTTCTAGCAGAGACTTGGCTTTTGGTGTCCTGTGCGTTCCTCATCTCACTTTAGAGGACAGTAGGAACCAACCTCATTGCTCAGCACCATATCTGAAGCACAGTACTTTTGAGAAACTGAAAAGAAAGGAATCCAATTTCTTTCTTTTCCCACCCACCACCCATAAACACAGACGGACACCTTCTAAAATAATGAGAGGGCTTTTGCTGGTTTGTCAGCACCTGATTTTGCTAGTTCTGCTTCTCTTAAGAGCAAGTACCGATTTCCATGCATTAAAGGGGTGTCTGAAAAAGGAAGAACAATTTATTCTTTTAAGACAGCCTTTAAAAAAAGATACGATAATTGTCATCAGAGACTTGCTTAGTCCAAGAGAGCTTCAGAGGATGGATCTGTGTGGTGGGTGTGCTCACGTGCTTGGAGAGAAGAGCTTTGGCTTTTATGTCTGTCTAGGCTCCAAAGTAGTGGTAAGGAAGAGTAAATGATAGGAGGTAATTCTCTGCTTCTCTCAGCAGAACCAGTTGCTTTTTTTTTTTGTTTTGAAAAAAGAAGCTGCCATAGTTCCTCCAAAACAGTCTGGTCTTTAAAGAGTCACAGGAGACATGAAGTGTATTAATAGAAACAGCAGCACAAGAGCAGCTACAGCAAAACTGTGATAAGAGCTGTTTAATCACATTTTTCTGGAGAATCAGCTGGAGATGAGACCAGCCAGTAACAAAACTTCCTAACATTTTAAGTGGAATTTTTGTTTCATTTTACCCTTTTTTCCTCTTTTAAGCCACTATACGATGCTGCTTATCTTACCATGTACAACATCTGCTTCACATCACTACCTATCCTGGCTTACAGCCTCCTGGAGCAGCATATCAACATCGACACGCTGACCTCAGATCCTCAGCTGTATATGTAAGTACCACTGGTCTGGGTAAGCCTCTGCACAACTTGGTTAACCATAGGTTAAGTTTGGTTGGTGCAGGAGTGTAAGCAGATGAACCTGTCCCGTGTTGGTGATGCGGTCACCATGAGCTGCAGAAAAGCCTGTTTCTGTCCCTGCTGACTCTGCTTCAGCATCAGAGCTGAGCAATGTCCTATTTACTGCCTGTTTCTATTTATTTATAGTCTCTAACAATATTTGGTCTAGCAAATTGCACTACTGTGTCTCTAAAAAAAATAAACTGTAGGTGTAATTCTTCATCCTTAAGAAAAGTCAAGCTGCGAGTGTGACCTGACCATTTGTCCACATTAGCTTTGAGCCAGGCAACATAAGGCAAGCACATCCATAGGGTGTGTAATGGATGGAGGGGTGATATAGCTTTTGGGAGAAAAAGGATCTATTTATTTTCAGAAGGGTAAATGTTCCTCAAGCCCAGCTCAGGCAGGTATTTTCTCTGTTGGTCTAAATGGATATCCTCCTCCGGCTTTCCCTCTGCAGGCCAAATTCTGATAACAGAACCTGTTACTGGGGAACTCTGTTCTTTGATCTACACACTCAGAATTTTCTCCCATTTTACCTAGGGAAAGGACAGTTTAAGAGGAGATTGCCTGTCTCTGCTTTGCTGGTTGCTTTCTTTCTTTTGGTTGCAACAAGGTGGGAGATTCAACCTCCTATGGAAACAGAGATGCTTCCTGTTTTCCTCCTATCCCTGTCCATGCACACGTGATTGGAAGCAGCCCTTCAGTAAGACTAAGGAAGATGCTTTTTTGGGGAAGCCCCTGGTCAGGCATCTCTTGCTAATGTCCTTGCCTGGCAGTGAGCTCAGAGCTAAGCCCTCCCCTATGGTGAGAGATCAAGTCAGGGCTGCTCTGGTCTGTATCTTGTGTAAGCTCTATCACCATTGTATGGTGGTCCTCAGCCCTGGAGGAGCTGTGTGCAGCAAAGCCACGCTCGAGCCAAGAGCGATGCCTTTGCAGGGGCAGCAAAGGGAATCAGTAAGTACCTAAAGATATTATATGGAAGTTGCTTAGGTATAGAAAAATCAACAAATGTAAGGGCTGTAAGGCTAGGAAGGGGGCATGGACACTTCTGAAATAAGTATATTCATGATTGATTAGATCTCAATGTTCCTCCACTCGTATGGGAAAATGGCACTGCATGTAATTTTAAATAAATTGGTAATTGAATATTGTGCAGCACAGACCCATAACAGCAGGCCCCTAGGTATTTGCTTGGTGGGCTGTCTGATCTCTGGGGTCTGTCCATGGAGGGAAAACAGATTAATTGTGCAGGCAGATAGCTTTAGTTTGAATATTCATGACTGTGCATGTGCTGCTGAATGCAGAGCGACTGCTGCGCCTCTGCTGTGTGAAGTGCTGAGTTGCTGCAGTGCAGATCTCTGGTGTGAGGCGCTGTAAAAAGGCTGTTTACGATGAGCGCTGCAGGACATCAATGTGAATGTGAAACAGAGCTCTTGGTGAGGGAGCTGGTTGCATTTTCTCTCCTTGTGATAAAGCCTACAGTCTGGTGTATCCATGCTCCTTACTCATACCCAAATTGCAGTGTGCCAGAACATTGTCATTGCATCATCATACATAGGATTCAGGCGGGTTTTGCTTTGGAAACTGCAATGATAGGAACCCAGCACCACACCAGTTTGCAAGGTGTGTCTTTCTGAAAATAGATGTATTCCTTTAATAGTTAGGAAGAAAATTGAGAAGAGAATGGGGTTTATTTGTTTTGCCATAAGCATGCTTTTATAGCCCATCAATCTTCAGATTTTAAAGTAATCTCAAAAGAAAAGAAAACTGTTTTTAACTCCCTCCTGCCCTCATGGCCACCCTCCACTCCCTAGGCTTTGTATGCAGTCCATGCAGAGCTCTGCCCATAGCGCATCCTTTTGCTGCTGCTGCCTCTGTGCCAGATCTCATCCTATATTCAGCCAAGATCCTTCTGCTGCATCCCCCGTGTTAAGAACACCCACCGTACAATTCAGCAGGTTATTTTCAGCCTATGCAGAAAAACACTGCTTCCAGGAAGGGCACTTGCAGAGATTTTCTCAAAGAGGGAGTTTATGCATTCAACAAATTCGGAAACTCACCACAGATTTGCAACATCCCATATGGCTCTTGTTTAGCACTGCTCTGGCTTTAAAATTCAGCAGTTAATGTCAGATACTGTGGGCAGTGCAGGGGCTGTGGGAGAGGCTCAGGACAGTGTTACAGCTTTTTCCTTTGGGCTGGATTGGAGGGATAAAACGTATGTGCTGAACCTCTTGTGATCTGTCATGACCAGCAGCTGCATATGGTGAATGTTGGTTATGTTCTATATGCTGGCAGGTATTTATGTGTTTTACTTCCTTGTCTCCTACAGCAAGGACTTGCTCCAAAGCCCACTGATTACCTGGCTGTGAGGGGTTTTGCAGCACATCCTAAACATGATGGTGATATTCTTGTTACTCCATCTCTTGGCAGGAAGGTTTCAGATAATGCAATGCTACAGTGGAGGCCGTTCCTGTACTGGACCTTTCTGGGCGCCTTTGAAGGACTTGTGTTTTTCTTTGGTGTTTATTTTCTTTTTCAAAATTCATCATTGGAAGATAATGGAAAGGTAAAGCCACCACAAAGAAAGATGAGTGTTTCTTTTTGTGCACTGCTTGTTTTATGCGCTTGGCAGGGAATATCTAAAAGCTTAATCTGTGCTATGTGTCATGAGTCTTGTCTGACTGTAGCCTTGCTTTTGGTGTGATTCTGCAGCAAATGCCTGAAATAAAATATTTTCCAAATCGCCATGGAAACAGGGCAGAGCTGGTTATACTCACTAGGTAAAATAACTAGTCTTACACACAGCTTTATTCTGACCCAGCGAGGTTTGCACAGTGCTCTTCCACTCTTCTGAGTGGTCCCACGTGTTCGCCCAGGGCAGGAGCAGGGTCCATCCTTCCCACCAGCGTGCCATGTGAAATTTTGCACGTGTTCAGCAGGTTGGGAACAACTGAATTAACTCACCTTGATACGATACTGCTCATTCACTCAGACGTGGTGCAGGGTTGCTTTGAGTGCTGTACCTGCTTTGGGGTGTGATTTCAGCCACCCTCTCCCCTTTGCAGTGGGGAAGTTTGGTGCTGGGGTTTTGCTACCTTTTCAAAGCCAGCATAAGTTCGCACTGCTGTCAGAACGAGCTGTCTGCTTGTTCGTGCCTCTTGTGTCAGGACAAGTGATTGTATCACCACGTGAGCAACGTGTGGGAGCTACTCTGGATTGACTTACACTGAAAGGTGTAAGGGGGGAAGATTTAATTTATTTTTCTTTTTCCTTTTATCTATTTTTTTTTGCTAGTTAACTGAGTACAGAGCAAAGCATTAATGCAGTGCAGCTGCCACGTGTGGTGGCCTGGGTGACATCAGGACCTTTCCCAAGGGAGTATGCAGCATGTTATCAGGTCTTAGCTGATGGAAAACTTCTTTATACCATCACTTGTGACCCTTGAAAATACTTCAGGTTTTTTTTAGCAGCTAATACTTGGGGAAGATCTGATGAAATTTGTGTATTTATATGCATACGTTGCATCAATGCCAACATTTATGGCCTCCAGCTGTAAGTAGTCCAGCCCCTGTATTGTAGATTCAGTGCTTTTCTGTACTTATAGCCATTCTGGTTGTATTTGAGTAAAACATAAAGCACTGAGATGTTCTGCAAATACCTTGAGAGGTCAAGTCTATGCGACACTGCAACAAGATATGTGGTTATGTCCTGTTTTGTAAACACTTATGCCTGTAAGAACTGCTACCAGCAATTGTTCATAATATCCATGTATGTTTGACTCCTTTTTCGCTCCTATTGACTTTAATTTTTTTGCATTTTTTGAAAACTTTCACATTTCACTTTCTGTTTTAATGTATGCATTCAGATCTTGACAGCCTTTGGTAAGCATCTCTCCCATTCATTGCCATCGTTTGGATTTATATACAGTATCTGCTTTTCTTTGTCGTGCGTAGTCACTAGTATCTGCAAACCAAACCAGATGGACAAATACCCATTTGGTGCATTCTGCAAATGGGACTAAAATGAGATGATGAGCAGAAGTGTTGCAAGAAAGCAGAAACTGAGTAAATTACCAAGAAATCATGAAATACAGGTGGTCCAATGACTTGTATCCTCAATCGACATTGCTGTTAGTAGGAGGTTGTACCTGTCACCGTCCCAGCTCTGGGTCACCTGTCTGTGTGGCACTGCATGGCACAGGGTAGTGTAGTGGGCAGTGAGTTGTGCTGGGTGCCCAGCACCTGCCTGAGCATCTGTCCCCTGTAGCAGTCACTCCATCCTGTCGTTTTGTTCCAGTCCCTGCTTGCACCCCTGTCCTCCTCATTGTTTCTGTGCCTCTCCAAGGAGGTGACAGAGATGCATCTGGGCAACCTAACGTGTTTTTCAGGTTTTTGGGAACTGGACCTTTGGGACGATTGTTTTCACTGTGCTGGTGTTCACCGTCACTCTGAAGGTTAGGATCTTCCTTTCTTTTTTAGTCACTTATTTTTGCGGTCATTTTCTGAGGCACGTGCTTGTGCTGTGGTGTAAGATCACACAGTCTGTGCAGTAAATGTGTTGAAAATAAAGTTTGTGTGCATATGTCTGCCCTACACTTCTCTTCTTCCATGCAGGCAGAACTTACCAAGTAGCTTCTTAACCACCATTTTCTGTAGTCTATGGTCTGTATGCATGGGGTGTGCTGATCTACAAGTGTTTGTTTTGGTTAATTTTTTTTCCTATTTTTTGCCCTCTTTTGAGAGCACTAGTTGATTACAGTTTACTTTTTTCCATTGTTTCACCTCTTGGCATTCAGTTCCTGCAAGAGGAGGGGAACAATAGAGAACTTGGGATTGTCCACCTTATTTCAGACACTGCTAAGCTCTGGAGGGATCACAAAAGCACATCTGTCAAATAATAATAGCAAATCTGCTTTGTTTCACGGAGCTTTCCAGAATGAACAGTTTTCATAAGACCTTACAAAAGGTCTTTTCTCTTGGGTTCAGGACAGCAGGTGGTGGCAGGAGGCAATTACAGTCCCTGTAACCTTTAGACATTTGTTTCCTGTAACATCAGAAGTTGCATCAAATGTATTCTATTAAAAAGTGTCAGCTACAATTAGAAACTCACTGCTTCCCTGTTGATGTTGTGCCAATCTGTAGCTACCGAAAATATTTCCCCTGGTGCACATATGCAGAGAGGTAACTGTTTGGAGAGTTTTCAACCCTACTGTGAAAGCAGTCTGAAATTTCATATAAATACAATCAAACGTGCTCTGCATCTAATGCCTGTTCTGTCTCTGTTCACACAGCTAGCGTTAGATACCCGGTTCTGGACGTGGATGAACCACTTTGTGATTTGGGGCTCCCTTGCCTTCTATGTGTTTTTCTCGTTCTTTTGGGGAGGAGTCATTTGGCAAGTATTGTATCTTCTTTCCATGGTGCTTTCTTAGGGGAATGCCCAGAACTGGCTTTATGGGGGAATGTGGCTTCAGCATCCCCCTGGTTGAGATACCCAGAGATTTATGGATGGCAGGATGTGAACAACAATGAAGAGAGAGCCTAAAAGCAGATAACATTCTGCTCACCATCCAGGTGTTTGACTTTGGCAAGAAGTGATTTCTTTTTCTCTCTGTGGGGGCATTTCTGGTGCTGAGACCCTTACCTTCATTAAGAGGTTCTGGGGTAAATATTTCAGGATCTGTTTGTGCATGTAGATGGGAAAGAAAATTTAAAAGTCCTGGAAGGAAAGAAAAGATGAGGTGGATGCGGAGCAAGAGAACCTGGCACTGGGGCAGCTTAAGAGGGAGAAATAAGCAGGAGGAAGCCCAAATCCTGCTGCTGAAATCCTGGCTCTGAGTAGGAGAAGTAGTTCTCATTGATTTGAGCACAACTAGAATTTTAGGCTTAATGTCTTGCAAAAGCAGTAGAAGCAGTAGAGCATTGCAAATATTAGTTTTGTTTCCAGTGCTGGAGTAGGCATTTGTGTTGACATTGACACTATCTTTGCATTCCCATGGGCTACTGGGTTATTGGCCAAATCCTTGACCCAGCAGTTTGCAGATAAGGATATGGAAATTATTTAAATAATTTAATTGGGGGTCACAGGCTTTGTTTAGTTCATCAGCATTCCTAACCAACAGATTCAGATCTACAATCTGGCCAGATCTCTGTGCTGAAATGTGTGAGTTTTCTACTGGTGTGCTTAACTTGAATAATTCAATATTTTTTGAGTTAATGCTAAGCAACTGCTGCTTTGGGATCCTTGTCATCAGTAATTTATGAGGTATTTTTTACAAGCATCTATTAATTCCCCTCCATGATCAAGAGAGGGAGGAAGAAACAAGTAACCTATTAGGAACAAGAGTTCTCTGGATTTTCACCATCAAAAGCAAACCAGGAGCTATTACAAAGTCCAAAGTTGAAACAAAATTATCTGTTTTTTGACAAGGTGGATAATTTCTTTCAGTGATAGTGGCAAAATTGGTGATAGTAGCAAAATTCAACTCCCTCTCCATCCCGAAATTAAACAGATGTGGAAGATGCAAAATACAATGTGCAAGGTGACAGGACAGTCCTCCAGAACTAGTGTAGCTGAAAGCAGGAAATGCACTGGGAGAAGGATGGACAATTCAAGCTGTATCCATCTCCATCTCAAAGGAAGACTAATTACTGCTAATGGTTTGATCTGAATCTGCCTTTGTTTCTGAACTCCTTGGGAAACTGGTGTTAATAAGAATTTGTTTGTATCCTTTCTTTTTCAGGCCTTTCTTGAAGCAGCAAAGAATGTATTTTGTATTTGCCCATATGCTGACTTCTGTTTCCACATGGCTGGCAATAATTCTCCTAATCTTTATCAGCCTTTTCCCAGAAATTCTTCTAATAGTTTTAAAAAATATCAAAGAGAAAAGTCATCAGGTAAGGAAAAAGTCGATATATTGTACAGTATTTCTAGGAAGATCTCACTTTTAAGCACCAGATGAATCTGTTAAACATTACTGTGTATTGTTCACATCTCGAGAAGGCTTTCTTAGAGTCTTGTCTCGCTCTTTCACATGCCAGAAGCTCATCTTAAAATACTGCCTAGATGTGTAGTGAGGAGCGACTCAATCCATGCCTTTACTTAGTTGTCTTCACTGGATGGAAACCTGCTGTCTCTTATAAAAGTACCATAACTCTTTTCCAACCCAAACTGATCATCACACCCACTGTATTTTGTCCTGAAAAAAAACCTACTTGTTTTTATGTCAAACAACACACCCATGGTCTTCCCCATGGGAATGTTCTCCAGGTGTTGATGCAGGTGGAAGAGGGTCAGATCTTGTCACATCTGCCCACCCCCATTCATAACCAAGGGCTTGCGCCATGGTGTTAGCCTGCAGTGTCCAGTTCTTCTCAAAAGTGGTCTGGTTTATTGAGAGCTTTCCTCCACTGCTGAGAAGGGCTCATTTTAGAGGTGTAAATTGTCTCCAAAAGGTTTTCTTCATCAATCCTGCTACTGCTGAATGCCACAACTTGCGCTGTGCTGAGACTCCTCTGCCCCCTGCTCTCTGCTTGCCCAGAGGTGCCAAACGTCCTCACAGCACCATCCCCTCAGCCACCCTAGCTGTGCCTCTGCTGCTCCCTGTGCCTCACCTCCCTCCTGCAGCCCCTCTCTTTCCTCCTGCAACATCAGCAAGTCCTGCCTCAGGTCAGCACACAGCATATTGCCCATCGTCCCTGGCCTCTTGTCACGGGATGGAGGTCCTTAGGCAGCGGTAGAGCCCAGCTGAAGGGACAGGGGCCAGCACTGCCGGGATGGGGGTCATTCCCCCGCCGTCACCCAGCAGATGCTGGCAGAGTGGGCTTGGCCATCGCTCTCCCCTCAGCATGGCTACAGGTTTGGTCAGTGCAGAGGGCACAGAGCTCTGCCAGCTGTGCCCTGCACCAGCACCCTGGTACCAGCTGACCAGTGCCCAGCTGGTCTGACACTGTCCTGGGAAACCATGGGCTGACCTTCCAAAAATACTGAGGTTCAAAACAGGCTTCTGCCCTTGAAGTTCTTATATCCCAGGAGGATTCAGTGCATTTTTCTCACCTGGGATAACTTGCTATCTTTGGTCCTTATTTAGAAACAATTGTTACCTTGATTTAAAAAAAAAATCCAATGAAGTAGTAAAGACTTTCCTCTCCCATAACATTTGAAACACGAGTTTGGCACAATATCAGGGAAGTAAAACATGTGTCTGCAAGATAAAAAAAAAGGCAACCATAAAGCTAAAAGTAATAGTGATGATGTAAAAAGTGTAGTTGATTTTTTTGAACCTTCTTGTAATTTCTTCCAGTTAATTATGCTTTAATAGTTTCTAGCTTGACACCCCTATTGAATAGGTTGGGAGCAAGTTGCTCTCAGCCTCAGGCATAGGACAGTTTGAGGCTGGTGACCTGGGAGTTACTGAACCTCAGCTCAACTCATCTGAGAGGTGACCCATTTTTGCCTTCAGCTGATGGCCAGAAGATCCATTCCCCCATGCAATACTTGCTCTCAAGAGTGCTTTATATGTTTTGAAAAGGCTCTTTTGGAAAACATTTAGCAAAAACTAGAAAAGTCTTTTCATATGTGCATACCAAGCTACACACAGGCTGAGCTATATTTAAATGTAAATTTTGAGTAAGAGCTTTGTAACACACCTTAAGCAGGTAGCAGCTCCAGATGTCTATATCAGCAGTCAGACATTGAGGTCAGCCAACTAAATTTTAAAACTATCTAAACCCAAGTAGATAATTTCAAATCAAGATACTTTTCGAGATTCCTCACCCTAATATAAAAAAAAAATAAGCATCATTTTTCCCAGGGGAGCATTAAATGAAAAAGAAGACTAAGGCAGTTAGGTGGTGCATGACCCCTCCACTTAAATGCCAAGGAACCCTCTGGAAGGGGAGGATGGACTGAGGCCAGGATGATGGGCATTTGCCCTTGACCTTAACTGGACTGTTTCACCCTGAGTTTCCTGTACCACAACACATTGGCTCTGCTCAGTCTTTATTAAATTTTCTGTGTGGAAATGTTTTGTTTTGTTTAACTGCAAGGCACATTTGTGTTTTCCTTGGTTTCTACCTTTCTCTCTCTTGTACTGCAATTTTCTGTCTTTTGTGCTGTTGTGAACTAGGTAACGAAGCGCCTTCCTTCCTCAGGAACATCCACTATCTTCATGCTTTCTCAAACTTCCAGCAATCACAGCTTTTCTTGGAGTGAATAAGGTGATTTCTTTTCTGAGTCACTATGTGTTGCTTGCTCTATAGCTCTTCGCCTCTTTCTAATGCCTAACTCCTGAAAACGCTTGTTTAGATTTGCTTGCTCAGCAAACCCCTGCTTTTTTCCCCCTCTTCTTGCTTTACTTTAAATCTCTTGCTTAAATATTTCATCTGTCTCCTCCCCTTCGGTCTCCTGCTGCACTTCAGGTGGGTGAGCTGGGTGCTCGGGATGTCCTAGTGATGTTGTCACGGCCAATGCTGGTTACACTCTCCTTCCCACTGTAGTTTTGTGGGCTAGTGTACTACATACTTCTCTAAAGCGTGGGACAAAGTGGACTCAATTTTAATTACCCCCTGGATGACCTGGCAAACAGGTTTTGTCTAGGAGAAGGTCCCCAAATGCCTCTCTTGCCCAGTCCATCCCGTGTAGTGCTACTGTTCTTTGTACAAGCAAATAAGCACTGCCCTCAACCCATATAACAAGGGATAGTCTTGGAACTTGCTGGCTCTGGGGATGATGGGGCTACCCCAGAGCAAATTGCCTTGAAAACATGTTTCTAGTGTTTGGTTTCACTGAAGATCTCCTGTATGATTCACTGTTTTAAAAATCTCGATTATGAGGGGATCAGGGATGGTTTACTCCCTTGAAAGCACCTGTAGCATGAACCTCCAAGCCTGCAGTTCACTATTTTGGGAAACAGGACTAGTTCCTGAATATTCTTCGTGCCTCTTGTACTGCAAAACCCAACTAGTATTAATCACTGTGTATTTAGGCAGCATGTATTGCTGCATCCCTTGTGATATGACTTAGTTATAAAAAGGGGTGTGTGTGTCTTGTCTTGTTTGACCATTAGGCAGGGGCAAGTGTTGCATATGCTATAAGTCTTTTTGCCTCGCTGTTGCAGAGCAGCAGGAAGGTACCTGATTCATTGTCGGCCAGACCTTCTGTCAGACCACTTCTTTTAAGAACATTCTCAGATGAGTCTAGTGTGTTGTAACAGGTACCCTGTCCGAAGGAATTGGGATGGTTTTGAAAGGCATTGATTAACCAAATGTAATTCCCCCCAAATCAATTAAACTGTGGCTCTTATAATCCTCTTGACTATTGGTGTGGGGCACCCGTCCTTGTGGAATGGAGATGCAATGCTTGGGATGCATTTTAATTTGGGGATGTTGTCTTATGCAAACTCTGGAAAATCCCATATGTGCACAAATCCTCTCAAACTGAAATATTTCGTAGTATGTAAACAAATCTTTCAATATAATTGATATTTTAGTCTAATATTAAACAGACAACTGAGTCTGGAGAATACAGTCAGTGAATTGTGCTAACAGGGATTGTAAAAGCTAACACTGGTATAGTATAGTCACAAGAAGTATTCAGATCTTAGCTATTAAAATGATTCCAGTATTGCATCTGAATTGTACCAAAATTCCTTTTTCTAGGGTGCATGCTGTTCTGTCAGATGGAAATAAGTACATTTTAATTCATCTGCATAGATTGAAACTAAACGTGTACTTGTCTGGTACAGTGGGTACGTCTCTGTGTCTGTATGTGTATACACACCCAGAGCATCCTAGTGCAAGTTTACTTGATTTTAAACATCATAGTAAGCTGATAGAAGAATAAACAGTAAAAGTGCCTAATTGAATTCACAATTTCACTTTTAGTGAGATGTTACATAGCTGTGTGGTGTCCACAGCAAACATAAAACTGATAATTTTCTGCAGACCTCTCCTACCTTTGTACTCACACCTCTTGTAGAGAAACCAGCTTAATCGGAATACCAGGTCCAACAGTCAGGCTTGCCAGAGCTCCAGATATATCTGGCATACATCTGTTTTTCTGCTTGCCCAAGCATTGCTGGAGAGCTGAGCAGCCTGCCCTTCCCTGCAGACGTTAGGTGGTGCTCTCCACTACCATATACTGGTGCAGACTGGTGTGGGAGGTGGCCGCACTGGGGCAGAATGGCAGCCACAAGGGACGATGAAACTGATGGCACTTTTAAACTTTATACAGTGTTTTGCAGATTGTACAGACTGATTTATGGTCTTCTTACTTGGTTGTGAATGAAATTTGGCACTTTTATCATCCTCTAATCAGTCATCTTCTATGAAATAAGTGGTTTTTGCTAAAAATAACACAAAATTTTACGAATTTCAGAATGTAACAATTGCAATATATGTGCATTTTCCTTCTGATCTTTGCAGACTGGCCCCTTTGATCTGCCTATGTTAGTCTCATACAAACGTATAGAGAATGGTTATGTGAAGACTGAAGATGCTGTTACTAATTTGGCAGAAAGACATCCTCTCAGGATACTTTAAAGTGCTCCATACAAACACTGCATATTGTCATGCTGTAGGGGAAAAAAACATGGTTTTAAACTAACAGTTCTCATTAATCAAGTACAGTAAGCAACTGTGCTGATAAAGCAGTAGACAGGGCACGTGGTACCCATCTGTTTTTGGTCTTGTGGCTTCCCCACCCCTTAAAATAATTCTGCCAAATCAAAAGTCTGCATCGTTGGAGGCTGAGAAATCCTCTATGAACTCATCCAAAACAGCGTGAATCGAAGTGCTCAAGAGAGCAATGTCAGCCCCTCTTCACATGGGGGCTTCCTCTACCCGCTGTGAATCCATCTGAGAGCAGCAGAGAGCTGCTGATGTCTCTTGCTCTGCCTGACCAAAGAATTAGCACAGACTTTAAACCCAATAACGGCTCCCAAAGGTGCCGGGAAAGCCCGCTCCTCCTCTCAAGCAGAAGCTGGATGCAGCTCTTGTGAGCATCTCGCCTGGTGCTGGGGCCGCGACCCCTCGGTGGGGGGCTGCCCCCTCCCGGCCATGGGCTGTCAGATGCGTGCGGCAGAAATACTTGAAAACTCGGGAGAAATCTTTGCCGATGGTGCAAAGTGTTCAGTCACATTTCCCTCCTCGGGGTAGGACTGGAAGTGGTCTGCAGTTCCATCTACAGTTCGCACACAGCGGTGGCAATATCCGCGCAGAGACACGCGGTGCTGGGAAGTGCCTGAGCATCCTCCGGTGGCCAGTTTGCAGCTGCGTTTATTCTTCACGGAGGGTGAAGAAAAGGTCATTTACCCTCGTGTTGTGGCTATTCGTGGTGGAAGGAAGCTTTCGTGGGGAGGAGAGAATCTCAAAAGCTGGGTTGTGCCAGAGTTTCGACTGTTTTGCCTGGGCTGCTGTGGTTGTGCTTACGTTACTGCACTGTGCAGTTGCTTCAACACTTTAAAGGCCTGAGCGACTAGTGCGGTCCTTGGATGATCCCAGGGGCACAGGCTGTGCCTGTAAACCTGCAGGCACATAAAACTGCATCTTGAGTTATTTGCACTAAGAAAAAAGAAGCCGGTTTAAAAATAAAAGGAATACGTGAACCTGATTTCATTTTACACTTTATTTGGTTCTTAAGTTGGCATGTTCTTTTTAATTCTACCTGTACCATTGTTGTGGGAACTTTTTTTCTTTAGGTTGTGCACAGCAGAGGTGTGAGATGCCTGACTGTTGATAGGTTGTTTTTTTTTCCTCTGATACTTCATTTGTGGAAAAAGCAGCTTTTTTGTTGTAAATCATAAGCAGGGATGGAGCACCATGTGCCACTGCTGTTTGGTGTGAAGGTCCCCCCTCGTGCTGGCTGCCCCTTGCCCTCTGCAGAACAGTGTGGAGGAACTACTGTGAGAAGCATTCAGATCTCAATTTGGAAGTAAAAAGCTCTACGCTGCAGCTGGGTTTGTCTCCCACTTGCTCAGGCTTTGTGTTACTTACATGCAAAGAAACAACAATTTGGGACTAGATGGAACATTCCCTTCATCAGGTTTTACTGAACTGTAGACTATTAATGTTTGGAAGACTAAAGTCTTGCTGTCTGGCTGCTACCCCTGAGGTCTGTCCATGATGCTGGTGGAAGCAGGATGCAGATCAGCAGCTGGCATGCATCACAAGGACTTCGCAAGGGGCCTTACCTGAGCGGGAGAGGGGTGTGCTCAGTCCCCATGGCTGGTGGCTGCTCTTATATCACCCAGCAAGAGAGGGGACGTGTGGACAGGACCACTGTATTATACACACTGCACTGGCCTCAACACAACGGGTGTTCATTAGCACCGTGTTAGCAACCACGGCTCGACTCCTTGCTGCATGCAAGTAAGGAGCTGCACTTCCAGCATGTGTCCCATGGGCAAAGCTTTTTTTAATTCATCTTCTTTTCCTAGCTCATTTCACAGACCTAGAATTCAAATTGCAGACCTTGTCCCATTCTCAACTTTTCTTGCTGAAATGTGGTGCCTACAGCTCAAGTATGCGATGAGTACAATGAAGATACACTCTATATGCCAAATCTAACCTTTCTCCTTAAATATACAATTGCTGACTTGTGTTTACATAACCTTTAAAATGTGGGCACTGAAATGCCTAATTCCTGTGATTCAAACCCATTCCAAGCCCGAATGGTCCCAGGCCTGACCCCTTGCTGTTCGTACTCTGCTCCTAGGGTCAAATTCTGTTCCCATGAAATTCAGCTGGAGGTTTTGCTGTTGATGGTAGTGGGAACAGAGTGAAGCTTGCTATGTATGTGTGATGTGTGGACTTTCTGAATAAAGCCACTTGGAAGGCTAATTCCTGCAACTTGTTTTAAGACAGAGCCTTCTGAGAACCAAATCTTTCTCTTCCCATTTCCAAGTCTCTTGTCTCAGGATGGAGCAAGCCATTGCAATAGCTGTATGTTCAAACCCAAGGCATGTGTGGTGACAGGTGGGTTGGAGTTAATATGAAATGCCTTGAATAGCAGCTCTTTTGGGAAAATGCAGGTTTTCTTGAGCTTGAATCTCCCAACTACTGCAGTGCTGGGGGTGTCAGGACAGCCAGGCTGCCCTAGACCTGTGGAGGAGCTGATCCTCATCATTCAGCAATGGCAGAAGGGGAATACCTGTTGTTTTGAATGCCTTGTGAAATTGGGGGAAACAAGAAACCCCTTTAGGGATTAGAGAAGGGAAGAAAAAGTGGTGATAGTGACTGTAAGATATAAGCCAGCAGGATGCTGAAGTGGCTGTAGCCTGACAGTGATGCTGTGATTGTTCTTCATGCACCATAATACATGCTGCACTGTTACAGTGCTCCTCAGTGAACTAAAAGGTCAGTACAGGCTTATCGGTGGAAAAACTTGAAGGAAAAAAGGCTGGGTTTTTTCATAATTATTAATTGAATTTTAATCACTGACTAGTGATACCCTCTAAAACTGTTACATGATAACGGAGGAACTTGGTGTAGTCAAAGCTACATTTCAAAAGCTAATCCTAATCGTTATGAGAATATTATAAATGACTTGGAATTATATAAAAGCTTAAAATTCAATTTGTATATACACAGTTGAAAAACTTCTCTAATACTGCACCGTTTATCCGGTTTCCCAGCTGTGGATTTTTTTAAAAAACCTTGTAGTATATAGAAAGTGTAAATTATATACAGGCAATGAGAAGATACATTTTCAGCTTGCAAAAAAAAGGACTGCAATCTTACATTTTTTCACTTAAATGCAATTTTATACATTTATGTTGCTTTATATAAAGGAAATCGAATGTGAATGTTACCTTTTATGAATGCAACTTGCTCTTTTTTCATTACAGAAACTTTTGTTTGAAGTAATCAATAAACTTTGGTATGTTGTTCTGATTAATATATATTTGTTGTCTGTCTCATCTCTTTGAATGCTCCTAGGTAATAATTCATAACGTGGGGTTTTACAAGGCAGTATGAAGGGTACCATTGGCATTCTCACTGGAGGGTAGATGATGCCAGCAAGGCTGTACTTGGTTCTCTGAAGTGGAACAGCATGTGCCTAAGGAAATACTGGTTGCTTCTCATATAATTTTTGTTTTTCCAGTAAGACATTAGCACTTCTGCTGGTAACAGCTGCTGCATGTAATTGTCCCATTTCCCTCAAAAATAGCGTTGGATTTAAAAAGTGAGTCCTGTGAATTAAGTGAAAAAACGTGATTTAACTTTGTAGAAGAATTGAACTTGAAGCTTTAGCTGACATTTAGGAAATGGGGAAGAAAATGCAGGTCCACGTGCCTGACTTCCACATGTGCATGAGGAGTCTTTCTTAATGCTGTGCATTGGTTCTGTGGGTCATGGCTACCTGTAATAAATGAACATTTTTTCAGTTCAAAGACTAGAAGCACACCAATGAGGACTATCCTGTGATTTGTGAAGTGCCTGGAGCTGGTGAAGTTCAGGTCAGATATTTGCATTGATGAAATTCCAACAACACAACGAAGCTGTTAAAGCAAGATTCACAGTGTTTGTATAATACACAAGAAAAATTCATAACTACTTTTTTTTTTTTCAGGACATGGGTCTGTTTCAAACCAAAATGTTTGTAATGAGAACCTGACAGTTTGAAAAATTCTGTTTTGGCTGCTTCGATTTCTTCAGCTCCCATGAGCCACTGGAGGACAGATGGCTGTGCTATTTAAAACAAACTATAACCTTTAAGAAGCAGCTTGTACTACTGGAAACCAGATACACGCATTGAGAATCCTAATAGCCCAAGTGAACGATAGTGAAAATCATCTGAGGAGCTGGGAAGGTTTCTACTCTGAGCTCGCTACCCAGGCTGGAGGGATAAAAGCAGTGAATGCAAGCGATGGGAGGCAGCGGGTCACCACGTATTTCAGAAAGCACCAAATTAGCATTTAAAACGCCTGTGTAGCCCTTCATATTAAAAAGGGGAAGAAATATCACTTTGTAACATGTTTTTTAACAAGGAGAGCAATTTTTTTAAAGGTCAGGCTGTTGGCATGTGAGGGCTCTTGGCATGTGGAGGGGCTGTGGTGTCCTCATCCCTCCCTGTTCCCCTGCAGCTGTTGCAGGAGATATATCCACAGTATCAATGCATCCACAGTGTCGTTGCTGCTGGAACTGAGGTTTGCTTCTCACATCTTCACGTCTGGGGATAACCTGCTAAGCTGGAAAAGACACTGCGGCCTGCAGAAAGGGTGTGTGTGCGCCTGCGTCCATGTTCCCTTCCAAAACCAGGAGCTGTAACAATAAATAGGGCAGGTCTGACTGACATGAAGAAAAAGTGGGAGTGGGAGAGCGGAGTGGAGTCCTTTCTCTTTTTTGCACTGACATAGCAGGTGACATAAAATCCTGTCCTGATGAAATCAGTGCAGGCTTAACTGGCTTCAGTGCAGCCAGGATTTCTGCTGGCCTAGAAGGAGCCCACGCTAGATGGTACCCCTGGATCGAGGGTGATGCTGCCTCCTGTGCATGAAATTTTCCTAAAATACCCATTTATGAAAACCAAGCAGAGCTTAATTACTCTCCTGGACAAGCGCTTTGATGTTGCTATGCTTATTCTAGAAGTGAGCAATTCTTTGACATCAATTTGGCTCCAAACTACATTTAGCCAGCTCTGATTTTCCAGTTCCCAGCACCACCCTAAAAAATTAAAGCCCTTCTGTCCCATTTTGCCCATTGGAGTTTGGGCATGAAAGACCAAGCGGGTTCTCCCCATTGCAGCCAGGGCTTAGGGGCAAAGCAGGATGCACAGGGTAGACCTGCAGCTGAGGAGAGGATCAGTGGAGGAATTGCCTGTACAAGCTGGTGGAGTGGAGCAAAGGAGTTCGCAGCAGCCTTCCAGGTGGTGTAGCAGGAAAAATGGGATTTAGGCAAGCCAGGGAAAAACATTGCAAGAATTGAGCCCTGGAGTGGTGAGGGCAGGGCTGTATCTTGGAGAAATTATCCGGCACCTGCAGGACTGCTGGAATGGAGGGGAAGCGAGGGTGACAAGTTATGTTACCCTATTTAACCAGCAAGTCTTTTCCCCAGCAGCTGTCAGAGGAAGGTGTTTTTGAAGGTGAGACTAGAAGACGGGCTGGACTGAGCTGATGGTGACAGATGGGCATTTGTCAAGACACTTGAAGAAGCCTCTAACCAAGTGATATCTCCAGCAATGCAGTGGGGCTGGAGCAGCCATAGCCAAACTCACAGCTTGGCCCTTGCTTTTCACATGGTTGCACAATAAAGTATGAAAGCAGCAGCTTTTTGAAATAAAACCTATATTTTCTCCAAATTATAATAAAATTATATACTGGAGAGAAATAGCTGGTATGATTATGCAGATCAGTCTCAAAAGGCAATCGTAGCACTGTGAGGCCTCACTTAAATGTGGTTGCCTAAAATGGAATTTTTCTGTTTGACTAAACAGGTATTTTTGAATGGTTATTTCTAAACTCCAAATAATGACAACAGTTTCAACAAAAAATTCAAGCTTTAACCTGAGGGGGGAGGGGAATGGTGGGGTGTGGATTTTGTTTGGGGTTTTTTTCCAGTCTCTGATCTGGAATTAATGAAATTAGTTGGAATTTTCCTTATAACTTCTCCCTAACATTTAATGAAATAAAACTGCAAACAGAGGTGCTGGCAAGATTTTCCCTCTGAAAGGGGTCTTGCCCTTTGCACACGGATGTGTATGTGCCACTGTCAGAGCACTCAACGTTGTTAAGCAACTGGATGGGAAATGCCTGAAAAGCGATACTCTTTTTTTTCTGGCTGTCATTGTTTCTTTTTTATCTCTCTCCTTGTTCCCTCCTCTATCTCAGCTGATCCTTCCTTGGGCAGGCAGAGAGTAACCTTTTTTCTAGAGGAGATGGACATGCCGAGTCACTTCTGCCAGTGTAAAATGCAAGCAGCTGGACGGTGCCTCAGCTCGATGTGTTGCTGGAATAACTGGGCATTTATTGTGAAATGCCTGAAAGGAGGGACTGTAAGCAGCCAGGTTTCCAAAACAAGAGTCTTTGTGGCCATACAAGCTTGTAAATAAATGATGGTAAGCAAAAACCACGACCAATTATTCTTCGATGTGAGCCAGTGCAGCTTTTCCATGTGAGAGCTGCCTGATGTTGTCTTGCACCAACTGAATTGGCTGGAGGAGGAGCAGCTTTGGCATGTGTAGGATTCCTGCTGGCATCCGCCACCGTGGTCCGGCATAGCTCACTTGGGGCTTCAAAGACCTGATCCAGATCCAGTGTTAATTATTTAATCTTCTATAAGGAGACCGAGAAATGGATTGATTGCCAAACCTTAGGGATAACATAGCTGGATTTTCTACTGGCTAGCTTTATTGATCTCAAATCCAGTGTTGAAGTCGGTATGTATCACTCTGAGGCAGTGAGTCCCAGTTGCAGCAGGGCATCCTCTGCACAGTGGTAGAACAAAAAAGAGATTTTCATGACTTGGATGAGCTGCATCAAAAGAAGTGTGACTAGCAGGTTGAGGGAGGGGATTCCCCCTCTACTCTACTCTTGTGAGACCTCACCTGGAGTACTGCATTCAGATCGGGAGTCCTCGGCACAGGAAGGACATAGATCTGATACAGCGAGTCCAGAGGAAGGCACAAAGATGGTTAAAGGGCTGGAGCTGTGAAGACAGGCTGAGAGACAGGCTGTGAAGACAGGCTGAGAGAGTTGGGATTTTTCAGCCTAGAGAAGAGCAGGTTCTGGGGAGACCTTAGAGCAGTCTTCCAGTGCTGAAAGGGGCTACAGGAAAGCTAGGGAGGGGCTCTTTGTCAGGAAGTGCAGGGACAGGACGAGGGATAATGGTTTTAAGCCGAAAGAGGGGAAATTTAGATTAGATACTAGGAATAAAATTTTTATTGTAGGGTCGGGGAGGCATGGGCACAAGTTGCTCAGAGAAGTCATGGCTGCCACATCCCTAGAGGTGTTCAAGGTCGTGTTGGATGGGGCTCTCAGCAACCTGGTCCAGTGGGAGATGCCCGTGCCCATGGCAGGGGTTGGAGCTGGATCATTGTTAAAGTCTCTTTCAGCCCATACCATTCTATGATTCTATGATTTCTCCATGAGCTGTTGCCGTGTAGGGAAAATAGCATTCCTGCAATAAGAACATAGAAGGAATGTGGCGTGGCTGTCTTCCCAGGCTTCTGGCCTTGCATATGGCTATTTTATAACCCCATTTTACTGCTGAGTACCTAAGCTGGGTTTTTTGATGAGTAACTGTACGCGAGCTCTCCCTGTCACACAAGATGTGCTTTATGACTGGACAGAAAATAGTATATTCAGACTGTTAAGTAAGCCAAGTGAGGATCTGTTAAGTTATGAACAAGGAGCACTGACTGAATGGGTAGTTTTTCCTTGAGAATTTCTGTGTCAGTGTAAGAAGATACGTTTTCTACCTAAAGATGGAGTTTTTCATGCAACTATTGTTAGACCTTGGGTCCTAAATTAATAGCCCTGACTGCTGCAGTGTTGGAAAAAGGCTGCTATTATAGTAAGGAGCATAATTAAAAGGTTGTTTTGGAAAAACAGGAACATCCACATCTCTGTCCTGCCTTCCTGGGTAGCTCAGGCTCCTGTTGAGAATAAGCCTGGCATCGTTTGAACCTCAGCACTGGGGAAACTGAGGCTCATGATTCAGGCCCATGGTGTGCTTAGATCTCTGGCCAGCTTTGACTATAGCATGGCTTAATGGTTCTCACATATTGGTTGATGAATTTGCTGAAATGCTACTTGCAGAAGATGAAAATACTTTTCTTTGGGAAGTGCTGTAGGCGTTAAGGCAGAAACAACTCTGGCAGCAGGGCCGTGTGGGGGGCATACTGGAGAGTGCCAGTAAATTAAAAAAAAATAAGTAGAAGAAAAGAGGGGAAAAGTGAAAAAGAAAAAAGGGGGAAAGGAAAAAAGAAGGGGAAAAAAGAGAGAAAAAAGAATAAAAGACAGAAAACACGATAAAACGGGGAGAAAAATAAAAAAAAAGGGTGAGAAAAAGGGGGGATGCAAGAAGAAGGGGGAGAGAAAGGGGGGAAAAAGGGAGGAAAAAGGGGGAGAGAAAAGGGGGAGAAAATAAAAAAAAATGAGAGAAAACAGGGTAAAAGAAGGAGTAAAAGATAATAAGTGGGAGAAAAAAGGGGGAGAAAACAGGGAAAAAGGGGAAGAAAGGAAAAAAGTGAGAAGAAAACAGAAAAAAAGGAGGAGAAAAGGAAGAAAGAGGGAGAAAAAGGAAAAAAGGAGGAGAAAATAGGAAAAAGGGGAGAAAAACGGGGAAGAAAAAGGCAAAGGGAGAAAAGGGAAAAAGAGGGTGAAAAAGGGGGGAGAAAAAGGGGGGAGAAAAAGGAAAAAGGGGGAAGGAAAAAATGAAAAAATGGGGAGAGACAAGGGGGAGGGGAAGGAAAAAGGGAACGAAGAGAGGAAAAAGGGGGGAGAGAAACGGGGCAGAAAAAGGTTAAAAGCGGGGCGAGGCGAAGGGCAGGAGGCAGAGCGCGGGGGCGGGCGCGGGGCGGGCGCGGGGCGGGCACAGGCGGCCCCGCCTCGGCGGCGGCGCGGGCCGGGGCGGTGGCAGCGGGCAGAGGGGAGCGGTGCCGCGGGGCATGGCCCTGTCCCCCGCCCCGGCCGGGCCCCCGCCGGGGGGCACCTCGGCCGCCGAGATGGAGCGGTACTACTGCCTGCTGCGAGCCGCCGCGCTGCTCGAGGCGGCTGCCGGCGGTGAGTGCGGGGCGAGCCGGCACCACACAGGTGCCCGGGGCGCGGTGCGGGGTCGGGGTCTGTGGAGACTCGGGTCCCTCTGCCCTGGAAGCCTCCCGGGGGGGTTGTTGGGCTGCGATGATCCGAGGGCTGGAGCAGCTCTGCACTGAGCGCAGGCTGAGAGAGTTGGGGTTCAGCCTGGAGAAGAGAAGGCTCCGGGGGACCTTAGGGCACCTTCCAGTACCTGAAGGGGCTGCAGGAAAGGTGGGGAGGGACTTTTTACAAGGTCATGGGGTGATAGGGCAAAGGGGAATGGCTTTAAATTGGAAGGAGGAAGATTTAGATTAGACATTAGGAAGAAATTCTTCACGCCGAGGGTGGTGAGAAACTGACACAGGTTGCCCAGGGAAGTTGTGGATGCCCCATCCCTGGGGGTGTTCAAGACCAGGTTGAATGATGCTTTGAACAACCTGATCTGGTGTGAGGTGTCCCCGTGGCAGGGTGGTTGGAACTGGATGGTCTTTGAGGTCCCTTCCAACCCAAACCATTCCATGATTCTGTTTTGATGAATTGCATGATGAGTGTTCAAATGGCCTCGGTTTTTATCAGAAGGCTGTTTCACTTTGTGTGGTTGACGTGTCTTTTTTTGTTACTGGAATGCACTGCTCCAATGTACCTGAAGAAAGGAGATTGTTTTCCATGAGCAGAAGGATGTTTGCCAGCATATATCCCATTCTCAGATTCCCTGTGGCCAAAACTAAAGTTGTCATCCCTGGGAAGTTGCATCTTGCCCTGATGGCTACAGTGTGCCCTTTCCCAGCTTCCGAAGTAGAAAAGCAGTGGATGTGTGTGAAGTGTGTGTATCTGTCAGACAGTCCCTCTTCCCTCCCTCCTCCCTTGGTCCCAGGCTGCGCTGAGAATGCACAGAGTTGCAGTGATGTTGCTGTGGTTATATGGCTGCACACCCTTAATGTGAGAAGCAAGTGCAATCTGATCCCTTACCCTCAGGTGTAAGCTGCTCTTGTGCTTCAGCTTTTCCTTTGATGGACAATGATCTGCTCATAAACTGTGCAGAGCCCTGGCTTTTTTGTTACAGTGTTTTCTTGTGGGGAGGACAGGATTTTTTTGCAGTGAGGTCTTCCATCATCCAGGAAAGGTAGTGGCATCTTGGGTGACTCTGTCCTAGCTAGAGGATGCATACCCTGTCTGGGGTTGAAGACACTCATCATTCCTTATTTGTTCACAGCTGGCAGAGTGCTTGGAGCCATGCCAGGCACAAAAAAGACACACTGACCCAAAAAAACTTACAGTCTAATTCCAGTTTCTTTGACCTCTTTGCAAAGCGCAGTTTAAGCTGTGGGAGGAATTTATCAGGGGGTAAGTCACAGGTGAGGACTTTACCAGTGTGACAAGAGGTGCTTGTGTACATGCTGCTCTGGGATGGTGTCCATGACAGGATCTTCCACTCCACTGTGGGCTGTCCTGCCTGCTGGATCCATGCCGACCTGTTTGTTTGCCTGCACCCAACAAATGGGATAGAAAAATGTAGGTGGGGTGATCACAGTCAGTTAGCAAAGGATGCTGCTTGAATGGATGTGATTAAAAAAAGTCTCATCCTCCTTGCGCTGGTGTCGGCAATGAAGCACCCACGCTGCTCCAACAGGAGCTGAGTGACACGGGGACGGGGACGCAGATGGTGAATGCTTTCTATAAGCAGTGTAATAGAAATTGGGTGAAAGCATGCAGTGGATTTCTCATGAACGAGCTCTGTCTTCTGAACAGCTCTTGGGAGATGACCTTTGTATAATACTCGTACAAAATCAAAATATCTCCACAAAGGCACACTTGTGTAGTTATAGCTGGAGGATCTGGATGTGTGATTTGGCATCTCCTTAGATTCTTAAAATGAGATATTGAAAAGGATACAAAGTTGAGTAAGGTTCCCCGAATCATGAGATTAAAAGTAAATCAGAAGGTTTTTTTCCTCACAGATGATTTCTGAGCATTCAGCCTGATCTTGGACCATGTTTTAAACATTTCCCTTCATGCACTAGTGCTGGAAACCTGTTGGTCGTTTCTACTAGAAGGTGATGTTTCCCCCATATCTGCCTTACAGTGAGATATAAGTCTGTATAAATCCCAAGCCTTTTACAGCCATTCTTGTCTCTAAAATGGCTTGGGCTCCCTCAGAGAGCTACGAGAGTACAGGGTCTGCAGCTTCCAAAAGCTCCGTGCCACTCCTTTGGGTGGACCACAGAGCAGTAGTAGTCTGGGAGCAGTCAGTAGTATGTGGGATGTGCTTCCTCTCCCTACATCACATTTGCTACAACTACCATTTAATGGTTTATCATTCATTTACCAGGACAAAAGTGAAGTGACAGCAGGGCTGTGTGGGAGGGAAGCAATTGAAGTGTAGAATATGGTGGGGAGAGTCTTCCAGAGCACTGTCTTTGCCACTGAACTGGAGGATGCTTGGAGATATGGAGCTTCTCCCATGTGCCTGGAGGTGGGGAGTTCAGAGCTCAGATAATTGCCTCTGGTCGTGCTTGTGGTAGGAGCCTTTTGTTAAAGTTGGTTTTAGCAGGACTTGCTAAGGAAATCACAGAGCCACAAACCCAGGAGTGCCTTCAGCCTCATCCTGCAAACAAGCAGCTTTGTGCTGGCTGACACGTGTCACTGTGATGGTGGTCGCTTTGGCATGTGTGAGGAGCACAGCACAGGTCCCATGCTTCTCAGCTTGCTCCACTGCCAAAGCCTCCATCATCCCATCTGACAGCTTCCCTAACACTGTCAAACTGAGAGTCATTGCAAAATTGGGGCCAGAGGAACAAGAGCACGAAGAGTGGTGGAAGTGGCTGGATGGGGCTGCCTTGTCTTCCAAATCCCTTTTCCTCCTAGGTGATACCAGACTTGGTTTTGCAGCAGGGCTGAGTCAGGAGCTCCGGCTGACAGCAGCTCCCAGGGTAGAATTGTTCCCTGGGAACCTGCGCTGGCTGAGCCACCTGTGCGGTGCAATTACCCATCTGTCGCTCCAGGGGTGTCTGTCCAAGGGCTGAATGGTGTGAGACAAACAGGGAGCGCCAGTGATATCCTGCTCCCCATCACTTTCCATGTTGCTGACCTTCTCCTGCTGTAGGAAAGGGGGTTGCTGGATTTGGAGATGTGCTTTTGCTCAACAGGGGAATGCCAGAACTGAGCATTTCCATTTTCAGTTTGGGAAATTTTTTTTTTACTTTCCCTCACTTTGCAGCAGAGTTTCCAGGTGGGAACCTGGCTGTGCGATTTAATTTCCTGTCTGTAAGGGCTATGAAAGCATTTAAATTGTTACAATAACTTCAGTGAACTTAATTCCAGGTTCCTAGGCAGGTAATAGGACCCAAGGATTTACTGCTATTACATCTCCCAGGAGTTACTTTGTGCACAAAGCTGGAATTTGGCTTGGAAAAAGCAGTGCTTGCATGGTATTAAATGATGATGGGAAAGTTACTGATGCGTGTATGTTTTTATTTGGTTTTGGAAGTCTTTTGTGCTGAATGGGCTCTGGTTTGGAGACTGATGTTGACTGGGCGGCAGCTGCTAAATGCACCTTCCCCTGCACAGGTGGCCAGTGTGCCCTGGTGCTGATGTGCAAACACCTGTAGGCACTTTCCTCAGTCTCTCATAAGAGAAGAGTGACTGAAAGTGGGAATAAGAGAAAATTATATTGAAACTCCTAAGTATTAGAAATGCAAGAAACTAGATTTTCTCAACTCCTACACTGCGTTTGAATCCATGAGGGTGGGTGTTGCAAAGCTTTTCTTATGTTTCTTGAAATAGATATAAATTCATGTATAGTTGAGCTGCCTTTTATCTTTCACAATTTTTGCTTAGTTTAGGCTGATATGGGAAGATAGTTTTTCAGATTGGACATAGAAACTTCAGAGCATCCAGAATTATTTTCCCTGACGTTAGCAGTTAGCCACAGCAATAGGAGGTAACATGTAAGCCCGCTTGAGTTTACTCTTGCTTCACCTTTTTTGAGCAAAGCTTCTGCAGTTTGCCAGCTGTTAAACCTAAATTGGAAGAGATTTCCCCTGCAAAACTCTGTGGTTTCCAGCACACAGAGACACCCTGGACCTTTTAACCTCCCTTGAACATCCTCCTTGCTGGTAGCATGGCTCAGCCCCGGCTCCCAGAGACCTTTCTGGTCACTTCAGCTCACAAGACTGTATCAGAGGATGCCATTCCCATGAATGTGGGATCCTTAGCTGGCTGCACCTTGTCCTGCTGGCAGCGATGGCCCGTGGTCAGCAGGAATGAGGCTTTGCAGGTTTTGTGTGTCAGTGAGCGACTGCAGCTGTGCTCTGCCAATGCCCTGGGTGCTCCTGCTCTTCTGCAGCCAGTGTTTTCCTGCCAGTGGTTGCTGGAGGGATGCCTGGGAGCGGAAGACTCCTATCCTGGGGCTTGCAGGCTCAGCCACGAGGTCTGATCCAGGGTCGCTCTGCGCACGCCTGGACATGGTACCATCTGATCCCTCTTTGACTGCACTGGTCAGTTCCTATTGTAAAGTGATGATTCAGCTGGTCCCATGAGGACACTGCCTGGCTGATAGTCCACAAGTCTGAACTGCCCTGAGTTCACGTTTTCTCCCTATTTCTTATTTTTTTTTTATTTTATGGCATTTTCGTTTTCATTTTTACTCTTATTCTCAGTGTATATGAATCTAAGCATTTTGAAAAGATCATTCTAGTTTTTCAGAAGCTTCATGCTATTATTGCTGTATGGTTTCTTAGCAAAGCATACTCCCAGGTTTGGGTGATGGGGATATGTGCCTGCACTGTAGTATCAACAGCAGATAATCATAGAATCATGGAATGGTTTGAGTTGGAAGAGACCTTAAAGCCCATCCAGTTCCAACTCCCCTGCCATGGGTAGGGCCACCTCCCACCAGACCAGGCTTCTCAAGACTCCATCCAACCTGGTCTTGAACACCTCCAGGGAGGGGGCATCCACAACTTCCCTGGGCAACCTGTGCCAGCGTCTCACCACCCTTAGCATGAAGAATTTCTTCTTAATGTCTAATCTAAATCTTCCCGCTTCCAGTTTAAAGCCATTCCCCCTTGTCCTACCACTACTTGCCATTGTAAAAAGTCCCTCCCCAGCTTTCTTGTAGGTCCCCTTCCATACTGGAAGGCCACTATGAGGTCCCCTCAGAGCCTTCTTTTCTCCAGGCTGAACAATCCCAACCCACTCAGCCTGTCCTCACAGCAGAGCTCTCACAGTCCTTGGATCACTCTTATAGCCCTTCTCTGGACCCGTTTCAACAGTTCCTGTAGCTGGAGCAACGGCTTCATCAGTAGGTTCGGCTTGATCAGGTGGCCTGTAGTAGACACCAATCACAAGGTTCCTTTTGTTGCCTTGGTGTTTTATTCTCACCCATAAGCTTTTGACTTGTGGCTCTTCTTCAGGGACAGCTCTTCACAGTCAATTTCCTTATATAGGGGCAACGCCTCCGCCTCTCCTTCCTGGCCTGACCCTGCTGAACAGCCTGTAGTCATCAATAGCCACACTCCAGTCATGAGATTCATCCCACCAAGTTTCAGTAACTGTAACCAGATCATAGCTTTCTAGCAGTATGGTAGCTGCCAACTCCTCCTGTTCATTACCCAGGCTGTGTGCATTTGTGTGAAGGCACTTGAGCTGGGCAGTTGGCCGTATTGTCTTCTTAGTGGAACACCCCTTATTTCGCTTAAGGTGCTCCATGGAGGTTTCCTTGTTGCTTTGTACTATCTCAGGAGCCCTCAGCTCATCACCACTCTAACCATAACCATAACCGTGACCTAAACCCTAACCCTTAACACTACCCTAAACTGTAACACCTATCCCTAATCTATAACCCTCACCCCCAACCTTAACCCCATAAGCCCTGGCAGGCCTCAGGAGAAAAGCATAGCCACTAAGTCAGAAGTGGAGACCATCTGGTGCCGTATCCTGTCTCCTACGCTGTGCTGGAGTGGGTGCTTGGGTAGAAGTAAAAGAAAGAGCTTGCAAACAGAGTGAGCCTTTCCTTAAAATATCCTCCCCAGTCTGACAAGGGATAATTTAAGCAGTCGTTGAACCTGCCATGGCGATTCCCGTCATTCCTAGCGATGGACTAGCCCTCCTTGGGCTTTCCATGGCCTTTTGAAATACCTGGGTCTTTTTGATGTGTTCCTGCCTGATATGGCCACCTATTTCCCATTTGTGACACGTGATGATGCTCCTGGTGAAGTTTAAGTCATGACTTTTGCTGAGACACGCTCACACATGGGCAGGTACTGTGGCAATTTGGTGAGAGGGGTCCACGTTTGTGCCCGTGTGGCTGTGAAGGGTGGTGGCTGTACCAGGGAGCCAATCTCAGCGGCTGTCCTGCACAGGGCATGGCTTTGCAGGGGGCGAGTCTCTTTGAAATGGTGATGTGGCAGCTGCTGCTGTGAATCTGTCACAGCTGGCTCTGAATGAGTTGTTTAGCTACTCAGCTGCCTTAGTAGAGAGATCTTTGAGGGCCATCCATGCCTGGCTGTCAGCTTCCCTGGGCTGCTGGCAGCTCCTGGGATAGCCCCACTGCCACCTGTAGCCCGGGGACCAGGATTTGCTGCCAGCACCCGAACCACCCACTCCCTCTAAATACACTCTGTTCATCCACAGCCCCCACCATGTTCCTGAGGTGCAGCTCTTTCCACAGCTCTGCCACCCCTTGTGTTGTGCTGATGCTCTTCCCAGGAAATGTTTGAGGTGGCAGCTCAGCCACTCTGTGGAAGTGAGTTTTACAAGCACATCTGCCAAGTTGAGGGTTTACTGAGTGGTTCACATGTGGCAGGTGGAGCTTTGTTATCAGGCTACTGACAGAACTGGCCAAGGAGCCCCATCATCTTCCTCGGAATCAATACATCACATCTTCCAGAAAAACAGCATTTATAAACCTAATCTCATTGCTGATCTTTCCCTCCAAATGAAAACCTGGATTTAACTGCCTGTAGCTACAAAGCAGGTGCCTACAGGCTGAGCCCAGGGCATGAGGGGATCCTGATCCTCCCGTGCAGCCTCACGGCCGCAGCGAGGTGAGAGATGTCCCCGTGGGTGGGGGGGGGGGACAAAGGGACTTGCAGCAGTCGAGGGTATTGAAGTTTTCTGCCATAAATATTTTAATGGGTCCTTTGTGTCGCTTGCTTGGCACAGGGAGTGGCTGCACCACCTGGAATTACAAACTGTTGAATGTGCCAGGCTTTAGTGCAGCAGCAGAAATTGTAGTTCTTATACTAAGATGACTAAAGGTGAATTTGCTCTGCCTCCTCACCTGAACAACAATAGGGCCTTGTCTTTGCAACAGGTACCCCAGCAACAAGAGTGTATGTGTCAGGGCAGGATGTGTGAGCAGCTGAAAGTGGGTTTGGTGCATAGGAGGGTGTGTGCAGCCCACAGCTGCTGGTAGAAATGACTAATGATTACAGATATAGCTTCTGCAATGTACCTGAGATCACTTGCGAATGCAGAAGAGGACCTCAGCAGTTTTTGCACTTTACACAATCAAGTCTCCAAGTTTCTTTAGCAGCTGAACTTCTAGGGGTTGGAGAGAAGGAAGTTTGTTTGATGCAGGGTATGCTTTACTACAGGGTATTCATCACCTGGGGAAAAGGTCCCCATGGGGCTGAACCTGTGGCCAGGCTATTATATCTGGTATAAAGGTGTAATTGCAGTATAAGGCTGTTTTAACTCCCATATGCTCTAGAGCTCTGGTCACTTTGGTGGAACCAAGTAGAAATTTGTCTTATTAGCAGACCCTGCTGGTTTCCTGCCCTATGAATTTTCAGAAGTCCCTGGTGTGGGACCTGTAAGCCCTGTGAGCCAGCTTGCTGTGGACTCACTTGTAGGGAAAAATGATCCTTTGGCCTCAGGTCCCCAGGGACAAATCCACTGAGTCCTGGCTGGTGGACTTCTTATCCAATGCTGAGACTTTCAGTTCTTTAGTGTATCCAGAAACAAATCCTGTGGGTTGTGGAGAACTTTTCCTACCCAGCTGTCCAGGTTAGTCCAACTCCATCCAACAGTTAGTTCAATGGAGTTTTTCACACCTCCTCTTTGATCCCAGCTCTCACACAACTCATACAGATGTGGACCAGGGTTGCTGGGGTCTTTTCTGCTCCTGTCATCAGCCATGCTTTTGGCCCTGTGCCAACATCATATCCTGTTGGCGCTTGTCCCTGCTCCCATTTGCAAATGAGGAACTGAAGCCCTGGGAGACACGGTTTGCTCCCAGCTACCGAAAAGGGTATTCCCAAAGCCAGGAAGCAGCCTCAGGACCTTGGCTCTCAGTTCTCCGCTCAGACCAGGTCCTGTAAATAAACTTTTGGTGACTACAGCAGGGCTTGTTGAGGAGCACAATGTCCTATTCTCTGCTACGTGTTCTCTGATGAACGTGCCGTTCAGCGTGGTATCTCCATCAGCATTGTGCCGCCTGACCAGCTGCCAGCCCCTCCTGGCTCTGGCTCCCTTAAACACTGTAAACACCTGCTCTGCGTGCATGTGGCATCATATTACTTTCCTGGGCAGGTTTGGAGCAGGACGGAGAGGCAAAAGGGTGAATCCAGTGATCTGGAAATTTGAATCCTACTCCAGGGATAAGTTTGTCAGGGAAGCCACAGCTTGGACACTGCGCTGATGGGGCACAGTCCCTGGGAAGCTTCTGGCTGAAGTGGTGTGCAGGCAGTAACGGCAGCTCTGTGCCTCTGTGCTGCTGCCCTGCTCCGTCCTCGCAGCCAGGGACAGGCATTTTGTCACTTGGAACCATGCTGTTGGGCAGGCTTTGTGTAGACCTCGTGCAAGTGTGCCATTCACAGTAGGACAGTTTGCAGACAGTATAACATAGTATTTTTTTTCTCTAGTAACTTACTCTGTCCTGCTTTCTGGACATGGTGTGCTGTGTGGGAGAATGGCGATGTTTCTTGTTGTGTGCTGGATTGAATCCAGACTCTATAGAAAGCAGGGTGAGGCTCAGCATCTCACTGCCTACGATGTGCACCAGGGTGATGGACACTTGGGTTTTTTGCTGTAAGCTGGGTTTCCAGCCCCTGCTTTAGGATGGATTTCTGTCGTTCTTCCTGGAGGGGCTATTTGGCTTTTGTAGATAATTAAATTCAAAGTGAAACTGTTCCCCATATCCAAAGTGAATGCCCTGAGTGATGCCCTGCAGGGTCACTGCTTTTCAGTGCTTCCTTATGGCTAGGAAATGAAATATAGCAAGAAGACTGAATTAGGAGGAAGAAATTGCAGTATGGTGTGTTGGTATTTCTCCTCAGATACAGGGCTGTGGCCGTGTTTCTATTCTTTGCTCCAATGAATATTTAATTTTGCAAAGCAGAGCAACTTCAGCTGGAGAAGCTGAAAGGACTGCTCTCTGCATCACACGGGGTTCATGGTTGGGGCATTCTGCTCTAAGGGAGTTCTGTTGCCGCCCCTGTACAAAGCAGATGAGACGGGGATGACTTAATCCTCACACCCAGCCTAGCTTTTTCTCCATGGGCTGTTCTGGGAAGCTCACACTGACACTGGCCTCAGACAGGGATGTCTGTGACAGCCAGGAGAAATCTTGCTCGTTTAAACTCCCCAAGCACCGATCTTCTTGCAAACACTGTTGGTTTGTGTAGGTCTGTGTTACGGGCATCATTAGCCTCAAAGGAACTTCTGGAAGCAGAGGGGTCTTTGTACGATGATATAACCTGAAACAGATAGTGGCTAATGACCCCAGTTAGCCCAGAAACTCACTGAGGGAAGTGGAAATAGGTTACAAATGTGCTAATTTGCAGGCTCCCTTGGAACCAAACAAATGCTACTTCATTGGGTGTAGATGTCCAATTGGATAAGCAGCTGAGAACAGGCAGATCATGGAGAAGCTCAATATGATCCTTTACCCTTTTCATTTGATTTACTTCAGTTTTGTTTCCTAGACTACAGCAGCAACCCTCACATTGAAAAGCTGCTATTCTTCATTCACAACAAAACCATCTCCAAGTGGATTTTATAGCTGCAAACAATATGTGGTCAGTGTTGTGAAGTGTAAGGCAGTATTTCCTCAGCTTGGCAGGTGCCTTACACAGCTGCTGTCTGCAGATGCTGTGGGCCTGCGAAGTTTGAAAAAGAAAAGAAAACAATAGTTACCAAAAAGCAAAGCATTTCAGTGTTTGAGTTTTACGAGAGGAGTTTGTGCTCAGACTGTAGCTGTCTGCTCTCTGGATGTCACTGCAGACCTTCACCGTACATGTAAGTCCCACTGTGCTTAAATTACCTCAAAAGAAAAGATCTCAAAAATAAGCATCACCCTTACAACTGCAGTCTGCAGAAGCCTTGAGATACTGTTCTATGGAGAGGACTTGGCAAAATATTCTGGACTGCGTAACCAAATGATGGGGACACAGGTTTAGTGGGGTTCCCTGCCGAGCCTCATGAGTTTTTCTCAGTGGGGTAGAGAGCTCTGTGTTTCCTTTTTGTCTTTTCCCTGCTTGGCTTCATGCGTCCTCTGAAGCTCTGTGTCATGGCAACAATCTCCTCTGTAGAGAAGTCTCTGGATGTAATAATTGCAGCAGCATTTTGTAAATATCAAGCTCAGAGCCTATATAAAAATGTCACTACACTGTTATGACAATTTATCATCCAGGTGCTGCTTGTATTTGGTAAGACCCCGAAGTCTGAGGTCAGACCAACTGTGTGAGGATAGCAGTGTAGTTGTAAAAAGCTCTGGGATGTTGTAGCGTGAGGGTTTCAGGCTTAATTTTGTAACAGCACAGCTCTGTTTGATAAGAGCTTCTCACAAAGCCTCTTTTAAAGAGAAACGAATGGACTTGCATGAAACCTTGACTTCCTCTGCCTTGTGCCAAGCGAGATGCAGGCTGGCTGTACTGTTCATAGCCAGTGCTGGGCAGTACCCTGGGGTCTTTTTTGTACTGTCCAAGAGTGTCCTTCAAATAAGAAATCCTCAGTTTGCTAATGAACATCAACTAAAGCCTTGTTTGAGAGGCAGATATCTTTGGTGCCTCGCTGCCTTTCACTGCTCTTTTTCCAGAGATTAATATTTGAGGACAGAGGACACGCTTCTGTGCAGGATTTATAGTAACATCCAGCTAATGTGCTGCAGGCACAGCAACTCACTTGTGAATTCGATGCCAGTGCTCAATTTTCCCTTACATTTGGCCAGGAGGTTGAGTTCAATGGCCAGTGCAGAGCGAGCTATGAGTTGGCCAAGGAGCGGCTCTCACAGGACCACAATCAGCCTGTTGTTGTGCCGTGACCTTACCAAAGGGCAGTTGCACTGCTTCTCCATTGCTTGTTGGATTCTCTTACCCTACAGCAGATGGGGAGGGGTTGAAAGCGAAATGCTCCCCGAGCCTTCACTGCCTGAAGTAAAGTACTCCTGCCTAGTTTTTCCTTGAATGAGTTATTTTGGGTGTTCAGCTTGGGAATTCTCCAAAGGGTCTGATTTCATGAAGACGTTGAGTGCCCTCTTCCAAAAATGTCAACCCTTTAGAAAGAAGAAACTCGAAGTCATAAGGGTGCTGTAGGAATCTGTGTCTCCACATCTGTGCTGAAGTCAAGGATGAAATTTTCAGTGGAATACAATATTGGGGAGCAAGGTGCTTGCTGCAAACCATGACTCCCAAAGCGGGGTCCTCCTTGGGTCATTCCTTAGTGTGGAGGTAATCCCTGTCCTGTGGTGTGATGTGTCCTACTGCAATCCCCAGCACAAGTGGGATTAAAGCATCAAAGGTAGGAAAGATTTTCTGGAAAGCTGAAAGTTGAAAATATTTCTGGAGGACTACTTTTTTCCCCAACCATAGTTGCCTACAGCTTAGTCTAAGGCTGCAGATTGTTAGGTTGTTCTCAGTGAGAAATTGTCTTGTGAAACTTAACTAAGTGATTTTTATTTTTTTGCCATGTAAAAATTATTCCCCCCTTTCCCCAGCCTCTTTTCTGGACAGCTATCAATAAACCAGAATCCCTCCCAGGTCACTGCAGAACCAGAAACAAAAGCTGCATTGACTGTAAAGCTGTAGCTGGGTTTGCTTTTACTGTTGAGCACTTGAGTCATGTAGGCGTTATAGTACAGGGCAAAGCTTTGCCCAGCTTGCTGGTGGCTGCATCTTTGGGGAAAGCCTGGGGTAGACAAGGTGAGCTGGCTTTGGGGACAGGCTTCACCCTAACTGAACAGCCCTATGCCTTTCTGGGGTAAATATGTGGGCTTTTATCTCATATTTTCAAAGATCCAATATTTAATGTCCTCTGCTTCATGTGTTGAAGCTCATTAAATTATTAAATGTATTTTTACCAGTATGAAACTATTGACCTGGGAAAAAAATCAACTCCTAGAGAAGAAGTCTATTGCTACTGCTTGTCCTCAAGTTAGGTGAAGCAATTGTATGAAAGAGAAATATTCAAAATATCTTTGCAAAATGAACTTCTTTCTTACCAAGACCAGCTCTGAGGCCTATTAAAATCAGGAATGTTTCTGTCGATGCCAGAGGGGCTGAGGCTTGATCCTTAACAAACAAAAATAACATATTTATCTACAAGAGGAAAAAACAGCACTGTGTGCATCAAAGAGCAGAGAGCAGCCCGTGGTCGGTGGGGACTGCAGGAGGCAGAGCATCCCCCTCCTTGCGCACCTCCGGGCTGCTGTGCTGTAGCTCAGAATGCTGATTAAAGGCTTGAAAAATCCTTAGATAAAGTAGAAGTGAGCAGAAAGCTTTTTAAAAAAGTGAAATAGAATAAATATTGATTACACTGGAGTGTGCTGAAGTATGCAGCCTGTGTGATTTAAAACAGCCAAGAGATTACTCCCTAGGACCAATTCTGTAAAATAATCAGTGTTTAAAATTTAGTTATCACAAAGCACAAGGACTTTAATCTGTATAGATGTGCTTTAAAACACTTATTTGCAGGAACAAGGATGTTTAATTTTTAGCTATCATTCCATTTATAGATAATCCAGAAAAATGTCTGCAGCTATAAGCTCCTCTTGTGTTTATTGAGTCTGGTTTTTGTTTCCTTCTACCAGTGAAAGGTAAAATTATGTATATTGTTCCAGTGTGCTTCATTACCACTGAAATGGTCAGTGTGCTAAATATGGTATTAAAACAGCCTTTCCCATTATTTAATTAAAAAGAAATCTAATAGCTGAACAGAACAACAGCCTTCCCAGTTCATGTGGCCCCATGCCAGATGAAAACATGATTTCAGAAGCTTATTTGCTCAAAATTAAAGACTATAACAGTCTGAAAACCCAACCTTGTTCCCAGTGCGATAGCCTTGGACACTGCTGTTCCCAGCAGAAACCTCATCCCATTACATTGCCATGGCTAGGAGGCACTGGGGGAGTTTGTGGTATAGGAGAGTAAAATTACTGACTCAAAAATATAGAAAGTAACACTGGATATTCCCTATTGAGGGGATAGTACTCAAGCTCCCAGGCCATTCTCCCTTTGTACATTTGATAGGATGTATCTGTTACTGATTTATGGCTGTTGGCTTATTGGAGTCATTAGAAATGTTGATTTCTAGGAGAATCATATATCATTTGTTGCAGAATTTCATCTATAATTTAGGGAAGCTGCATTTGGTTCAAGTCCTACCTGTGGGTTAACACATTGCTAAATGTATTTGCTTTGGATTTTTGCTTCCTTTTTGACTGCTGCTTTTTCATTTTTCCAGAAACTGCAACACCCATCTGTGCAAAGGACATCAGTGATGATTTGATGAAAGAGTTTGCTTTTCTTTCTGGTGAGTACGGTGAACTCTCTCTCTCTATGATAATTAAATACTCCAGATGAACTTCTGTGTTATTTGGCAAAATGATCCTCCACATGGGATATTGTCCATTAGGTGGTCTCCAGAGCCACTACAAATGTTGTTAATAAAATATTGAGATAGTTTGAAAGAGCATATTAGGTTTCTGTCTCAAACCATGCTGTAAAATATCCTCACCTGTAAACAATCAACACATTAACAAGTGTTTTGCTTTGAAATGTATTTCTGTAGGTTCCAGACCTGCATACTGATTTGCCCTTTCATTTTGGAATTACTTTGCTGTCCCATGTAAAGTATGCTCAGTAAATAAAGGAAATATTGGGTACCTAATATGTTTATTTATACTGCTGTGCGTGTGTGTTGTGCTTGAAATCAGAGGCGGGATTTGGCCCAGTTTTGCTATTCCGATGATGTAAAAAACCCTCTGTAATGATGGCAGCGTGTTTTCTCACCTGACTGGCAGACTGGGCTTTGCTGCTGGCCTTCCTTGAAATCATGCCCAGGGAAGCATCCTTGTCTTTATTCCAGGTGGCCGAGGGAAAGACAAGGCTTGGATCATCACCCTCCCTGACAATGCTCGCTTTAATGAGGTGCCTGAGGAGATTGTATCTAAAGTCTTAACATACCTAACGTCAGTCCCAAGGTATGTGGCTCCCTTCTAGCCCTTGCATGTGATGGGCAAAGGTGTTGGTCCTGCTAGGGTCAGGCAGGGGATCTTTAGAGGAATGCCACACATGGGGGTTAAAAGCATCTTCAGCTCTCAGAGCAGGTAAGAGGGGGAAGGTGAATGATGCAAGCCCCTATGGTGTCCATATATGGTATTTATTGTGCCAGTGACTGCAGAGTAGAAAGTGGACATCATCCCTATGACTTGTCAGCCTGAATGTATCATAAATTTAGTTCATTAAGTTTCTAATTAACAGCAAGCTTTCCTTAAGCTTTGACATGTGTCATCACTTAAATATGCCATGGTGCTGCAGAGTAATATTTTGACAGGTACAAATAGAGAGCCATTACCATGGAAAAAGAGAAGTGTAACTGGAGGAAGAGACTAATTACAGGAACAAACCATTTGGGGTCCCCATTACGGGCGATTGCTCAGCAGTGTGCTGCAGCTCCCATTACCTGCCTGTGTCTCAGGGTTAAGTGGCTGACAGTCTGCCTGTGCCACATGCAGGGCTGTATACTTAGATTAATGATCCTCCTATTTCTTGCTGCTGAGCCTGGTGACTCAGTTACCTGGAATGCTTAATTTCCTTGAATAATGCCTGTTTTGGCAAATGTCTTCCTGCAGGGAGAGCAGGTTGACAGCAGCTAGATGGGAGCTTTCCATCAGCAGCTGCCTTGGAAGAAGTAGCATGTGTTTAGCCACATCTGCAGGAAAAAAGAAAAGGCCTCTGGTTCCTCTGTCCTCTTTTTGGATGCACTCTGAAGTTTCATGGGCTTCTGGCCCACAGAGCACTGGACTTGGAGCACGGTGTGGTGTGTGCCAGCTGGAGGGTTTTCTTCTTCATGCTGTGTCCGTGCAGCAGCACTTCCCAGCTCTGCCCAGTTTCTTCAGGGCTTCTTATTTCATGACTGTAAACACCCTGGCATTAGCATGATGAACAGCTTTGCTGTCCCTGTAATAGGTCAAACTTAATCAAGAAACTAATGAAAGCTATGAGCTTGCTGGTGATTCAAACACATTTAGCATATTATTTGTGAAACCACTTTAATCATGCTTCTCTGCTTCTCCTGCCACCATAACAGCCTGCCCCAATGTCTTAAAAACATGCTCTTTTTAACACTTTGGAGTTGTAAAGGCTGTTGGAGAGGAAGGAAGAACATCACATAAGTAAGGGTGGAAGGTATCTGTCAGCTCTGGTGCCCCTGTCCCTCAGCGGCATTGTATCATGGGAACAGAGCTCAGACTTTGGGCCAGAAAGTCCCTAAAAGAGGTAAATATTTGACCTGCATGTCAGAATTAGCACAAGGACTTCAAATTGTCCTACTGATACTGATCTGAGGAAACCTTATGGAATGTCCTGTCTGCAGTATTTTGAGAAGATGAATTACATGAAGCATTTTTCTCCTGGAAATAATTGTTAGATCAAGGAGATGGAAGCGCTAAACTATTCTTTGCTTCACAAGGTCAGGGCATTACTGACAAAGCCAGGAGGAAGGTGAGTCTTTTAGGCAAGTTAATTTTACTTTAGGATTCCTGGGAACCATGCTGCAGGCATGAGGCCTTGTTTGAAAGAGCTGCACAGAAAAATGAGTTGCAAGTCCCCACCTTCCACACCCCACACATCCAACTCAAAATGCATGCAGTGGGCTGCCTGCCTGCCTTCGGGCTGGTGGTGTCCAACAGCGCAGTGCGATGGTGTGTGGGAAGGAGAGGCACAGGTAAGTGCCATAGAGCCTGGTATTTGCAGAAAGCAGACCCTAAGGGTGATAAAGCAACAATTTATCCAGTGTTGGACTAAAGAGTGCTACAGCGTAGACTTTGCAACAAATGCTGATCTTTTGTGTACCCTAAAAGAATTTATTTCTTCCGAGGTAAGTCAGAATTTCAGTAGAAGCTTGAAGAAAAAAAATCAATTGAACTCAGTTATGCTAAGATTGTTACTAAAATAAACTGTCCTAATTACAATTAAAGGAAAGGAAAAGAAAAATAGTGTTGTCTTTGAAAACTAAAATTCCTGCTGCATACATTGTTGGTTCAGCCTCACTTTGAGCACTGTGTGCAGTTTTGGGCCTCACACTTCAATAATGATATGAAGGTGCTTGAACACATCCAGAGGATGGCAACAAAGGTGGTGAAAGGGCTGGAAGGAATGTCCTCAGAGGAACCACTGAGGACTTTGAGTTTGGCTAGTTTGGAGAAAAAGAGGCTTAGGGCAACCTCACTGCTCTCCCCAGCTTTCTGAGGAGGTGAAGTGGAGAGGGAGGGATCTCGTTTCCCTGGTATCCAGTGATAAGACGCATGAGAGTGGTTCAAAGCTGCACCGGGGAGGTTTAGACTGGACATTAGAAAGCATTTCCTTACTGAGAGGATGCCAAACACTGGAACAAGCCTCCTAGAGAGGTGGCCAATGCCCCAAGCCTGTCAGGGTTTAAGAGGCACTTGGACAATGCCCTTAACAACATGCTTTAACTTTTGGTTAGCCCTGAGTTGGTCAGGCATTTGGACTAGGTGATCATTATAGGTCACTTCTAACTGAAAAACTCCATTCCATTCCATTCCATTCCATTCCATTCCATTCCATTCCATTCCATTCCATTCCATTCCATTCCATTCCATTCCATTCCATTCCATTCCATTCCATTCATCTTGTTTGACTATCCAGCTTTTCGGTATTTAGACAAACTCTGCTGTGTTTCACTTAGAAATAAAGTTCAAAGTGGTTTAGAGCTGATAACACAGAGTAATGACACAGTGAAGGGTGCTGTTGGCTATAAATACCCCTGAATTAAAAAATTAGACAGTGGGACCTGATGGTGTGCCCTGATCCCACCAGCCACAAGGAGTCTCTCAGTCCTGTGATAAATCTCACAGCTTGCAGACTCCAGGATCTGATTTCAAGCCCTCCTGCAAAACATCCCAAGTCTTTATTTTTAGTCCTCTGCATCCTGCAATACATACAAAATCAAGAGTAAGAAAAAATGACAAGAAGCACCTGGAGAGAAATAATCCTTGATCTGGTTATCCATCTCCGTCTTTTTGCTGCTGGATGCAAATGATCTCACCCCTTGGAGTCTCAGTGAGAAAGCATTGATTTATTTTTATTGTCAGTCTAAAAGGTACATTGCAGGACTGGAAATCTGATAAACCTGCAAGGGCTGGCTTGCAAATAGTCACAGACTTGCTTCACTCACCCCAGAATACATTAAAAATTTCCCACAGTAGGTTTCATGGCGTTTGGACAGCTGGGAACTTTCTTCCTTGTGTCTGTAAGGGAACTGATAAAAGTAAATTAACATGCTGAGAGGCTCCTCTCTGAATGTAACCTTGTACTGAGTAAATTGCATACTTTGGTATACTTTTATTAACTGACAATGCACTACAGTCTGGCTGCCTTTTCTAAATTACTTGGATTCTGGGGTCTTTCTTCAGTTTTTATTATGATAACAGCAGTGCTGTGCAAACACTGTATTTTGTTTTCAATTGTAGCCTATTGGGAAATACCTTAGAGAGATGGATCATTGTTTCTCATAGGACAGAGACCTACCTTTTAAAGTTTGAGGGTGTGCTGAAAAACCAAACGGTTTCCAATAAGAGGATCCTTTTGCCCCCCTCCCACCCATCTGGGTCATTTAACTCATAAGAGAGTGAACACAGCTGATAGAAACCTGTGGAATCATGTCATGCTGCCAAAACTATTTTAGCTAAAAAAGATTTTGGCTGAAAAGTTGTGCCTGATCCAACTCACAGTGTGTAAACTCAGACGTTGTTGCATGCAGGAGTTCTGAGTGTGACCCATGTATAAAATGCTATTCATTTTCTCTACTCTTTTCTTCTGTGCCTCAGTGGCAATGTATAAATCCACATGAAAGCTTTGCACCTTGAGTGTGATGTTAGAGATCCATAAGATGTATTTGTAGGAGAGCCTGAGAGATGGGTGTCTCTACATATCTTCAGTCAATTGCTATTATCAGTCAAAGGGAATTCTATTTTTTTTTCCCTCAGCACATCTGATGATTTCTTTGGAATATATTTGTCAAAGGTGTGTCTATCACAGCAAGATGTACGTTGAATGAAGGCTCCTGCACTGGCCTCAAGTGTCTTTTTTTTTCTATATTGAAGCTGCCAAGTATTGGCTGCCATGTGATACTTCTGAGTAATCCACGTGTGGTTTTGCTTGCCAAACACAAGAGTTACCGAAGACGGTGCTTGCAGTGAGCTGCCTGTATGGGGCCATGCCCAGTGCAGACACCTGACCCAACCCTCAGGAGCCAGCACGTGTATCAGGAGCCTTTCTGCAACACTGAGATGCCCGGATAGGGTGGTGTGGGAAGTGATTATCCCAACAAAAGTCAGTATCCGTAACAAAAAAATACTGTAAATATTACCTAAGTATCCTGTAAATACACTCACATCACAGGACTTGGTTACAAGCTGGCATACCCTTACCTGTGTGCAAACATGATTCCAGTTTGCAATTCAGACTGCCCTGGAGTGTGTTATTGTCATGGGCTGAGCCTGGCTGAGCTGTACCCAGCCAGCCTGGGAAGGCAGTATTTGAATTACAGACAGGAGCTCATTTGTTTGTTAGGTCACCTGTCAGATTGGGCATCTCCGGTACTGCTGGCTGACTTGGTAAGACTGGGCATTTCAAAGCAGCTTAAAGGATTTGGGTGTCAAAAGGGATGTCAGGAAGCCTGCACTTGCAAAGTGATCCAGAGCATGCTGGAAATTGCCTCCTAGCAATTGCTGCTGCGCGAAAGGGGACTTGAGCTGCTGGGGAAGCCGTGACAACCTATTTCAGCACCAGCTCCTCTTCTCCTCGTGCCAGGCTGGCATCCCTCTTCCCTGGGTTAGTGTCAGCTCTGTTGCCCTGGGTCAAAAAAAGCCAGGAGTCATCGCTTGGTTGCTGCAAGCCAGACAGGCAGGTGACAAAAGCTCCCTCAGAGGGAAGAGATGAGCAGGGAGGACAGGGTTGTGCATCCTGGGGCAGTGGCTGGTGGTGGCTGCTGGTCACCCCTCAGCTGCTCAGCAGAAGCACAGCTGCCTCTGAGCTCTGCAAAGTCCTTCTCAAGCCCAGTGGGTTTCAAGGGCAATCTGTTGTCTCCACCTCCCACACAAATGCCCATTTCAAAGGTGATGCATAACCCTGGGCTAACCATAAGGTGGGCTTTCCAGATTTCTTCCTAGAGTCTGCTGAGTGAAATATTTTCAGATGGAATTTCAGAGATTGTGGAAATGGCAAAATGTGGCTTGCATTCTGTGTTCTTGGGGTTGGAGTTTATTGGGGAAACAAAGTCATATTCCCTCAAAATGTTATCTGATTACTTGGAATTTTCTTATCTCATAGTCAATATGAATCTGATACCAAATTTATCCTAATCCTGGATAGAAGATTGGACACATGGACATCGGTCAAAATGACTCTCCAAAAAATAGCAGTAAGTCCTCTTTAGTGCTAATTTCTTTTAATGTACTGAGTTATCATGCCTATTGTGTATCACTTTCAGAAAACACTGGGAACCAGGAGCAATGATGCTTGTGCTTTCTCTCTGGGTAGTATTTTGTTTTATGGCCCTATAATTAATTCAGTTACAGCTCTACGCCCCATTTGAATGCGCAAATGAGCTGTTTGTGTATTACCTGATTAATTTGCTTGGGTTTGTACTTTTTCATAGTGGTTCAGATGTGTTTTGTGCAATGCTCTATGCCTTTGATGGGTGGAAAATTTCTTTTTCTAGGAACTGGTCATTAGTGAGAATATGTTTTACCTAGTTGTCAGTGACTAAGTGTTAGGTTCTTAAAACAGGCTGCACAAACATTTGTATGTGGGCATGGGTGGATAAGTATTTTAAATTAGTATGTATTCATTCATGTATTTTAAATATCTGTTACACATATTTATGCACTAGACATCTTTACATTCTGAACATACCACAAAATAAGCTTTTTGCAACTCAGCAATGCGTTGTGTCTTATGAAATCAGAACATGGTATTAGAGTAGTGCATGCAGGTACAGAAACGTGGTTTTCATAGATACATGGGTAGGTAGGAGCTAATTGATAAATGTTTGCCTGTGCTGTGTTGGTAAGTCGGTGGAAAGTATTCTAGCTGTGTTATTATTGCCTTTGTTTCCTCTTACAATCATTGAACAGCTAAAGGCTTTGGTCCATGTGATAGAGAATGAAGTAAATGGTGTATACTGAGAAAGCAAGCTTTTACCTGATTCTGCTTAGATCTGATAGAGTTAGATCTCTTGCTATTTTAAGTAGTTAATGCTGGTACAGCTGCACTTGATGTTAAAAATGTCTGTCTTTGATGGCATTTTGCTGATGGGCATCTTGCAGAAGGGAGGGTTAACTTTCTGCAAAGTGCGTGAGATACCACTGTCAATGTTCTGGCTTCTGATTTTCCTGAACGTTACAAACTGAATTTCCAAGTGTGGTTACCATGCCATTAGAGAAGAAGCAGCATTTAAAAAGTAGTTATTTAAAGTGATCATCAAAATCCAGTTCTGCTGCCAGCCTTTTAACAAGTGCTAGTACTAAGAGCATCCTTTAAGGATGCTGTAGTTCCTTTGCATCATTTGGAAGTTTTAGATGTGGAAAAAATCCTGTCTTAATTTGTAGGTTCTACAGAAGGGTAATTTATTTTGTGCTTAATAAGAAAATGTAATTATTTTATGACCTTTGAGCAAAGACCTTATTTGTGTACCTGTATGCACTGTGTGTCCATGTAGAAAAGCGACTTTGCCTGTAGTAGCAGGGCTGTCCATGTGGGTAATGTGGAGGTGCTGTTTGCATAGAGGAATAAGGAGCAGGAAACCTGTGTCTGCTAAATCTTAAGACTTGGGAATCTTGCCTTAAAAACAGGGTCTGGCCCTAAAAGGCTGTGTTTGTGTCGAGGAGGCATTTGGCTGGGCTTACCTTTGTGCAGCTAATACAAAAGAATAAATGTTGATATATTTCCAATCATAAGCCATAACCCATGCTGCAAAATATATATATATTTTATGATCTTTGTATCATTTTGGAATAAAGAAGTGCAAAGAAGCTGAATTTGTAATGCACAGTGTCCTATTTTTTCAGCATATGTATATGCAATCACAGCTCTGTGGCTGTGCATCTGATCTAGAAAAAAATGTTGTATCACACTGTACGGGTTTTTGTTTAACTCCTTTGTAGGTTTCTAATTGCATGTGCAAACCAGGCTCACGCCAGTGCTGCTTCCCTTGGGAAGCGAGGCTGTGCTGCCAGGGTCAGCTTTTGCCAGGAGCATCTTTCCTTACTTCGTCCACAAAATCCTAAGTCATTTAAAATGTACCTTGAAGAGGATCGCAGGAGGGAAAGGGAAGGGTAAAAGAGCCCCGTCCTCGAAGGAAAGAGCCGGCCCCGTCTGCAGAATGATTTTTGGCATTCCACCTTAAAACCGAGCCCGGCGCTAGGACGGAGAAGCGGGGCTGGAAGCCGGCAGCCGGCAGGGCTGCCCGCCTGCTCGCCCTTACTGCCCTCCCGGCGCGGGGCGAGCTCCGCGCTCCCCGGTGGCTGCGGCGGTGGCGATGGCCGAGGCGAGCCCGCGGCGGGGCGGGCGGGCCGGCAGGAATGCGGTAAGGATCGCGGGCCCGCCGTGCTGCGGCGCCCAAGGACGGGGGAGAGGCCTCTTCCTACCGGGGGGGGAGATGGAGGGAGCGGTTGGAACTGAGCTGCGCGGGGAGGGATTTTTAGGAGCATCCTTGGTGTGGGAGTAGCCGGGCTCTTCCTGCGGGCGTTGGACATCACTGTCCCGCAGCGCTTCTTCCAGGGTATCCCGGTCCCGCCGGCTGCTTCCAGGGCATCCCTGTACTGCAGCACTTCTTCCAGAGCATCCCTATCCTGCATCCCTGCTTCCAGAGCATCCCTATCCTCCATCCCTGCATCCAGGGCATCCCTATCCTGCAGTGCTTCTTCCAGGGCATCCCTGTCCTGCAGCACTTCTTTCAGTACATCCCTGTCCTTCAGTGCTGCTTCCAGGTCCTGCAGTACTTCTAGGGCATTGCTGAAAAGTGGGGGGGACAGGCTTTATTTCTTGCTCTGGCCCTAGGGAGAATCTGATGCTAACAGTATCTTTGGGGGTTGATGATGCAGGTGGCTAAAAATAAAGGGAGCAGAGTGCTTTGTAGTTTCATTTTGGCTCTGGAGGGAAGTTACAGCTCGAATTAGCAGTACCTGGCATTTTGTTGTATGACTTTTCCTGCAGTGCTTCTCCCAGTGCATCGCTGAAACACGGGGGGGAAGGTTTTACTTCTTGTTCTGGCCCTAGTGAGAATCTGATGCTAACAGCATCTTTGGGGTTTAATGATGCAGGCATCTAAAATAAAGGTAGCAGAGCTCTTTGGAGTTTCATTTTGGCCCTGGAGGGAAGTTACAGCTCGAATTAGCAGTACCTGGCATTTTGTTGTATGACTTTTCCTTTAAGGGGCAGCAGAAAGTCATTCCCCTCAGCAGCTGTGTAAGGACCGCTAGCCTCTACCTCAGTTGCTCAGGAACAAACTTACTGGCAGATACTACTTTTTCTTTACATGTATTGATTTCCAACCTCATGAATGGCCCAGTGAACTGCAGAGAATATTTTCTGAATATGGAATCACCCAAATTAGGAAAAACCACGTTAAATGCATCAGGATGAAATATTCACTGAGGAGGTAATAACTGATGCTTTCAATGCATATCCTTCTTTGTGCTTTATTGGCCCATTTTGCCCATACTGTTTATATCTGGGCTGTCCGTGTGGTTGTAGTTGAACATGTATTTAAACAAGTTTCTGGACTGGGGCCTTAAGATCTACACATTTGTGTCCTCAGAAGGGGGGGAATGTTCTGAGCATGGTCTTTGGTCAGTGAGATAGTTAATAGTATTGAAATGTTGCCAAATGCCTGATTTAGTAGAATTGCACTGGTTAATTTTTTGTCTTCCCTGAGATGCTGCAGAGGAATAGCAGAGGGCAAAGTCTTTAGAGGGGTGGTTCTTTTAGGTGTTCTATTACATAAATCCAAGTTTGTCAAATGCACAAGATTATTTGCAGTGTTATAAATAATAAGACAAAATATAAGGCAAGATTAAGGACTCTTTTGTCTTTGCTTTCTTGAATATATTATGGGGAATTTTTTTTTCCCAAGCGTACCTTCAGTATCATTAGAATTCAGTTTGCAGATAACTTCTCTGCACTTCAGCTCTTAGAAGAGCTGGAATTGTAGCAGTGATTAAAAAAGATACAGTCCCTTCAAGAATGTTATCTCTGAGGAATTATTGGTCTATCATTATATATATAGATATGCATATATGTATTATAACATTTCATCCTTTCTTTTCAGTCTGTAAAGGCCACAGTATATGGTTTGATTGGTGACTCTCTTTATCCAAACTTATTTTTTAGATTGCTCATTTTTCCATGCTTGGAATACATTAGGTATCAGTTGAAAGACTGTATTTCTTCTTTCATAACTACCTGTAAGTGCTGACCTTGATACTATGCACATAAGATCAGCTGAAAAATCCCTAAATGCTTTCTAAATTGAATGGAAATCATCTGTCCTGGAAACCCAACTACCTCTGAGATGAAACATGTCAAGGAGTGAAAGGGATACAGTTGTTTGTGTATGAGGCATAAAGTTGTGTCAAAGAAGAATTTTCCCCATGGTGGATCTGGCAGAAGGACGCAAGTGCCTTGTTATGGTCTCTTCTTGTATGTTGTGTGGAATGTGTTGGCATCTTTCATTCCCAAAACCAAAGGTGTCCAAAGGCACCTTTGTGTTCAGAGAGTTGTTTCACACCTTTTCACTATTGCAGTGGAGTTTTGGCTGAGGGCTCTGCTGGCCTCCTGATCACTGGTCCATCTTCCTTACGCTGTGGGTTTCCTGCCCAAGGGCTCATAAGAAAAGGCATTTGAAGTCTGCAGGTTCCCCTGGGGTGTTAGGGTTTGGAGACCAAGGCCGTTCCTCTAGGGAGTCTGCTCTGTGCGTGAAGGGTGTGTGTCAAAAAGGGCTTGAGGGAGTAGGAGAGGGTCAAGCAGACTCATCTCTGGTGGAAGTGCCAAACAGGGTTAAAAGGGCCAGGAGAGGGAGTAGGATAGTGAGACCGGGGAGGATATATCTCTGGCTGGTTGTTCTTCTTGAAGATATTGCTGATGCGTTTTTTCAGAAGGGGGTCAAGGTAGGAGCTTAAATCTCAGAGGCCTGAACGCACTGTTGTGTTTCTGAGCTGGAAACAGTGACTTTCCCCAAACGCTGTGGGGCTTTACCGTTGGATTCATGGACTCATAACCATGCAGAAGGATCTGAGCTCCTCCAAGCTTCTTAAAGCTTTGTAAGACTGTTGGGCTCGCAGGGCTTTTGTTCGAGTCAGTTTGAGCCATTAACACCAGGGGTGCAGGGTCTGTCTTGGAGCAAAACCATTTTGTCCTTTGACATTTGCAGTTTGTGGTGGCTTCTTGATGATATCTTTGAAACCTTCCTGGGATATGCTACTGTTGTCTTGTCTACAGAGAAATGTCCCCCGGGGAATTAACCAGGATGTAAAATCAGGCAAATGGGGGCATGAGGCTGGCTGTGAGGGAATGACACATGATGGACTCGCAGCTCTGCATGGATGGGCACAACATTGCTGTGAATGCAGGTTGACAGGTCTTTCCTAGGATGTCCTAGTGTTGTGGGATGTGCTGAAGCATGAAGAATATCAAGTACCAACCAGGTCAGCCAACAGGCCTGGAAAAAACCAATAACAGTGTTCACCTGATCCAGAGAGCCAGTGTGGTGAGGTGGAAGAAGCAGCCAGCTTTTCTGAGACGTGTTGGAGGTTGAGTGTTGAACTGGCCAGAGACTTTCCAGTGAAATATTAATGCTGTAAATTTTCAGTTCATTCAAAATGTCTAAAAGCCTGTGCCAGTTCTGGTGGTGCTTTCCTCGGTGAAGGTTTTCTGCATCCCAGGCAGAGATTCTTCTGTCTCAAAGTAAGGAACCATTCCAACTCCTCAGAGATATTAAGTAGTCTGTGGATGATTTTCTTTCTAGTAATATGGGAAGCCCAATTTAAAAATCCTGAGGTGAGCGGAGTGTCCAGGATGGGCTTTTCTTCAGAGCTGTGTCTGGTAGCTGGGCTGTTGGAGGACCTGTTTGTGGTTGTCTTGCAAGGAGAGCTGATCATCCTTGTAGAGCTAATCAAGCAGGCACTGAACCTGGATCTCCTACAGCCTTTGTCTCAGAGCTGCAAAAGTGTGGTGATACTGTGGCCAGGTCTAGACCTTTGGCCCATCTGTGGGTTTGATAGGGTTGGAATTTGGCTCCTTGAGTCTCGTGTGGTTGTAGCCATCGCCGAGTGTCTGGGGCTGGCAGCTATTTCAGAGATGCTGTGTGCTAACCAGGTGCTGTGTAACAGAGGTGCAGTGCCCAGGGCCTGGAGCCAGCACAAACTCCTCTATTATTTGATTGTTTGCTCTTGTTTCTAATGTCAGGTCTTTGTCCCTGGCACCATTTTTGTTGACTTCCAAAGGGTATGAATTTGGCAATTCGTTCACATTCATTTCTTTGTTTTTTTCTACTCCTGCTTAAAATAACAGCAGATCAATGTATTAGATTTATGTGACTTATTTGATCCTAAAAGTCATTGTCCATTTCTAAGTGGGGTTGTGGGCAATGGAACCTGACTTTCCTACACAAGAAAACATAGTAAATGAGTTACAATGCGGTTCATGGATGTCAGATCTCAACTGCAAATCATGGCTTTTTTGTACAATGCTAATGCATGTTTATGGGAGCAATCTTTGTTTTGAAGGCATAGCTTAAGTGCCCTGCAGTGCAAAATACCTAAACATCTTCATTACTCTCACTCTTGGTACAGATACTACTATCATCTTTCTTGGAGGATAATGAGGGAGAATAATATAAGGAGGAATATATGGAGAAATGTAACCTGGCCTAGCAGGATCTCAGAGAAAATCATATGTCTTAATTAACTCAATTCTTTGCATCATGCGCTTATCCATAATTTAATGCTATGACTCCTGCTTCCTTAAAAATTCTTTTTCATTCTCAAGCACCCTTTTCACAGATCTATTTAAAAACACACCTGCCAACCATATGCTTGAAAAAAGGCTCCAGCAGTGAAGACAGGAAATTCCAAATTCTTACCACAAATTAAATGTTGCCTGGTAATTACCAGGGACAAGAAATGTCTGCTTGATGCAGTTATAAGATGATTAGTGAGTTTGGCACTAAATTTTGCTTCCACAGTCTGTCATTTCCCACAATGTTACAGCACTCTGTTCCTTGCTAAGTTGTAATTTCACTCCTCAAGTTATAATGTGAACACAATATAGAGTATTAAGGTTTGTAATAAGTGGACTTCCAAGGCACGTGGGTGGACTTCCAAGACGCGTGGTTGAACTTCTGGCTACTCCAAAAGACAGTGGGACTGCACAATCCTCCTGCAGTTACATTATGTATCTCTCAACCACTTACAATATCTCCCTCCTGTTTTGAAAATAAGAAAAGGCTATCAGGCACAATCAGAAAAAAATGCTAAGATCTGAATGATTCAAGGCGTTTTAAAGCTGTTGTTGGACCTGTCGCATCCCCAGGTTGAATGTTGTCTCTGTTTCCTTGCAGGCATCTTTCCCAGGGAACCTGCACTTAGTGATGGTTCTTCGTCCCACAGGGTTTTTCCAGCGCACCTTCACTGACATTGGATTTCGGTTCAGTCAGGAGGATTTCCTACTCAAGTTACCGGTACGAGCATGCAGAGGTGTCTTACCTGTGCGTGTCTGGAGGATGCCCACGCACCTCTGGTTGGGGAGTGAGTGTCCCACTCCACAAGCACCTGTGTGAAGAGTAAATGGAGTGTTTCTACCAGAAATGCCCTATTTCCACCAAATCACTGGTGTAGCATTTTTCAACTCCCTTGTGCACCGTTTGTTCCTCACAAAGTACGTCCATGACAGTGGGTTGGGGGCTTCTCAGCCTGTCTTCATGCCCTGTGTAGGCTGCGTGTTTCTGTGGAGGATAAAACCATGCTCAGGAACTTGTTTAGTGTCTGAAAAGTCAGAAGACATATCTAATGAGGCTTTTGCTGTGAATTCCACCAAAAAATTGACATTTTCATCTCAGTGTAAACTCCATATCAACATCATTTTGGTGTTTGTCTCTAAAGTAGCAACTGAAATGATTTCATATTATCAAGGGACAGTTTCCAATACTTCTAAAACCACTTTGATTATGGGACATAATGAGAATTTATCAGAGAACAAAAGTCCATTTATGGAATCTAAGGTTGTCGCAATTACAAATCCACAAAACAAACCACTGTTTGCCTTTGGGTAATAATATGATTTTCACAAATTGTGAATTTCTTACTCTAAAATGTCATTTGCATGGTTTTTAAAATTTACAATTTATCACACACAAACTCTTGAGTACGTATTCCACAAAGACTGATGAGTATGTATTTGTATGAAATTGGCCAATGCTTCATGATGTATTAGAGTTTATATATTTTTTCCAGATTACTGGTCCTCCCTTGCAAAAACCTGCATTACTTTTGCTTTCAGCTCTGTTCTGCAGTCAGGTACTACAGCATCTCACTATGCTTTGCATTTAGGGAAGAAAACAGTTTGGGAGATCAGGGTTAGCTTACAAAAATGGTCAACTGCATCAAATAAAAGCCATGCTAAGCCATAAGCAAGAGAATAAAGCCATTCTGTGGGACAATATTTAGAGCAAACCAAACTTTTGTAGGTTTGATAGGTGCACGACTTGGGTAGAGGTGGTGATCAGCCAGCTGATGGTGTTGCCTGGTTTGCAGGTTGTTATGCTGAGCTCGGTTAGCGACCTGCTGACCTACATTGATGAGCAGCAGTTAACCCCGGAGTTTGGAGGCACCTTGGAGTATTGCCACAGCGACTGGGTCATCTTCAGGACTGTACGTACTGGGGCTCACCACGGGGCTCTTGGATGTTTGGGATAGACTGAAGAAGGTTTTCTGTAGGGCAGTGAGCAATGGGTAGCTGAAAGTAACCCCTGAAGCCCACTATCTTTCTGCAATCAGATTTTCAAAGGAGTCAAGTGGTTGATGGGTTTATAAGGGAACTGGATGATTAACTCCCTCAGGCTCTTTTTGAAACTGCTCCCAAAAGATCTGTCTTGTTAAGTCTTTATTAAAAATTCCCTTGATACAAAATAGGCATTTTTGTAATAATGGTTGCTTCATGTGATTAATATCACAAACGTGTTTGGGAATCGGGGCAATGAGACTTCTCTCTGTGTTCTGACTGAATGCAGAGAATTCAGAAAATTTCCTATTATTTTTTTTCTTTGCAAGAGTTTTCCATTAATAGTGCCAGGAACCAGGCATTTAATTTCCTGAGCTGTGTCTTGCTGTGTGTTTCTATGCTTCCTGCACACTCTTAGTTTTCAGTGGGACTTTGTTTCCCCTATTAATGGCAAGGTGGGTTCCCAGTTATCTTTCCAACAAACGAAATCACTAATGAAGAATATAACAGACAACCTAGTGCCCCTTGCCCTGCAACATCCAACATCATCCACACCAGCAGCTGTGGAGCTCAGTGTAAAAACAAAAACACAAGACATTGTAGCTGGAAGAACTCAAGTCGTTGCTTGTACCATTAACTTCATGCCAGTTTATGCCGATGCACTTTCAAATTAATGACATTTTAAAATTTTTGGCTCTTAGTTTTGTTCTTTTGCATGATGTGTTAAAGCAATCATGGAATAACTTCCACACTTGGAGACAAAAATGACAAAATGAATGATGAAAACTGTTAATCTAGGAAAAGGAGCATTTCTAGATCATAGCTGCTTATAGTAGATAAGTGTCCATATGAAAATCCTCTCTCAAATTCTCTTGTAGTTTGCTCCCAAAACATTTCTGAAATATCCATGGAAAGTAAGTGCTGTTCAAAGAAAATATAAATGCAATCAGTTATATTTGAGTTGTTTAGCCCATTCCCAAAAGCAGAGCAGTAGCTGTGAGTGGAGTGGGGAGACCCCCATTTCGCCCCATAGTGTGGGAGCCATCTGGTGTCCAGAGCTCCCGGTGGCTGGCTGGGATGTGCTGGGGAGGTACCAACAGCACGTATTTCCATCCCACTCTCTCCAGTTTGTCCTCTTGATGAAGCTGTGGATGAGGTGGCCATGGTGCTGAGCTGCCATTTGGGCTTGCAAAGCTGGAAATATCCATCACCAAGAAGCCTAACAGATCTCCAGAGCCCTACTGCCTGGAGGTGGTTTCCAGTGTGGGTTAACCAGAGGATAAGGGGGGTAGAAAAGGAACTACAGGTATGGTTGAGATGGATCCTATGATGAATTCAAGCTGCACTAAAAGCCACCTGGCCATGTGTTGGTGGCCACTAGATAATGCACCACAGCAGACATCAGATCTATCTGCAGTGGACATCCCACCCACCGCTCTCAGAGCAAGCTTTTGGGTTGCCCTGCAGATCTTAACCTTGGCTCTTCGCATACTCTTAATGAGCTGTAGGAATATCCTGGATCCCAAGCTGATTGCAAATATCATTTCCCTCCAGGCAATAGAAAGTTTTGCACTAACTGTGAAGGAAATTGCACAGATGTTACAATCTTTTGGCATGGAGCTGGCAGAGACTGAGCTACCAGAAGATATGTATTCAATCGAGCGCATCCTGGCCCTGCGCACGGAAAAGTATTACCAGCTCAAGGTATGTCTCATCAGCAACTCCACCGTGTGCTTCCAGCACTTGTTTGTACAGGAAGATGGGATTTCTGGGGTTTGACTGCCTGTTTGGTGCCCAGTCTTCCTTCCCTCCCATGCATGTGGATGTGTTGACAGATAAAACACAGCATGATGATTTCTGTATGTTACCCTTACATTTGCCATCCACTCAAGCAAATTACCTTGTCAGCATCCAGGAAACTCTCAGATGCCACCTCCTTGCTGGCTGCAGAAGTTGGTGTCTGTGGTGTGCTCCTCTCATGGGCTTTGCATGTCTCACTAGCAGTAGGGCAGGTGGGAGGCTTCTTTGCCTGTGGGTTCGTGTCCCTGGTGGGATTCCTTCCGCTTCACCTCCATGGCTGGAGGAAACTGCGTGCAAAGATCATCAGCAGGTCTGGAGGGATGGTTTGTCCTCAGGTTCCTCTGCTCTGCTGCAGCTTCCCTGGGGGGACTTAAGGGAACTGCACTGAGAGCATCCAAGGTGAAGGTTTTGTGCGAGTGCATGGTACAGGACATTCATGATGCGATCCATGTCTTCATGTGAGCCTCCACCTTTCATCTTAAACATTTGTGTCTTCACTATTTTAAGATTTTTTTTTCAACTATTTGTGGTTGTGATTACAATTATTATAGGAATTAGCAGAAGATTTGGTGCAGCCAGCTATTGCTGTATCACATTGTTGTCTTTGCTGCTCTTGCATCTTTCTGGGGACAGCACAGGCCTGTCCCCAACCCTCCCTTCACAAACAGTTCCCGTGCTAATAGCCGTGCTGTGCAGCTGAAGAATGCAGTCCTTTGCTTTACAACAGAATTGGTTTGCATAAATCAAAGTGTGTCTATTTACATTTATAATCACTTGTCATTCACCTGACAATGATTTCCCAGAAGGGTGCCTGTAAGAAATACACAAAATGACATCCAAAGTGTGATGTGTATAGGCATAAGTGTACGTACATAGGTTTGGAAAGTATCATTATGGATACTGCCAATAGTTCTTTATTTCTCCTTTGAGAGCTACAGAATAAAACTGCAGCTACATATATTGCAAAGTGACTGAATGACTTAAACTTCAAGCTTAGGACTACAGCTGGAGTGTAGGGGGCAAATATCGACTACACAATGTACTCCTGTACATAAACCCATCAGTAATACACGCTTTCTGCTGTGGAGCGGTAAAACACGTCATGTGTTTTCATTTGCATATAAAGCACAGCAGTGCTCAGTACAGGCATCTGTTGCTTTTAATGCCTTGCCTATTAATTTCAAATATCACAACCACTTGTTGGCTTTTGACTGACATGAAGTCCATTAGCTTTTTTCTTTTGTTTCTTCTAAGACCATGGAAGATGAAAGCAGAGGAGAAACTCTGCACAGATTGTGGTGACAGCAAGACATGGGTTTGTTGTCTCTTTTGTGACAACCCCAAGATTGGTACAGCTGATTCCTGAATTCAGATGATGGGATGATCAGAATAATTTGTGTAGCTGTGATACTGAACAGAAGCTGGTTGCAAATACAATGAAAAAATGACAGGAATTAATTAAACAGAGTGATTAAGAAATTAACCTCTTTGGTGCTCTGAATGGGAAACAATCAATTTAACACCTGTTTGACAGTCAGGCTATTTTGTTCTGTATATAATGAAAAACTTTGAATCAAAAGGAAAACACAGGGCTCTGGAGAATGAGATATAAGACGATGGAATAACAGCCACCTGCAGTATAAAGCATACTGTGTAATTCCTCTTCCCTTTTGAGTCTCCTGGATGTGGTAGTATCAAAAGGAGATGGGGTTTCTGCTATTCTGTCATATTCTGTGGTATTGTAGTGATAGGCACGCAAACCATCAGCAGACACTTTGTGTGAGGGAGAGAAGAAGCTGCTGTGGCTGTGCCTTTCTGCTCTTGGGCTGCTGCCCTGAAGATGCTGTTACGTTTAGGTTGCTGTGAGGTACCTGGAGCAGGCAGATGTTTAAGCAAGACTGTGCCTTCTGAATATTCTCCCTAAAGTGGTTTTGCCATTGATTCGCTCGCAGTAGAAATCTAGCCATCTCCTGGGATAACCTCTTACTCCTCTAGGAGTTGGCTCTCCAGTGGAGACATGCAGAGGTCTTTCCTTCAGCACTTCTTCCAACTCAGTTAACCAACCACATTGTTTTTGTCCTTCCTTCTCATCTCCAAGTTTGGTCTTTTTTTTTTTCTGAAAATAAGTATCTAAATGCGGGTATTTGCTTTGAGGCTGAGCCCAGTACAGGACAAAGCATCTCAACTGATGCTAAAGAACACACCAAGGGGTCTCAGTCCCAGCGCTGTACCACTGTGGGATGTTCTTTCTGCTTTGATGACCTCAATGGAGAAGTGCAGCCTCCAAGCTGCAGAAATACTTGCTTGAATACCTGAACCTGTAGGTAGATATACAAACCTACCTGCTCACCAAGACAGACCCATGGTAGTGTTTTCTTCCTGCCCCTTGAATCGTGTTGTGGCTTGATGGTTTCATGCATGCCGGTTTCCACCCTGCCTGGTGACAGGTCCGTGGTTCAGCCTCTGCCAGCTCTAAGAGCTAACGCAGCATTAAGAGATCTAAAACATCTTTGGGAGTCTTTTGGTCTGATGGGTACTGATGCTTCATTTCATAGAGGGAAACCAAGGCAGGAGAAACATGAAATGACTTATGCTCACCTCACAAAAAGTAGCCTGAATCAGAAATTTTTTGCCTTATGCAGGAAGATATTACCGCAGTCACAAAAGAGGGGAACTTGCTTTTGAGTACTTTTGAAGAGCCTGACTCTGAGGAATGCAGTCAGGACCCACACCGCGAGAGGCCTGGGGACTGGGAAACTGTGAATCGGTGAGTGCACTATGTTCCTAATTTGCCTAATTTATAGGTGGAAACACTCATGTTGTTTACCCGAAGATGTGTTGTTTAGTTCACCTATCAAACAGGTAAAGGCAAAAATGCCAGCGTTTTGCCCCAGACCCATCAAATTGCTGGGTGAGTTCTGTCAAATGACTTTGACTTCCTCTGATTTCCCCCTCACACTGAGACAATGAGGCTGTGCAACTGCAGGGTTCTGCAATGTCTTACTTTCAGGTATTAATTAGATAAATGGAGATAGCAACAACTGCTTCGCACACCAGCTGTAGTGATGATTTCATTAAAACTCTGAGCTCTTCACAAGTCGTATGTACATGTCCATTGACTTGTCCTGAGAGCTTGGGTCCCAGAGACCTGCACAGGTGTTCTCTAGGGCTTGTCCATCTCTTCTTGTCCTCTATTTGCAAATTGCTCCAGTCCTATCCTTTTTTTTCTGTGCTCAAGGTTACTTGGTCAGCTGCATGAGATGGAGACTGCTTTTGATGGCTTCTGGGAAAAACACCAGTTAAAAATGGAGCAATATTTACAACTGTGGAAGTTTGAGCAAAGTTTTCAAGAGGTATGATCAGATGCAGTTCTGTTGGCAGAAGGAAAACTGGAGAGGAAAAGGAGGGGGGAGGAGAGAAGTTTTTATGTTTTTCATTGTGAGAGTATTTAATTTATGCTACTGCTCCTGGAATCTGACAGGGTTAGCTAGCTTGGGGAGACCACTGTGCTTCCTCATTCAGAGCTGATTTAAGTATCGCTGCCCTGCAGTCACATAGGTTTTGCTGATAGAAGCATCTTTGAATTTAGAAATTAGTTCTTGAATGTTAGTTTTATTATTGGATTTAGCAGTCTTAGCTAAAGTGTGATTAATTTTAGTCTGAGAATTATTTTCTGCCTGTGCTTTGTATCCTTTTGCAGCAGTCTTCTTCTTTGTGTCTAGGTCAAGAATGCCATTGAATTTTTAATGGGTCAGCAAGCGGAGCTGTCCGATACTGGCGACAGTGTCGCGCAAGTGAAACAGAGGCTCAAAGACCTGGGTCATTTCGATGGTATGGCTCAGGTGAGATAATCTTTCACAGAAAGAGACACTAATGAAACAAGGGAGACACATTCTGTATTTGGGGTTGAAGGTTTTTTTCTGAAATTATCTGATTCTGTTTAATTCGTTGGTAAGTGGCTGCACAAAAGGATTGATTTCATGTCTTTGCTCTGTGCTGCAACGCTGTGATCACTTTGAAAGCCAGGAACAGGGTATTTAATTATCACAGCTAAAATAAATTGCTGAGCCACCATGAAAATCCAGAACAGATAAATGCCTGAACATAGAGGAGGCGTGGGAGTTAATAAGCTGGAAGAATTATTTATATATTAAGTGCTTTAGCAGTGCTAATAGGCAGAAACGTGTTACCAGGCACATGGAGAGGCAAAAAAGTTGTTATCTTGATGTGTCTGTGGTTTGAACATAACATATGGATGAAGACTAAGAGTGGCAAGAAGAGTGAAGAAAGATGATTCACAGGCGTCCAACTGAGGATGTGACTTCTGTGAAGGAACGTGCTTGGCAAATGGGCCAGGGTTGGTGGAGAAATCACAAGAGTTCTGGATACAACCCCGAGAGGCTTCTTTGAAAATAAGAATCCTAGGAGAAAGGTCTAAATCTTTCTAGCCATTTGGAAGAAATGTTTGTGGAGAGAGGGAGGCAGAGCAAAAGGCCAGACAGCCAGGGTGCAACAGGGGAGGAGTCCCAGCAGAAAGCCAACCCTGGAGTAGACATAGCAGACAAGATAGCATGTCCTTTGCTTCAGGCTTTGCTGCAAAGGCTCTCATTCATTTTCACCGGAAACTTGAACTGCTCAAATTCTCTTTCATGCTTATGAGCATAGTGTGCCTAAACTGGACATCAGCTGCATTTTTTTAGAGTGCAGTTCTTGGAGCACTAATACGTTGCCAGCAGCCATTCACAGCATTGCTAGTTTGGTGAAATACTGTTTTCTTCTTCAGCCTCTTTTTGGATAGCAGAAGGTTTTTTTCCCAGATGATAGGTGCCATTTTATTCTGCATAAGCCACCCATTCTGGCTACTCCTAGTGGCAGTCGTCTCCATTTTTACCTGAAATCTGGTAAGATGAGAAAGTGCATGTTGTTATATGTAGATATCTTGGCATTATTTCAGAAAGCGTGCAATCCATTCCTTTCCTTTCACTGAAGGAGCTGATAGGGAAGGCTCAGGTGGTGATACTACATGGACACCAGTTAGCAGCAAACCATCACTATGCACTCAACTTGATCTGCCAGCAATGCAACGAGCTGCGGCACCATTCTGATGTCTTGTCTGATGAGATCAAAAGGAAGCAGATGCGGCTGCAGAAGACCTTGGATCTTCATACTCGCCTTCAGCAGGTAAGAGTTCAGAGACCGAGTGCCCTGAGAAGTGGATAGTTAGCTTCTGTATGGGGTGATCGTCTCCACTTCCACTGGAAGCATCTGGAATTTGCAGCAGTTCTTGGTAGGAAAGTGTCCCCCAAAGGCTGGAGGAGTGTTTCACCCCTCACTTAGCTGGTTAAATTAGCAAACAGATATCTGCTGGTGCTGTGAATAGTCAACAGAAAGAGGCAGGCATCTCCAGAGGGCAATTCAGAACACCAGAGTTTGGCTGCTGCTGTTGATCCTACTTTCATGCTGCATCCATGTATGAATTATCTTGCAAGGCTTTTCTACCCAGTGCAAAGGAGGTAAGGCTTTCAGAGAAACACCAGCCCTTTTTTTTCTTAGCTATTTATTAAGAATGAACATAACTGACTTTGAAATAAGGTGACAGATTGGTAGATAGGCGCAGCTGCTGTGTGCTAGCATGGAAGTGGAGTCATGTGGCTTCAGAGCTCTTTGATATCTTAATCACCATCAAATATTCATTTAGGGAAATTCACGCTAATTAGGCCAGAAGGGACATGGCTGTAATATGCTCGAGGCCATTAAGAGAAGCAGCGAAGTTGGACACTGTTCAATTTCATTGTTTGGGGGGACTAGAGAACTTGGTTGTTCTTTCTTGTGTGCTCCACTTCAATGTTGCACTGATCTGTGGGGATGGATATTTCCTCAGCAGCCTCTCAGTTGCAGGGCAGTGTCCTCTCCTGAACTCCTTGCAGTCCTGGTTGGTGCTAGTGGTCTAGCCCATGGCTTCTGCTGGAGCACATTGTGGTCTTGCTCCCCAGTGTCTCCCTTACCATTGACAGTACTGGAGGTCCTCTGTTGTTCTTGGCTACAGTATCTTCTCATGCCTGTGCACACTATAGCATGTGAGTGCCAGTGAACCACAGCCTGGCATTCACCTATAATCTGTGTGCATTAAATGTCAAACTTTAAACTGCAATTTAAAATCCTTATTTTTTTTAAAACATCTATGCAATTATTTTGATCATTCCTCACAGTTCAGGTCTTTATCTCAGGAAGCCTACCTGTCTTGTTGTAAAAACCCTGTAGTGATCCCCTTCAGCTTTCTGAGTTGGATAAATAAAGATTTGCTTATCATTTGGCTCAGCTGTGCAGTAAATAGTCCTTCTGTATTGGTTATGTCACTGGTTTAATCCAGGTACAAGTGGGAGCACAACTTGGCTGAGTATGTTGAGGACTGCAGTCACCCTCCAGAAAAAATGTGGCCTTTCTGCTTTCTAATCAAAATGCAGTAGCTGCTGAGGTCTTTAGGAGTACTAATTAGCTCCATGTTGAAAATGCAATCCCGTAAATGATATTCCTCATGGGAGTCTTGATTTAGTAGGGGTTTCGCTCATGGTCTCGCTCTCTGTGTTTGCACCGTGCTGTTACCAGGCTCTGCAGTGCTGTGATGAAGGTGCCTACCTGCTTGCCAACCAGCAGATGGATAAGTGCCAGTCTAAAGAAGGCGCTCAGAAGGCTCTGCAGGACATAGAAAGATTCCTTGAAAGCTCTTCAGCCTACTTAAACTATGATCCCCAAACCTTGCAGTATGATTTTGAGTCTGTCTTAACATCTGAACTGAAGGTAAGCAACCCCTCTGCTTCCTTGTTACACAAGTCAAAAGCAAGATTGGACCCTATTGTGTTGTTGTCAGCTTTGTAGTCCTCTCATTTGAGTCAAAATGCACAGTAATGGTAGTTATTTGACCACAGGAGTCTTTTTCACTCTCTACAGTGCCAGATACAGTCAGTGCATGTCAAGCTTGAAAATGTTCGGAGCATGTTTGAGAATCGGCAATCTTGCTTCAAGAAGCTCTTGGATAAGCACGTACGGCCTGTCCAGTTAGTAGCCCCTCGGCCAGAAAATCCACCAAGATCAAAATCACCATTATTCTCTCCTAAACATGGTAAAATATTTTAAGTTTCTGGTATTTTCCGATGATAATATTGCTTTGAGGCAGGAAGAGTAAGGCTAAGGGTGGTTTTGAGAAATTAACTAGACTTTGCTGTCTGCTGATTTGTTGTGTAAGGCTAAATGTACATGAAACGATTTATTATCCTTCCAATTTTTGTGCCTAGCTTCCCATATCTGTGGGAAGAATGGGGCTAGTTTTTTGGTATTTATTTTCACTTCCTACTCAGTGAAAAAAGACAGCTGTGAAGAGTGTGTTCTTCCAATTCTGCTTTATGAGCATCCTACTGGGCTGGAAACTGGTGAATTAGTACTACAGGGAAAAACGTCAAGGTTTATAAATTTATTAGCATACCTGTTCTCTGCAACAGTCTCTGTAACTGTCTTGAGCTGGAACTGACATAAAATCAGACTGATGTTTGCAAAGCAACTTGGAGAAATGGGGAGCTCAGATCTCATGAAAGAAAGGAGAAGCTGGCTGCTCAACTCCCTTTGATTCCTTGAGGCTGTCTTCCTTAAATCCCAATTGTGGAAAAATTAATGCCCCTAAAGGTACAAATGCTGGTTGAACTGAGGTCACCGGATGTTCTGCCTTGATTTTGGTAATGGGATGTGGCACAATGTTAGCTTTAAATACTAACATTAAAACTTCCATTCTTGGCAGCCTTGTATGTGTCAGAATTAAAAGTATTCCAAAGTATCATTCATGTGTTTTAAACGAGGGAGATGCTAAACTATCTGGGAATACTCAGTTCCATGATCTGACTGCATAAAACAATTAAACATTTGTGTTTTTACACAAAAATTTTATGATAAATTAATGAATATTGGTTATGGTAAATTGTAGCAAGAGTCATACAAACAGTTAAAAGGGATGGACTGATACAAATAGCCAGGCTAGTGAAGGGATGGGAGTGTAGCTAGATGCAGTGAAAGGATCTAAGCTGCTCAAGATGCACGCCAGTAGAGCAAATAAATCCAAAATTTCCTTTTCCCCAGCCCAATGCCACCTTCACTGCCCACACTGCCCTCTAAACCCCTTTCCTCAATCAGGAAAGAAGCTGAGTCCATTTTACTTAATGTAACTTTTTGCAGCTTTCTAGAAACAGGAAAGCGTTCAGGAGGAATTATTGACTGGAAGGGTAGAGGTAATTGGGTGGTCACTTCCGTGGGATGTTGTGAGACCATCATCAGTCAGCTGGACTTATTTCATGCCTTTATGGGATGCACGTTTTTCTGGCAAAGGCACTCAGTTGCCTACAAAGCACGGGTATCATCTATTAATCCTCTCCATGAAGGAGACGATCAGCTGTGTTGAAATGAGCAAAGCCCGCAAGCAGGGGAAGACAAAAGGCTCCTCTTTGGGTAGATCACGCCGAGAGAGCTTTTTAATGGGGCCTCTGTTTGACACAAAACATCAAAATGCTGCAGTCCTGCTGGTGTGATGTGCAGTGTCAAAGACACATGCTGGGCTCCACCTGGAGTGCTTTGAGATGGATGGGTTTTATGGCGTGGATTGAAACCAAACCACATCTGAGCACATTGCTTTTGTCTTCTTTTTCTTCCTTTCTTCCCCCCCCCCTTATTTTTCTGTCTGAAGACAGACACTTCCCTTTCATCTTTGCCGTGGTTTTGAAGCCTGTCTGATAAATGTGGTTCTAAATTTGAAACCACTTTTCTGGGGAAGAAAGAGTAAATTGATCCTGTCCTGAGCCACAAAGTGTAGTGAGATGTGCAGGAGCATTACAGCAGGGTGTGATGGGGCCTGAGTGCTGGAGTGAAGTCACTCTCGCCACAGAACACCAAACTGCAGCTGGTGACCGTCTCCCGTTTAACTTCCTATCCCTGTTTGCTTCCACCCAGTGGAAATCTGCCAGTAGGACCATGGGCAAGTCCTCACTTCTTTTGGGTGTTCCTGTCCATGATGGGTCACACCCCGTGCATGCCTCTCATCTGCTCCCCAACATCCAGATCTCTCTCCTTCCTCATTCGGGGTGTTTACAAGCAGAGGTTTAAGGCCCCATTGGTGTGATAATGCATAATAGCTTCATCTTGCAGCCGCCCCATCTGAAGGTGGGGCGCCTGCTCTCCACGTGGGTTTACAACTCTCTACATCCCTTTTTTTCCCCTACATCTTCTGCTTTGCAAGAGGTGGCCCTTTCAGTGTCAGCACTGTTCAAACCTTTGATCTAGCTATGGCTGCAGTTGTATTCGTATAAGCTGTGATACCTTTTTTCACCCTAATGGAAAGATAGTTCATTGATCTACTTTGTGTATTTTAATTTGCAAATTAAATTTAATTAAAATTTTTTAAATTAAATTTCTTGTATTTATAAATAAGGTAACTATTGCACATCAGAATATGTTTACTTTTGGTGCCTCACAGAATTTGCTGCAGCTGCTGGGGCTGCAGGTTGACACGTGGAGCTGTCACTGAGGCTGGAGCCAGTGCGATGCTGGAGAAATTCATTATTGCCATTCAAGTTGAGGGAAAGAACTTCTTTGATGAAGAATTGTCATATTGACTTTTCAGGAGCCAGATGTATTTGAAAGATGCTGTGTAGGTCATTGGGGAGATTGATATTTTATTTTTAAGCTTCCAATTTATCTTTGTAACCCAAAGTATTACAAATTGTAGTTATTGATATTATCAAAAAATTCTTCCAAGATGGAGAAACAGTTTATATCAGCTGAGCATCTTGCCCCCCCCAAAAGGACTTTAAAACAGTATCCCAGTAGGTGATGTTCCTTTTAGTAGTATATTTTATTTGATTTGTATTCTGTCATTTGCACAGTCTTCACAGACTTTGTTAGGTTTTGATTACAGGATTCACTACATGGACATTTTCCTTTCCTCATTACTTTTTACTTTATTGCCTTTATGATGATCTGTGTGAGTTGTGTTATTTGGTATTCAGTATTGTTTGAGACACCCTTTATTTTGTCAGTTTGTCTATAGTATTAGCTAACTAATTATTCATTCTTAAAACATATCCCATTTTACTTTGTGACTTAATAGTTTCTGACTCAACCATTCTCTTCTCTCTAGATGTACGTTACATAATCATGTTTTTTTCTACCAAGGTGTGGATTTCAATTCCAGTTTGAAATTTTCATTTGATCTCTCTCTCCCTGGGAAGAAAACATCAAGAAAGACTCCAAGTTCTCGCAAGGTAAAAATTATTCATGAAACCTGAATGAGTTTTATACACTGAAAAAATGAAACCCTTCTAAAAATGGTTGTGCTTAGACTTTGGATTTGAAGGTGTTTTTGTTTCTTAAAAAAACAACCAAACAAAACCAAACCATCCTTTCACACACATCTCTGTGATTTAGTTGGATTAGTCCAATGCCTGAAATCTATCTTGAATTGTTTTTCCAAGTCACAGATATTGATTTCCTGTGTATTATTCCCTGAACTTGTTCTTTGCATAACAAGTGATATCTATGAGGAAAACTCCACATCCTCAGGTATTTCCCTTGTGGAAACCGTTCTCTGGTCTCTGCACTAATGAATTATGTTACCAGTATTTTCGGATTTTCTGTAGCAGAGTAATTCCTGGGAATATTTGGTTACCCATTATGCACTATGCCCTTTTAAAGTGTCACAAAGGACTTCTTAAAAGGAAGCATATTTCATCCTTCTCCAAAGAATTCCCATACCAACATCAGTGACTGGGCTCATCCTGCCTCTGCTGTGAGCTCCCTACACCTCTTCCCAGTGCATCCTTTTTCTCTTCCAGATCGAAGTAATGCACGACTATCAGGAAAAACGGAATTCCTTGCAGTCTTTTATTTCAGACAGTGATGACAACTTAGATATACTAAAAGGGTAAGCTTTCACCCTATCTACGTCACTCAAAATGATGTTTATTTCTGGGCAGTCCTTGCCCCATCCTTGTATTCCTCCAGCCTGACCTGGGTGTCATCTCTTGCATTTTTAGCTGTTTAATGTTGGTTGCTAATGAGATTGCACTATGTTTTGGGCTGGTTCAACAGCAGTGGTTACCTGTGGGGTTTTTTTAACAGACATAGTAATAATATACTTGTATTTTTTTCATTATTTTAGCCATGTCATAAATGAGCTTATAGAAACTGAGAGAGTGTACGTAGAGGAACTCTTCACTGTTTTGACGGTGAGTGACTTCTTCAGGTTGCTCCTTACTGCTCCTCGGTGGCTTGTACAAAAGGGCATCTGCCACTCTCTTAAACTAAGGAGAAATGTGGTGGGGCAGGTTTCAACCAAACTGTCAGATCCCAAGCTAGTCATAAATTTTCAAGTTTTCTCCCTAGCATTTCTTTCTTGGAGGCATCTGCAGGAACAGTTGGTGTCAGGATGAGCTTTTCATCTAGAATGAGGGAGAAGCCTTCTGTTTGTACACAAAGGCACTGGTAATTATTTTTATCAGCTTCTGGAAAAATGTACAAAAAGCTGGTATGTTTAACTGTTCCCTAATTTCTTTTACCTTTCGGAGACAAAAGAAAGAACCTTGTCTTTTATCCTTGGAAGGATTCTCTCTCAATACTGTGAAGTTTGTGAACACATAAAGCACATTTATTTGGTAACCCGATTATAATTGCTCATGCTGCTATTTTACTCTTCTACTTTATTCCAAAATAGCTTGCTGATGGCCAAAGCAAGTTGGCTGTTAAATACCTCTTCCTCCTTACATTTCTTTCACCCAGGAGCAACCAGGATATAAATCTGTTGGACTGCAGGCAGTTACATGTAATTGCCCTGCACTGATTGGTTTTATTATTAAACCATACTCTTTATGATAAAGCAGTTGGCAAGTATGCAGATTTATTAATCTACATATCAAGTCTAGATAGAGAAAAATGTACAGATAGACTTGAGTTTCCTGAAAATAGTATTTCCTTTAATGAGGGAAGCCTGCTTTCAGTGGTTAAATATAAATGAATAATTGTTCAGGTACTTATCTGCTACTGCATCCTTAATCAACTACAGAATGCCTGCTTAGTGCAAGGAATACTGATTCCAACTATAGTAAGTGTGAGAGATTATTTTGGAAAGCCAATGAAGATACACCACACATGAAATAGATTTTTACAAACATTTTTTGCTACTCAAGTTAAAAAGACCTCAATTCTGTACAATACTTGGTGACTAGTGTGGTCATCCTGAGCTGTGGCTAATGCCCTTCTTGATGTCTTCTTTGCAGCAACAGTCCTGGCCTCTGACTGTGCCTTCTCACTACAATTAGGTTGTTTACCACATCTGGTTAATGTTTTTTGCGTTGTTGCAGTGGTTTGATGTTACTGAGGGGAGATTTGCATTATTTCATAGTTTCACCCAACAATTTGTAGTGCAGTGATGTCCCTTCAAACTCCTCCCTGTTGGGAGGCTGTGATTTCAAGAGGCAAGTGAAGTCACAGGGGACAGAAACGCTGAAGTATCGAGGAGAGTGAGACCCTGGTGCTCAGCAAGTCTTGTACAAGAGCAAAAAGCGCATTGATTTTGGTATTCGATCTCAGGCTGTCTCTGCTTTGTAACAAGTCTCCTCATGCACCAGTTCTTGTGAGGCTGTGTGTAACTACATACTGCATGCAAACACCTTGTACTCCTTTATCCCACGGTCATAGCAGCAGATGTGTTTAACCCAAGCAAGTTTTCCCCTGGGACCTCTTTTGCAATCAGGCCATAGCAAGGAGAAAGTGGCTGCTATTTACCTTTGAATAGAGAGCATCTCAGCACTGCTGGCCAGCCCCCACATGGCAGGGACTGAAAGGCAGGGTTTAGGGACAAAAATAAGGAAATAAAAGGAATATTATACTTTGAAACAAGCAGATTGTATTGAAGTCTTAGTGATGAACTCGTTTTCCATCCCGCAGGGCTACCGAGCTGAGATGGATAACCCTGCCATGCTCATCCTGATGCCTCCCATCCTGCGCAACAGGAAGGATGTCCTCTTCGGAAACATGCCCGAGATATACGACTTCCACAACAAGTATGATGCTGGCTCTATTCTCCATTCTATCAGACTGATTTTTTTATAATGATTAAATACCCAAACTGTACCTTGCTCACTGCTGCATTTTGTCTCTTCTTCCATCTCTTGCAGAATTTTCCTGCACAGTCTGGAAAGCTGCCTGGGAGCACCCGAGAGAGTGGGATTTTGTTTCCTAGACAGGGTGGGTGACTCATTTTCACATATCAAGCAGACATGAAGGCCAATGTTTCTCCTGATTTGTCGCACTCTGCAACATCTCAGTTATGTCAGCTGAGTAAGATTCTTCTGATATGCAATACCAACAGCAATGCAGGGAGTGTAGGTGCATGCCCAGCAGCAAATCAGGGAGAGCAGCAGTTGTGACTACACCTTGGTCTGCTGTGATTCCCAGCAGTGTTTTTTTCACCCAAACTCTGTGGCATATAGATATTAAAGTTAGCAGCAGTGATAAAAGCAAATTTTTTTGTTGTTTGCATTATTTGGCTGCCCAGCAGGTTTCTGTGTATGTGTGTGACTTGCCTTTTGACTTCCCTTACAGCGAGAGGATTTCCAGATGTATGAGAAGTACTGCCAGAACAAGCCCCGGTCGGAGTCCCTGTGGAGGCAGTGCTCCGAAAGCACCTTCTTCCAGGTGAGCTGTTTGTTCCTACCAAGGCAGGCATCATCCTGGGACACTTACTTGTCCTAAATATGCTCCTCAGCACTCCACAGTTTTGTAACATATTCTGTTTACCGTTGCATGGAAGCCTTACAAAAATAGCAGTTGGAGTTTCTTGTTCACAAGGAGTTTAAAGCAGATCCATTCCTTATTTAATTTTATGTGTTTTTGTAAAATTTTTTTAGTTATAGGCACCATGTGACATTTTTACATCAAATCTTCAAAGTCATCAAATCATACTAGTCATGTTCTTGGAATAGGTACTTATAGTTTGTGGAGAACTTAATTAATCTGAATTTTTTGTTCCAGGAATGCCAAAGAAAATTAGAGCACAAGCTTGGGCTGGATTCCTATTTGCTCAAACCAGTGCAGCGCCTGACAAAATACCAGTTACTTCTGAAGGTATTTCACATCCTGCTATGAAAGGACATCAGGAGATAGATTTATTTTCCACTTAGTTTTATTTTTCAATTAAAGGTTACCTGTAAATCAATACCAAGCTTTAGATCACATATTGCTTGTCTTGGCCCTCCATAGTGACTTTCAGTGAAGATGTAAAATTCACATACCTGAAAAATGAACAAGTGCTTTTAACGAGACGATTTTTAAGGGAAGAAAGATGTTTGAATCTGTTCAGAGGTGCAAGATGACAGAAGCACTGCTAAGGAAACTGAGCTAGAGATGATCGCAAGACTATGATGAACGCAGTAAATTACATTGGTGCATCTCTTTTTCTCCTCAGGTTGTTACAGTACCTATAATCTTTAATGCATTTATTCTTGACTCCCCCGACTGAGGCAGGGCAGTGCTGTTATTCCCACTCTGTAAAGCAGGAATAGCACAAGGGTAGTGGCTTCTGGTGTCTTGAGTGAGAGACAGGTACACATGAAGGAGATCTGAAATGAAAGTGGGTTTGTATCAATGGCATAATTCCATAATCTATCTTCCACTTCTTGACTTGAAGGCTCTGGATTCTATAAATTCTATTTGTTGTGTCTGCCAGTCTGAAGATGATCTGCTGCTACAACCTCATTTGAAGGCATGTATGACGTATTGGCAGCTGATGAAAAACCTGAGCCCTATTTCACATTCCTTACCAAGCAGAAAAACACAACACAAAGAACTCATTCGAGTGCTATGCCACTCTAGAACCTGACACTGTCCTTAGGGAAATCCAGAGAAAATGGGCCATGCTTCAGTGGCCTGTTCAGCACCTCATACTGACTGTGGTTTAGAGTGACTCTTTTTTCCAGTAACATGAAAAAACAAAGTCAGGCAGTGTAGGTTGCTCTTGGTCATTGGAAACTTTGGGTGAGATGGAAAAGTTTGCTTTGTTCAAGTGTAAACACGTGCTCTTCCATTTCTATTTTCAGGAGCTGCTAAAGTACAGCACAAGCTGTGATGGAGTTCAGGAACTTCAAGAAGCTCTGGTTGCAATGTTGGATTTGCTAAAGTCAGTCAATGACTCTATGCATCAGATTTCAATAACAGGATATGATGTGAGTAGGTTTGGGTAATCAGAGACCTTGCACAAGGCCGGATGATGCATTGGGAATGGATGGTGTCCCAGAATGTATGAGCTAAAAACTATACTAGAACAGCTACAAAGTGAATGGGTTCAGGAAGCTCCTACAAGTGAAAGTCTTCCATCTGATTTCAGAATTTGGGAAAATATCTGCATCCAAAGGACATATCTGAAGTCCCACACTTGCCACCTTGTGGTTCTCGAGAGTATTTTTTCCAGCATGCACCTTAGTTATTTCATGGTTCATCTTGTAATTTACCTTGGATGTCTTCATAGCATTTCTCGTTCAACATTTAACTAAATACTCTCTGAGGCTGAATTTGATTCTTGCTCATTGAAGTGGTTGTCTTTCCTAGGGATTCAGGGGAGGGCAAGGGTATGGCTTTCTAAGCTGCTGATCCCGGTCCTGGCCTCCTTGAGAAGTCCATCCTTCAAGACCTCAGTTCAGGCTTAAATCTCACCTGCCACTGAAGCAGCCAGAGCCCTTGACCTGGACTTCCATAGGAGCTGGATAATTTTCCTGTCTTCCCAGTTCATCCAGTTACTGACTTCTATCCCTTCACATAGACTAGCTGCAGCCCTTCGTCCACTGCTTCCCTCCTGGCACCATGCCACCACTCCCAAAAGATCATCTGATCCTTCCAGGAAGACCTATTCTTAGAGTGATGAGGCTTGGAACAGGGCTGACCCCATCACCCATCATTGTTTGGAAAGTCCTCTTACATTTTAATTAACTTCTTTTTCTTTCTTGTTTTTTTTTTTTATTCATCATACTCTCACCAGGGTGACCTGAGCGAACTGGGGAAAGTATTGATGCAAGGATCTTTCAGTGTTTGGACAGGACACCGTAAAGGTCCAACAAAAATGAAGGATCTTGCCAGGTTCAAGCCAATGCAGAGGCATCTGTTCCTGTATGAGAAAGCCTTGGTCTTCTGCAAGAAGCGAGAGGAGCATGGAGATGGATATGACAAAACCTCATCTTACAGTTTTAAGCATTTCTTGAAAGTAAGGACTTTTTAGTTGGGGCCATTTATATGTTGTAAACAAATAACTCTGCAGACCCAGACATTATTTTTTCTCTAACACAGTGGCTTGTTTTCTGCTGTTAGGGGTTGTAATGCCCCATATAGAAGTGCTATGGCCATGAAAGGCTTTTGGTTGTAATAAGCTATGAGGACCCCATGGCTGAATCAGCAGCTGGGAGAGCCTGTGGACTCAGAGTCACATAGGTGATGGCATCTGCCAGGGAAACAGTGCTGTGGACAAGTGCCAAGGATGAGAAAGGGCCTTCCCTACTCTCTTAGTCTGTTTTCCAGTAGAGGAGGTGAGGACGTGAAACTAGGGAAGCCTTTTGCATCTTTCCCCAGCCAACCTGGCAGAGGAAGGGAGCTCCTCACACCCCTGGTCATCACCTTGGGCTGGGATCTGGCTGGTGTGTAGCCCGGAGGAGCCTGGCTGCTCCTGAGCCCTGTTTCCCAGCCAGAAGGATGCAGAGATAACTCTTCTTCCTCTCTCATTGCCTTTCTCCTTTGGCAGGCTCTAACTGCAGCTAAAAGTACAATTATGAAGTGAAGAGAGTAGCCTGTGGCAAAATATGAGGGACATAAACAACTGTCCCAAGCCTACAAATGCTGACTATTATCAATAAAAATCCCAAACTGCTTCTCTAATAGAGACCTTCTGGCATGCTGCATGTAATGAGCACTTCTAACATCAGCATTTTGTCCCAGTGCTCAGGCTTGTTTTTCTTGACAAATAAAATCTCGATGGGGATATATCTTAAAACGGAAAAAAAGTAGGCACTTGGCAGCTGAGCCTTCAGGCCCAGCTGCTGCAGGTCCCTGATCTCAGCAGGGCCCCGGGAGGGAGATGCTACGAGCAGTCAGAAAGCCGTGCAATAGCAGATAAGTCTGTTCAGCTCCAGTGCACGTTACAAATTGTGTATTAAAAGCAAATCCCAAGCCATATGTTTAGATACTTAAATGTTTTTCCCAAACAGCATAATTTTCTTTCTGGAGAGCTTCTTTTCCCTGTAGCACTCATTTTACCATACGTGCTTTTGAAAGAACTGAAGAGGTGGCAGGAGGAAAGTCTTCTCGGAGGAGTCCAGGCAACATGGCCAGGGTTTTTGTTTGCCTCGAGAAGGCTCATTTTCCAGTTGTTTGTGTTGTCACAGTGAGAGGTTGGGGTTAGAAGATCCATGGATGCTGCAGAATTACATCCTCAGACATTCATTTTCAGAATTGTCCTGAGGGTGAAATCTTGTTTCTGGAGTTTGATATTTGTTTGATTCATGATAATATCAGGAAATTATTTTTTCTTTGCAAGAATGTTTTCTGAGGATTCAGAATTAAAGCGAGCTGTTGGATAGAGGCTGTGTAACTGGGTTTCTGTAAAACAAACAAAAGAATCCCTCAGGGTAACGTTTTACACACTATGCAAAATATCCAGTGGTAAATAACCTCTTCAGCTGAGAATCAGTTACTTAGAGGATGCAGGTTCATAACTCACTGCAATGCCGAGTAAATCAGTCAGCCTCGGACGCCGTGGAAGGCGCTGCAGATCAACACCATCTCCAAGCTTTACACCAACCCACCTCAGTCTGCATTGCAGTGAACCAACAGCTGGGGGACAGTAAATCCTGTCAAGGAGAGCAAGCAGAATTTCAAATCCACCAACATGAATGATAAATATGTCTATTCTTGGCCCTTTTCTTTGCATCCTCGTAGTAGATCATCTAAAATTTATAATATCTTGATGCCTGGGCAGTTTTGTAGGAGCCTCCATATAAATCTCCACACTAAACAAGATGCACAGAGCTGGAAATAGCAGCCACTGGATGAGGTGCTCTCTAGGTTGTGTTTTGAACATATTTCATAAATTTTTTTAAAAGTTTAAAGTTTTTTAAGTTTTCATAAAATCAGAATGGAGACTGATCCAGCTTTCTAAGGCATCGTGGCACTGTACTGCTCAGGATAGACATGTTCAAAATGTTCAGGACTGCACTGCAGATTTTAACCTATGCATTTTGAAATGCCAGTAAAACTGCAAGTGTGGGAATGGTCACTGGCTTCCATTGCCTTCTTGCAAGCTCAGTCCTACTCACTGCAGATCTCTGGACTTGTCAAACGTGACTGTACAGGACCAAGTTGAGAGAGGGATGCAAAGAGAGGTTGGGCAATACTGAGTGCTGTTCAATGATGAACTTTTCTGCATCTGGAAGCAAATGCTTCCTCCAAAGATCAGAATAACTCTGCTGTTTATGGCAGGGAAAAAATGAGCTGCTCATTCAGGTGGGTCATGTTGTACAGATCCTGAATTATTTGGACCTTTGGTATTTCCATCCAAATTATCAAAAGTGGTCTGTGATAACGGGTACTTAGGTACCTCAGAATTCAGCCATGTCTAGTCTCAAATCTGCGTGCCTCCTGAAAGCCAGGTTTATGGCAGCTCATGCTGTGTGTCCAAAAATTAACTTCTCTTTTGGAGAACTTGGGATGATATCTCATCTACAGGAATGGCCATTGAAATGAAGTTCCGAAAGGAACTAAGGGCTTCACAAATTAGTTTTAAACATCACTGAGAAAATGAAACACAAAATTTAGCAAGTAAATAAAGAATAATATGGCAGAAATAATGTATGTAGAAAAATGATGTACCATGCATTTATAAAGCTTCGTGTGCCTCACCTGAGAAATTTTGTTATGAAAGAGAGCTATGAGATGACTTTTCATTTAGTTCCACTGATTCTTGAATGAAAAGTCCCCTAAGGTCCATTGATTGGTTTCAGAAAGCTTTTGCAAATACCGCAAGCTGGTGGGAAATCAAGGGAGGATAAGTCAGATAATGACTTTCAGTTGCTAGTGAAATTAAAGCTGATGAAATGTGTTAAATTGAGTGAAAACAGGTTTGTTTAACATGCTGCAAAAAGTCTGGATTCATAGGGAAGAGGGAGAGATTTGTAGTATGTTTAATTCTTTGGTTCTTTTGGATTTGCAGATGAATGCAGTTGGAATAACTGAGAATGTGAAGGGAGATCATCGGAAATTTGAAATCTGGTATAGTGGGAGAGAAGAGGTCTATGTTGTGCAGGTTTGTACCTTAAAAAATCTGGATATTTGTATATCCTCATAACAGTGTTAAGGAAGTATCTCCCATTGACCTTTACGGGATTACCAGACATTTAATGTGCATTTCTTCTTCCTCTTGGCCATGCCAGCATTCACAGAGCTGTCCCAATGGCTCATCCAGGGTGTCCAGTCCAAAACTGTAAAAGTCATTTTAAAGTGGAGGCAGAATTACTCCATGGAAATGCAGCCTTTGCAGATGAAAACACAAATAGACCAGCAAATGAAAAAAATGATTTTACAATGCTGAGTAACTTCAGTGAACCGAGGTGGGAAATGGGCCACATGTGCTCCTTTACAGTTAGACATCAGAACTGCTCCCAGAGCACAGGCTTAGCCTCCATGGTGCTGTTCCCAGTAGTCTTTTGACTCATCTACAAAACAGTAGCCCAATTGATCTGATTCCTTCTTGATGTTTTCCCTTTGTAGCATTTTGACTGGAAAATTATGGAGGTAAAATGTTTTTCTAATGGAGTGTTCACAGGAGCAGAGTGTTTTAATAGGTCCTCTGCCCAGCTTTTTTTCTTCGTGTTACAACACAATAGCCAACTTAAATTCAGAAAGCAGATGTGTGTTGCAGAGTATAAGTACATTCAAAATGTAGATTTGGCCCTTTGGGTATTTTGTAAAAGAGATAAGATGCACGCACACATGTGCTTTTGCCTGCACTCCTTGTGTTGTAGTGATGGCTCCACAGTTTCCACTGTGTTTTGCCTGGGTGTTGTGGGGATCATCAATTTTAAAAGATCAAAAATGTTTAAAATTTAGTGGTGGCTTTCGATAAATGAAGATTTCAGATAATTCCAGCAGAGAAAAGTAGGATTTTATTCATATGTTATAATGGATGATTCTTAATTCAAAATTCAGATGATTTTCCCTCCTTCCAGGCCCAAACAGTAGATCTGAAGATGGCATGGTTGAATGAAATAAGAAAAATTTTGTTCAAGCAGCAGGAGCTTATAAAAGGTATTTTTGACCATTTTTTCTGTGACACTCCACTCTGCAGCAGAACCTTTCTTATTTTCACTTCGCTAATCTTCAAACCACTAATTCTCACCAGAGAACTGATTTTTAGAAGAAGCCTAATAGCAAAATACTAGAGTGGGGTCTTACCTTACAGGAAAATAACATAACTTAGAGCAGTAAAAGCCAGGAGCTTACATGAAAATGAATTACAGAAGTACTTTTTTTTATCATTACCTTGAGGATTATGTCAAATTTGTTATCATAGGCTTAATTCAACAAGATACATAGCAGATGCCTAGTTTTAAGCGTATTAGAGTCTTTGGTAGCATGCTAACTGTTGGATTTGTGTTAACATACCATCTTAATCATAACTAAGTCTGTGCTTTGCAATAGTCCCTAGGTCTGGTTTTCTCTAAACAGAAATAATTAGCATTGTACAAAAGGTCTAACTTAAAATAATGCTTCAAGTTTGACGGTTACTAATTTAAAAAAAAGGATTTTAAGCTGATGTTTGACCTCCCTGCAGTAGAGAAGCAGCAGCCCAGCTCGTGCACGGACCAGCTCCCCCTCTCTTCCCAGCTAAGTGATGGGTGAGTTCCAGGAGCTCTTTCCAGTACCCTCCTGTTTCTGAGCACCCAGTGCCTTCTGGCCGTATCCTGGCTCTGTACTCCTCCTCCCTTCCCGTTTCTGTCTGAGAGCTCTTGGTAAATGGCAGGAGGGATGTGCTGCCATCCGTCCTTCCGTGGCAGTGGTCTGGGGCTCCCTCACGCGCTCTCCTTGCAGCTCCTCTGCAAATGGAGACAAAGCTCCAAGACAGTGCTCAAATTCGGGGAAAGCGATACTCGTAGACACATCATTTTCCCTCTCCAAAAATTAATACCAGGCACTGAAGTCCTTAGCCTTTATACTAATATACATTAAAAAGTGCCATTATTATTTCTGACCCTGTTTTATAAAACCTCATGAAGTTTGCATTCATTCATCATTCATTCATTCATTGATAAAATAAATCTAAGACTGATTTCTCTTTTTTTTGATGTTTTAAATCATTCAGAAAGCAGCAGAGAGCCTCCATAAGCTCCGAAGAGAACGACTCGGAGCGCACCAGCCCAGTGATGCTGGACAGTGGGCTCTTGTCCCCCCAGAACAAGCCCCACAGAAGTATGGACCCTTCCTCTTCCCTCAGGGAGTGCTTTGTGGGTGCTGGGGTATCCCCAGTCTGAGCTGCACCCTGTCTTGCAGGCTGGCCAGGAATGTCACAGTCCCTGGAAATCTGCGAGGGGCTGGAGGAATGGTCAGGTAACCAGTACCTTTCCAACTGCTCGGACACCGAAGAGGAGGAAATGAACCAGCTGGTTAGTACAATACTCCCAAAGCTCAGGGTGCTGCCATTTTTGGTCATCTCACTTTGTTTTGCATCACTGGATAATTGATGTATCTTGTCCATGTCTCAGATTTTCCATATCTCAATTTGGGGAACGAGGAAGAGTCTCAGACACAGTTTCTTAAAACAATTTTAATTAAGGTAGCTGTTAGGGCACTGTCATGTTCCCTGCAGCAGTCAGAAATAACAGCTGCCTGATGTGAAGTGGAGCTAAACAAGATAATTTTTTCTTACTACTACAGTCTCCTGGAAAATATAAAGCCCTTGCAGACTGCAAGAGAAGAGGATCAGAGGACCTGCTGGTAAAAAACGGGGATGAAATTCAGCTTTTGCATGAAGATGGTGAGGGACAGTGGTAGGTATTTTAGGATTGCTTTGCCTTATCTCTCAGAGCCTGCAAGGCGGTCCTGCACAAGCTCATTTGCCTGGTGATACACTCATTGTGCTTTCTGGTTAAGTTTTAGACTATTCCAAAAAGATGGAAAATTAATTCCCTTGACAAGATGAGGCTATACTCGCTGGCTTGGCTTGGGAACCTTTCCTTGCTATGGGTGTCTGGGTGAGCTGTGTTTTACCAAAATCTTCACAGCCCTTGCTGTCATACTTTTCTGGCTTCAGATGATGCTTCAAGTCAGAGCTCTTTGCCCATCCCAGCTCAGCTTTTGGCTTTGTTCCTCTGGGCTTATTAATAGCAATATTGAGTAATTGCTAGGTATTTTCCTCCCTGAAACTCATACTGTAACACCAGTATGAGTGTTAACTGGTGAATGGCTGTCTTTCCTTTCCAGGTTGGTTTCTGACTATCTGTCATCAACCAGCCTGGGATCTCAGTAGGAGAGAGCACAGTGTTCTAAAGCCTTGTTTGGGATATGGGATGGGGGATATAAGCAAGAGCCTGGATCAGATTTGTGCAGCCACCAGCCCATAAAGGCACAGATGCAAATGCCCTGTGGAGCATTCCTGGCTGATACTTACAGCCCTTGCACTTCAAGGGAAAGCAGAACAGAATAGAACGATTGGACCTACAATGATCATCTAGTCCAACTGCGTTTTGCAAAATTCAGTTTGTTGTTAGCAGAATCAAGATGTTTTACTGAATGCTCACCACTTCTCACACTGTTTTCGGGCAGAGCCAGGCAAAGATTTTTCACACCAAACTTCTGGTTTTTTTAGAGCAGATTTCACTGCATGAGTGAGACAGAGAAATGTCATTTATGAGCATGAGTATTTCCAGCTGCCTACATCTTGGCTTGGATTTACTTATAGTACCCTGACTAAATTCATCCTACCAGTCTAGCCTAGTAGCAGAAGACTGAGAAATGTGATTGAATGTAATTACCTTTGGCACAATCAATAGTCAAGGGAGCAATACTAGCATGTCTGGAGGGTGATGCAGGTCTGGAACAGGATACTTCATGCTCTGGACAGTCCTGTTCCTCTCCATTGACCAGAGAGGGGCCCAAGGCAACTGTGCTCCCGATTTGGGTTTTATAATTAGGTTCCTAAATTTAGGTGGGAATAATACTTTAAATACATGCCTAGCTCCTGTTAAAACACTTCCTTTGTTTAAACAAATTGTTGGTTGCACCAGAAGTTGTGTAGAGTGTGCCCATAACAAACTGATCCTGGGTTGGTTTGTTTCTTTTACTAATACTGTTGTCGTTCAAAGGTTGGTGAAAAACCTAAATAGAAGAAAAGAAGGTTGGATTCCTGTGCACAGTCTGCAGATAGTGATTGGTGACTACAGGTTTCGGAGTGCCAAAGTTGCAGGTATCATATAGCATGGCTAGCAGAAATATTTCATAACTCCAACCAGGTCTTTTAAGCCATTTGCATTACACTTGATGTACTAAATCTGGCTGCAATGCCTCTGCAGGAAAGAAAAGAAAAGAAAGCAGCTACTCCAAAAAGCCTGCAAAAGTAGTCAATTTTTTTGTTTGTTAACACCTTAAGACATTTCTGTGACTTTAGGCACTAGTAAATTAAAACCAAGCATTTAAAAAATGTAGATTTCTTTGCAAGAGCACTGTGTAGAAGATGGAGGAGAAGAGCTGGAGTCTGATCAGGGATTCCCATGAGTGTTTTGCCTACGCGCTGCTGTAGCTCAAACCCCATGTGAATAGGAGTTACCTAGGCAAAATCTCCTCCTGCTGCAAAAGACATCGTGGTCTGACCCCCAGCACTCCCAAGGCAATACTTCATTTCTGCAGCCCCACTTCTGCTCTTGTTGCTGCCTGCTTGTTAATCCATCATTAGAATAAAGTTTATAAACAGGTTACCAGGTTTTGGCAGGAGGCTTCTAGTCTCAATATTTCTCATTTTCTAGCCATAAATGTACATAGAAATAGATGGTGCAGCATAACAGATGACACAAGAAAATGCCTTAAGAGCAGCTTGTTGCCCTTCCCATGTATGCAGCATCACCGCTCCATGTGTTGCCTCATCGCCATTGCTGTCCACTGGAAACGGGAGATCAGGGTTTGTGATGGGAGAAGCTCAGGAAACCCACATAGATTTATTCCACTTAGAATAAAAACCCGGTAATAATACACTAGTTATGATGATATGAAATAAATTTTGCAAGTGTATTTCTTTTAAATATTTATTTTTTGTCAAAATCTATTGTTTTGATAAACATGAAGGAAACCTTCTGAAACGTGTAAAATTTCAGTCGGCTCTTGATGGTTTTCCAGTGTATTTCAGTGAAATCCTTCCTATACAGGAAAGTATTTTTTTGTCCCCTTTGTTTCAGGGAAGTCAGATTTCACAGCTTAGAAGTTTTTTTGACTTTATACAGGGGGTAGCTTGTAGTGGGTTGACAGCACAGCTGAGAGGCTCCCACTTGGCATGCTCCCACCCTGGAGCACCGTGTGCTGTTTTCTCAGCAAGCCTGGTTATCATATCTCATTAGGTCCTGGACCACAGCCTATGCAGGAGGCTTCTTCATCCATAAATGCATCCTGCAAATAGGGTGCTGTCAAACTGGAACTCTTTGCTTTGTCAGTGGTCACATCTCCCAAAACCTAGAGACCTGCAGCTCCAGGCTGCAAAAAAACAAAGTAGTTTAGTACAAAGTAAGGAAACTTTCACAAGGTGAAACTGCAGAAAGTTCCTCCTGTGTCTCTCACCGCTGCCTGGGTGCTTTGCTGTCATGTTGCCAGGGTCTTGTCACAGTACCAGTGCTCTGTTTTCCTGTTGCTGATCACATATGCAGTCTCTAGGCATGATTCTAATTTTACATGCCCTCCAGGCAATATTGTAGGATGTTTTCTTGCTATTTCCTAGAGCTTTTCAGCTCTAGGTGTGTCCTTACAGCCATGGTGTACTTACTTCAAGTCTGAAAAGTGATTTTCAAATAGTACATTTGCATTTAGCAATTCCCTTTCCTCTGTGGACTGGTCATTTTATACTGCAGGTGTCTTTGTAGCTCTGACTGCTCTGACGTGGTCTGGATTGGGCTCCATTTTCTGCTTCCTCAGGAGATGGAGCTGTTGCTCCAGTATAGCAGAGGGAGAATTAGGCAGCCAAACTTACAAAGCAAAGTAGGGGCAGGAGGGAACGTCATAACCCTCACATATTATTAGCTGCTTGTGCTGAAACGCTCTTTTGCACGTGAGCAGGGTAAACTTGATTAAAATGTTGTGGGATCCCCAAGAACTAGAGCATCCTCAGGTCACTTCAGAGCTGGGGGAAAGGCAGTCCTGGCTGCTCATGGGAGTTAGTGCCACTGTTATTGCTCAGCTTCAGGTCCCCACGATAAATAAAAATGTATCTCCAATCATAGAATTTCATAACCAGATTTCATACAAATCTGGGATTTGTTTTCTTTTGTTGGGTTCAGGGTTTTTTTTCAGTGCAAAGCCTTTAGCTAAATAGATGAAATAGTTCCATTATCTTAACGTTTTTTCTTGGATTTACACTGTGGCCATAACAAACCTCCCACCACAGGATGGCTGATACCTGCACGCTTACAAGCTGTTCCTCTCCCCTCCTGCTAATTATTGCAGTCTTGGGTCAATACAAATCATAATGAAATTACAGGGAACTTATTACTGCCCATTTTAGTTTATCAGACGTATGTTTGGTCAATACCCCCCCTTGCTACCATTGCCAGCTGTGCAAATCCACTGCCCTCCTGCACCCAGCCTCCGAGGGAGAGCCTGTGTGCACAGCTGAACTTGCAACATCCAAACAACTCCACAGAAGATTTTTCTTCCTTTCCTCACATGGTTGTATAATTTTCCTTATAGGTGGATGGTTACTATTGGCAAAGCCATGTAACTGTTGGTAAAGCAAGTATTTTTGGTCCACATCTTCTTTTACAAAGGGGTGTAGAGGGGAAGCCTTATTAAACTTTGTGTAAATCTTGGCCTGGATATAAGCCAGGAGGCTTTTTGGGAGGAAGATGCCTGGCTTGGAGGTTAGTTTGAAAACCAGTTTTCCCTCTGGTGTGCCTCTAGCTATAATTTCTGAGATTAGGCCTTGCTGCTTTCTTCTGAATAGATTTATTCTGTCCCCTGTGCAAATGCATGGCAGACATTTTTATGTATGTGCCAAATAAATAGTTTTATGTTGCAGATGTTAATGCACAGATCTCAAAATGGAAAATGCTTGGAAAGAACTCTGCTCAGAAGAAGCAATATTGAAAAAAATAGCTACTGCTCATATTTAGCTGTGTGTTAGGAGTTTAAGCCGCTTGATAAAGCGGTCAGACAATGCCTAGTCAATTGACTTGACTTTTATATGCATTAACAAGGAGATGCAGGATTATCTCTTCATTTCCCTCCTGCAAGACACACAGCTTGGGGAAGGTGAGGGCTGCAATGTTACAATCCCGACTCCTTTTCCACAGTGGGGCAGGAGACACAACATTTCAGCAAGTCCCCTGGTTGCTAATGTGCCAAAGATGATGATTTACAGCACTGACAGCATCTGTGTCAGTGAAGGAAAAGGCATTTCGCCTCTTGGCTGCACTGCAGCACCCACTTCATGGCAAGCAGAGAGCAGGGACAGCAGAAGTGTAACCCAAAGCAGATATGTGACTTGTTTTCACTTCAGTGACACATTGCTCATGTCCAGCAGCACCTCGGCCTCCTCTCTCATCGAGGTTAAGCTCTGTCCCTGCTCATCTTTTCTCTCAGGGGTGGTAAACAAATGCAGGCAAAAGGAAACTTATTGTTCAGTCCTGAATTTTCACATCAAAGCAAAATGGGGCCAAAACATTTTCAGCTTTTTTTCACCTGACCTTTAAAAGCTGGGCAGAGAGAAGAGCAATGTCCCATTTCCACTCACGGCGTGGAGATTGCTTGAGACTGATTTCTTTTAGAGAGAGCATGAAATATTGTAACCTGAATAAAAAAAAGGGATTCAAATGAAAAATGGAAGCAGTTATAAATTCCTTTACTTATGAGATTTAGTATATAAAAGGAATATTGCTACAACTTTCAAGTTCTTTTAAACGGCAAAAAAAGTTTTATGGCAGATTTAACTTGAGCCCAAAGGCAAGGAGTGTGCAGAGCAGGTGTGGGTGGATGCTCTGTGGCAGGGCAGGTGCACGCACCCGCTTGGTTTAGAGAGGACACGAGCTCCTATTCCACACCCCAGATTCTCTCCTAGTTTGTCTTAACACCCCACTTGCCAAATTATCTCTACTAAGCCTTAAGGGGATCCCTTGTCTGTGCTCTTCATGCAATAAAACCAAGCAAGGGTTTCTCCTGCTGGTAGTGCTTGAAGGTCCGAGCTTGCACGTCCTCTGCTCCTGCTGGCCAGGGCGGTGGGGATCAATCCTCTTGACTATGCTGAGCTTCAGGCAACCCTTTACGTGGCTCCCTGGGTCACGTGGGTTGAATCTGCCCGATAAGACTGTCGTACGTGACTGAGCTCTTGCAGGCTGGCACAAGCAGGTGAGCTGAAATGTGCAGGGTTTGTCAAAGTTCTGTTTAAAATGCCACTGCTAGTCTTGCAGATGCAGCACAGCTGTTTGCACTATTACTCATGCACTTTAATGATTGCAGCCACAGGCTTTCATATTTATGCAGGGTCCATTAAAGGTAATGTTGATTTTTTTTTCCTTGGCCTTTGAAATGTAAAGCAGGGTCTCCTTGTACAACTTGCCCTGCCAGCCAGCTTCATGGAACAGCTCTTTTGTAACCATTTAGAGCCTGATAAAATAAGGAGCCTAGAGAAGATATCAGCTGGCCACACTGTGATAATAAAGTGATAGATAATGGAAATAAATCAAACCCCGTGGTCCTGCCTTAGATAAGGCTCTCACTGAAGCCAGTGGGAGTTCAGCTTTTAGGGAGAACTGCAGGAGTGCACTTATTTTTTTCTGTGCTATTCAAATGTTACATGATTACGGGGAACAATGTATTTCTTGGAATAAGATGCTTTAATATTAACATCATTCTTCATTACTTTATAGATGCTGCCCTGTGTAACACAAGAAAGTTTAGTTCCCCTTGAATTAAGGGTGAACTAGTAGCATCCTCTTTTCGATGCTCTGGAAGCTTTCAACTAAGTGTTACAGAGAAATAGCACAATAGTTGGAGTTTTCCTGTACTATTCATCACATTCACAGACCTCCACAGCTTCATCTGCACTGAACGGGACTGGGGTCCTAAACAGCTTCTCATAGTCATAAAGGAAGCCATTCTCTGCTCTTTCTTTTTTTTTCTCCTATGGAAAGTACAATATTTTATTAATTTTACCTGCTGTTTTTCCATGACATCCATCATGTTTCATCAGAGAAGTACACCACAGTTTTCCTGACACTTTGTTTAGATGCTTGAAATTTCTTCTACAGGTTGAAGGCTTTACCTACTTATTAGCTGACAACTGTTGAAGTTGATTGCAAATAAAAGAGTTGAGTTTTGGTAAACCAAAAAAAAAAAAAAAAGAACCAAACAAAGAAGCTCTATGTCCTCTTTAATTGATTTTATGGATGGATTTTCCTTAAATATCTACTTCAGCTGTGTGAATGTAATGTTCTGTAAGAGCATCATCTGGCTGACTTACATGCAAAGATGCAATAATGCTAAAGATCCTCTTTTTGCACTTAGGGTCTGATTCCAGCCCATTGCAGTCAGTCCCATTGATTTCAGTGAGGTTTGGATCAGGTCAAATTGACAACTCAGGGTTGTCACCAATCACTTAGGATCCCAAAGTGTCCCAAGGCTGAAACCTGTATCTAGCAAGTGTTGAAGTTTACATTAAATGTATGTACTTTTGGAACACGTGCCATAAATCAAAGTTAAATGTCTATGTTTGCACTAAGGATGTTCTTGTGATAAGACTGTACTTTTCAGCATCTTTAACAATAATGTATCTATTGAATTTTTGAGAAAGAAAAAAGAATTGCACACTCATAATTTAATTTTGTGTTTCTTTGTGTAGTTTTGCTTTTGTAGAACATAGATACAGGTGGTTTGACTTTTAAGGAGATGTGTGCAAAGAGCATCTGACTTTGTTGAGAGCAGAGTTAATAGTGTGCACGCGGTGGTGAATTTCCTCTGTCCTGTCAAAATGAAATGTTTTGTACCGTGGACTAAAGGGGGACCTTTATGACCTGCCTCTGGTTTGTAAACTGTGGATTCTTAGGCACAGTACCAAGTTGTTAAGTTAAAACATACTGGGGTATTTATTTTTTTGGTGACCGTTTTTGTAGGGAGGAACTGTTGAACTACTTGATGCCTGTGGTGGCCTGGGGAGTTCCCTGCCACGCTGCCACGTGGTGGTGGGCATTTCTCCAGTCTGGGTGGCCAGTATCATGGGTAACCCCCATACACCCTCCAAAATGTGACCAGGCGAGGCTGAACTGAACAACACTGCAAGACCCAGAAAGATCACGGTGTTCTTTAGCCACTGGCAATCGTTAAGCAGAGAGATTTTAAGTCACTGAAGGTTATTTCTGTCTACTTTAAAATTGGTCACAATGCACTTGCTAAGTGGATAAGTAGGAGTCTTCTAAGTTACTGTTGGGGCTGTTTGTAGTGGTAACGATTGTGGTAAGACTACAGATTTGGAGGTTCAACTGTAAATATTTGTCTCAAGCATAGCACACATTGCTTATTAAATGGTTTTAATCTTTTTTGTCTTCCATAGTTTTAAATGTAAGCTTTTTTTTTAATTTATGAGGTTGAAGTTCTGCAAATCTGAATGTACAGTCTGAGATTTTTAACATTTGAAACTTTGCACATGACATGGTATGTTACCCTAAGTATGCTGTTGAACTAGGCTCTTCATGTATACGTTATTATAATTTACAGTAGAGAATTTTCTCTGACTGCAAGTTTAAATGAACTATATTGTACATGTACCTGTAAAAAATGTGTTAAATCTATATTTAAAGATTAAAAACTTGTTAAATAAATACATATGAGAATATGTAATTCTGTCCAGAGACACCTCTGCTATAACTCTAGAGAAAAAAAATAATTCTCATAGTGTTGGCTTTATTTAATTTCTTTGGTACCAATATAACCTTCCTGCATGCATTTTGATTTTGAAATAAGCAGTGGCAGTTGATCCGATTAGCTTCTTGCTGGATATAGTGGCAATGAAATTGGGAGAGGCACCCTAGAGCTTGTACTGATGTCTGAAGTAGCAGCTATTAAAATCCTGCACTGTCTCGGGGGGTCTCTGTCACCAACATCCCCTGCGTCCAGCACCAAGCAGCGCTGCCAGGAGGGACCTCCAGGCTGGTGGCACAGGGACTGTGCAGGCGTCAGCAACCCTTTTGCAGGTGGTGGTGGGGGAGAGGTGGATTTGGGGGCTCATCTCACTAGGTGGGAGGGAGGAGACTCTTGTCACTGGGGTTCTGCCTGTGGGGATGTGCCGTGGTGCCGTGCGCAGTGCCTGCAGCTTGGTAAAACCTGCGTGTGAGCTGCTCGTGCCAGACACCGCAGGGTGCAGTACCTGAAGGCCTCACTCTTCCCCCGTGCACCCCTGCAGTTCTCCCTGAGAGGAGATACGAGATGGTATGACTGATCAGAGGTAAATTAAACCCTTTGCCAGAATGCCAGCTCCCCTTTCCTGTGCCTTGGTGCCAGTGCTCACCCCAGGCATGGGGCAGGCACCTCCCAGCCAGGTTTTTCTCACCCACTCAGACCAGACATTGGGGTGTCCTGTGCTGCCTGTGCTCGAGGGGCAGCCCCCAAGCTTGTTTGGGGAGGGCAATGCACTGCCCCAATCACCAGCAGCAGCATCCATGGCTCCAGTCTCTAATATAACACGATTAATAGAGACAAGGACAGGTAAGGAGCACTGAGCTGTTCTCTTTATAATCCTAACCAGACTCCACAGAAATCATTAGCATAAAGCCTGCCACTGCTTTTAAATGAGTGTTATACAGCTTTTAGGTCACTTATACAGCCAATTTATGCTGTCCAAAAGCAGGAGGAGCATTTCCTGCTGCCTGTGATCCATCTCGACCTGGCTCATGTGAAAAAGTCTGGCTGAGCACGCTAGGGGTGCAATGTTCACTTACCTTGTGAGCTCCTGCTACAGGGACCATACTGGCTGTTGGTTCCTGATCCGCATCTGCTGGGGAGCACACTCCTTGTGGGGTCCCCTTGCTCACGGTACTATGTGGCACCCTTGGGCACGCTGGTGGCACGCTGGCCCATGGCGTGTGTGAGCCATTCAAAGCTCATCCACACCAGACACTGCACTGAGGATCTGAGGACTTACCCACTTTCAGCAGCGCTGGTGCGTTCAGGAAAGCAGTCATGGGTAATTAAAAAGGCTTTTTATTTCCTTATTACCACCTTCCCACTACGTTCTCTAAACTTTTGCCTTGCAAGAGCAGAAATTAGTTCATTTAGAAATGTTTATTAAACTGCAATGATTTCTGAAAGTCGTCTGGATTGTTGTCGTCTGGATTGTTATCGTCTCCCTTCAACAAACAAGTCCACCCCCCAGCATGGCATAACTTCTCGTGGCTTAGGTTAGCTTCGTATTTTCCTTTATCCACTTAATGTACTTGGAGACCCTGGTGTAGATGCCATATTTACCTGGTTTGGCACATTCCTCACCCCAGCTGGTGATCCCTGTGAGAAACCAGGTGCCCTCAATCTCAGTGGTGTAGGGCCCTCCACTGTCCCCGCCACAGGTGTCACTGCCCCCAGCTGAGAAGCCTGCACAGAACATGTTCTGTAGGATGGTGGTGGAGGTGCTCTTGAGGCAGGTCGGCCGGTCGACGAAGGGCACCTTGAGGACCTGTAGGATGGTGGCTGGTCGGCCACGGAAGAGTGTGCTGCCCCAGCCACTCACTGTCCCTGTGCCGTGCTTCAGCAGGGCATTGGTGAACTCCCGGCTGCCGATGCAGATGGGGGTGACGTAGCTGTTGAAGGTGAGCGGCTGGTCCAGCTCCAGGAGGGCGATGTCATTGTGGTGCTTGTTGATTGTGGCGTTGTACGTGGGATGGGGAAGGACTTTCACCACCTTACGCTGCTGCTCCGTGTTGTCTTCCTCGTTGGTGTTGTATTCACCTGCAGAGACAAGTGTGGCTTAGGCTCAGCCCCTCCGTGGCAGGACCAGTGACCATGCCCTGAAGATGCCATCCCGATGCGATACCACCCCAGCCGGGTGGCTGCAAAGGGATGAGCACTGCACACCCCAGCCCTTGGGCTGCTCTGAGCCTGGGGCTGGCAAGGCTGCTTGCTGCTTGTCAAAGGGTGTTGGAAGTTCCCCCACAGCACTACCTTCTCAGGCCCCACAGCCAGTGGGATTTGGACCACCAGATGTGAAACCACGCATGCACCAGCTGATCAAGTGCCAAAAATCCAGATATTTTTGCCCATGTTGGTAGCAATATGACTATTCTCAGGATTTAGCACTCTCACAGATACATAAGGATGATGTTGCCTTACCTTCAAAGGGGGCAAAGCCTCTAGAATTAAAACTCTTCATTTAAAATAAATCATTTATTAGTGAAAAGAAACCTGACCTCCCCTTTTCAAAAACCACACAGCCACAGGCAGAATGGGGTGCAGAGGGCTAAGAAATGCCACCCCCACCCCCCTGATGCTCACAGGTGCCCACGGGTCCCTGCCATCAGCACGAGGCTCAGCTGCTTGTGATTGCAGGGTGTATGGGCAGCTTCAGGCTCCTGTGAGTGAGATGCTGGCAGCCGATTACCTCCCCTCCCAGATTGTGTAACAGGTAGAGAGAAGGGAAAATGTTCTGTGGTCTGGGTCTGGCAAATGGGCAGCACCTGGATCTGTAGCCAAATCCCCTCTCCTGCCTCTGAATTGCCTGTGCTGAAGGCTGGAGAGCAGGATGACTTTTCCCACTTGCTTTCTGGCAGCCCAAGAGGCGCAGGATGTGTTTAACCCCTGCTGCGGTATTTCTACATGCTTTGCTGTAATCTCCAGAATATACGACCTCCTCTAAACAATATCTGCAGTGCTCCTGGCCCTACCAGTGTCCTGTGTCTGCTGCATCTGCCTGTGAGGAGCGACACGGAGCCCAACGAGAGAGGTGAGGCAGCTTTCTGTGTTCACATTAATGCTGGCGCCTGACGAAGGCGGATTTGGTGGCTGGTGCTGCTATGTGCTCTTGTGAGGGTTTTTTGCAGCAGAGTGTGAATGTCAGCTTCTTAGCAAGATATCTTTCTACTGTGTAAATGCAACACTTTCAGAAGGTTTTTCTTATGCTACAACTGCTTTACTATTGCTGGGGACCTGAAATTATGCTTCAGGGATCAATGAGGAGAGGTAAAAACAGGGGAGGGGAATGCTTCTTCCACTCCCTGCTATCAATTTTTTAGACTCCTAGGATGCTGTATACAGAGATGAACATTTAGTATGAATGGACGTGAAGGACTCAGATGCTCATGCAGTATATGTGGTGCAGGCACAAATCCAATAGTCCCTGAAGCCCTGCAAAATCATGTTCTGCTTTCTTGCTGCCTGTCCAAAATCCTGCCCTGAAAACCCAGTGGTGCTGCAGAGCAGTGTAAGGGTAGCTGGCTGATAACATATCCTAAATGGAGGGGTGTGTGACATGCAAGAGAAAGGTTTAAAGTTGTGGCTGTTTGCATGCAGATGCAGCAAACACAAAACCTCTGTCCAGGTGGAAACCTGCTTTTCTGGGGGGAGACTGTGCACTGGGCATTTTCTACAATGGTAGGTCTTTGTACAAGGTTGGTCTTTGTGCTGGGTTCTTAAACAAAACTGCCTGAAAGTATATAGCAAAAAATGCTGTTTGAAAGCTGTGAAACTCATCCTGCCAGCACTTGGTAGGTGGTGTCCTGCCCCATGGCACTCAGTCTCCAGGGTCCAACCAGGCACATCTAGGATTTCATCCATATTAACATGGAAGATGAAGATGCAGCTAAAGCCCTCTTGATGAGCTTGTTTCTGTAGATATAAAGTCAGTGATTCAAGGCTCAGATAGAATGTCATTTTTGACACTAACACATTTCATAGTGTTTAAACAGAAAGCATGGTTGTTCCATGCCTTCTCTCAGTACTTCTTGTAGCAGTTACCAATAATATCAGTGTTCCCCTTGTGTATCTATCAGTGTAACCCTCCTCTTCATATTCATACAAGGGAGAATCAAATAATTTGGGGAAGGTGATTCTGCCACAGCTATGAAATGTGGCACCAGGATGCTTTCCAAGGGCCTGCACTGAGTTATCAGCAGTCTGGAACTGTTGGGTACCAAGAGTCAGGGGAAACATCATTTTTCAAGCAGATACATTCATTTTGTAAAGTAGCAGCATCACTTGCTGTGCAGTCTGGCTACACTGCCCCTGCCCAACTCCCTAGAGACACTGCTGTAAAAGCATGCTTTCCCACATCCCAACCCGGTTTCTCTACTTGAATCTATAAATCCTATTTACTTCTAAAGAAATTAGGAGAAAAAGTAATAATCTTCTCCTAGCAAGAAGTTAATCAGGTTTATAGTGCCCCTCTTGCACCAGCTACATGAATCCTTTCTGGGAGAGTTGCGTGAAAACTTAGTGTGACCCCTAAGAAGAGCAGAAATCCTTAATGAGGTCCTAGGTGACCAGCAGAGATAAAAAAACATCAGCACAAGCTCATGAAGCAGCATCTTAACTGAAGTCCACCAGGCTTTTCAGCAGCTTGGGGTTCTCTATGGCTCAGGTGAGGTTACCTGCAGATTGAACTGCATTTGGATTGTGGTTCAGCACCTCTGTGGCTTTGGGACCGAGACCAGACTCAGCTTACTGCTCCACCTGGAGGTGGTGGCACCTGCAGAGATGAGGCTGCTGAAATGCTGATTTGGGACCTCAGTGCCCTAAAGGAATTTGTGTGGCGTTGCTGCCCATGGTGATGGTGTGTGTCCCGGGCTTCTGTGTAATGCTTTGTGCCTGCCCAGTGCAAGCCCTGTCACCTGTCCCTTGCCTGGCCTGATGCTGCCTGGGCTTCTCACCTGCCACAGCAGTGACGTCGTCGCCCGGCTGCAGGCAGTGTGCTGCTGTGACCAACCATTTCTCATTGACGATGGATGCGCCGCAGAAGCCTGCACCATTGCTGTTCACCAGATGAACCTGCGGGTGCAAAAGGAAATCACAGTCCTGGGTTTGTAAAAATTGGTGGGGAAGAAGAGTGGGATGTGAGGGGTTGGTTTGGCTGCAAGACTGGTTGCATGTAAGTTGTATAGACCCAGATGCTGCTCCTCAGGAAGTCCCTGCCCCTCCATCCCCTGCTCTGTTGTAGAGGCCAACACCATCCTGCATACGTTAGTGCCCCGTTGCTTTTCTCCCCTCTTTGCTGGCAGGCTGGGAGAGCAGCCAACCCTGAACGTAAAACCTCAGTGTGTCCAAAATACAAGCACTTCCACCAGTACCTGCTAGAATTGTTTTACCAGTGACTAGATCTTGACTAGTTAACTAGGGAAGAAAACTTAACTAGCCATTTCATTTGGGCCTCCAACTGCCTCAGCACAAGCGAGGACATCTTGTATGCTGAAACTTCTAATTAAGTTTATCAGCTGAGTCGATGGACTCTGTTTAAAAGAAGGATTTCTTTATAATTCACCCATTTCATTCCTTTCACACGATGTGGCTCGTCACTCTCTATCTGCCTTATACTTTCTATGCATTTGCTTGTTTGAAGCCTGGTTAGGCAGAGGCAGCTGCGTTTTAGGGAGCTCAGTATCCATAATGAAAAGGATGAAGCTCACCCACGGTGGTGAACTGGAGCATCTCCACACTTGCAGGACCACCATCCCCGATGTCCCGCGGGGGCTGTGCCACGGGAGGGCAGCACAGGCTGCTGGTGGGTACGAGACAGCCCGTAGAGCAGCCAGAGACAAGATAGGGGCATGGTTTATAAGGCCCTTCGCTGGAAGTTGAGCCCCACAACAGCCCCCAAACCCTGGGAAAACGTAGCACCCCTCCTAGGTTTTACCTCAGTATCAGCAGGGTGAGCATCTTCATTTGCCAGTTAGCAAAAGGGCAACCAAGATTTTTTTTTCAGAGGTTGTTTGGTGAGGTAAAGGTGTCCACGAGCTCAGCCAACTAACCATACTTTGTGAGCTTTAGCATGTGAATTTACTTTACAGATATTGATTTCTCATATTTCACTTTGTGGTTCCCCTCCAGACTCTCTATGAATGCAGGGTAGGTGTCAGCATCGCCCGTTGTTTGTCACACAAAAGGCTGGGCCAGAAAGCTCTGCAGCTGTACCGCCACTTCTTTCACACATCATGACCTCTCAACAAAACTCCTCCTGCTGTTTCTGGTGGCCGTGTATGTCCCCAACATGTTACTGGCTTTTTCAGCTGTGAAACGGAGGGCAGGTGCCTGCTCCTGTCCTTTCTGCACACACCCTGCTCTCCTTTTCGTTCCATCCACAGACACAGAGGGATCGGCTGATCTGCGTGAATGGGCGTTTATGTCCCTGCATGGGCAGCTTTTCATTGACATCACCAGTGTCTGTCTGTGACAGACTTTGCAACAGAAAGAGATTTGCCGTTCCTAAAACCTCATCTGAATTTATTATTTTGCACTCTCAGTCACTGAGATTTCTGTGCTCACTGAAGCCTGCATAGAATTTAAGGGCAGTGGATGGCTTTGAAAAAGATCCAAGCTAGGAGCTAACTTTTGATAACAATTTAAAAGTATTTGCGGAGTTGGAGGTTGGAGGAGGTTTCTTTGCAGCCCCCCCTCGCCCATGATATCACTTTTAGTGAGGTAGAGATGACTGTGATGTCGCATGCAGGATGTGGGTTGGATAAAGAAAGAATAGTTGAATTTGGTAGATGTCATACAAGGGCAGATCCTTTGTTGGTATAAATTATCATGTATCTGTTGAAACTGGTGGAGCCAAAAAAGTTGTGAAGCTGTGCTTTGCAAAGCTCCCCTCCCTCAGCCTTTGGCTTAATCTTGGTAACTCCATGGGTTGCTGGGGAATCTCTTGCTATATTTCAAATCTACATCCTTCGGGTCTGACTTGTAGATCTTTTGCTAGGGTAGAACCCCAGCCTGGCAAGTTTTGTTGCTGTGGCATAAAACTGTATACAGAAAGAAGCTGTGTTCATGAAGTTCTTGACGGACTTGAGATCTGTTGCTAAACTAACCTCAGAGATGAGCTTTGGTTATGTAGAACTAAGCTGATCCTGCATTCAGAAAGAGATGAATAGACAGACATACTGCTGGGGTTGTAGGATTGCTGCAGAAATAATAGCCAGTACCTGCCAAGGCACCTCTCCTCTCATGCTGTCTGATCCTCCAACAACCCTGGTGCCTGTCTTAATTATTGGTGTGATTTTCGTAGTGGCAACAGTGCTGCTCTCTGTGATGTTGTCAAGAACCTCATCATGAGCATTGTCGTGGTCATCAGCGGTGATATTCCAGTGCTCAAAGGTGTTTATGGCTCGGGTGAGCTTGCTCTTCGCTTCAGGAGCCGTGATCCTCCCGCAGGGATAGGGCACTGGGAGAGAAACAGTCACGGTTACAACCGGCTGCGTGTCATGCTGAGAGTTACAGTAATCAAAGGAGCAGGTGAAGAGGCAAATGCTGCCTCCTCTCAGCACCCCATTTTCGGGACTCAGGACCATGGGCCAACATGTGTTCTCTGCAAACAGATGCTTGTGCCTTTGAGCAGCAGCACAGGTAATGTAAGAGTAGCAAAAGCACAAGTGGTTTTGGGGTTTTAGAAATGCATTCTTGGACAGCTTTTAAAAAGAAGAAAGCTTGTGAGATGGGACGTGTGTGAGGTGACATGTCTGATGGGATGGTGCAGCTGTGCCTTTATTTCACAGGATGCTGAGGTGCGTTCCTGGGAGGCTTTCTGTGGCAGGGAGCTGGGGTGCTTGGCTGACATTTCTACAGCAAGTAACTCCGGTATAATAAAAGTCCAGCTGGGAGAGGGCAGGAAATAATATCTGCCAATTGTACAGATAATCCTGCTTGGCAGCAAGGTGAGGAAAACATTAATAAACTCTTACAAGGGTTGTAGGTTTTCTCTGTTAATGAAGATCTCATCTGTAGGCTCTTTGCAGACAAGCTCTTCCCATTTCTCTCCTACACAGTGTGTACCGAATTACTGCTGATAGTGGCAGTCAAAATAGTAAATAGCACCAGGCATTGTCTTTAATCTGAAAAGCTTTCAACAGCACTGTGCAAACAAACATTAGTGTAAAATCAGATGCAAGTGTGACCTACTGAGAGTACATACTTTTTCTAAAAGAGTCTGCTTTAAGAATAGGGCTTAAACAAGTGTTGAGTGATAGAAAGCCCTGCCCATGAGGTTAGGTTAGGAAATGAAAGTTTCAGAGCCAATAAAAGCTAAGCTTTTGCAGGAAGGGCAATTACCCAACCTGAAAGATGATCTTACTGCTAACAGTAAAACTTTCTGGTTCAGTGAAAGTGATACAGCATGTTGGGTAACACTGGGTTGAGCATTTAACGATCTCCTTTAACAGAAGAATTCCCAGTCTAAGATAATTCCTACACTGCTTGTTGAAAGTCAGCACTTTCAGGAGTTAAAGGGTTCTTGAATGTAGCTATCAGACTTCAGAAACTAACTCACCTGTGTGAGTGCCTGCTGCTAGCTTAGGTGTTACTCTCAGGTGTCAGATATATGATAGCATCAAATGTTGAATTGACCTTAGATGGCAAAATATTTCTCTACTCAATCTCCTCTTTCCTCTGCCACATGTGCTTCTGAGATGTTCACGCCCAATTAAGCTGCTGTGTTGTGGTGGGGTAGGATTGCACAAGGATTGCATTTCTATAAAATTCAGGTATCTAAATCCAGGACAAGACCTTGAAAACATTCACCCAAATCTCTTAAAACCACTTTAAAAGTTAACCTGTAGGTTCACAGGACTTTCCATCTTCATGAAGTCTATAGCCAGGGGCACAGGAACACACAACTTTCTGTGGTGGGTCATGCTTGCAAAAGTGTTTGCAGCCTCCATTTTTAATAGCACAAGTGAAGTCTGAAAGAAATTAAAATGAAACAGTGAAAAGCTCTTTTGAAATACAACTGGTCAGAGACTTGTTGGGACTTGGGCCTTTGGACTCAGCCTATAACCCACTCTGGTTGTTCCAGACTATGGATGCTTGTTTACAAGGAGAGTGTCCTCCTTCCAAATTGCATCCCTGCTTGTACTGAAGGAGCACCAGACACTTTGAGAACGCAGGTTGAGAAACTGGCCCCATGAGAGGTTCTGCTGAGCCCTGCTGCAGCCTCTGCCCTCCAACAACTGTGTACTCTCTGAAATTTGGCAGCCTGACCGTAAAAGACTCCTGCAAATATTTGGTTATGAGCCATGTGATTTCCCCACTGTCGTGCTGCTCTCCTCCTGCCCTGTGCTCATGGCAATCCAGCCCCAGTGCGGATGCTGCTGGAGACTGTCATGTGTCAAATGGGAGCAAACCCTGAAGGGCTTTGTCCTGCAATTATCACTGGGCTCAGAATTTAAAACCCCAAGTGGAGCCATATATTCTTCCTGAGATATCAATAAATCATCACAGCCCGATATAGAAGACCCATTTCAGCAAGACGTTTGATGAAACTTGTCCCAACTGGAGGCACTGTGACATTCCCACCCCACCTTGCACCTCTCCGTGGTGGCAACAGCACCTCTTGGAGTTGGGAAACCACTAATCCGTAGATGCCCTTTTAATTCACAGTGAGTTTTCAAATAAATTCACAGCAGATTAACTCCACTCCTACTTCCTCAAGGACACCTCCCTTCCTGTAGCCATTTTAATGCCATCATTTACTATTTTTACAGAGCTCTTTTTCACGCTTCACTTCTATTGCTATTTTTGTTCCTGTCTCACTTCCACGATAAATCTGCAATGAGACTATTTAAATTTGATGCAGCTTTGAAATGCTCTTTTTAACGTACACTCCTCTCTTGCCAGAGCAGAAGCACAACTAGAAAGAGAATCTTTTATTAGTGCAGTGAGTCTAGCACATTATGCGAGTCGTGCAGCCCCTGATTATATTATAAATATGAGGGCTGAATATCCCTCTTGCTTAAACTACCAGCTGTTTGGTTTTCATAAACTCCTCAACCCATTAGGAAAATATTTGCCTTTTGTTTGCCTTCAGAATCAAGGTTGCTGGTAGATAATTATAATTATGAATTTAGCAGAGTGCCATTGAGAGGAGGTTGAAATAATCCTGCCCTGCTCAGCACCTGCTGTCCAGCCTGGTGTGAGAAATAGACAAGAGGAGTGAGAGCATGGGGCCCCATCGAGGTCGGTGGAAAACTAAGGCTTTCAGCAGGTGAGCACATCATCCCTGATTGATGAGCAGCCCCGGAAAGGCTTGTGTTGGGGAGATAAAGGAAGGTCACTGTGTCAGCACTTGCACTGGCCTCCGCAGTGAGCTGAACAAAAGACCTTGAGCTTGAGTCTCTGTTGAACCCTGTGTAAGAGAAAGCATTTCGGTGGACAGGAAAGGACAGAGATGTCCACTTCCATATCCCTAAGCATGCCCTCTTCTAATCTCATTTCCAAGGGGCTGAATTTGCAAATTCATACGGTGCCTTACAGCAAGGCAAGCTGTGTCCAAAACAGCCCTCGAGTAGGATGAAACTCCACGACCGCTTTGATCTGATGCGATTTCAAGTAGGACAGAACACCCACAAGTCAAGCCCCAGGACGTACCTATCTCACAGTTTCTGCCTTCGTACCCAGCTGGGCACCAGCACACATAGGAACTCACTGCATCCTTGCAAACAGCTCCATTTTTGCATGGATTGGGGTCGCACTGGTCTCCATCTTAGAGAGAAGACAGGAGAATTAACAAACATGAGCATCCACCACAGCTGGTGCCAGCCAAGTGCTGGAGCCTGGCTCTGTGCAAGCCTCCTGTTAAAGAGTAGCAAGAGACTGCACACCTTCCTTCTTTGTAATGGAATATAAACCAGATCCTGGCACCCAAGTGCATAATTGACAATATCAGGGCTGGGGGAACCTCAGCAGCAGTGATTTACCCCAAGTCCTAATTATGCACCCTGTCCTGCATGGGTTAATTTTGCTTGTTTCAGCAGAACTTTTCTTCACTCTCCCTCATGCAACTTCTCAACAGGATTTCATGTCAGGCAAAGTTAGAAGGTTTTCTTTCTCAAGAGTGGTTAGGATTTCCTAATCTTTATTTTAACACTATTGTCTTTTTTCTCTGAAGTTTTGGGCCTGTCCATTTGGGTTTGGAGACCTCTGTGTGTATTATGATTGAGAACCTTGGTCATTACTCTTTCTTTGTAAGTCTTATACCTCTATTAACTGGTCTAGATTTTTCTTCACGTCAGTTTTTTTCTTTTCACTGCTGCCTACAGCTGAGAAGCTGAGGCTTTAATAAAAATACCCAGTATTGCAAAACTAGCGAGCTAACACTTTGGAACAGTAAGTTCACGATGGTAAATTATAGGGAGGTGTGCTTTGAAATGGTAATGTAAAGGTAAGGAGGAAGGGAAGTGTCTTGACATGTTTGTGTCCTGCCAGTAAGTGTGGCTGTTAATTGTGCTTTGAGGAACAGGCTGAAATGCAGAAAGGCAGCTTGTAAAGATAGGAACAATTGTTTTGTCTTGTCTAGGGCAGGGTTTTAGGGTTTGTACATATGGTGTGGATTGCAGCAGCTGTTGCTGCCTGATGAGGGCAATCGGGGCTTGGTACCACTTGGATGCTGTGGAAGGGGTGAGCTCCTGTGGGCCACACGTGTTGGGAATAACAGTTTGTAAATTGAACAGTAAACCAGGCACTTTGAATGACAGGAGAATATATGGTATTCATTTTTTTAAGAGCTACTTTGTTACAGTGGCAGGGAAAAAAAGCAGTATTGAGTTTCATCAGTTGTTTTTTCAAAGGACAGTCCTACAACGCAAATGTAACTTTTTTTTTTATAGTCTGGACTGACTAATCTGAATTATTTAAGGCTTTTTAGTGAGTTGTTCTTGGTGCTCTGCCAATCAGTTAATTTATTGAAATGTCCTTAAAATTAGTTTCAGATGTTTTAGTGGACATTGAAACCTTTTTGGTAAAGAACGGAGGATTCATTGAGGTTGGAGGCCGAAAGGGAAGAAATAGATGGTGGAAGGAAAACGGTGGAGAAGCAAGGGTTTGGGACCACTGGTGTGAATTGCAAACAGCTGTTTGCTGTGATCATGTTGAGGCTCCACTTTAATATGGCACTTCCAGGGATTCACGCTGTGCTTGCACAAGGCTGTGCCTTATCTAGAGATCTCTGCTTGATAAAAGAGTATCTGCTGTTTGCTGGAGGGGTGTTAATTATCCCTGGTTTGTTTTACTCTATGCTACATCTGAAACCCAGTGCCCAGATTGTGTCCTGGGATCAACAGATCCAGTGGTCTGTGTGAACTGGTTTTGTTCTGTGAAGTATTTGAAGCTCGTTCAAAAAACTGCTGGAAGAGAGAAAATATTAAATGATCCTTTTTTTGGCTTGTAATTTGTATACAAATGTGACAGGCCCAGGCTGGGTGGCTACAGGATTTAGGACTCTGGGTATGTCACAAAATGTTTTCTAAATGCTCGAATACAGTCATTTCAATAAACATCTGCTACTTATGCACTAAGAGATTGATATTATGCATTTGAACATGAAGAAGGCAACTCTTACCAATGTATGTTTTCCAAAACTCCATCTGCAAAGAAAAAAGAGAAGTTGTTTTCCTTGATTTTTAATTTCTGGGCACTGCCTGACTGAAGTAGTAAAGGGATGACTCAATAGCTAAAGCAAAAGACTTGCAGGAAAACAATCACCTCCATAATCCCAATGATGACCAACAAACCTTTAAAGCAAGCTGAACTAACGGATCTTGAATAAGACACAATAGATGCTGCACTTGACCCCTGCAGGTTTCCACCTTCCACCTTCCCCCCTGTGCCTCCTCACCTGAAAGGCTCCTAGAGGCACGGGTTTAGGGAACAAGGTGTTGCCATTTTGCAGCAACAATACTCACTGTTTTCTCTGTGTTCTCAAACACTTCTCGGGCTTCTTCAAAGCTGCATTTTTCTTCTATGCATTCTCTCTCGAGGTTCCCAGGAATAACCTCTTCCAGTCTGTTTGAATTGGCTCTCTTTTGCCTATGTAGAAACGAGTTTGCCTCTTTGTTCTCGATGAAAACTGCAATTTGAAAAGAAATAGGGGCTAGAGAGAAGCACATGCCATCATGTGATGCATCTGGGACAGGCTGTCAAGGCTCTGTTTTCCCAGTAAGCAAGCCCTTTTCATGCATTCCTCTCCCCATGGCCAGGGATATTTCAGGAGTATTATCATCTACTTGATGTCTCTTTGGTGTGTCTAATTTAAGTGCAATCTGGAGAACCTAGAGTCAAAGTAGTCAATAGACAGAAGGCAAGAGAGTGATTAGGAGAGCTGAAGTTTGATGCCTAAAATACCCTAAAGCAGATGGTGTGAGTACCTCCCATCATGGATGCACAGAGTAGAACAAGCTATTTAAAAGGGGGAAATAATAGGATTTTCATGCTGCTGCTGGGTGAGGTGTGATTTGAACACAGATATTTTTCTGTTTTAACTGTCTTTGCCTATTTTGGCTGTGAAAAGACATTTGCCTCGGCAAGCAGCTGCGTCCCTTGGAAGCCATGGGCTGTTTCCTTCTCTCCCTGGTCCTCACCCTGGCCTATAAACCTGGGTACCAATGTTCCTAATGCCATGCCAGCAAGAAGGGTGAAGTTAGCTTTCCTCACCCTCTGGGCCAGGCCACGTGCATCCACCTTCAACTTGCTGGCTGTGCTCCTGGGCAGAAACCACCAGCAGAAAGCTGTTGGCTCTGAAGGGACCCTCAGCCTAGGTGGAATATCCATGGAGATCACCAGCCTGCAGTCCCATCATGGTGTTATCATGAATGCTTTCCCAGCAGGGCCACATCCCATTGGCAGGGTCAGCAGTGACAGCCTCCCTGCGGCAGCAATCTAACAGCATTTCCTCTTGACTCACCTCTCAGAGACCCCCTCCTCTGCTGAGCACTCTTTTGACTATCCCACAACCTTAAAAAAGACAATATTGGCCCAGAGGATCTTCCTGATTTGCCTCCCCCGCCTCTCCTCTCTCTCTCCACCCTCTCTTAGTGCTTGCAGCCATATCCATTTTTGTCACCAGAGGCTCTTCTTAAAGCTGCCGGTGGCCACCCTGGACATGGGTCCTTATGTGGGGGTGGTGTGATAGTAGGGCTTTGGGCATGTGTGGGTCTGGCCCCTCTAAGGTTTAAGGAGAGCATGAGCTCAGCTGGGGCAGAGGGGAGAGTGAGAGGCAAGTACCAGCTGCTTCTTACTTCTCATGGCTAACTCCTGCTCTCGATACAAGAGATCCAGAGCAGATCCAAGCCTCTCCAAAGCCATGGAGGATTGGGTTTTTTTGAACTCTCATGAGCCCAAGGTGATATGCTCTGATTTAAGCCATACCACTGATGGTATAACCAGTCCCTTCACCTGGAGTTTGCTCTGCAAGGGTCTGAACTAATTGGTTTTCCAACGCGTTTGATCATCGTGCAGCAAGCTTGCACCTCTGTCTTCCTCTTGCTGGTGCATTTTTGTTTAAAAATGAAAGGCAGTGCATTAAAAGCGCTTAATCTAGTGGTTTGGCAGTAGATATTGATGGGTAAAGTACTGACCTAGGAAGATGCCAGCCTTGTTTCAAACACTGCAGCCCCACAGGGTGGCCAGTTCCCTCCCAGATGCAGAGTTGTAGTTTATGTGTGTGATGTGAATGAACTCTCCCAAATAAGCCTCCCCAGCCAAGCCAAGGGCTGAGAGCATGGAGGCACCGGAGTGCACAGCCTTTCTGGAGGAGAACTGCCCCTTCTCCCCATGGCATGGGCTGCACCCTCCACCTTGTCCCCACTCTGGGAAGAAAAGGCTCAGGTGAGAATGATGGAGCAGCCCTCCTTGGTTTTGTAACCACGTTGGGCTCTTCATGTGCTTGATGCCCAGGGAACCTGATGTGGGCACAGTCACACATCACCCTGTGTGAAGTGGGGCAGCTGTATTAGACCCACTCCTTCATCTCTTCCCAGTGGGATGTGCCAGGCATCTGCCATTATTAACCCTTTTAATGGAGAGAACTAATTTTAATTAATCCAGCTTTGACTCCCTCAGATCCCTCTAGGCCTTTGCAGTTGCTTACTGTTCCCATGTGTTGCTTTACAAGTAAGACTTGATTTGAACTGAAGGTTACAGGCCCCATGGGGTCACAGGGACAGTACACACCCTTCTCACTTTTCATTGCTAAGCAAGCATTTTAGAAAGAGATTGTTTCTTGGTTTTTTTTTTACCTGTAACATATGTTTTAATGAAAGAGGAGAGCCTAGCCTTGCACCAAACAACTACTCACACTGGATGTGAACCAGCCTCTGCTGGAACTGTTACTGCTACAGATAAATCAAGCAACAGCCTGCATTACTATGTGTGATTGCCCACATCCATCAACTACTCTACCTTGTCTACAATTTTGGCTACATCTTACAGTCTTTGTTAGATTCACGCTGGGTTTGTCTTTAAACAATTCTCGCAGTGGCAAATCCAATGACTGTTTTATGGATGTGAGTACTTGTTTGTACTCCAGGATAAAGTGATGGCACAAGAAGAGGTGTGGATTTTACATGACCAGCAATGCTCTCCCCACTTTTTCCTTCTATGTGTGAGTGTGTGCATTCTAAAATGGCTGAATCAAGCTCTGAAGGCTTAAAAAGCTGTAAAAAGTTTAAGAAAAATCCCATTCTTAAAATTAATCCCTGTGACATATTCTGAATAAAATCAACATAAAAATTACTATTTCATTCCCAATAAAAGAATCAGAGCTTTAAAGAGAGTAGCTATGAAATGCAGCAGTCCCTCTGAGCTCTCATCTCTTATGAGACTACACAAGCTGTCTCACTGTCAAGTGACAAACCCTCCCTTCACCTGTGCCAGTAACACCCTGTACCCAAAAGTGAAGGCTTGCTAGGTTTTAAACGAACCTACCTGTTGTTTCAGCACCAAGACAAACTCCCAGAAGACAAATGAAGAGTATGAGGTGTGTATTTGCCATCTTCTTCCGACTGCCCAAACCTCTCGTTAACAAATTGTTCGGATGGTGGAGCTCAGTCAATAGTTCCAAAGTGCAAGTGCGTGTTTATTTATCCTGGGTAACCCTTTAATTTAAGGCTTCCAGATGTGCCATTGGTGAGCCTTGCAATGACAGCACAGGTATTATACAAGAGGGCATGTCCATGTACAAGAAACCTGCTAGGTAATTGCAACCTTTGGGCTCATATTCTGCCCTGTAGGATATTACTGTTTGAGGAGCTGGGTATGGCACAAGATTCAGCTTCGGGAAGCCTCTCCAAAGAACTGGATTTTCCATTCCTATCCAGTAGATGTTGTTGGCCATATAAAAGTCCACAGTAACATTTTCAAAGGGTTCCGTATGGTCCACGTTTTGCCCAAAGAGCCAGCACAACTCACTTGAAGATGACCCTGGAGATATTTCCTCTCATGCACTTGGCACCCTTGGAGCAAAGCTGTGTCAGCCAGCACGGCCTCATGCAGGTTATCTAATTAAAAACCTGGATGGAGTGAAGTGAGAGCATTGGTCCATTATCCAGATCTGTTGGGTCAAATCCTGGAAACACGTTGAGTTCCATAGGTCCTGTACTTGAGGCCACAGGAAGGAACCTGCTACCTGGTGGCTTGGACAGTGGGCTGGTGTAGGGATGTGCTGATAAAATGCCGGCTTTGCCGCAGGAATAGTCTGCAAGTCAGTCTTTGGCCAGGGCAGATTCACAGACAGCTGCTGATCCATTTTGGTCAAAGAGCCAACTGAAATGAAGGGAAGATGAGGGAAATGAATTAGGAAAAAAGCTCAGATTTTCATACAGAAAAGACAGAGTGGGTTTCACATATGAAACCATTCATATTTAATGGTGGGTTACTTACAACTTTTAAAAACCATTTCTTCCCTTCTTCTGACTTTCCCTTGATATTAAGAACTATTCCAAGGTGAGTAATTGCTTTTGGGAAAATACTGAATATTGTAAAGAATAAATTAAACATTCTCTTCTAGAAATCTCAAAAATCTCCTTCAGACAAATATCCTTGAGGAGCTGTAAGGAAAGCAGGCTAAAGTCATTCATCCCACTCTGGGGAGGTGTTGCAGACCTTTTGCCAGTGACCTGTTCCTTAAAACCTGCTTCCAGTTTGTGCTTCTCTCCCCACACCCCTATTAAGAGGGCAGAACTGAAATCCATCCTTGCACCCGTGCACACCTGGGGCTTGCAACACTGTGTCCAAATAGATCAAGGTCCCAAACAGAGGCATTTTGAAGCAAAACCCCATTTCTGAGTGTGATGATGGTGCTATTGCCTTTTTGTATTGACTTAGCTCTAATACTATACTGAAAAAGAGCACTAAGGGGCTAGCAAGCTCTTGTACCTTGCCATGGTTTAAATGACGAGTGGGTGCTAGTGTTGGGTCACAGGTTGGACTAGATGCTCTCAGAGGTCTTTTCCAACCTTGTGATACTGTAAAGCTGAAGACCTAGAAAAGGGAGTCGGGCAGGTTTCACTAGTTTCCAGCAAAGCAAGAAGGATATTCTGCTACTGTCCATGCCAGGGGATCCCACAGCACAATTCACAGCTCCACCAGCAAGGCACAGAGTATGGACTGTGTTGGATGTGCTGTGTCTGCACAGGCTGGAGAGCTATTAGTTGTTATGAGGCTACAATAGCCCTTAGGTAGTTGTTAAATTGTTTGCTTGAGCTTATGAACCATAAATTCTGTGAACTCAGTCCAAAAAAATTAAAATGTTCCTTCGTGCAGCAAATAGGAGAGATGTTTATGGTTGTGTGGGTATTTGGAATTACTTTTGCATGCAGAAAGGATTGATCAGCTGAAGGTAAATATGAGATGCTGAATGTGAGTTACAGCCTTGCGAGATCCGTGTTGCTGTTGCCTAGGTGGAAAAAATCCTTTATTATCTCTTTCTCAAGCAAACAAAAGGTCCTGAAACCTATAATTCATCTTCTTCTTGCTCCATTTGAAATTATCTTTATTCATCAGTGACAGTAGCTTTTGTTATCAAATTTCTGTGGTAGATAAATGAGTTAGGATGAGGTAACGTGCTGTTGATGTAAATTGAATGCAAAGTGAAGAAGGTAATGATCATCTCTCATTTTCTGTGCATAAGGAAATGTAAATGTGAGAAAATAAATTGAGCTAAAATGCTGAAACAATACATATCTTGTCAATAAAGAGGAGTGTAGAGATTGGCCTACCATAACAAAGCATAATTAGAATCTCATTACTGTAAATATTTTACTTTAGAACATAGGTCAGTCAAATTATTTTTGGTTTATGGTACATACTTCACTTGTAGCATTCACAATGTTATTGCTAATTAATCTCTGCAGAAAATGCCAACATTATTAGAATAAACAAAGCTATTTATACAAATAATTTTCTATTCTTTGCTACTATTGCTGTCAACTTCTGGGGTACTAAATTAAAAGCAAAGTGTTTCTTTTTATTTATTTTGCAAACCAAATCCCCAGAATTACAATCCCCACTGTGTGCACTTTGGAGACAATAGCTTTGCTGTTTAGGTGGGTGACATCAATTAAATATCGGCTCTGAGTATATTTTGACTTAGTGTTCTATGTTCTCAAAAGAAAGCTATTTAAAATACACACACAAGGCATATCCCTTCCTATTAAAAAGGTTTGCTGTAGCGATGAGCTTTTAGGAGATGTGTCTTCTGGTTTGAGTTGTTAGGTTTGGGGCTTTTCTTGTTGAAAAATCTCTTTTATTTATTGGAACAGAACATGTGGCTGCTGGGCATGGGTCTGTGTCAAAGGCAGAAGGAGCTGGCAGAGGTACAGGGCAGTGTGTTCCCAGCAGGGCAACCACCTCAGACTTGGGAACTGCCCCGCTTTCAGAGAAGTTTTCTGCTGCAAGGCAAAATGAAGTTTATGAGAAGTCAGAACAAGAAAGCTATTTCCATTTTGATCTGACAGTTTTTTAAAAAATGTGCTCTGTCTGCACTGATCGATAATGTTAAACAGTGTGATGGCTTGAGGATCTTGTTAAAGGATTGTTCATAATCTCCGTTGTCTCCAAATGCACTCTTTTAAGTGGAAAATCCTTGCTCAAAACCTTAAGCAAATTGCAGTTTACCCTCACCCTCCAGACAGCTCTGGTGAGTAATCTTTCCTTAACCATCGCCAAACAAACTATTTCTGAAAAAATAGGGAAAGTAGTGCTTGATCTTTTTTTTTTTTTTTTCTTCTTTATTTGATTACTTTGAAGTCCCTGGCTTTTTCTGGAGCACTGATTGTGGGAAATTATCCAAATATAGAGGCAGCGCAGCCACAGAGTCCTTTGCAGTGCCTATCATTCTGTTGTAGTTATTAACATACTGGAGAAAGTACCAATTCTGTTAAAAATCCCATAGCTACTGATGATACTAAGGTGTATTTGGACATCAGTGACATTCGTGACCTACCCCAGGTGAGGGTATGCCCTCAGCTTTCACAAGTGGGATTGCAGGTGGAGAGAGGTGCTGCCAATGACTTCAAATCTGTGTTGAGGGAGGGGTTATCAAGGGAAAAAGGAGGTGACTGTCTTTACTGTTGTGAAATGGCAATCAGGAACAGCTCCTCAGTGACAGCACCACATAGTTTGTGCAAGAGCAGTGTTGGGTCCCATCTCTTAAAACTCTCCCTACTCTCCCTGTCCATCTCAGGGCTTCCATTTCCTGTGCTGAGCATTTTTCTTCTGTTTTTATGCAGAAGCTTCAATATTTGTGCCAAGAAACAGGCTCTCCTTGCTGAATTCCCTTCAGACACATCCATTGCAGTTAGCCTTTTAGTTCCATCCCTCCCATTTTATTCAGTTTTTAATTAGACTCCTGAACAGGAGCACAGAGCAAACTCTGCTTTCATCTGGGAGATCCTGTGGCTGTGAAATATTTACAGGAAGTAAATAACTGTCAGAAAGTAAATAAGTCCCTGACTCTACGTGAGTGTGGAAGTGCTTTGAAATGGTCTCATTCGGATAAAGGCTCCTCACGATGAATGGCAGTAAGAAACAGCAACACAGGCAAAAAATTCCCAATGTAGAAGGTAAACACAATTACTAATTCATGGAGCAACACAGTTCACAGTAGAGGCTTTAATATCTATCTTTGCAGTTTGATTTTAAATAGGCCAGATTAGAAGGAAATCTGGATTTGGTTTGGTCATTGTCTTTTCAGAAGAGAGAGTGCAAACGTGGATAGATGCACCGTGCTGCTGAAGTTGCTCTAAATTTAAGCTTTGTCATCACTTCAAACTCTGGATAAATCAACGAACAAAGCTCAAAGGAGGCGGCAGCTCTTGCAGGTTTTCATGGGTCAAGTGATCACCAAGCCAAATCACCATCATACAGAGGAAGAATTAAATTACATATAAGCTCAAAAGGTGGCTTGCCACTGTGTCTTGGCATGAGGTGACATAACCTCTGTAACAGGCCTGGCACATGTGGGATAGAGGCTTGCTGATGTGAATGTGAGTTCTGGAGGTTGCTTTGAAAGAGATCTCTGAATCTTCTCTCTCCTCCAGCAAATCCATCAATCCCATCTGCTGATAATATTAGCAGCATATTGTCCTAGAGAAATACTTCTGGACCAGTACTCTGTTATCTGAGATAGGTTAACTCCAGCCAGCAGCATCCACCTAAGCAGAGGGAGCTTGTTTTGTTCTTCACTAATAGGAAAAGATTCATCCTGCCTTGCTGTGATGTCTGGTTTTGGATGAGAGAGTCGTCTTTCTCTCTATCCCTTTCTGTTGACTGGAAAGGGAGCCTAGACTGACAGCTTACACAGTATGTCAAACTTTATTTTTGGATAGTTAAAACTGGGTGAAACCAGGCTCAACCAACATCTCCAAACCCACCACAGTCAAAGCCCTTGAACTTAACTACACGGTGAGCTTAAAGTATTAACATTCAGTGTTCTCCCTTTGTCCATCAACAGCTGACCTTCAGAGAAAGGGACCTCACAGTCTCCATTGTCCACTCACATCAATACATATGATGGATGAAACCACTATTCTGGTTCCAGAGGGAGACATCACAGTTTTTCAGATCCCAGGCCCGTCAGAGGTGTATGAAGTGATGAATAGTTAGGAATGAATTGGCCTTTCTACTGAGTCTGACCTACTTGGGTTTTCTCTTCTGTTCCCCTGACCTAGTGCCCTGGAGTTCTTTTCTTCCTAACAGCACTCGCTAATGGATGGTTGGATGCTCTGACTTGCCAGTTCTAACAAAGCCAAGAGTGCTCTGCTATGAAGGTTAATTTGCAGCCAGATTCACCAAGAGAGCTGGCCAAACTCCTCTGCACTACTTCAGGACTATTTTGAAAATTCAGGAAGGATGGCAGTTGTATACCCACTGGCTGCTTTCACTGGTATACAGTGGAATCGCCTCCCTGATAGAGGAAGGAACCTGCTGACATGAAGATCTGCCATGACTGTTTGCAGGTGGGTTTTCTGGGGTTTTTTTTTGATGCAAGGCAGGCACCAAAGGCTTGGTTCAAAGGCAGGCTTTGATTCATCTTTCTGAATTTAATCTCCTAACAAAAACTGTCAAGTCTGGAACTACAGACTCTATAGTTGCAGGAAAGATGCACTTCCAGAAGCTCAGAGACTCAAAAGATCAGACACTGGGGATATGGCTGGGCTTTGAAGTACTTTCCTCCCTGTGTTGACTCCCTGGGGACTGGACACACCTACTCTCCAAGTCCAATGTGAAAATGACACCTCAGTGACCACGCGTTGTCATGTCAGGCCCATGCTTTTGTTCAGAAGATTTTGGGGGCCTTGACAGTAAGAGGATTGATGCAAAGGGACAGATAAGGACTGGAACCCGGGCTGATATTACAGAATGCAATGGTGCTTCATCAGATTTGCACTTGTTGAACTTTTAGTTGAAGTTGCTAATTTAAACTTTACTGCAGATATCCTGAAAGTTTTGCAGTTAAACTAATACGAAGTAATCTTAAACAGCACATTCCTATTCTACCTTAGGAAAATTCTGTCTTGGTCTGAATAGCACTCTTTGCAATTAAGGTTGTATGGCTAATTACAGATACACTGTTTGAGTCGAAGCATGACGTAAACTTCTTAAATCAAGTGATATATCTCACATACATGTAAATATAGCCAGTTAAAAGATGCAAGGTCTAATATATGACACAGACTTTCTAAATTAGGCTTATCTCTTTGAAAAAATGCATGAGTTCCACAGCTCTGGCTTAGATCATAATTTGAAACTGCAGAGTATTTTCTCAGAAATCACAAAAAAATCTCCCAAGGGTTTTTGATAGGTGCTTCTTCACATCAGCTTTTTATCATGAAAGCTGTGTCAAACTCATGAAAACATGAAGAGTTTGCGATGTGTGCTTCTTCTAAAAAGCATCACAACTTCTAGCTATGAATCCTAATTTTACAGATAAATGCTTCGTATGCTCCTCCTGTAAAAGAATATGGGCCTGAATGTTTCGCTTCCAGCTGAGGTTGCAGTGAGAAAGGAATAGAGGATGGGAACACAATTCATCTTGCTCAAGTTGTCCAAGTACTGACCTTGCCTTAATCTTCTGTATAGTAGATTTAGGGCTAAACTCTGCCACCTCTTCATAACAGCACTGTTTTTTTCACTAGAATGAAGTTGTGGGTTGACCATATCTTAAAGGGCCACTTTGCTGCAAAACTCTGTGACTGGGAGCCTGGAGTTACGATGGCACTGCCTGTCTCAGTCCTTGGATAAAACCAGGCTAGAAAGGAAAACCGCTGGCAGGACTTCACAATCATCTTGCCAACCCAGTTGGCAGTTTGTGCAGTGCATCTATGAGGACCCATCCTCTCCTCGGCAATTTAGTCAGGTCGCCACCTCTGAATGATCTCCACCTACTTTTTCTTCTGATATTTTCTTTGGCTGCATATTTTAAAGCATGCTGGGAACTTCCCAGGCATATGAGAAGGGACTAAGTGTGCCTAAGGGGATCTCTGCAACAGGCAGAGCAGATAAGGATTAGGGAGGTGGGACTTCATAAATCAACAACTTTAATTACTTGCAGCCCAGAAAAAATGAATGGCAAGATGTACTCGCAGAGTTCAGCCTTCAGAGGAAGTTCAGGCACTAAACCATAAAAGCCAATGAGTCTATTTGTACCTTGCATAGGTGACTGAAGTCAACCTCCCCAGGAGGTCCTGGCAGTGCTGCTCGGTCACCCTCCATCAGCAGGGACAATCTCTTTTGGAGCTAAATGACTGCAGTACAAAATGGCACCTAAAATAGCTTGATTCAACCCAACTCCTCACTCCTTTTAAGAAGGAGATCTGTCAACTCCCTCTGCCTTCTCTTCAGGGAAGGGATGGTACCATCCCTTCCTCCCTTTCCCTTTCTCACTTCTCTCCTTCTGCTCTCCTACATTTCTCTAAGACTGTTGTGGTACTTTTCAAGTCAGCTTAATCATAAGCAATCCTTATCACAACCAATCTTTTTGGATTAATATAATAGAAAATTCAGATGCTGCTCCTGGCTGTTATGGACATTTGCACTACTGCAAGGCCAGGAGGAAATACTGCTGGGTCAGCACAGGAATAAATAACCACCCAGGGCTGAAGGCAAGGAAAACAAAACCTCAGGCCTTTATATTGTCAGCTCCAGGTTTGAAATACTCCTGGGACTTGAATCCGAGGAACAAAGCTCAATGCTAGTAAATATTTTTGACCTGTGCTCTGGCTGTGGGTAATTTACAACACACTTGAAAATCTGATCTGGGTTATGTCCAATTCACAGAAGTTTATTTCCAAGGCAGTTATTTATAGCCTGTCTTCCTGGCTCTCGGGTTTCTTGGAGAAGTGTCTGAACATCAGCTCTCTGAGCAATCACCATAAAATTAAAATTTTCAATTTTAATGGTGGAAAAACAGTTTAAGGAAAGTGAAATATTATCCAACAAATCCTTCTTTTCACTTGAAGCTTTGAGTCTTTAAATATTTATTAGCAGTGTCTCTACTCTGCAGCACTGTTAAAAGGCTCAGCCCCATTTTAAGGAGCAAAACAATCCATTTGATTAAAAATGAACAGCAAATGCCATTTCTAAAGAAGGCCTTCAAGTCAGATTATAACATTTGGGAAAATGATCAGCCGGTTTGTCTTCTATGTAGTACAGCTAGAAATGGCTTTCAGTTTTGTTTACTCCCTCAAGCCTCAAATGCCTACAAATTTTGTGGTTCTTTCTCGTGGCTTGGCCTCGTAGAAGCAATGGTGGTGTTTCTCTGGGCAGATCCACCAAGTTGCTCCCTAAATTGAGTTCTTCATGTGCTTCATGTTTTTCATTTGCAGATGAGAATCCTTGGGTGCTTATTGTTCTATTTCAAGTTCTTTTATTTTTTTACTTTAGCTATATAGGAATCAGTCTGCTGGAAACTCAGGGAATAATAATGTGAGGTTTGGGAAATCTGAGGAAACTTTATCTCCCAAGGAACTGATTGAAATACCTGTACTTTTTCTCTCATTTTTTTTAAATGATTCTCTACACACTAGTAAAGAATAGCGAAGAAAGACGTGATTATTGAATAGAATTCCAAATTTAATCTGCATCAAGTAGTCAGCTGGAAAAGGACACCCTGAATCATGAGTGTATATGGAGCTGGCATTGCTTTGCAAGGGACCTCCTGGAAAGAGTGGAACGATGAAAACCTTCATTTAAAAGAAAACTAGTTTGCAGTAGAAAATTATTTCATTTGTAAATTTCTGCAAAAATATCTTCTGTAAAGGTTTTGGGATGAATTATATAGCATGCTTGGTTGTGGTAATCACTTAGTAGTGAATGTTTAAGAAGTTATTCTTGTGGGAAAATCCTGAATTTGTGTGTGTAAGCACACCTTCAATGCATGCAGTGTTTGGTGGAAATAAAGGCTTCACCAATGTGTAGAAAGAAAGGAAACTTCTCCACCAAGAACCCACAGAGAGGAGGAAGGGGAGGTAGAGACAATACAATAGCCCACCCATGATGGGGTATTAAAAAGTGCCAGAGACAGGATGGAGAACTCTGGTTTTCCAGAGAGCTAATCCAGCTCCCTGACTCTTCTTCAGGCTAGACCTATGATGATGAGTAGCAGTGTTCTTGGGGGGGTCTGTGCAAACAAAAGGGGGGATGCTCTGCTCCTGTCATGAATTAAAGCTACCCTATATAAGTGAATTGTCAGGGAAATTCTCTAGGAGATGGAACAACGAAAAGCTTGATAAAAGAAAATATTATCTATTAAATGAGGTAGGAATTTCTCACAAGTGTGTGATTTCATAGATAAGCAACTATAAAGATAAGTAATACAGCTCATCTTCATCTGAGCCACTTGTTTTGCGCAGTGTACGTTCAGCCCTTGGTCTTCAGTCTCTTAGTTCAGCCTGTGAAGATTATTGCCTCTCTCTTGTCTCAGGTAATTATAAATGTCTTCTAAATGGCCCAGCTTCCCTCTCTCTGGTGCCAGAAGACAATAGATTCTTGGTAACTGAGCCCTCAGCTACAAGGGCTGCTGTAGTTTGGTTTCACTGCAAAAGATAAGGTGGCACCAAAACTGCTGATGGTAGAATGAAGGAAAACAAATTATCATGCCTGAAATCAAATGAGTTTTAATTAATGTGTCTAATTTGTCTAATGAAAGTTCTAAATGCCATTTGTGTCTTCATTGTTGCTCTAAACAGTGACAAACAAATTGCAAAGTGTGCCACTAAAGCTAAAACATATCAGAAGTGAAAAAGTAATTTGAGAAAGAAGTATGTTTTAGGGAAACCTGCTGTAGCTCTGAAGTTTATACATCACATCCCACCTCTGGGAGCTTTAAATATCGATTACCCACATAGAACTGGGATTTCTGCTCACTCTCAGTTAGACAGTGTGAGAACTCCTGCAGAGCAATTCCAGTACTCCTGATTCTGACTCCTGGGAGGAGAACTCTCTCTGTGTGCTCTAACATGGAAAGTTCTGGTCATGGATTCCAACTGCACATGGCTTCCTGGAAAACCAACACTTCTGAGCAGAGGCCCTGCTTGGGGAAGGGAGAAGACTTCTCTTTAGCTGGAGAAGGAATTTCAGCCTTTCAAGAAGGTAATTTATTCAGAGTTAAATCTGAGTAACACCTTTTTCCCAGTACAGGCTCTGTAGAGACCTAAGCAAATTAGCTTGACGTAGACCTGTATTTTTATTGTCCATATCAGGTTTTCCCTCTGGTTTCCTCTTAGAAAATACAAAATGCATACCTACAGAAAAGAGTATATCTACTTATCACCAGTGTACACTTGGCTTACAGTCTGGAGATAATCTACAAGTTTGAGACAAGATCTTGTTGAGGTTTGTTATTGTTTGGCTTTTTTAATCTAAATTTTGTGACCTGCAGGAGGAAAGGAACAGTGATGTAAGAACAGAAGAGTATAAAGCACTCATAAATAAATCTGAGCTAGCATCTAGAGGCAGGTACCTCACCTCAAAGTAAGGGAAGAGTTTGGGAACTGCCCAGTACCAGTGAGCATGAAGGGCATGTGGGGACACGTGGTCAAAAAAAGCTTAAAGGCAAAACCTGTTAAAAGCAACTGGATGGGACAGTAGGAAACCTGTAACTGGAATAGGAGAGGACAGAACTCTACCTGTGACCACAAAGGCCAAGTTTTATCTATGTTTCTGCCCGGTGCTCATTAAAGGAAGACCTTTTTGGGTGGGAAGACCCACTGCCAAATGTAGAAGTGGTCTAAATTCTTGAAGGTGATCTGCAAAATGAAACAGAAACAAAATGGGAACAGCTCTCTTTGATTTTGCAGCTAGCCCCAGAGCCCCCAGTCCTTTGCTTCTGATCTTTTAGTGGAGCAGATTGCATATCTTTGAGGTCCTTGGTCCTAAGCTGTAGAAATAAAAGCTCAGTGAGCTGAGCCGGTTGCTGATTCACCTCTAGGAGTAGAAACAGCATTACAGTCTGATCAAAGACTTATTCCAGTGGGGGTCTTTCTGTAGTGTTTTTCTGCAGACCCAGAGATATGTAAATGTTCTGCAGAACCTGACATACATGATTAACATTAGGCATATTTTGTTGTTCATGAATTCTTTCTAATAAAAGAAAACTTCAAAACTAAGACAAGCCCTTCTAAAATAAGCCTGTGCAGAGCCACAAGTTAGAATTGTTTCTCTCCATTGTTTTTAGCATCCTGCAAATTTGATGAATTCTCATTCTGCTGGTGCTTAAATGTGTGAATAATCTGTCAGGGAGCTTCAGACATTTCTTCCTTTTCCATTACACAGAATGGTTTTCTGGCAGATTTCTGTAGTCTTCTATTCTGTAGCCTCTGTGGTACATTTAGTAGTAGAAAACAGTGCTTTGAAATAAGAACTAATTTAGGTTTGCATGTTAGCTGCAGAGAGAAGGAGTTATTTTTGCTGTTATTTTCTTTTTCTGTTCCTTTTTTTTTTTCACCTGCTCCAAATAGAGATGCTTTTAATTCTTTAGTGTTTATGCTTGAAGCAAGTGCAAATAAAACAGTAACTAAACTAGCTGGATATTGAATGTATGCAGAGAATCATACATTTTTTGGACTGCTGATGTTATCTGAAAGGAACCTCAAAGAATTAGACCCAGTAATGAATTACAGAAGGAAAAATTTCCTTCTTTCTTGCCACTGTGTGTTAAGGGAGACATAATCTCGTTGAAGGAGCTTGATGTAGTATTTTTGGGTGAGATTACAAGTTTAGTTGATGAAAACACTTGGGTTGATACAACAGAATATATATAGACTTCTGCAAGACACATGATTTGATACCGCAGAGCCTTTTATATTAAGGAACTAGAGAGGGTGAAAATGAATACTATGTATATTAAATGGATTTAAAACTGCCTAACTAATGGGCCTCAAAATGATCACTGTCAGCTGGGCGTGCTCCAGGACTCATCTTTTTCTCCATTTCCATGGTACTTAGCATCTGCCTGGAAATGGCACCAGCAATGAGATTCCAGTTCACAGGTCAGGACAGTGTCATGGGGAGAAATGGCAAAGGGTGGCCCATGGAAAAATATGCTGAACATGAGCTCACTCATAGACAAAATGTTAGTGTGATTCTTGAGCACATATCGTCTGTGAAGGGGATATTGCCTCTGTGCTAATATAATTGCTATATGAAGAGCTTGTCTAGGTCAGCAGTTAACAAATTGTTGGGGTTAATCAGAGTCCTGTCTAAGAAGATTTACCAAAATAATAGAAGGATTGATTAACATAACTTATTGTGAGAAACCTGATCAATTTGCTTAGCTATTAGATTAACAATTTTGTACTAACCAAGGCAAGTCTTAACCTTCCACACCTGGAACAAAAGGTTGTAAGGGGGAACTTTTCAATACAGCAGATAAAGCTCTAATGGCATCCTAGGAGTTGAAGAGAAGTGTCTTCACACAAGAAATACAAGTGAATAGTCATTTGGACAATAACAGAGGTTATTGTCAAATACCATTGCTGGAGAATTTTAGATGCATTTAGTATTGATGGAGAATTAAAGAATGATGTAAGATCTATGGCTCCAGCTATGCAGTTTAGGCTGGATTTTCCAAGCAGTTTTTTCACCATGTACCAGGATAGGAGACCCAAGAGCCCTCTGAATTCAGTCCCAGAAGCTGGCCTGCCTCTTTCTGAACACCTGAAATTTAACATTCTGGGGGAAACAGTGTGGTTTCAGCAGTACCATGGAGACAGAAATCCATTCCACCATACAAGTCTCTGTGAAAGGTGATGAGCTTTTCCAGGACTCTGTAGGATCAAAACTTTAAAGCTTTAGATTAGGGGTTTTTTTTCTTTATCCCATTCACTTTGTACAGAGTGAAGAAACAAGGATGGTTTTAAAATATGAACTTCATTCCTTATTCAATATTCAGTCCTAAAAATTGATGGAAACAGTAGCAATTAGAGAGGGTGAGAGTGAGTAAGGTGCCCCTTCCACTTCATTTAGTAAAGAAACTGAGTTGTCTCCCCTAGGCACTTGCAGCTTGCATGACTGCAGATGGCCGCCACTTTGAAGGAAGCCTGTAATTTAAAAGCAACTCTGAATCATCCTGCCTGCCTTTCTTGGCATAACACCACCTCATTTTGCTGCTCTACAGAGACTGCAGTTCATGGGTTTATCTTCTTGAGGGGCAACACAAGGTATGCTGTGTATCCGGGACCAATGGCAGGTCCCTTGGGGAAGACAAGGACAAATATTCTCATCAATTGCCTCTACAAGAGGCAGCGATTTAGCAACCAGCATTACCTGATGCCCTGTGCTCCCACCTAAGTCTCCGTTATTAACCATCAGGCTAAGCATCTATTTTGTGCTCATTCCCCTTGAGATCAAAGCTGTGATGTATATAACTGTTGTGTGGGGTGGGAAGCCGAATGTTTCTTGGGAATACGGAAATGTGAAGGCGCAGATCTAGCTTGATAGCTTGGAGTGCTTCAAAATAGATTTCTCTATGCAATGCAAAAATTACAGCTCCATGAAGAGCCACAAAAAAACAATCCTGAGGCCTCTAAATAAGTCCCAAATGGACCCACTGTTCTTTCAGTGATTTTGTTATGTCAGAGTAGCAGGACTAATTAACAAGTGGTGAACAGAGCGTGACTGCAGATTTGTCCCCTTGTGCTAGCTTCTATTCCTCATCTGCCTTTTTCATTTTTGCTCCTCAGCCAGTTTCAACTCTTCTTCCCTTGCAGGTAGAACATGCAGGAGCTCCTCTCATGGTGCTGTACATCAGCAGGAGCAGCCATCTCCTTCCCATGGGGCTGGAGGACACATTTCCCTACAAGTTCATTCAGAAATGAGCTGACATGGGAGTCCTGAGCCATCTCCCACCTTCCAGCTAGCAAACAGTAAATTGCTGCTGAGCATCCTCTTGCTGCTGGTTTTCCTCCTCTTTGGGTATTTTTGCCATGTCATGTAGGCTCTTTGTAACCACAGGGGAGAGAGATCTTGTGGAAAGGGGCCTGAGGAAGTCATCCAGACCAACCTCTTGCTCAAAGCAAGGTCAGCATTGAATTTGCAAATAGCTGTTATCTAGAAGTGGCTGACACCACTATGCTCGTAGAGGCCAGAACTGGTGCGGTTTCCTGTGCTTTTGGAAAACCTCTCCATTTGTTGTTCTTCACCCTTGTCTGCCTCTCCTCTGTTTAACTACCTATGCGCAGAAATACTTGTTCTTCTATGCCAAAACTCATTGAAGGACGCTCTCTATAGCTAGCTGGCTTCCCTCACTGCAGATGGAAACTCTCATGGGCATCAAGGTGGTTGCATCTGGTTTTCAGGCTAAATAATATCAAATAAAGACAGCCTGGATCAAAATGGAAGGAGGACAAAGGCCTGGGTAAGTCAGCTTCCTGCGGTTTGGGAAGTGTTTCAGGTTGTCTTTCTATTTTAGCTTCCAGGGTAAAAGTCTGTTTCATTGGAGGTTAGATATTAGCTATTTAAGAAGTGGTTAAACCACTGGATTAGGAAAATGGAAGCCTAAACTGCCCAAGAGGGTGCTGTATAAATTTGCCTCTCAGCTACTGCTAAGCACCAATGCTAAGTAATTGCCATACCTGCTTCCCCAGATGTGTTTTGGCCTCTTGTTTAATTATTTTTCCAAAAATTGTGCATTCCCAACGTGGCTGGTTTTGCTGAACAAACTGCTGCCAATGTGCTTGAAAGATTATTTTACAGGGAAAGCATTTTCACAAACAGATTTAATATTCACTTTTCTTTCTTTCCCCAAGGGCTCTCTACCTATTTTTATTCCTTATGTTCCCTTATCATGCAGTGGAACCCAAGGCCTTATTTACTGAGAAATGGCTCGAAAAGGCTAAATTTTCTATAAATAAATATGTCTATAAAGCTTGAGTCAGAAGCCTGGGTTTCTAGAGGTATTGCTTTGGTTGAAGGTGGATTGCTGTTTGACCTTTGTTCTGCCTTAACATAGGTGAATATTTGAGTTGTATTTGACATTGTTTTCACATTGCAAATTCCTGTACAGGATGAGATTTACTTTGCTTTCTCCATCTCTCCACAACTCCTGGGTGGTTATGGTGGAAATAGATTATCTTCTACAGGGAGATGTCTCTAATTCTGAACTGCAAGTTTAGCCATAAAAATGGGCAGTGTCTCCACTGCCCCTTGCGTGAAGCCTCCTCTTATTTTTTGTGCTCCTGAATTACCTGGTCAGCTCTGACCCTGGGTGATTGCTGCCTTTTGATAATGAACAGCAATGTGATGAAGTGCTAAATTTCCTCCCATGCTACCAAAGCTTCGGAAGAAGTTTGCTATCTGAGTATTCAAAGTCCTGCAATGAAAAGCTTGGCTGTGTCCTTACTCTGAAGAGAAAATGTATGCAAATAGGCTGGGCCAGAAGGCTGCAAAATAAAAAATGACAGTGAGGAGGAGGATGTGAAGCTCCTGGTGAAATGGTGCCGACAGTTGCTGTTGCTGGCTTGTTTGCATCCACAGCTGCTGCCCGGAGGCTCTGGCCCCAGCCTGAGCATGAGAGAGCTGGAGCAAACCAACAGCAGCTTCTGTAATGAGGATGTTGATGTGGTGATGTGGAAACCGTCATGCAGAACTGCATCTCCCTGAATAGCTGTCGGATGTGTGGTGGTGGAGAGCAGGAGTGTCAGCTTTTCTGGGTGCCTCCTGTATGCACAGATTCCGTCTGGAGGGCCCATACCAAGGGACTCAGGGTTCTGGTAAGACCTGGTGCCAAGCCCCATTCTCACCTCCCTTGACAGCCCAGAGGCAGTTGAGGGGAGACAGCCAGGCTGGACTGCAGCAAAATCAACCTTGTCTGGGTTTCTCAATAATTAAATATTTTAGTTCTCAGCCAGCCTCGGTCAGTCTTGAAATTTACACTGAATCCCAGATGCCTGGTTTATTTGCTGAATAATGTTTTTCAGCTGGAGCCTGGGTTTTTTTGTGATGGAGGAGGAAAGGCTTTGGTATCCATTCTGGCTGGTGTCTTATGCAATCTTATCCCGATAAATGAAGAGGTGCACTCTCTCTCCTTGTCCTGAGACAGAAAAGCTCCATCCCTCCCACCCTGGGAGTGCTTCTTCAGCTACAAGGAAAACAGCTTGAGGCTTCTGGCACTCCCACATCTAACAAAATGGCAACTGTTATATGTACCCTTCGTAAGGGGTAGTCTCTCCATCACTTGGGTAGAGAGGGGCCTTTTTGGTTGATAGAAAATCCCACAAATGGTTGACATGACATTTATAGGAGAACTGGAGAACTTTACAGTTCTGCTGAGACTCACATGTTCACAATGTGATCTTTTTTTTTCTCTGTCTGTGGCACTACTTGTCACATTGAGCAGAGCTTAGGTTTCTCAGAGAGCTCAGTTACTAGCTAGGCTGCTTTTAGTTGTCTTTATTCTCAAAGTTGTCCTTTTAAAACCCCAACTGGGCTCAGGCAAAGGACTGAGAAGGATTCTTCTCCGTCCCTCCCTGCTTTGCACCCTACCCGTAACAGCATTGAGGAAGCCAGAGACCTCACCTTGAGGCACTGGTTTTCTTTTCACAGCACAGTTTACTTGCTGGGAACGACTTAGCTGAACACCACAGCTCTTGGTCTTGCTCTTGGACCTCCAGAAGGGATCGTGTACCTGGCATGACACTAGGCTCCCTATTTTCTTGACTTCTGATGGCACCAGAGAGTGCCATCTAGCAGAGGCTCTAGCAGAGGCAAAGTACTGAGATCCGCAGGTTTGCTCAAGATCATGTCTAGGCTGCCAAAAGCACCCAGGGCTGGTGGAACAATCAGTCCTCCATGAATAGGGCAAGGCTTTGGCTCAGAGCTGTTGACACCTCTATTATGTTTTGGTATGAGGCTGTTTGAGAAAGAGTTTCGGGTGTCAATGGAAGTTGTTTGCCCATTGTCACTGCAGCTTAAGTAGAGGTTTGACCCCAATAACAGAGTTAACTACTGCTGAGGAGAGCTGCTGCTGCTGGAGAGAGCCATTCCTGCCTCAATCTACCCTCTGGAAAAAAGCATTTATGCATTCAGCACAGGCTTTTCAGCGACCTAGTCAGTAAATAACATGTGGCACATTAAATGAGCTAATGGTATTTTTATGTAGGAGAGAGACAGGCCAATCATTCATTCACACTGATTTTTACTGTCTGTTTTATTCTCTCTGATTCAAAACAGCCAGATTATGGCACCTTTCCTCCATTAGAGGAGCAGGCTTCAAAACTCATCTGCTTTTCTTATAGTTGAAAGGGAATAACACCTTGTTCCATCAAATTCTTCAGGCAAATGTCTCTCTGCATCTCATTTCAACACCTCTAAATCTAGTTGCTCACCTCAATACTTTTAAATGTAAAAATCATGTAGCAATGGCCACAAACTAAACCCTCAACTTCACCAACCACTGCAGATAAGAGAATGAAATGCAAGGTTCATCAAATGTGCCTCAAAAACCCCCATGTGAAGTCCCTCAAGACAGCAGACTAGATTGTGCTGCTTCTTGTCCAAAAGAGAGGATAACCAGGAGGATAATATATTTAGGGGCCAGTCTATCTACAGATAAACTAATACCAGGAAATATTCTGTATGCAAACCCCTCCAATTTTGCATTTCCAATGGATTTTCTGGATTCCTTGAGCTTTTCCCCATCCTCCTCTTTTCCTTACTCTATAGAAATTGAAGCATCAGCTCCTGGGGCTGTGGACCAGCAAACACCCGGTTGAAGAAAAGTTTGAGGCCGTAGACTTGGAGATGTGAAATTTTAATACATTGGGAAAGATGATTTCCTAAATTATATTCTTAATTCTTCGTAAGGCTGTGCCAGGGCTGTCTATCAAAAGGCGCTGTGGAAACAGGCAGAGAACCTGCTATAACTGCTGCTGATGCTCATGCAAGCTTCATCTTACTGTGGGACTAGATTCTAACTCGTAGGTGAAGTTTATAGAAGAGCACTCTTAGTGTCTTGATATCTGAAGTAATCAACTGGATTTGAAGTTTGAGAGATTCAAATAAAATTTGTGTTCCAGGAAAAAGAGCAGTGAGTGCTGGATCCTCTGTGAAGCTCAATCTTCTTGGTGAATCCAAGTCAAAAGCATAATTCTCTTCAAGGGCACTGGAAGGCACGTTGGAGAAGACACACTGCCAGCAGGCTAAGTACCAGCATGCCCACTTTGTCTCAGGCACAACAGGGTTAGAATATCCTGGGAACACCAGGAGGAGGAGCACAGATATTTCCTCTAGCATCTGATCCATTGTAATAGTTAGGTTGTTTTAAAAATGAGGATCATACTTCAATAGGAAACTATTTATGAAAACATTGCAAAGTGCTTTCCCAACCTGCCTATTGCATTGTACTTCTCTCAGTTACTGCTCAGTATATGCACATCACTGCTTTCAAAACTGCAGTGGAAGTTCTCCATACATAGATAATTAGTGTACATTTTTGTGTTATCCATAAAGTAACTCTCAGCTCTTTAGATTTCAGTTTTCACAGTTTCATTTTAAGGAAAGAGAATCTGTAGAGAGACTCCTGATTTGATGGGAGCCGATGAACAGGCTAAGATAAATACCATATAAATATTTATCTGAAATAAAGCACTCACTGGCAGAGTGAACCAGATGTCTATGTTGCATGATGGTAGCTGTCACTTTATTAGATTTCTTAATTCAGAATTGAAGCCATGCTTTATGGCCAGCTATTCCTTTCCTACGTTGTAATTTGTCATCTACGGTACATGGATTGTGCACCTAAAATATTTGCACATCTTCTCAAATGTAATTTGCAGCTAGAAATTCCAATTGACTGAACTGCACCAGCAAAATGAAAATGCAGTGAAATCCCTTGGATTCAGAGTTGGGGCAGTTTTGGCAGGTGGATGTCAGGCAGCTTTTTGTGGATCACTTGATATTTATTTGAAGATCTTAGAGAACAATCAGAGCAAAAATAATGAGTTTGTAGATATTAAGTACTTTTTGAGTTCCTATACAAACACATGAACTTTCAGGACTCAAGGTTTTCTACAGACCACAGTGAAGAGAGAAATTAATTATAGCTCCTAAAGGCAGTGAGAGCTCCTCGTTGACACTGGTCATTGTGGTTTCTAATGAGTGGGTAGGGGGTTAACTTCTGGCACTGCCAGTGAAAAGGTCTGTGCACCCATCCAAAGTTGGAGATTCAAAGTTACCAGACAAACTCAATTGAATGATAGCCTGAATCACCAGGATGAGTCACGGCTTGTTCTAGGAGAACTCTCTGCCTTTCTTGTGGAGGACTAGTGTTGCTGGTGCTTGTCAATGAAAACAGAATAGTAAAGCAGGGGGAAGTAATGAACTTGCTCACAAAACTTGCGCAGGTGGGAAGAGTCACCCAGATCCATTTCATGTTCTTTGCAAATTGCTCTAGGAATTCAGTAATCTAGGAAGATGCAACTGCCTGTCTCTTCTCTGGAGTCTCTTTGTGCTTTGCTCACTGCAGCAAAATCTCTTGAGGTAGTTCTTACACTTTCACTTGAACTATGAAATTCTGGAAAATGTACTTGCAAAGAGAAAGTTTCTTAGAGCAATGTTCTCTCGAGCACAGCAGCGGCTCTCCCGTGTGTCGTTCTCTTCCGTTTTACCCATTTTGCTAGTTTCTCTAGGCAACATTTTCTGGGCAATGTTTTGAAAACTGCTTTCAGCCTGATAGGTAAAATGAAATGGGAACTCTGCCTCCTCTTTACTGTGGTCCTTTAGATTGCAGTTCCAATGTTGTGCCACGATTGGTAACGTGCAGCAAGATCTGCTGCAATGTTATGGTCTATCTCCTTCTGTCACACAAGGAGGGACATTTGACTGTAACAGCCTTGGAAACACTAAGAAATACACTGTCTAAACAAATGTTACTTTAATTACTGGATTTTGTTCAAGAACAATTTTTAACCACAAAATTTGGGACTTGGATTGCAGTTGCCAGCCCTTTTATCTCCCCCAACTGGCTTTTTGTGGATGACTTTATTTGTTGCTTGAGGAAGAGGGTGGGTGGGATGACAAACAGATGGAGAAATGCAATGGAGATCTGAAAATCCTGAACCACCAAACCTTGGAACTCAAGAGTAATGATATCACAGTGTTCAGAAAGATTAGTCTTTTGATCCTGTTGGCAAAAAGTGCTGTCTTCCAGCTGGTCAGCCAGCTCTGGCATCCTCCAGTCACAATTACAATTGAGAAATGACTGGAGAGCTGCTTCTGTGCTCAAATCCTTGCTGCCAGATGTATAATTATCACAACTGAAGTAGCAAAAGAGCCCAGCTTGGGAACACAGCAGGCTCCAAGTAGCTTGATTTGCTTTCAAAAGCTCTTGCACTGTATTTTGTATTGTACCTCCAATTCTTAACCATGGCTGATGTACCTCACCCCTTGGCCTCTGCTGTCTGTGATTTGTCTTGTAGCTGTGATTGCTTCAAATGGATAAAATATGAGAGTGTTTAGAAGATCTTGTAAAACTTTGGCTGTGGGGAAGGGTGAAAGGGGCAAGTCTCATCTCAATGAGAAGAACTGTTTTTCCTCTCACAGATCTATGGCTTACCTTCTTGGCTGCTCCTTAATTAGCATGAAAATGGACTAAATATTTGAAGCAAATCAGAATTTTAAGACGCAGTTACAGCAGTGCCTCATGTTTAAGTGTGCACAGCACTATGCACGTCATCATTGAATAATGAATTAATAAATATCTTTGAAGGAATTTTTAGCCCAGAAAGCATACACCATTTTAGCTTCCAGGCAATTGCCCTATTTACTGTGGTTCATTTTTAGCAACACTATCAGTCCTGGAAGTAGCCTTGTCAATATTTTAGTTGCTTTGGTGTACAGAGCCATAGCATTCAGTTGAATTGTAATCCTTAAATTGGCAAGAAAACAGGTTTGCTCAGCTTGCCTGTTCCCTTTTTGGTAACAGAAACTTGGAAAACCTTCTATATAGTGTAAAGATGAAGCCTCTTGTTTGATATAGCTGTGAGATTCTGTTGTCCACAGTTAAACCACTCTTGGATGCTGCTGATTTAAAGGGTACAGAGAAAGTCTGCCTACAGAAAAAATCCTATCACAGACACACCTAACCCTTTCAAAGACAAGGAGAGTGTAACATTTAAATTACCTCTTCTCTCCTCTGCCTGGGAAAGAGTTCATCTCCTGCTCCCCATTTTTAAAGGTGTTTATGGCACACAGACCCAAACTTGCCAGAATGTAAAGTTAAATTGTGATTAGGATGACACGCTTGGACTCAGCTCGACCTCACTTTGTGGGTTGTATGGAGCAAGTGCCCCAGCCCACGCTCCTCCTCTGCATCCATATGGTCGAAGGAAGGATGCTGAAGGCAGAGGGAGCCACTTGCGGGATGTGGGTGTGCTGCAGCCTTCCTCCTGACTCCAGCGCCAGGCCCTGCCTGAGGTCCACCTGGGCTGAGATAGAGGGAAGGGTAGCCAGCTGAAAGCAGGTCCCAGGTGGGGGTTGTGGTGGCTGACAGCCTGACTGCCACATGGGTGGTGTGATGCTCTGTTTTTACCTTCCCTCTCTTTAGCACCATTCAGAATGATACATAGGCTCCCAGCGTGAGGAGTGACACCCATCACAGTTAGATGAGGACTGTGTCCACCCCTGGAGATTTAAATCCCTGTGGTTACAACCTCTACCCCAAGAGCTCCTGTGGGTTTCATGTTCTTCCAGAGGTATATTTGTGTTTTATTTCCTTTCTGTGTCTCCTGCTGCTATGCAGGGGCGTGCTGGTGGCAGAAAAAACCTGTAAGATGCAGAAAGTTGGACCTGCCATATAAGACAGTGATGACACATTAATGATTGCCAAGTGCATAAAGTAAATAATCTGGCAAATAATTTTCCCTGGAACCTCATTTTGTAACAGTCATATCTAGTGTTACTTCTAATAGAAGAGGTAAAAAGATAAGATGTTTGGGGAATGTGACTTTTAAAAAATCGAGTCCTGTAAAGCTGCAAATGAGATGGGATTTGGGTTTAGTGTTTAGGCTGTACACGATGGAGAGCAGTCAGCAGAGCTGGTCTATGGCTGGAAATAGGGTATCAGGTTACAGAATTCTGTAAGATGAAACCAACATTTGTTCAGCTTGGCTCTAAAGTATGTGTATTAAATCCCATTGACTTCAGCAGGACTATTCTTGTCCTTTTAAAGTTACACAAGGGCTTAAGTATTTTGCCATTTTGAAGCCTCCCATTGAGACTTAAATTCATACTTCTGTGTAACTTAAAAATATCACAATGGCAATATTAAATTCCAGCTAGAATAATCCAGAAAAAAGATTAATCCCACTTCTCATTGAGACACAGTTAATATTTAAATAACTAGTTGCTCTGAGATGTTTTCTAGGTGAAGTTACATGTGTCTGATTTACCTAAACACATGGAGGTCTACAGCTCTTAGCTTTGTTTCTCTTCAATTTCTTTAATTTATAAAATAACAAAATACAGCCTCTGAAGATTGTAGATAATTTATATTATTAGCATTGATTAGCCTGACAGCATGGCACTTCGATTTGAATGTCATTAGAAGGTAAGCAGTGGGTCACAGAGGGAGAAGAAATACTTGGCACAGAGGAATGGATGTGATTTTGAAGGCTCCACAAGGCAGGAAATAATATAAGAAGGAGGTGACTGAAAGGTAGTAACTCAGGGCTACTGCATGAGAACTGATAGGATAAAACCTTCTCCTTTGGGAAAAAACAGCACAGGGAAAACAGAGTGAACACACAAAGCTTGTTAAGGATTTGTGTAAACACTGCCAAACAAAATAGTTCTTATTGAAGTACATGCTGGGAGCTCAGTAGAGCCAGTAGGGTAGGAACACTCAAAAGTCCTCCAATGTGGGCATGCCCAAAGGATCAGGTAGGGGAGGTGGTAATATTGCTTGTGAAGGCTCCTGAAGCCTCGTGCCCCAGGCTGCAGGTTAGCTGATGTGTGCAGGGAAAGAGGGGGTATATAGTTATAGGAAAATGCTCTGCCCATCCTGGGTTAGCCTCTGTGCGTGTAGAGGACCTGGTCACAAGTAGGTTATCTTCTAGCACTCTTGTAATGTGGAGGGGGACAATAACCCCTTCACAGTGAACTGGCTCTGGTGAAGATTGTTTCATTCAAGCTGCTCTAAGTTGTATTTATTATGTGCTACTGCTATACACAACCAGCTTGTATGATATCAACTGGTAGTTTAAAATTAACTTCTCAAATGAACTCACAGTCATCTCTACGAGCATCTCTATGGCTAGAAGTTGCCTTTAACAACCACGCTGGCACTGCCAAGCTGCGATTAATGTGAATCCTTGCTGTAACTTCCAGTGTGTTATTTGGTGACTCTCACAATTCACCCAGATGATGTAGCTCAGTGAGTCTGTGGTCTGTCTTGGAGCCAGATGGAGAACTTTAACATAAATCTTGAGCTAAGCCTCCCTCTGCTTCTGCAGAGTGGTAGTGAGCCAGCTGATGTACACACAACCGCTCCTTTGATAAAAAGTGCTTCTTCCCTTGGCTAAACTGATAGTCACTGAATAATCTCTTCATTGCAGAAGATCTTTCCTGTGCAGCTGAATAATTTTTTATAAACAGCTTCTAAAACCCAGTAATAGCTTTGTGAATATTGCATCACAAAGGAGCTGTCAGTCTGCCTGTCTACCGCAAGCAGGAGTCAAACATACAGCAACCCCCCTAAGAGCTGTCTCGTAGGGAAAAACTTTGCTTGCAAACCCAACGGTTGTGATTTCAGGTTATAACCTCTCTGATTCTGATTCTGTGACAGTGCTACTTGGCACAGTAGAAAAGTCATTTGCCAGAATTAATTTCTGAAAACAAACTTGAATAACTCTCCAACTCTGGCAGGCTTCTGATATCTGTGTTCAGCAAAGGCAGTGTTTTTGCAGGGATTGGTTTGCGGATCTCTTGCCCCTTGAGTTGTCATTCCTGGTTGTGCAAAGTGATTCGATCACCAGTAATCCAGTGCCAGAGTGTTTCATACTCGTGCTGTGCAGGAACAGCTGATAGTACCAGGTGGAGAGCAGAGGCGTGATCAGGCCCAAGGAGCTTGTATGGAAATTTCAGCCAAGAATTCTTTCTTTTTTTTTAAATGGCCAAGATATAAATCCTTGAAAATGGCAGTTGATAATGGAAATGCTGACTCAACCGTAGTTGTAGTCACAGTGGCCCTACTATGACTCCGTGAGGAGAGAATACGTTGTTGTCAGCAGATGACTACATTTTTCAATTTTAGAAGCAATTCTCTTGATGTGTTAACCTTATTTACACTTGTTTCAGTACACTCATGTCTTTCTGCTGAATGTCAAGGGCAGCTCAAGAATTAAATGGAATTAATAATTTATTACCATTTCCCCCGCTGTAATAGAATTGCTTCAGCTTTGAAGCAATGAAAGGGGTAGCAAAAGTTCAACAGCAGCGTGTTATTATACAGATGGCCACTAGATTGTCATTTTGCACACACTGGTGTGTATGGAGACAAGTCCCTTGAAGTCTACAGAGTCAAGTATTTGTCTATTTAAATTTAGGACACAACATTTTGTGTAATTCTAGGAATCAGTTAATAAGCCACCCATGTTCTTCTCTGGTGTCTTGGGGTATCAGTACGGATAGGTGGGTGGCTTCTCCAAAGAAGATGGAAGGATCTGTGCATACAGTGGTTGCACCACATCATCTCTTTAAGGTCACTGAAGTTTTTGGGTATCGTTCAAAGTCTTGGTGCAAATTTTCAAAGATGCGGTTGTCCAAGTACCTTCCAAGCCAGATGTAGTTTTCATGTGCACTTGAAAGACAGTGGGAAGAGGGTTGGTAACAGAGAGAAGGAGGATTAGAAAGAGAAAGGGAAAAAGAAATGGTACCAACAAACTCATATTGATAAAGCTCTGAGCTGTAACAAGCAGCTTTCAATACCCAGTATCCCTTTGGTCATTTTTATGTAGGAGTTTAAGTACAGATTTGGGTGGCTAAATATAGACAGTCTGATGTTTATTATGTGAAATCTCACTTTAAAATTATTCAACATCTTCTTATTATATTTGAATAACCAGCGTTTTATTGTACTGTGAAACTGTCTGAACAAAAATCCTTTCAGAAAGTACTTTGCCGTTAGTTGGATAACTCAGGAGAGATTTTCTTTATGAAAAGCAGCCGTCAGATACTCTTCAGAAGACACACATCTTTGCAGGCTCTAATGAGAAAAGAGAGCTAACCAGGATGTGAGATCTCTCATGCCCTCTACCCCCTACAAGTTTTTCTTTATGGAACGTTGGGTGATAAACTGTTTCTCTTTCTGTAACAACTAAAACCTTGTGCACTCTTTTTGAGGAAACTGCCATATCCAATTCTTCATCTTGAGCCTGCCCAATAGGATTTAATTTACCCAGATAGCATGAACAGTGTGTTGTGGAATATTCACTGTGTAGCTGGATCACGCTTGAGATTAAACCCTAGCTGATGAATGAACCTTTCACTTCTGAATGCAATTGCTAACCATTAAAGCCTTAAACCAGCAGCAGCTCTGCAGCACAGTCAGTGAAACTGTAAAAAGCTGTAACTGCAACCTGTACTTTTTCAAAATAATTCCAGTCTTATTGTGCCATATATAGATTGAATGTTTGTTCCATGCTATACTAATACAGTGTATCACTGCGTGTCCATCCCAGCATGGATCCTTGGAGCTGCAATCTCCATTGAAAAAGGTCTTTGAAGGCTATAAATATCCTGGTGTTGCTCCCTGTTTGTAAACGAGAGCAATGAAAGCTAAATGTACGCTGACTCTAGTGTGACAGATCCTGAAAGCGATTCTTATTCATTTTGATTCTTGCCCAGAATAGCTTTCTTACAGTCCTACTTCTGAATTGTTGAAGAAAGCAACACTGACAACTCACCCTTCCGCCCCGCGCTGCAGACAAGAAAGGTTTGGGTAATGTTATGGAGCTCAGCTAATTGCAAAGTGAAAAAGAATACTGGCCATTTCCTTCCTTTCTGTACAAAATCCAGACTGTCATTGAGTGTCATGGCCAGGATTCTTAGCTGATTTAGACTGGCACTGCTACATTACCATACATCAGCGTACATCAGTGGTAAAATGAAGATTTGAAGACAGGGAGGTTTCTGAAGGGAAGGTGTGCTGAGGCACGATGGGTGCCTGGTGCCCCAGCTGAGGGATACTCCCCACAAGAGGGCAAATGCAGATGCTGCCGTGAGGAACCAGGTGTGTAAGGACAGGAATAGGGCTGTGGGCAATCTGATCAGAGCTCAGAGCACAAGCAGCAGAGAGAATTTCTAAGAAACAAAACACATCTAGGATTTTTTATTTGTTATACATGGTGTGTACAACCTCCCAGGGAATACAACCACATTTACACTTTAAGGTTAAAATCCAAAACAGTAGAGAAATGAAGGTGTTATTGCTGCTGTGGGAATAGTGAAGATTACAAGGGGGAAAACCACAGACAACAGGAAATTCAATTTGGTCCTCCAGTTGGCACTGACATTCCGACAGCAACCTTGCTTCTCCCCTGCTTCCATGCATGTCAGCAGCATTGCAAAATCCCCAAACCCCAGAAACAGCAAATTTACACCTGTGGGTTTTTACTTCAGCTCAGGAAAGGAAAGCAGGTGTGCAAAAACAGATGGGAGGTGTAGGCCAGCTCAAAAATGAGATGCCTCAGGAGGTGTTTTATTTATGGAGACATTCAGATCAAACAATCACAGAAGAGCCTTGATATCAATTGGAGAGGAGGAATTTAGTTCCTATGGCTGAGTTCTGCCTTCTTTCAAACATTCACTGCAAGCTCGGGGTGGGGGAAGAGGGGGCAGCAGGAACATCCAAGCTCCCACTCCCCCATGAGAAGCCTGGGCTGATGGAAGACATTCTTGGCATAAAATGTTAATATAGGATGGAATGGACAAGGCACTCTTCTCCTTCTTATGGCATCAACTAGAACTGTGTTAATTTTGAGGTTTCAAAAGAGTACATAAAATGTCAACGTCAGATGCTGAAAATATTGTTAAACACAAGCGATTTGAGATTTAAAATATTACCAGGCTGCTATTTTTAGTGCAGAGGAACCTTTAGTCATTCTACATTTAGATGGCTTATCAGAATTAAATAAATAACAGCAATGGTTACTGCTCAAATTAGGTCTGTCTCGGTTTCCATGGCATCCAATCTGTTATCTCCAATATTCTTGCCAGGATTTGTACTGGGGCTCTGGGACAGCAACATTTCTTATAAGGCTTATAAGGAATTATCCTGTAGCAATTTCAGCTGTATGGTTTCTATGAAACCCTGGAATAAATGGATTTATTTAAGATGTGTTGAAGTGTTTTTTTCTCTTTTTTGCTTTTTTTTTAACTGTTGTCTATTTTTAGCACTGCTGCCTGCTTTTATGTGGTGCTGCTTTAACCCTTTTGTGGATGTGTCAATGTGCTGCCTGGAAAACCTGTGCAGTGGCTGTGCCTGTTGCGTTACCCCATGGAAGCAGAAAAGGATGATGCTTTGATGCCACCAGAAGAGTGTATTTGAAAACCAGGACTCAGGATAACACGAGTCTTTGCTTCTGCCTTTTTGCTACCTCACAGTCCTTTGAAAGCAGCTACACAGGAGCGTTTCCGGTTGTTCTGAGATATCAAGTGAAGCCATCCTCAGAAAAAAAGATAGCAATAATTTGTCTGAGCCCAAGAACCTTTGTCTGAGGCTGAGACTAAAAAACATTGCTGACATCAAGTTGCAGGGTTCGATGTAGAGGTAAATGGGTGAAATGCAAGGACCTGTGTTACGTGGAAAGCCAGACTGGATGATTTAATGATTCTCTCTGACCTTAGACACTGTGCAACTATACACTGAAAAGACAGTTATAATCCCAACTCAGAAGAAGAACATGGCATGCACAGCAAGCTGTACAGTTGCAGAAAGGAGGGAAATATATTTACGCTGTAACAGTTGTGTATTTCCTTACAGCTCTTCACTTAATATTGCCTTTTACAGCTGCGTTCTTTAGTTCCTTGGCCATTAGAGTTTTCAAGTGAGGATCTCATTAATCTTCTATTTTGTTATGTTACCTAGGACATGGATCCTGTTCCCTTTTCCCCTCTGGTAAACACTAATTTACTTTGAGTTTATTTATATCTTGTTGCGAAGAAAATTTGGATCCATGACATTTTAAAAATCAATGGCTTATTGGGTTTCTAATTTCCAGGTAATATTCCTAAACAAAATGTACCATTACATAGCACTGATATTTATGGCTAATCATAACTAGATCTAAACAACACCTGAATATTCTTATAAAAGTGAGTGATGTAGGAGACGATGAGCACTTCTATAACGCCTTTCATTTTTAGTAGATCTCAGGAGGATTGTGAGGGCTACAGTGAATAATTTGATGTTCAATGTTTATTTACTTGTATCGCAGTCTTAAGAGAATGATACCAACACGGCCCTGCAGATCTTCAGTTGGCATAAACTGACATCCTTTCCCTGGGCATCAGTGAAGCTGTGCTGATTTATATGAGCTTAAGGTGCACTTCTGGCACATACAACTTTTCTACCATACCTCACATGGAATTTCATTTACCATGAATTATGATTGAAATATAGCTGTATGTTTAAAGTAGGAAAGAAATGATAAAGTACTTACTATTTATAGAGTCATAGCTACTTTTCAGAGCCAACTGAGCAATTCCCAAGTACAATCACTACACAAAGACTTTAATATTTTAGTGCTCTGTCACCCTGTGGTCACTGTAAATTTGCTGTGGCTGGGCATGCAGCCCCAGCACAAATCTATTTGAAGAACACTTACCTAGGCAACTGCATTAATGCAGATGCTGGCTATTCATGTTTGCACACACTGTCTCTTGACCCACTCCACAATGAATGGAAAAGGGTTAAGCTGAATTTGTGAAATACCACATGGCCCAGGCAGTGGGTGGGATTGTGATTATAGACCCAGCTGGTGCTGACACACCTCTTTAAGCTTTTTGCATAGAAAAAAAAGGTTTATCATTAACACATTAATGGTACCTGAGCTATTGTAGCAGCTTCTTTAAGATTCCTGTTACTGAAGCCACAGTGACTGAAGTACTATGGGCTCGCCTGTGTAATGTCTGGCAGAGTTTCTTTTTTTGTTGAGCTCCATATTTTAGTGCAATCATTTGCTTTTTCAGTCATATTTCCTTCTTGAGGTGTATTCCTACTTGAAGATGCCCTGAGCCAAGACTTGAAATGCTTCCTGTCTTACAATTTGTTTGACTATGGAGGTGATTTCAGCAAGAAACCATGACACTGGGAGCAGGAGATAGGAAGCTTATTGCCACTTGGGGTGCACAGTAGCAGCTGCTACTGCTCCTAAGTTACTGGTGCAGCCAAATTCAAGAAGCTAGGGTTTTAGCTCAAATTCATTGGGAAAGTTCCCTAGGAAGGGAAAATAAAAGCAGTATCTACTCTCCCACTCCACCACAATCAGTGTAGTTTCAGGTGGTTCTGTGTAAAGCGTGCTCCTGCGGTTCTTCTGATGGAAAAGAAACAGATCTGTGGATCAGGTGGAGGAGTGTGTTTTGAATTATGGGCAACCCCAAAGTAATAAAAATTGAAAGCTAGTTAAAAGTAAGCAAAAACAATCTCAGAAAGGATGACTCTGCTCTGGTGGTTGGTCTTGGGGTGGGATGGGGGGTGCATAAACTGATGAAATTCCATTAACAGCCTTTTAAAGGAAATCTTAAGTCTTTGCATATTTTCCCACCTATACTCCAGCTGCTCATTCTTCTTCCCTGGGAATTTTCTGTTCCATTTAATGAAAAATTCTTTGGTTCATTTGGTATAAACAAGGCAAAAAAAAAAAAGAATGTCTAGCTTCTGCAAGACACAAAATTTTCAGGTTTTCTTCGGTGCCACAGTTTTTAAATGTGACTGAAGAACAGTTGTCCTGTATCAGACCAGAATGTCATCAGCTTTGTGTCCTCTCTCCAATAGTGACCAAAAGCAATTCTGTGGAAGAGTATAAGAATAAGACAGAAGTGTAATGGTGTGTACCCAACTGTTTTCCCAGTTTCTGTTTATCTGTGGCTCAAGGATTTCCTCAGGTGGAGGTTTTGGGTTTTAATGATTCTAATGGAGTTTACCCCATGGATTTATCCAGCTCTTATTAAATCCCTGTAAGCTTTGAGCATCCACAAATCTTCAGGACAATGGGTTTCACAGGTCCACTGCTTGCTGTTGGCAATGGTCTCTCTTCTTCTTGGTTTTGGACTTTGTGTCTAGTGGTTTCAGTTGGTGCTCTTTAGCTCTTGCACTGACAGATGGTGAGCAAGTGTCATGTAACCACCAGGTAAAGTGACAGCCCCTAATCCTGTGTGTTTGCAGTCCAGCCTGTTAACCAACTGTAAGAGGTACATGAAATAAATAAGCAGTGGGAAAAACGATTTGGGAACCATGACCTCAGCATTGTGTATGGAGGCTACATCTGCACACAGGGTAACAAACACCTGTGTAGCCTCTAGTGAGGGAAGGATGTTTCCCACACTGTGTGGATTACTCTGCTCTGCCTCTTCACTTTCCTTTTCTGAATACGTCACTTTTTCCAGTGCCAGGAGCAGGTTCTTGTTTGTGAATACCTTTGCTGTTGCAAATATCAATATTGCTGCAGCATTTGGGACTTTCCATTTAATGTGCTGAACACTGTCAGAGTGAAAATTGGTGTGTGGGTTATATAAACCACCATCACATTTGTGTCTTGGAAGTAAAGCTGTTAACTCTTTCTGACTGAATTCATTCAGGTTGAGGGGCACCAAGGGATTGAACCTGAAATACAGCAAATCAATAGCATACACTTTGAGCTTTGTGAGCTAAGAATAAACACCAACCACAGACTGAGTCAAATGAACCTGTGCAAGAGGCACGGGGGAAATGTAGCAGTGCTGTTCTGTTATTGCAGGTCAATAAAAGCTAGATGATGTTTGGCTTTTGTTACTGATTAAAAAGATTTCCTTGCAAATGTTATGAGATTAACGCTGAGCTTCCTGTGTGCACTGAAAAAGTAATGTTAGAAATTTTCATCCTTCACTATCCCAGTGGAAACATGAATGATGGTGGTGCAAGTATTGCTGCCCTGGCTGGAGCTGGTGCAGGTCCTTTTCTGCCCGAGTCATAGATGGACTGGGCACACGCAGTGGAGGACCTGTTTCTGATGACAGCCTGGTGAGTGGAGGTTTGCAGGAGACTCTGGACTGATGGTGTCCCAGTGACAGCAACAGGAGCCTTTGTCTGACTCAGTGGGATGCAGGACCCCATCAGCTTTTGGGCAGGCAATGGTACCTTATACTGTTACACCAGACACACTCCAGTTATAGCTGAGGAGGCAATTTCATTCCATATGCCTATTTTTAGGTGCTTATAACTCAAAAACATTACTGTCTTGGTGGGGAATTTATCACACTTCTTCTCAGTGCAAAGCTGATGTATAAGACTTGGCAGTTTTGCAGAAAGCTGAAGAACAGCTGCCTGGGATGTTTCCCAACTGTGTTTTTCACCAATTAAGAAGTTTGTTTTCACACAGTTCAGAGGATTTTTTTTCCTTTAAGATCTTACCTTGGTAACATGCTATGTACAGACAGCATGCACTTCACAGCCTCATAACTTTGGTCCTAAAACATATTTATTCAGAGGTCTAGAAGGCATTTGTTCTCCTTAAGGAGCAATCAGGATCTATCAACATTTAGTCTATCTAAATCTAATCTATAGATCTATAAAATCAGGAACAGCATGCCCTGAAATGAAAATTGCTTGCCTTTACTTTCACAACTGTACAGCAAAAGGATGGCAGCTCAGACTGCCAGAAACAGTGCCGGACAGTGGAACTGTGGGTGCTCCAGTGCCAAAATTGGCACCAGACTTCTTTGTGCCTCGCATTTCTTGCTTTTTCCTTTCCCTACCACCTGAGTGGTTGTTATACAAATATCCCTTCAGTGCTGTTCTGCTGGGCTACAGCTTTTTTTCCAGTGTTATGACAAGCAAGGCTCCATCACCTTCAATGCCATGCCTGATTTACATGACTTTTCCCACGTTTCTGTGACATGCACCTATATACAGACGAAAGCTTCTGGTTGGTTGACAGGTAGAAGTGCAGGCCCTGTTTGTCAAACTGAGTCAAATGAAAAATTAGTTTATTTCAAGATAAAACTTTCCCCTGAATTGAATTTTTCTTGGCTCAGAGGAAGAGAAGTAGTTCTTAGCACTCAGCAGTGACACTGTTAGAAATCTGATTTTTTGGGGAGAAACTGCTTGGACTCAGGAATTTGCATCTTTTTCTGAAGAGAGGTAAACAGCTGAGGCATTTAGCAGCTGAATATTTCCTTTAAACATATTGTTTGAAGCTGATCTACATTTCTCTGGATGTTCTGAAGCAAAACCTGCAGGCTGAAATACAGCTTGTCCAAGGCAGAGCAGTTAAGTCTGAAAGAATGGTGATGGGAAATTATAAAACTGTTTTCCATTCAGCACTCTCAATGTGTGTTACCTGCTGCACTGGTGAGATACTGACCCACTTCCCAGCTGTGCTAAGATAGCCATGTGGCCAAAGGCCCTGGGAGTGTTTGTGATGGAAATGGCACCAATAAACAGCCTTCTAAACACCTTTCTGTGCCATTCCGAGAAATATCACAGTAGGAAAGGATGCTAAAGGGATCTGTTCTGGCAGGAATTGTGCTTGTAAAGTATATTTCATGTCCCCAAACACAGAAATACGTGTATGCCAAGAATGCAGGCAGGTCTGTCTAGGGATATGGAGATGACTAGGCTATGATGGGCAGCCTTGGTAGGGAAACACAAGCTCAAAGGAGCTGGTTTGTTCAGCATTACCATCAAAAATCATTTGTGTATTTTGGGGAGCAGAGGGCCAAAGAGATTCAAACATGCGTGGGGTGCAGAGTCTGTAATGATCTGCAGGCACACCCTGGGAGGTTGTGCAGAGTCGGCTGCTGGCAAGTGTGGTCCAGCCCAGCTGCCCTGAGGGAGGGTGGCAGCAGTCAGCTAATTCCCCCCCAGCGGAGTTGGGATGGGCTATCAGGGCAGGGACTCTAAGCAGCACCTCCCAGGTTTCATGTTGACCTGCCTTATTTTCAGGCTGAGTGCAGATGCTGCTGGGCCCTGAGTAGGAAACGAGGCACGTGCGAAGTGCAGGTGAGGGGAAAGGACAAATGCCTCTGGGAGATAAGCAGAAGAGATGCTGCAGATAAAATACACAGCAAATGGAGGAAAGGAGGGTGCTTGCATTGAAGGAACTGGGGATGTGCTCGGATTTGAATCCTACTTGAGAAGCAGATAGGGCAACTGTTCCATGAGAGACAGATGTCCTTGATCCTGGGACCGTAGAGTATTTCATCAGCAAAGAGCAAGAAAACGTGAAGATCTCTTTTCTTTCCCTGCACTGTATTTTGGAGGCTACCAGAAGCATCAGAGAGATGAAAGGATCACACATTCCTCATCACCAGTGGAGCAGTGACCAAGGAGAGGCACAGTCCTTGCTGTCAACAGGTCATGCTATAGGCTTGCTTTGCCTTGTGTTTTTTGTCTGGAGAGAGCATCTTCTCTTGTATTTCCCTTTTAGTCATAACTTGTGCAATATCTATAAATGCTGTCTGTGATCTTAATTTAGTAACGACCCCTTTAAATGACACAAAAACGTCTCATTGCTCCAGTCAGGTGCTGAATGGAAGTAATAGGACATAACAGGCTTTATGGAGTCCTGTGAAAGTGGATCATTATTTCTCTTAAAGCCCCACTACGAAACAAATCTGAGAGTTCCCTCGGAGATAAATATCTTGAAATCCAGTAAAAAGTCTTGTTGGTTTGGTTGGCATTTGGAATTCTGTGAAAGTTTAATCATGCAGCCCACATGCTGGCTTTCACTGCTAGAAGTTATTCCCTGCTTTTTTTTTTTTCTGTTATGTGAGGAATTTAGCCCATTCTATCAATTCCCCAGCACACAAAAGCGCAGCTGGCTGAAGGGGAGTGAGAGACAGTGTTGTAGAAACTTTTTCAAAATCCCATCTCTGTCTTGAATCGTGAAGGTGTGAAACCTCCACCTGGGGATATTTCAAAGCTACCTGTCTCTATTTGTTCACTTTCAATTCTTCCAGACTGGCAATTCAATTCAAGCAGTTATCTCTGGCTACTAGGACCATGTTGTAAATTCCCATGTGATATATATTTCCATACCTCTAATTTTTTTTCTTAATTCACCATCAAACTGACTGTCCTGGTTTGGTATCAAGTGGATGCAAGGCTCACAGTTTGCATTTAGCACAAGCCCAGGCAGAACTGAAGGTTTCTGGCAGGGTTATTTGCTCTTAAATTTTCTGGAACAAACCAATGTATTTCTTGATTTTAATCCTGTCCTGTCTTCCTTTGGCAGTTGTGATTTTTCCCACCTCCCGTGAATAAAACTTGAAGAAAAGATTTGTGTGCATCCCAGCAGCAGGAATCAGTACATTTACAGCACCACAGAAAACACTAATCTTCCTTTTCTTCTTGAAATGTCTCTTTGCAGATGGTTTGATTTTTATTACCTTTATTCCCTTTCTTTCCCTCTTTCCCCCCTAGAAGATACCATTTGGGCCATTAGCAATCTCAGCATTTTCTATGCAATTCTGGCAGATATTTTTATCTGTCTTGAATAAAAACGGTGCCAGATGGAAGCCCCATGCTCTTCAGAGATGATCATTTCCAGCATTCTTCTGCAAGGTTGTATAACATATGTCCACAAGAAATTAAAAATGCTGTTTCCTTGTATGAAGTGCGTATGCTCAAGGGCAGAGAGAAGGTTAAGAAAATAACTGAGCCAGGATTGTTCTGTACTTTTTAAACAAATTGATTTCCTAAAAAGAAGTTATATTTACATTTAGATTGGTTGCTGATTTGTTGAGGATTGTCTTATTGCTAAAAACACCTGTATCTAGCAAGGCAGCCATGAAACACAGTAGCAAAAAGTAGGAAGAAGGAGTTTCATGTTGAAAATAGTGGTCTCTACTATCAGGAGGAAGCTGGTTTTCTGCTTTGGTGGGTTTTTTGGGGTTCCACCTCCCACCGTGTGCTCAGGTGCTCACATTTGCTCAGTGCTATTCCCATTAGCACCCATTGAAACTGGCCACTTACTTCCTCTTGAGCAGCAGAAATGTCCATACTTCAGGCAGGAATTCTGAAAGCAGTTGCTGTATTAGTGCAGTATGTAGACTGAAATTTCTGATCCTGGTGTTTAGATGATCAGTTCCCCTTAAACTAATAGGAATAAAATATCCAAAGCCCTGTTCTAATCCCAAGAGGCTGCCGGCTTTGCTAAACATTCTCTCCTGCTTTAGCATCCAGTCTCTCTGTCCTCTGAAAGCTCTTCTCCTTTCATTTACATCTACATACTTGGTCATCTTTGTTATTTAAGTACGATCCCTTTGCATCTGTTTGTATGTTTTTTGTGCAAAGTGCTATGTACATTCATGAGAGCTATGCAAAAAAAAGCCTGTTATTTAAGCTACTGAAAGAAACAGGGGCTGCAAATAGCTGCAATAAACTCCAAGAAAAATGGCCAAGCATCCCTGTTCTTTTGAAATGTGGGGACAATCCTTTTACAACTTTTACAAACCTAAGTACGTTAATTGTGTTCCTGCACAGAAAGCACTTTTCTTTGTTTGTTGTGGGCATTTGGCAAAGGGAATCTTTGTCATCCTTGTGTTAATGTAACTAAAACTGATTCACCCTGCTTTTGTGGCAGGGAGGAGCACATGACAGCAATTACCGGGGGCTGCCTGATGGGTGGTAGCGTGTTCAGCCTATTTTCCTAAGGAAAAATGCCTTGTTGTAGTCCTGCTGTCCTTTCTCTGTTGAATTCCTTGGTCAGTTCCAACAGAACCTGACAAAAGATCAGATGTTGCAAAATATTGGCTTTCTCTAGGTTTCACAGAAACAGATTGCTAGGCAGAAAGCAGAGATTTCCATAGAAGAGACAGCAATGGAAGCTCAGGTCATTCTGGACATCGAAGAACGGGGATTTGTACCTGTTGTCCTGGATTGGTCACCTCTGCAGAGAAAGGGGCACCCACCTGGGAACTGGGCAGATGCAACATCATGTCCTTGAACTGGAAAAGGACCTAAAGCTGAAGGGTTTCAGCGTTAGGTGATCTCCTGACAATAAGGCTGTCTTTTTTTCTTCCTTGTTGGTACATCTCAGTGGTGTAAATGGTGAAGTCCTCTCTACAAAGATGTGGATTGAGAAAGGAGAGCAGTGTGTCTTGCTCATTCTGATATTTGTTGGCATTATCCTCATTAGTTTTCAGACATAATGCACACTGCCACTTGGGAAAATATCACGGGTTTTGAGAGGAGGGAATTGTTTGTTTGGGAAGGTTGTTTTGCAGGTGTGGTTCATTTTAATATCCCTGTGCTTTTGTGGGTTGTTTACCAGATCCTGAGCTGTCAAATGCCAGGACTTGATTTTGGGGGCCATCAAGTGCATTGGGAAAGGAATTGTGAAAGACAACTGGTTTTTCACTGTATATTCAAAAACTTCTCTGAGAAGTTGGAAGACTGGGGACCCTCCATGGATTCTTTGAAAAGTAGCTTATTACTTGACTGTTAAGCATATTGTAAATGCCAAGTAATTAATTTTTAGAGCAAAGTTTTCTAGGACTTGGGCAAAGGAGCAATTAATTCTCTGGAAACAGATCCATTATCATAATTGCTAATGGTTGCAAAACTCCCTCAGACACAGATGGACAAAAAAAACCCCTTTCATCTCTGTGATTAGGGTACCTGAAAGTCAGGTCCAGCATGAATGATGTGTAGTTAGCCATTAAAACCCCATCTAGTGCTAATTGTGACTGCTGAGCTCCAGCATGTTAGGTGGAGGAGAGAGTACAGGTGACTCCTTCCTCCTCTCCTACACCTAGCACAGGAGTACCCACCCCAACACCTTTTTCCTCTCCGGGAATGTTCTTCCCCTCATGGGTGTAATTGGGATTTTCCTGCTGACAACAGGAATCAGTGAATGTAATGCTGTGAACATCTCAAACTAGAGAGACATCCACACCCTTGAAGTTGCACAGACCCAGCTTGTCCTGTGCTGAGAGAGAGGTGTGGTCCCTGCCACAAATGCTTACCAACCAGTTTTGTACAAAAGATCGATGTGTGTCTCCGCAGCCCAACGAATGAGGATAATCAAAGGAGACACAGCCATGCTTGGGACAGAATAAGACCTTTACTCCTTTTGTTATTGAATGACAGCTTTGTTGTGTCATTCTGCAACAGCTCTTCTATCTTCAGCTTGGTTTGTGGTTGAAAGGATGTTTGGGAACTTGCAGGATCATAATAAATATTTTATACAACCCCGCCCTTCAAAAGCAGCTAACAAAGAGCACTCAGTGCCATGAAGCTGCCAAACGCCGCGTGTTTCCCTGGGCCCAGGGATTTTTGTGCCTTGCAGGCAGGAACCTCCCCCTGCCTCCAGATAGACTCCTCAGGGCCTCAGCACTCCTGCCCAGCAAACGCGAATTGGCGTTTGCGACTGGCTAATGTACCGGTGAAAGATGGCAAGGGGAGAAGGGAATAGAACAAGAGGCTTTTACGAGAGTTGATCCATTGCTATTTAATCTATAGTGACAAAAGCACCGCTAATAGAACAGGGGGAGGAAGATGAGATGGGCCAGACCTCAGGCCTGAATGCTTGTGACATCTGGGAACACAGATGTCACTCTTCTGATCTGCCAAACACCTCATGAGCACAGGCATTGTGTTTGTAGAGCACCTTCCTGCCTGGTGTTTAGGTGACGTGACTTTTTTTTAATTGAAATTTTAATTTTTATGGTTCAGATTTAACACAAGTCCAGCACTGTTTTTTTTTAGCACCTGGTTAACAGTGTAAGAAAAAAGACAGCAGGAAGAAAAGAGACCGATGGACAATTTGTAGAACACGAACATTTTTTTTTGATGGAACCTTGTTTTCTTTGTGTTTATACAACAGCACTTAGCAGTCTAGAATGAGGAGATCTAGTTTGGGTGAAAAGCTGTGAAAGTAATCAATAAGTAGTATTAACCACTGTAATACTGCCCTGCTCTCATCCAAACTGGGAGAGCTGGATCTGTAATTATAGTTGGTGGGAGAAGAGCCAGCGAAGCTGCATCACGCACAGGTATGCCAGGAATAGGAATGTCTGTGCAAATACTGTGGGGTTTTGATCCTGCATGACAAATGAGGTACAACAACAGCAGCTCTCCAGAAGCTGCCGTTCAGGATCAGAGGCCATCATATAATTAAAATGAATCCTAGCCTCTGCTTTACTAGACTCAAAGCAAGTCTGAATCTTGCAGTCCTAAGTAGACAAACAGCCATTTACATTTCAAGTGTAGTTGCACCTCTTTCCAGAAACCACAGTGCAGGAATGAACTGGCCTAGAAATGCTCCCAGGGAGGTTGGGCAGCCAGCCAAATATTGATTGAACCAAGTGATGGAATATGAAGAATCACATTCATTAATTTGGTGTGGTCATAGAGGTTTAATGGGCAGGAGGACTTCATCCTGGTTTTCCTGAGCTGTTGTGGAGGAAGCAGTTTCTTTGTGGTGTGGGATTTCATCTCTTTGGGATATGGCAGCATTTGGGAATAACTCATGAAATATTGCAAAAGGTAAGGGTTTCATTTCTGAAGTACAGCACACTGTAAACAACCTCAGTGCTTACCATTAGATCTGTGAGGATTCAAAGTTTACGTACCACCAAGGACTGCAATCCTTAAAGGAACAAACATCAACTTCTTTTATGGGCCGTGTTCAAAAGCCACTGGATGGTTGGAAAGGCTGGGCTGTGCTATCTGGCAGAAACAACTGTCTTGCAATTAGCTGTAAGTAATATTTGAAAGTGTCACCACCAGGTTATATTCAGTGAATAAGAACTATCATTACAGTCCTGCAATTGTGAAAACTGTTAAGTCATTTTCTAGGGCATATTTCATGTGGTTTACAAATGTATCTGCTTTTTCTATAAAGTTGGGAAGCCCCAACTTTGTTCCTACTTAAGGGTGTGTCCAAGCTAAGTAGCCACACCATACAAAATAAGGCCATGCTGTCAGGTATGGAAAGTGGATTATTTTAAAAGTATCCATTTTAAGCATTGCACATTAATTATGAAGCATCTGAGTTTGACCAAAGGCCACAATACTGTAGCAAGCTGGGTTCAGTATATCTAGCAAAGCAGAGGAATTAACATGATTTTACATGCCTGTACAACCAAGCAGAAATGTACTGACAGTGTTCGGAAACAATGATAGTTTTGGGGGAAGAAATAGGAATTAGTTTCTCCTTTATGAGTAATGATACCACAGGGTTCTCAGTTCTCAGAGTTGTGCTGCATGATGCTTCACAGGCTTCGTGAAATGAGTTTTGGCTCTTTTTGGAGCGTAGGAAGCACATTGCCTTTTTAGGTGGGAACTGGTCCTCACACAGCTGAGGGCATTATTGACCATAGGAAGCTACTTCAGTACTGCTGGACAACAAAGGGCTGTAAAACAAGCCATAAAATGCTTTCTTGGTACAGCAAAGTTTTATGTTGCTTCCTGAATGGCTCTGGGAAAAAAAGATTGTGTTGCACAATATTATTTGTCCATGTGACTTTGCAGCAATTTCCAACCTAAATTTTTTGACAGAGTGTGCTGGCTGGATGTCCTTGCTGACTTTCCTCAATTCCTTGTAGCACAGCTAAAACAGCAAATATTTTCCCTAGAAATAACCTAGTTTTCTTGGGGACCGAAGGTACCCAGAGACTGTAATGACATTTTTAAATTCTGCTTAAGTCAGGAAAGGGAAAAACCTGAAACCATGTACTGGACACAGCTCAGAAGATGGAGTAGGTACTTCACTTATGAAAGTCAATGTAACAGTACTTCATTACCAGAGGTATTGAGGAAGTGAATTAAAAGTCATTAGTGAAGAGCTCTCAGTTCATCCCTTCTTCAGAAGATGTAGCTCTTCTAGGTATTCTTAATAGAAATTGTTCTTACAACTTTGCTTCAGTGTCAGGAACAGAAACTGAATTGTTTTTCGAGAAACATTATCTTTCTATGCTAGACATCAGTAAATCCAGGTGTATCTAACTTTGCACAAGGAAGGGACTTTTTAGTTGATGCAATTCCCTTTTTTTCAAATTATTGGCTGCTGCTGTTTGGTTTAATTATCTTTTAATGGAAAAGCAAATACGACAATATGTTGAACAGAAGAGATGATTAACACAGTGAAAAGGTTCTTAAATGGCTCATAGTCAAATTAGTTTAAATTTTGTGGGAGGAAGTCACTTGTATTGCTGATTTCAATACAATATTTGGTGAGGCCAGCTCACTTGCAGAATAAAACATCTGACCCTCCTGTGCACATTACTGCTGCATTTGGTTTTTGGCTTTAACAGTAGCTGCTGCATTAGTAATTGCCACATTAACCACTCAAGGTTTTCATTTAAAATCCTGTGATTTTGTGGTGTCTGGACAGTGGGGAGAGGCACAAAGGCAGGCAGTGGAGTGACCACCTGCCTGTCTATGCGATTGCTAGGGGCAATTTTATTCTTATGGAAGCAAAACTATTGCCCCAAGCTCGCAGGCTGCTGGGTTATGGTGCTAGTCACTAGGTGGCAATGCAACATGCAGGCACATGGCAGCCTACAGAGCTGCTCTCCAGCGCCGAGGATGCTGCTCAGTGCATCTGCATTCCTCCCCTCCTAGCCGCTGGAGAGAGACCAGTTTTCTGAGGACCCAGCAGTGGTGTTGAGCCTGAGATCTCTGCTGTAAAAGTCGTTGGTGGCTGGTGATATGAAGCTGTACTCGGTGCCTCTGGCTTCATCACTGATCCAGGGTCCAGGAGGAAAACAGACATGGGGCACAAATCTGCTGTTGGCTGGGTGAGATGCTGTGTGGCACATCCTCACCTCCCAAAAGAGAGGGGTTCCTCAAGAAAAAAACAAGCCTCCTTCCCAAGCATCCAGATTTTGTGGCTCTCTCATTTTGCCCTATGAAGACAATGTTGTGACCTGTGGCTGTGCAGGAAATATTGCTAAGCTGATAGATGACAGGTCAGCAGCACGCCCTCGCATAAACTCGCTGTTTGGGGGAACCAGGCCAAAAAAGCTTCTTGGAAGTAGGAGGAGGCCTGAGTACCTCAGGCAGCGCCACAGAGATCGCAACTCCTCCTTGTCCTCCTCTGCTCCCCTCCTCTCCCTCTAAACTTCTTGTTGATGGGTTGAGAAGTGGAAGGAAACGACAGGTGGGAATACAACAGCACCACCCATGAGATGGGTAGATGAGTGCTCAAGACCTCTCTTTTGTCTCCAGTAACCTTCTTACTGGGGAAGGTGATTGCATCACTGTGCTTCTCTCAGAGGGTGACTGCTCCTGTCAGCCAAAACCATTTTAAATGTGGCATGGAATCTGCTTCACTAATTATAAAAGTATCTGCTGTCATGCTATGGTAGTGACCTCAGCTCTATGTGCAAATGTAGCACAGATGTCCTGGAATACCACATACTGTAAATAAGTAGAATATTTGAAAGGAATTTGGAGATTTCATACATTCCTCAAGCTGCTTCTGGTGGAGCACTTCCTGGAATTGGTAATGAAATCAGTCATTTTGCAACACTCTCCAGTTTAATACGTACAGTCTTGTGGTGGCAGCTTTTAAAAGCTGTTTGTCTCATTAAAGTTCGATTAACTCATTTCTGAAATTAGCAACTTTTATGATTAATGACTTGTGGTAGCTTGCTTTAAAGAAGTTTCTTGCTAATCAGGCTTGGGTTTTTTTCTCCAAAATCACTTCTGAGACTTGTATTATTGCCTTAGTTATAACACAATGACAGTGATACTTGGTACTTCGAGAAAATAATTGGTAATGATGCAATTCGTGCCTTCAAGAACTGTGTCTGAGGAGCAATTGAAAACTATACAGCTGTAATAACAAAACACAAGGAGAATAATTTTTGGTGAATTTTCCAGCTTTAGCAGAGAAACTGTTTTTCATTTTAATGGAGACCTGCCAGACTGAAGTGCTTAAGATCACGACTATAAAGAATAGGTCACATTTATCTTTCCTTGCTTTCTTTAACCTTTGTTAGTGCCTCTGAACTGTGCTGACATGTAAATAGCATAAGCACTAACCTTTTCATCGTACATGCGCTCACAACTGGAATGGTGAGTCAGAAATAGCAGTTTCTCAAACAATTATTTCCAGACACTCACAAGTGAGGATGACAGCGCTGGGGGTGTTATCACCGAAAGGGCATCTGAATCGCAGCTCCCTGTGTTTTCACAGCGTGGATGCTGGAGTGTGGATGCAGGGTTCAGATCGTGGTGACATCTCTGCTCCTCCTTGAGACCAGGGAGAGCAGGCAAGGGATTAATCCTGGGTTTTACAACATCTCACACCAACTGAGGAATGCTGTGACCCATTCTGATGTTGTCCCATGGTGGTCCATGCCCTATGGTTTTCAGCTTTTACTTCCAGTTGAATACAAAAGCCTTCATCCTGCGACTGAATCCTGCAGTAGTTTGGGGGGAAGGTAAGAGAGCAGCTTTCCCATGGATGATTGTGACAGCCTAGGGTCGTATCCCAATGCTGGTACATTTCCCAAGGAGTACTCCTTGTACTTCCTCAGCCCTGCACATGCCAAAGCCCTGGGGGTCACTCACTGAGACCGAAAGCCCCCAAATGCACCTCCTGAGCAAGAAGTCTAGTTCATTGCTCTCTCAAATCTCTGAAGCAAGCAGCCAGCTCAAGTTCACCAAATATATTTACCTCCTGTTGGAGACAGCAATCCCTTTGTTAAAGAAAGAAAGAATAAAATCCAATCAGAGCCTGGATCTCTAAGATTATTACTTTTGAAGAAGTAAATGTTTTATTTGCTTCCCCTTCATTTTTTTGGGTCTTTTCCCCCCTGTTACGTATCTCCTTTTTTGTTGTGATTCCCTACTTTGAAGCTAGTTATATCGTGCTACTTCTCTTTGTATATTATAGTGGGATTTTTATGCAATACTTAATTCAGTTATCTTTAAAATGACAGACTTGGCCCGTGCAATCATACTCCACAGCTCTCCTATCCCTTTGAAAAAGAATCCTACTAGTGTACTAAAGCAAGAAGTGTTTACAGAGTGACTCCGCGAGTATAAATAACTCGCAAGCAAGAGCAGCACCTGCCATCTTTGATATGTCTTGCACTTCCCACAAATCACTCGTGCATGCTGGGTTTGGTCACAGCTATTGTTTGTGCTAAGCTTCCTCCTACTTCTATAATCCTCCTATTTAAATGAACGGGATATTTTGCATATGGTAAGGATTTTGGGGATATAAATTGCAGCCAAGTATTTTGTGGACATGACACGTTGTACATGTGCATGCTCTGCCAAGGGCAGAGAAATGGAAATGTTGACAAGCACTGCACTTTAAATGGAAGGGATATGGCTCTTCCAGAAGTGCCTCGAGTCACGTACTTTGACTCTTATTGTTTCTTTTAAGGAGTTGCTCTTGCTTTCTAAATATAGCAGCTCTGGGTTCATGCATATGTCTGATAGAATCTGTAGCTTTTGGCAGGCTGGTGGGCTATTGCCACATTATCTCAAGGTGGTCTCAGGTGCATCAGGCTCCCCATGTCCCACTGCCTACCATGTGCCTGCCCATGAGATGACAGCATGCTTTGTCACCACCTCAGGTGTCCCCAAATCCATTACTGAGAGGGTCAACAGAGTCAGAGCTTTATGTCCCTCAAGTGCCATCCCTGAGGAAGTTCAGTCCCAATCACACCTGTGCTGCTGCTGGCGGCTTCGCAAGAGGGATGGCTTCTGCCATCACCTGCCTGCCCACGCAGTCTCTCTCATACCAGGGTGATGGGTTTTTTCTGTCATGATTCCTGCAGGAGGGAATTGAAACAAAGTCCTCCCCGCTACTTCCTGCTTAACATTGGTGGAGGAGTTGCCCCAAAATTACAGTTGGTTGAAACTGGAACAAGACCTTAACGTCCAGGGTTTGACAAGAATGAAGATAAAAAAAAATAAATATTGCTTTATAAATTGACAGCATCTAAGAGTATGAGGCTGTGCAGAGGTTCTGGCTGGTGACAGCAGCACCATGAGAAGCAGAGATTAGCTGGGGTATCCTGGGAGGAGAGTGCCTACTACTAGTGGTGCTGGGGTCTCTGTTACTGATGGCTTCTCAACTGGTTTTACAGCGGTCTGCTGCAGACAAAGTGCTGTGAAAGAGGGGTGAGCAGCAGTCAAAAGCATCAGAGTAAATGCTTTCTTTGCAAACCCCTATAGACTGGACTGTGCAAAGCCCTTTCCCTTGGAGCAGCTCCCTTGCACTCAGCGGATGACTTCAAGGAGAAAGCAGGCAGAAGGGTAGAGGGTGGTAAGCAGCTGTACTTAATAAAACTGTGTCTCCAGAATATCCTGATTGTGCATTACAAATATCAATCTTTTTAAGGGAAATCCCTGTAGTGATACCAATTGCGTTAAGTGTACAGAATAAGATCTCTACACCTGGGAAACCTGGGTGTGATCACTGCTCACTGAATTCTCTCCACTTCCTTTCTTTGGTGGAGAGGAAGATGTTTTTTTTTCCCGTGTTGAACCGGTAACACGAAGCAGAGAGGAATTACGCTTTCAGTTCAGTTGTTTTTCTCTCCTAAATAAAATCTGCTCTTTCTCTAAGTTCCCTCTATAACCTCAGGTTTATAGGCATGAATTTTCACTTTCAAAAGAAGTGACCATATTCTCCAACACTGAATAAAACTCCAAACAGTATTGTTCTGGTCTCTGACATTTTCTGAAGATGTTTGCTTTATGTGACTGTGACATTATTTTTCTTTTTTACTTTTTAGAATATACCACCTACTTTTTGGTAAATATTTGGATCTCCTTTACTTTATAAAGACAATAGATGGCCAAAAAAAGAAGAGGCCCTGGTTTTGCAATGCCTTTAAAAAAGCCTTAAATGTGTGGTTGAATGTATTCATGTGCTTTGCAAAATAAAAAAAAAAAGCCAAGATGTTACTTTAGGATCTAAAAAGACTTGAATTTAACTGTTGACATGATACATTCAGATCGTTTGGCATTTGGTTGGCAACCTGTTCTGAAAAGCATAGATTTTATTGAACACCCTCTTTGAGCATGCAGGCCTCTCTACTGCTGTGTTTTCCTTCAGACACCGCCAAGGTTATTTTTATATGCCACTGCCTGTAAGTGCTGGAAGGAGAGGCACGTGGAGGGGTTACCCATCCTATTTAATGTTGTCTGCTGTATCCAATGTGGCTTAGTTTTCCCTCAAGCCTGCTTAAAAACTGCTTGTCTTGTGGGGGGTTTCCATAGTCTTCCAATGTTTCACCAGACCCTGGAAAGCCTCCCCTTTCTGTGGGACAGCATTCCTGCTGACTGAGGCATTTCTTCCAGTTCCTGTAGGGTGTTAAGGAGGATAGTTCTTCCAGTTGAAAAAGTGCTTGATCGATTGTGGTGGTGTTGTTAGGCCGATAAGTCTAAAGCAAGGAGAGGGCTGTGGCATGTGGAGAAGTCATGGTGGGGGTGGGCGCTGGGGGCACCGCTCCCTGCAGGGGCACTCGGGGGGCGGGGAAGGCAATGCCGGTTACTATTTAAATCGGCAGCAGATGTATCGATGCCTGTGATATTCCTCAAGCTGGCTCAGGGAGCCTGAAGTTTATAAACGATTCTTCTTCTGACTCCTGCTAATTTTAGCCTTGGAGTGTTTATAAACAGCAGCATTTGTCTCTGCTCCTGATCCAGAAGGATTTCAACCCCATCCCTGTTGGCATATTCCCTAGAGAAAAAACAAAAAGGGATACAAAATAACGATAGCTATTAAAAGATGCTGAGGGAGCATTCAGATTGATGGCAGAGAAAGCCAAATCTTGTGCCTATAAATAATATACCCACAAATATCATAGTGTCACCAGAAACTAGGAAAATATACACCTAGGAATAATTTTGGAGGAGAGAAATAGGCAACAGGGAGCAGAGCCTGAAAGCATCACTTCTTAGTGGTGCTCCAAGGTAGTATCTAGCAACGGCTCAGAAAAAGGCCAAAGCAGAATGGCATGACAAGAAATAATCAAGGTGTAGCTACATTTGATAGTTGTCACCAGGATCGAGTCCAGGTGCAGTTCTGCCTTAACCAAAATACCAAGTGTTAGTGTCTACCAGTTACTGATCTGAATGCATCGTTCAGCTACTGCTTTGAAATGAGGCAAGAGCAAAAAGTCGAAAAAAAATCAATTATGTCACCACAGTTCACACAGAGCTTTAGAAATAGATTTAAAATACACACAAACCAGTTTAAAATTCTTTCTCTTTCAGAGCCGTGATGGCCAATGCAATTCTCTGAACGTCTCCTAAAGTGGTTTGTGGTTTTGCTATACAAAGGATGAGCAGGCAGAATCCTCCTGGGTTGGTGAGGCAAGGACCCACACTCGATGCCGGTTTGAAGGAGAGAGGCTGTAGCTGCATGCTCTGCCTTGACCAAATCCAAATCCCCCAACCTACCTGTAAAAAAAGTCTTCAGGTCATGAAATACTTGACAACCAGAGCTAAAGTTGTGCTTCTTCTCAAAGAACAAGCTGGCTACTAGACCTCTGTCACAGCCAGCCACTTTGTGCTATGGGAATTTAAGGGGTTATAAGGACTCAAGCAAATTTATATGAACAAAAGGGAGAAGTCTTTTCTCTGCTTGTGCTTGTCTGTGGCATGTGCACGACACCCAGATCAAAATTCAGTTAATACATGAGAAATACCAGCTGCCATCTTATCAAGACCTGTGAGAGGTTTATGAGGTAACTACAAGTTCAGCTCAGTTGGAAATGACCAGGAAGCCTTGGAGTCGCATGGCATGGCCAGAGGGAACAGGAGAAACAGTGTATGAGTGCTCAGTGGAGGTTCATCTCCTTCCCTGGTCCTGGGTGAGAGCTAACCCTAGAACGTCTTTGTGAAGGAAATGCCAGAAAAAAATCCATCAGATGCAGCTTAAAATTGCTGCAAGTTAAAGAGAACTGAGGCATCTGGTATGAACTGCATAGAGCTTTAAATGGGAAAATAGTTTCATGTAGAGAAGGAACAGAAAGTAATAGAGGGGTAATAGGCTCAAGACAGAGGAAAGCAACTTATTTTGTGGGTACACAACTCTAGCACTGCTTAGTGCATGAGACCATGCTCAAATTAACAGAAAATACCTTGCCTTATGCCCTGTAGGCTTCTTGCAACACTTAAGATTTTCTCTTATGATGAGCTTTTTGAACTAATTTAGTGTCTATCCATTTCTCCTTTATGGATCCGCTCTGAACTTTGAGCATAACTTTTTTTTAGACTTCTTTGAGACCAAAAATAGGGTCTGAAAAAGCATTCATTACATTCCTCTCCCTGTCTCTCAGATCTGTAAAAATCAAACACTGATTAATTTTTACCATGCTTAAGGAAAAAGACATGAAAAAATGCTGTCCTATGATATCATTGCATATTGAAACCTGCAATAATGTTAGAGCTCTACTTGGCAAGATTCCTTTCAAATATTGCTGGATGTTCTTTTTCCTGCTGTTGCTCTATTAGCTTTGTGTGTCTGAAACTCTGGTATAACTCCAGGGAAGGCTCAGATCAATCATTTAATGCTCATCACAGCACTTGCCTGCTTATGACTGAGGTGGCCCAAGGTTATAATGTCGTGTTTCCCATCACACAGGGACTTCATGTCCATCTGAGTTTACCTCTGGATTTCAGGTCCAGATTTGGTATTGTATAATTTTTTCCTCCCTGCTCTCTTCTTCTGATACTGTTTTCTTGCTACTCTACAAAGGAGTGAGATCAGCTGCCACTGCCAGTCTGCACCTTGGTGGAGTCAAACATCAAACCTTCCGTTCCCGCTCGACTTCAAAGCCTTTGAAGTTTTAAGGCTTGTCCAAGTAGCAGAAAGAGTTGTAAAGGGAAAGCTATAATGCACAGGATGATGGGCTCTGTGAAGAAGTGCATTTTCCTCTTTACGCTTTACGCAGTGAAGAGTAGCAAGCAATAGACATAGTTTGATTTATGCTTCTTGGTATTATGTTCATGAGGGTGTGCGACCACCTTCACCCGTTGACTTGTGTTATGAATAGCAGAGGAACCACTTCCAAGGTCTTTCATCATGGTATTTGTGTAACTATTAGCATCTCTCAAACACATTTTGCCAATATTCAGGACTTTATGGTATATTTCAGGATGGTTTAGTTTCAGTAAATCCAGGACCTAAAACCAAGGTCTGCTGTGAACCTTTGAAAGATTTCTTACCTGGGAACAAAGCTCTGAGATTGCAAGTGAGAGACAAGTCTGTACATTAAACCACTACTCTGTGGGCCTTTCTAGAGCTGTAAAAAGACTTTATATATATATATATATTTTAATTTAGATATCAAAACTATTACCATACCTTGTTACAGGCATGGTTTTTGAGGACTATGATCAATGTGGTTTAACAAACATACTGAAATGCAGAGAGAAAAAATCTTCAAGATCAGTCTATTTTATACTTTCAATGATCTGGAAGACTTTGGTCTCCAATGTTAAAGGCCTCATATCAGTGTGGTGCTTGATACAGCAGCCTTGATGAAGATTTGTTTTTCAGTTCACAAAGCTTGATCAGCCAGAGGAGTCATTGCACAGCAATGTGAGATGCTCCATTTCCCAGTTGCTGAGCACATTCCTCAGCCCAGAGAAGCAATCCAAAGTGCCAGGGCCACAGCATTCCTCAGCCCAGAGAAGCAATCCAAAGTGCCAGGGTCGCAGAACAGAATGCTTAATGTCCATTAATTTTAATTGAAATGATTCATAGTAAATAGGTGAGAGACTCACTACATGAGTATGATCATTATCCCTTACCACTAGTGTCTGCTTAGGGCTTCTCTGTATATCAGACTGAATTATTTAGAGAAATTAAACTGCAATCTCCATACTATCCATTAGCTGGAACTCTATTTGCATATAGCAGTTGGGTTTTGGCGATCAAAACCAAGAAGATTCTGCACAGCAAGCTGTCTGCCAAAAAAAAGATGCTCTGTGTAGCACTTAAGACTGCGTAGGAATAGGAATGGTAAAAATAACGTGGGGACCAAATTAAGCATCCAGTAGAACAAGGATGTGCCTGCTAGAGTATAGGCTGTGCTTTGGCCCTGTGTTTGGTATTACTCTCATCTTTAAATCTTTGAGGTTTTTGTTAAAACACACAACTGGTAGTAAAGAAATTTGTCCTAGCATTTCAATAAAAACAGTTGCAGGCCGGGCAATGAGGCTATGTGGGACGGATTTATTTGGACTGATTTTATAGGCATCATTACAAAACAGCAGCAACAGAACTTTAGATATGGCCATTTAATCATTTACTTATTTTATCATTATGCAATAGATGTCAATATGAATATAAAAATAAAATCTGAAATAAGGAGTAAGTACTTGTGTTAGAGAGACTTTATCATGTCTGGAATCTTAAAGTTAAGGCCTAATCCTGCTCCATCTGTATGCAGGGAGAGTTTCACTTCAGATTTAACTGGAACATACCAGGAACTACCATGACAAAGCTAATTTAAACTTACTGGACTGCTTTAGAAGCATAATGTAAAATTTGTGCTATATGAAAGAGCAGAATCTGAAACTTTTACAAACCACTGCCTGCAAAAGAGAAAATTTCAACGTGAGAATCAAGACAAAAAGTACACCGAGGAGCAATGCTGCCACACTGCATCTGAGTTCCAGAAATCCTCAGGGGATGTATGTCTCTGTAGATATTTTACAAGGATAGAAAAAGTATGTTCATGACTCAAGTATGTGCTTAATGGACAAACCATACAGTTATTTGTCATTAAGCAGCAATAGTTGTGTTGTATAAAAGCACTTAGAGTTTACGGTTTCAGATTGTAAATTATACCAAACTTATCCAAGCCTGTGCCAAGTCAGAACCTTCTGGGTGATGTTTCTGGGGGAATAAATACCCTCAGCAGAGGCACAGCTCCGTGCAGCATGTCAGCTCTGTCGTGCCTCTCTCCAAAGCGACCCTGAGCTGCAAGTATTCAGAGAACCCAAATATGATCTGCTCTGTGTGTGTCTCGACTGCAAAAGCCTCATGTTTCACTTCACACTTGGAGCTTGTGAGACCTTGTTGTGCTTGGGGCAATCGCCATTGTCCCTCTGGGCAGGAGAACTCAGGAACCATAAAAGGGTATAAATGATGCCTCAACTGTTCATGCTGCCTTGCTGCCACTGAATTTAGATAACTCCATCTCAGTCTTGGGAGGAGCAGGAAAGATGTGTAACTAGAGCAATATTTGACTTTAAATTGTGATCCCTGCCAAAGAGAGTCTTGAATTTAAACCTTTCCCAGCCACTCAGGTGGATATGGAAAACCTAAATAGCATGTTCACAGAACAAATCAGATTCATTTGTATTAATTTCACTAAAACTTCTTCCTCTGGGTAGCTTAGTTATTTGGAGATGCAGAAATTATTTCTAATTCAGAAACTCAGAGAACACTGTCAATGAGAGGTAAAAGCTCTGTGTCAGGGCCACATGTAGGCAAGTTTCTGCATAAGCCTGGCTACAATATGTAGCTTGTTGCATATCAGGTCTGTCACCACAGTGTCCAAGTGCTACTCAGCTTTCACTACTACAGCTGTAAAGCAATGAGGTGAAACTTTTCTGTACTATGGTTGGGAAAATTATGTACAGAGACACTAAGGATCAAATTCATGATTAAATATTTGTGAGTTAGTTAACAAAATCTTGTTGCAAAGCCAGACCTTATGTGATTTACACTAAATCCAGAGATGCTGACGTCCAAGCAAGGAAGGGATGAGGAAATCTGCAGACATAAGTCAGTGTCCAAACCCCAAATACCCTCTCCACTAGAATACTTGAGCTGTCAAGGTAGCCTTAAAAGTAAAGACTGTACAAATTGTACCCAGACTGCAATAAGCCTACATGCAAATTTCCTTATATTTTGCATGCAGGACACCATATTTTATTACTGTTTTAACTGACACTTCTAAGCCTTCCAAATTAGTAAGGGAAAAAACTAACTAATTTCAAAACATCATGGTAAGCTCACTCTGCCCACCAGCAGGTACAGTTCCTTTGCAACATGCTGACCTCCTGACTCTTTCCAATGTTTAGTTTGAGTGTAGAGGCCTCATTTAATCAGTGTAATAACTGCTCCTCTAAAATTTAACACATCTCCAGACAAAGGTGAGAATGGCTAATGCAAGGCAAGTTCACTGTCAATACTAAGCACAACATTTATCATTGGCCTCTAGTGCTGAAAAACCTTGAACCAGAATTGTGAAATATCTGTAACTCTCATCAAAATCACTACAAGTGCTTTTGAAAATCAGGGTCTGGGTAAGCTGTATTGGACAGCTGAAATCTCTTTGCTGGGGCTCACTGGCTGCTTCTGACAACACTGTCAGACACACTGCAGAGTCTCTCCTTCCTCACTCCTCCACTTCCAACTCTCTGGTTTCAATGGTCCAAGTTTGGCTGGAGACTAACAGCTAAGAGAAAGCCCAACTTTTTGATCCTCCTGGCAGGTCTCTGAAGTGTTAAAAAAAAACCCCAAATAATAAGAGAAAAGGTTCAAATAAAACAGCTTTATATTGAAAGCAGCCCAAGTCCACTGTCATCTGAAGGCTTACTGAATCATAGTGTCATTTAGGTTGGAAAAGGCCTTTAAGACGATCAAGTCCAACTGTAAACTTAATACTGCCAAGTCTACCACCAAACCGTGTTCCTAAGTGGACCTTTTAAATACCTCCAAGTATAGCTACTCAATCACTTCCCTGGGCAGTGTGAATCTCCTTCAAGCAAAGCTGACCATGCCAGGACAATTCCTTGGTTTCAGAAAAAGAGAAGTTGCTTGTGGTGCAGACAGATGTGTGGAGGAGTTCTGCTGAGGACTTGGGGTTCAGTTTTGTGCTTGCATTTCTTAGAGGAAAATAATTTACCAAGTGCAAGCACGAAGGTCCTAAAAGTAGCAGCTTTAATCCTGGCTCTACATCCTTAGCTTAAACAGCCTGATAATTTCCTAATCACAACTCATCTTCACCCACCTGTGTTAATAGGACTTTACCCCACGCCTGTGTGCTCTTTACCTCCTTTACCCACGTGCGTCCTCGCAGCCTGGCCACCTTTCACTTGGGGCAGGAGCAAGGCTGGGACCCCGCTGGTCACGGTAAACTGATCTGCCTTCAGCTGTCCCCGGCTGGAGCAAAAGGAGAGTGAAGGGGGAGGAATTCGGCTCTGCTAAAAATAACAGCCTCGCAGCCCCGGTGGCTGCAGCCTGTCCTGGAGACCCCCGGCATCCCCATGCGGGGGCTACACTTGTAGGCACCTTGCTTCTCCTGCCTGAGGTCAAGATAAGCAGAAGAGCACCCAGAGGCCATGGTGAGGGCCATGCCCTGAGTAGATTGCTTTCCCTTGAGGGATTGCCAGCCTTGCCTTGTTCCCTGCCGGTCTAGAAGTCCATCTTGTCCCCCCACTCCAAACAGGTGACTTTTTTTTTTGGATGGGGGAGGTGGGGTTAGGGGGTCCGGCTGCCCCTCCGAGGGGCTCCCCCAGGCTTTTCGCGCTCGTTCTTCCCAGCTCTTATTTTCGGGCCAGGCTCCAAGAGGTGCCAGCTGCATCGAGTTTCCCCCGCCCGCCTCCCTCCGTCCCCACCCAGACGGCGGCTCTGCTCGGAGGGAGTTTTACCCCCGCGGAGGAGGAGGAGTAGGACGGGGCGGGGGGGAAGCGGTTTTGTCGTACAGGTGAGAGGAGCTTCTGTTGGTCTTGGGGTCGGGGAGAGGTCCCTTTCCCCGAGGGAAAGGCGGACAGGGCACTGACGTCCCGGGACAGAGGATGGAAAGGAGACGGCGCAGGCTCTGCGTATCCCCAGCTTAAAGGGAGCTCGATACCCTCCTTTTCCCTCCAGGGTCTCTCCCCTCAGCGTCCCCCGGCTCTTGGTATTCCCGCGACGGCAGCAACAGGCTGCTGGTTTTGCGACCGGGCGATGCCAGGGGCCACAGCCCTGGGACTGGAGGCTCCTCTTTGTGGGATGGGGGATGCGAGCAGCTCCCCAAGGGGAGGGCAGGCCAGGTCTGTGTCCTCCCCAGCCCGGAGCTGGGGCACTGTCCCGGGGCTGGAAGGCAACAGGGATGCGCTTTGCACCCCCTCGGTACCGTTTCGTGGGGTTCTGGGCTGGGTGGTGTGGAAGGGTGATGCTCTTTGCCGCCTTCGGCACTGCTTCGTGCGGGTCCGGGTTGAGTAATGGGGAAGGGGATGCGCTTTGTCCCCCCTTGGTACCGCTTCATGGGGGTCCGGTATCGGTGATGGGGAAGGGAATGCGCGGCCCGGGGGACTGCAGGGGGGCAGTTCCAGCTCCAGCCCACCTTGCTGCTGGCGAGCGTAAACCTGCCGCCTCTTCTGCAGTGCCGGGGACTCGCGTCGTCCTCCTCCCATCCGCGGCTGCAGCTCTGCTGCTCCATCCCATTATTATTAACGGAGGATGCGAAAGGAGAGGAAAAAAAACCCAAACCCAACAAACCAAAATCAAAACCCAACACACCCAAGCAAACAACTAAAGCTCCCCCCGCTCGGTGGTACTTTCAGGACCGGCTGGGCTTCCCTGGCCCTGGGGAGGGGAGGCAGAACCGGGGAGGCGGGGGGAAGGAGGGGGCCGAGGAGGCCAGGCAGACAGATAGAAAATCGCTTTTGTCTCCGGCACGGCGAGCGGCGCAGGGGCTCGGTGCTGCGGCTGCCGGAGCCCCCCGCTCTCCGCCCCGCAGGCACGGCGCCCGGGAGCGGGCAGCAAGCCGGCTCCTCATTTTCTTTCTTTCTTTCTTTCTTCTTTTTTTTTTTTTTTTTTTTTTTTTTTACGCTCTCCTCCCCTTCTGTTGGTGTTATTTCTGCCTATTTCGGTGTAGAGGATCCCCCACACGCACGCACGCTGCCCCCCGCCCCGAGATTTCTTTGGGTCCAGCCGGAATCCGCGACGCTCCTGGGGATTTTCCCACCCAAGCTGGGGTCTATGAGCGGGAAGGTGATCAAGCCCAAAGAAGAGAAAGATGCTTCCAAGGGTAAGGCAGGCGCAGCCGCTCCGATAAACACAGCAGGTTCCCCAGCCCGACCTTACTGGTCTGGGAAGAGTGGGGGGGCACCGCTTCGATCCAAGTCTGTACTCGGGGGACCCCCCTCCCCCCCGGGTCGGGCACGGGTGGGGAATGGGTGCTTGGCTGTGCCCGGCGCTGTACCGGCACCCCGGTACGAGGGGGTGGCTCAATGCGGCACCGCTGGAAGTCAGAGCACCCCCCTCCGCCGGGGGGAACCCGCTCGGCCGCCGGGAGGATGCTCGGAGCTACGGGCGGTTCCAGGTGCCGGAGCGGGGGAGCCATCGCCATGGAGACACGGAGCAGGGGGCGGGGGTTGCATGCGAGCTGGGTATGGGGGGAATGCCCCAACCCGTATTGGCAGGACCAACCTCGGCATGCAGGGATGGGGTGCTCGCTCTTGGGTGCATGTGTGCGTGCATGCAGGGTATACGGCTCCAGTGATGCATGTGTGTGTGCATGCAGGATATCCCGCTCCAGGGATGCATTCCCGGGGGAGGTGGGGGGGCACCGTGCATGGTGTTCGCACAGGTGGTTCTCCCCCCACACCCTCCGAGCAGCTCAGTGCGGGGTTACCCATGCTCAGGGCTGTGGGAGTGCGTGTGAGAAGTAGTTGGGGTTTGTGTGCTGGGTGGCTCTCCAGTGAGTAGTTCTTCTGTGTATTTGTAGATAAATCCGTGTATCTTCTTAAACATGTAGTAGGCTGGGGCTGCTGGGGTGCCCAGCTGAATGCTCGTGGCCTTCCTGAAAGGAAGAAACTGCTCCTTATTTATTAGTTGTACAGAACATAATGTGCACTTTTCTGTTATTTACTTTTTTTAGCAGCCTGAGAGACCAAACCAAAACAATTCATCCTTTCTATTCAGTTTGGTTTTAAACTTTATGACTTCTTGATTTTTCAAGTTTGTGTTTAACACTGGATTATAATCTTTTGCCCCCTAACTTTGTCTTTCCAGTTCACTTATATTCAAAACTGTAGCATTTTCATTAGAATTTTTTTTAATTTTCACAACAACAAAATGCAATTCACCATTCAGATGCATTTAAAATCATTACATTTTATAAATACATGTTTTTTCTCTTTATGTTATTTTCTTTGATGTTGACAATTTTTTTTATGGTGGCCTTATTCACTAAAGTGCTCTTTAAATAATTTATTAAGCAATGCAGAACAAAAGATTCCTGCCTTTCTGAGGAATTATTTTGCATGGTTTAGAATTGTGTTATAATCCTACACAAAAAGAATTTGCCATACTTGTGCAATGCTTGTGTGAAAGCCTGCTTTTTAAATCAAACTTAATCAAAACATATTCTGTTTTGTGATATGATTACAAGTTGTAACGACATTTTAAACTTCGTGTTGGAAACTGCCTTTGTACAGGTTTGGGGGCATGTGTGTATTCCAAAATGCTGGGGCAAAGGCACCTGCATCTGCTGTTAATGAGTCAGTAATGACTTAGGGACTCGAGTTTTTAATTCCTGTGGTGACAGTGTACCAGAAGGTGTATAGTCTGAGAATCCCAAGTAAAACAGTCAGTGCTGATGCTCTGCTTCCAGGAGATGCTGGTACGCTCTTCAAGCTCCTATGAAAACTTTCTCTGTTATCACAAAGAGGCAGTTTTAGATTCTGGGAGGAGCCAGTAAACGTGTGAGGTGATTTGGCACTGCTGTAGGAAAGTGAGTGATGGTTACAGTCTGTGAAATGTGCCTTTAAAAAGAGTCCAGGTACAGTAGTAAGGGGGTACTATTTGCCAGTTAATGTATAGGCTGTATGGCCTTCTTTAGCCTCTTGTGTAGTAACTTAAAATAAGAAATGTTTTTTTCCGCTGAACGACCTGAATTTTCATTTGATGATCATGAGTATTACAGTTCTTAATGGGAATATTTATTTTGAATCTAACTATAGTAAAAACAGGCTGTTGTGGGTTGGTTTTGTTTTTGTTTTATTCAGTGAAAGAGTAATCTGCCGGGAAAGGATGGTGTACGATTTCCTGCATATTTCTGCAGCTATACTGTAGCACTGGGTATACTTAAATCCTGACAGAAGCCTGCATGTTTTTGAGTTTGTTAACCACTCTTTCAAAGAACAATAGAATCAGATTTCATATCAGAGTAGTTTATTGTGGTGATTCCTTGATGTTTCTCACATTCTGTAAGACATACGATATAATTTTAATACCTGCTGTAAAGGGAGGTGTCCCAGGGCTGTATTTGCATAATAAAATGTGGAGTACTTTGTTAGTGAGAACAGTGTCAGACTTTCTTGTTCCTGAAGCTTTCTTATGCGTGACAGTGTTGTGCAGGAGAGGAGACTTTGCTGTAGTTCTCTACAGAGCTTGGGGAGAGTTGTCTTCAGCCCTAATATAAGGAGTTGCTCTATGTAAGTTGTTGAATGGCACTTCTACAGCCAGATTTTGGGGTGGGTCTTTATAGAAAAGCCTGATTTTTACTGAACCTTGAAAGGCAATGGATTTTTGTAGGAATTAACAAAATCCAGTGTAAGTAGTTACTGGCTTGAAATGCATGTTTTCAGGTAAATTACCCTCTCTCCTGAAGCCTGTGGTAGTGTTGGTGGAGTTGTGCAGTTGTAGCACAAGTACGAAAATCTATTTTTAAAGGAATAGGGGTGTTGTTGGGTTTTTTTTTTCACATCTTTTCTTGAGCCAAAGAGGAAAGTAACTGCTGAATTCAGAGTCTGGCCCCACTCATAAGTCTTGCCTAGAAAACCCAGTGATGACAGTTTTGCTCAAATTTTGGCTGCTTTTAAAACTGGCTGTGGATGTTTGAGAATTAACTATCCCAAGCTAAATAAAGCTCATGGATTAACATAATGAAGTGAGGCATGTGCACCTTTACTTTCTGCAAAATGCAGCATTAACTGTGAATGTATATGGATAAGATTAAGGCATTGATTTATTTTTTATCTATTTTCTTTCAATGTGTGAGTGTTAGAGAGCTGCAGGATACTGTAGTAGCCTCCAAGCTGTCTTGCACAGGTAGATTGGTAGGGCTGCTACTCCAGTGTCTGGGCTGTTTGTTGTAGCAAGCAGCTTGTTTCAGACAGCAGACTTGTCCCAGCTTTGTTGGTGGTTTTGAGCATGGAGAAGGTTCCCATATCTTCTCACTTCTCTGGGGTTAGCAGGAGTATGAGGATTTGGGTAACAACAGCTCAGCATCCTGTAGTGGTGCTCTGATGGTTGGTGACAGCTTGGAGATTAGTTCTGTGCACAAGAATTACCCGTAGGTGTATTCCCACTGGGAGCAGCACAGTTCCCACCGGAAAGGTTCTTCTCCTGCTGCATAGCTGGTGTGTGAAGAGCTGCGTGTTTTACAGGATGGGTGACTTTCCCCAATTCTCCCTCGAAAAGCTTTTGCTTTGCACTTTGAGAACGGTATATCCAGTGCCTACAGCAAGCCTTGGGGCTGTATCTACACAACACATTTTGAATGAAATACCTGATGACCTTTTATTTGGAGGAGAGACATGGGGCAGTAGAAGAATATAGGGCATTAGAAAGTGAGCCGAGACCTGCTGAAATCCTTGCGCTTTGGCTCTGGGCCCTAAAGGGCTCGTGTTGTCTAGCATTACAGCCAGACCCTTTCCACAGGCTGCTTTGCAATTTGTGTGGCTCTTCCAAGGAAAGTCAAGGGACAGAGTAAAGAATCTGAAACTAAATCCAAGGAATGGATTCATCTGTATTTGTTTTTCTTTTTACTGGTTGGATTATGTACTGTTGCCTTCCCTATCAAGACAGATGTGGGGGAAGTGTGTCTGTTTCTTTTCCTATCACCACACTCTCACTGCAAGACATTTGTATAGCTTTGCCCTGAAGTCTGATAACCTCAGCCATAAGCAGTGAGAAAATGCAGAGTATATTTTCTTTTCCAGAAAGTAAAATAGGAGTATTTTCAAAGCTGATGGCTTCTAATCTGAGAAGAGCCTACTGAAGTAGTGACAGTAAGGGTGAAGACTTTGAAAGTGTATGTACTATTCTAATTCAGTGACGGCAGAAAACAAAGCTCTTAAAGAAAGCACTTGGCAGAAAAAATAGAAGTCAGAATTGTGAGGTATCTATTACTGCTTTTCCTGTCTTTATTGGAGTGTAGTATAATGCAGCTTATGATTGAAAGGTCTGTAGAAAAGCTGACAAAAATAAAGAAGCTGATCTCAACAGTTATATTTCTACAGTACTGAATCATAAGAAAGCAACTTACTTCAGGGACTGAAGAAAAGCAGCGCAGAGGCAATGTGTAAGTTGACCATGTCTTGGTCTGAGTCCACTGAATCAAAATTAGCAGCAAGTGCAGACCTGCGTAAGAAGGGGGAAGGGAGCATGATGATAGCACCCCTATCTGCTCTTTGGCCAGCTGAAGTGGGAGGCAGGGCATTTCCTTGTCTTGTTACTAGAAATTTGAGTGGCAATTCTTTTGCATCCTAGACAAAAAGCCCCACCAAACTTCACCACCAGCCACTGTTTGACACATGAACTCGAGTCTCAGTTCAGGCAGATGTTTGCTGGCAGTAGACTGGGTCTTATTGCGGTCAATTGGCGCTATTGAGTTGTGCATCAGAACTTGTGTTTGTATCATAAACATTTAATGTCACTAAGGAATGAGTAGTTAAACTCAATGCTTTTATTTTGTTCACTTCACACCAAAAGTCTCTGTGCTTCCTGTCTGAAATTTGAGATTGTGGATCAACTTTGAATCGATGCCTGCATCGCCCACTGGAAAGTGACAGCCAAAATCTGAGGCACGGCCCACCCCATCCTGGATATTAATGCTGCAGGTTACAATAGATACTCAGCTCTTGGCTGAGGTCCTGATCCATTCAAAATTCCCATTGACACCAGTGGGAGTTCTCTGTGTCTGCCTGTAGCATTGCCTCTGATTAGTGGGTGGTTGTTAATGTGCCCATGCTTGGAATATTTACAGTAACTACCTCCTGTTATGACTCATTATCTGTGATTGCTTTTGGTTCCACAAACTGCAGTAACTCTTTATAAAAGATACGTTTATAAAAGAAACATCCTTCACTCTAAATCCCAAGACAGTGGCCCCTGACATCTGTTGGTAAAACACCTGCAATTAGAAAATGGAAGGGGCCTTTGAGATCAAAATGCCAGTACATTGGTGCTAATGCTCTGTAATGGTTTTCAGTGTTAGAGAAAGGAATCCTCAATAAGGCAGTATTTTGGGGGACGAGCTTCAAACTTCAGTGATTGTTATACTGTATGTTCTTATATGGCTTCTCTCCATGGCAAAGAACTTGTGTTGTTTGGAAGGTAGTGAAAGATAGCAAGCTTTTTTGCTTCTGGAGGTAAACTTAATAGTTGCTTCCTGACAGATGTCCAATCTCAACTTCAAAGGAAAGAGTCCCTGGCAGGTGAATTCTGGGGGATGAGTAGCCCCACAGAGCATTGCAGGGGGCTGCAAAAGGGTGACTACCAACATCCACAACAGATGCATAAGGTTTTGTATGGCTCAGGCTTCTGGCATCTCTGGTCTGTGGCCACCCACTATGTGCTGGAGACTTGTCATTAGATGTGTTTTGCTATGTACTGTGATTTCCTGTGATTACCCCTACGCTTTGGGAATTTTGTGCTGCAGTGAATTCTTGGGTCAAATGGATGTTAATTTTCTTCCTCTGTTCTTCATGGTGTGTTATCACTGTAGCGTGTTTAGGAAAAGAGATGGCTCCAGAGTTATATGAACCACTTTCCCTGGAGCAAAGACAAATCCTGTTCCTCAGTCTCTTCCTTGCAAGCAGTGAATCCATGTTTTTGTAAAATCCTCAGTCAATCTAGACGTGCAGTTCTAAGTCTGGGAGGACAATCTTGCCACCCTAGATAATCTACAGATAATTATTTTGAGACTATGGTCTTTGTGTTGAAGTTAATGTATATTGGAGAGGAATTGCTCTATTGATTACCCTGGGATTAGAGGTGTGTGGGTTTTGTATGATTTGGTTGTAGATGCTTTTATGGATTCAGTGGTTTAAAATCTGTTTTGTGGGACTGAGGCTTCCCTGGCCACTAGGAGCCCTTGTAGTTGAGCCTGTCTCTAGGGTCTGTGTGCCCCAGCTTTGTCTGTTAGCCTAGCAAAATTCCCTACTTTTCCCAAAGCACGTCTTGGCCAAGCTTACATGAAAAGACATACGTTAAAATCTAAAATGGAACAACTAAAGAAGTATGTTATTTACAATAATACTTTTATTTTTTTGTGTGGCAACTTGGGTAAAGGGTTTCCTTGAATTGTCTGGTTTGGTTTCTTACTCAATATTTGTATTGTTTTGCTGAGATAAATGAAGGCAAAAATAATTTGAATTACACCCTCAGGCAGGTAACAATTCAGTTCTTTTCATGAAGAGAGTGTAAAGTGAGACTGTCCTCCACTTAATTAGTTTTGTGAGAGTGATGTATAAGGCAAGGTCAGTGCTAAAGGAAGAAAGGGCTGGCATGGATTGAATGCTGCTTACGTTGTTTGAATAATTAGAGCATCACTCTGAGGTGGGAGGGAGCAGAGGGACAGACATGAAGTGGGAAGGAGAGATATTCCTGAAATAGCAATTGCATTGCCATTGGTCTGGGTTGCATCATACATAGGCTGTTCAAGATTGACTAAATCCAAACTAGCGGTGGTTCATTACCTTTGACACTGTGGTTGTGATTGTAGTTGAAATGAAGAGATTACTCTGTTCTGTGGTCCCAGTAATATCTGGATGCTTTTCAGTTGAAGCTTAACATAATTGATATGAGGTTCTGTTGGTTGCAGTAAGAATAAATTATTTAACCAGTACTTGGTATTTTTGATACATGTGCTTTTCCTTACCACTTGCTTTAGGACAAATTTCTTCTGTCTTAGCAGGATCAGATCAAACTTGCTCATTGTGTAATCCTCATCTGACCCAAGTAGTCCATGGGCATTTGCTGGCATTTGTAAAGTGGCTGTTTCACCTCTGTGCATCACTCTTAGATGCCAACACAGGGAACCCAATATCATTGCTGTACCTCTCTCATGATCTTCTGTCTCCCTGTTTATGTCAGATTTAACAACTGGCACTGGAGACACAAATGTGGGATTTCATCATCAGTAGTGGTGGCACCCATGTGATTGTTTTTCTAATCTTCTTTCTCCTTCATCCTCTTAAAATGTACTGGACCAAGAGGGAAAATACTCATGCGGTGAGTTGGCCTTGGCCACCTGCCAGACACCCACCCAACCCCTCTATCATTCACCCTCCTCAACAAAACAGGGGGAGAAGAGGAGATGGAGAAACTCATGGGTCAAGATGATAAAGGTGGGGAGATCACTTACTGACTACTGTCATGGGCAAAACAAGGTTGGCTTGGGAAAATCTAATTTATTGCCAATTAAAACAGAGTTGAATGGTGAGAAACAGACAAAACCCAAAACACTTTCCCCTTTTCCTTTTTCCTGGGCTCAACTTCACCTCTTCGTTCCCAACTCCTGTACATCCCCCCCCTGCCCCAGCAATGCAGCAAGGATGAGGAACAGGAGTTGTAGCCTGTATTTGGAAATCTGGTGGTAGTTAGCACTAATCTGGCTTTGTTTTATTTTTCTGTTGATTTTGTGTGTTGAATTCTTGGTGTTTTCCTCCTCTGTTGGAGGTGACTTTTCCCTTAGACTTTCAAAGAATTTCTGATTTTTGTAAAATAAAAGGAAAAAGCACAGAACATGAAAGATTCGATGGAAAGAAGGTATGAAAGAACTAGAAAGGAAACTTTAACAGGAGAGGGACAAGGGAGGACAGCTGGTAGAAGAAGGGAGCATTGCAGTGATCTGCAGCACATCATCTGCTCACAGCTGGCCTCAAGCACTCTTACTTGCCCAGCAGACACACAAGGGGAGAGAGCTTTCTTCTGATTTTGGGGTCTTTTCAGTCATTTTTTCAGGAGTTATCAAAATCTAAGAAGGTGATAGGCACTTTCCCCCCACTCTTCTTGTACCTGTATGGAGTTCACTATTATTGGCCGCAATGTTTGTTCAAGTAGCTTATGCTGGATTTTCTTCCATGCATTGTCAATGTGCTGTCAAATTGCTTGTACAGAAGCATTTATTTCTTTGGATTTTTATCTGCTGTGAATTTCTGGGCAGCGCTTTTATGTTCAATAGACATAAAAATTTCTTATGTTGCTCTTATACCTTATCTGACCAAGCTGTGCTGCAGTGCTGGCTTGAAAATCTTAAATTTTTTAATTGTAGTTGTACACTGCTGTCACTTACACTTTGTTCCTCTGAGTGCTCCAAGAGGATAAGGAACTATGATGGAACCAATTGCCACTGAAAGCCATTGTCACTTCTTATGGGGTGCAGAGCTGGAATATCTGAACCACGAAAAGTCTCTTTTCTGGTGAAATAAAGATGTAGTGGTATTTTTGGGAGTTGTAGTATTGGTAGGAATTGGGAGAATTATGATTTGTAATTGAGACCATCATGTAGTGCAGGTGCTCCCTCCTATCCCTCGCTGCAGATGTTGAACTAATACGTCTTCTGACTGTAAATAGGAGAAAGGTCTCTGCAACCCTGCTGATGTACAATCAGGGCAGGTTTGTCATGTGCTCTACTTTACGTTTGCTTCTCATCTTGCATACCAGTGACTGAACGTTCAGAGCCTGCCAAAAATAGCTAACTGTTTTCAAGTGATTGGGCAAGGAGAACGGGAATGACTTTCATTTGCTGCTTGTCTTTTCCCTTCTTCCCAGTCTGCCCTGTTTGCTTTCTGAAGAAAGGATATTTTTTTTTAAATTTATTTTAGTGGAATTTAATAAAAAGGGGTAAAAGTGAAATAAGCCAAAAGGGATCAAACAGCATGTCTTTTCTTGATCACCTATTGGGAGGTTTACAGCAGCAGAAAGACTGTGATGCTAGTTTTAGGAGCTGGGGAAAGGTTTCTGGGTTGAAATGTGACCTGTTTCTGTTCCACCCCGATGTTATGTTACCTCCCAGCCAGGGAGGCCAATAAAGCAGTAAGACTATTTTAATGGTGGAGTTTGCTTGGTATCTGGCCTGTTGAGTTTATGGGCCTGTGTTCCTTGGCCCATAGGAAGCTGCATCTTTGGTTTCTTTGGCTGGAAGATGGGTTTTGGTTGGTTGGTTTGGCGTTGGTTTGGTTTAGTTTTCTTTTCAAAGTACCAGCGCAGAAACCAGTTTCCAAGTTCTGTTCCTGTACTTGTATCTCTGGGAGTAATTTCTATCACATGATTTCTGGGATGCAGGGAATAAGAAACTGGTATAAATAACAGTCTTTTCATGTAGGGTATACAGTAGTAGGCGATGCAAAGGAGTGAAAGATTTATGGATGTTCATGTGATAACTCATATACTAAGAGAGGATGGCCCAGAAGACAGGAGGAAGTAAAACTGCACTCTTTTTCTTAGTAGTGTGTTCAAGAACAGTAAAAGTTCTTGTTTAGGACCCTTAATTTAAGTGGCAGCAATGAATGTAGAGGAGAGAAGGTTTATGTGAAAATTGTAATTTTTTTTCATAGCAACTTTCATGGTTTAAACACCTGTCCCACTGGGACATCAGCAAAACTTATTTGAAGGTACTCAGGAAAAAGAGGCATAACAGAATTATCGTAAGGAAAAAGAGGTGTCAGGTTTTCCATCTGTGACCTCATTCCACACTTGATTTGAGAAACTTTCCAGTCAAAGCTAGAAAGTTGCTGCAAGACTTTTGAGTACAATCAGAAAAATCTGTTAGACATTTCTGAACAATGCTAGGAATAGGTTTTGGAATATAAGAATTTATTTTATAAGAGCACAATTTCAAGTTGGTGTGGAGGGTGGCAGGAAGATTCGTAGTGAGGCAGGAGGCTTTGAGTATGTGTCTTTTGTAATGGAAGTGTCTTGTTTTTATTTCTGTGCACGTTGAATGGTGAAGGATGAACTTTCAATTGCTTTGCAGTTTTTGGAAAGAGAAAAGGGATGAGAATGCAAGGGGGACAAAGTGTGATGGAGTGGCGAGAGAAAGTAAATCCAGTGAAACTCTGAACGATAGAAAATTAGGTTTGAAAAGCCTCTGGAGAGCATGAGGAAGCTGAAAAATGTAATGGAAGAGGGGATATTATAGGCATGATTTGTCATTGTTTTCAGGAGAGCAATAATAGCCTGGCCACATCTTTCTTACTGCAGAGTGTGAATTTATGAAGACTAGAGAAGATGTGATTGGAGCATCCTGAGACAGGAAGTGATCAGTGTGAAAAGGGTTTCAGTGGAGTGAGGGTCCAGGGAGAGATGAAAGCAGCAGTGACCCAGAGATGGACATAGAGGGGTACCAGGAGGAGAAGGAGCTTATGGATCTGCAGCAACTCCAGGGCCAAGAGCACCAAGGGTATGGGTTTATGATCACTGTTGGCAAGCACTGACAAAACCAGTAGCATATGAACCACTGAAGCTGGTGCAAATACTGAGAATATAAAGAGAAATATCTTTGCATACCAGGTTAACTTGCTGAGTTGAGTGCCAAAGTAGGTTTTCTACCAGCTGGGTGTTTTGAAGATTGTCAAAAATGCATCCAAATTATAAAGTAGCAGGAGAGGCCGAACTTCTAATCAAAAGAGACAGAACTGGGCTTACAAATAAAACAAAAGAAAAGAAAAACTGCTAAATTGCTGCGTTGTAAATAGAAGAAGGCAGACCCAGGTCTACATGGTATCTAGTGGTCTGGTCAGTCAGACCAGATGGATCTAAACAAATTTCTGTCATTTAGTCTGAGTTTTCACCTCTTCAGTGTATGAAACTGAGAGTAGCTTTTGGTTGCTTTTTTTTTTATATGTGTCCTATGTGTATGGGTACAAACACCCCAGAATGAAACTAGTTGTAGTTTTTTAAATGAAGCCTTCAAATAGGCTTCCTTCTGTGGTTGTGTTTCCCAAAATCTGTCCTGGACTTGGACCAAGTGCACACATGTGCTATCCTAACAACTGTCCTGTGGAAGAACCCATGTTACACCAGTGTCAGTGAGCCTTGTGACTCCCAAAAATGAAGACTGGAATTACTACTTGATTTTTTTATATTTTTATTATTTTTTTTTTTAAAAAGTGGGGAACTCTGTCATGGAGAGAATGAATACTTTTCCTGGTGTTATGAAGGTAATGTGGGGGCACATGCAAACTTTCATTGAATTCAAAGCACACTTTTCTGCCAGATTTACCTGAGTAACTATCAGATATAACCATTTATGATTTGGAGGCCAAATCTTGCTTTCACTAATAAAGCAGCTTGAAAGAAAACACAGGCCCTTTTATTTTCTAAAGGCATAGGGTTTACTTCTGTAGTGACACTAAAAGCAAAGAAACCCCAACAGCCCTGACTTTGAAACTCTTAGTGATAATATCAGTCTGTAGTGAAAAGTCTGACAACCTAAAACACTGCATAAAAACTGAGACGATGTGTCCTTCAAGGTGCCAAGCATCTCTACTTTTCATTTATCCGAAAACTCTTAGCGCTGTGGGTTTGGGCCCCGTTATCATTGAACATCACATATTCCTGTCATGTCATGTTCCCACTATCACAAATTCTTACATTAATTGTATTTCAGAAGGAGCAATTGACTGTGTATGAGGAAGATGGAGTGAGTGACAAAAGGCTTATAAGAGAAATCAACAGAACATAGCACACTTTCATCCTTCTCATTCAGATGTGTATGAATGAGCTGTTTGTCAAGGTAGTACCTCTGTCACTAAGAGGAGAGGATAATGCATTACTCTTCTTTCATAAAGTTGCTAAAATTGTTACTGTTAATTCATCAGTAAATTATTACTCTCAATGTGAAACACCCTACTTAATATGACTTTTCCTCAGATGCTTTGGCCTTCTTGGTAGCATCTCTAATTACTGTTTTTATTACTGCTTTAGATGTTTTCAACTATCATTGTGCATGAAACATGCATTTGAATAACTCTTACCTGTAGAGACTTTTATAGCTTATCTGTGTTTGTTTGGGTGACACTTTATAAATAACAGAACTTGAACCAGCACTGTCTTGTCAGGTTAGATTGAAACATGGTTTTACTGCTCAGTATCAGTCTTGCTGAGTAATAGTCTCAGTGGGAGCACGACAGGCTTTGCATTTCATGGTGCTGAAGGTGGCTGTGATAAACAAAGGATGAATATTTTAAATGTTGGGTCTGTTTTTCTTCTCTTTTCTTCTTTAGGAAGAGTAGTACCTTCGTGCTGAATCAATTTTGTGTTTTAACATAAGCCTGAAGACAGATAGAACAAGTGGTAAATTTTGTATTCAGGCTTGATTCTGTGATGTGAGCAGATTTTGTGTGTAGGACAAATTACTATGATAGCTCCAGTGATTTTAATGGAGACTGGAGCATATAAGACAAATATATCTGGTTACTGAAATCTGATCTTGCAAATCTGTAGAAAATCTTGCTGGTGAATAAAAATTAGCAGAATCTTGTGTTTAGTTTGCAACTTCAAAGATCACCTGAAAGATGCTGTAATTGAAACTGTCAGATTTTACAGCGTATTCTGCTGGATGGCTTTGGAGGCAGCTGCTGCTTCTTCACTGCTTCTACAGTTCCGCTGTATTAGAGTAGTTTGTGCTTCAAAACTTGGCTTTGGGAATTATGGTATCAAAAGTTCATAATTCAGCCTCTTCCATTCTCTTCATATTTATCTGTCCTTTATTTATATTTTATCTTTATCTACAAGCATAAAGATTACTGACTCAAAGGTCATGAAGGATGATCAATACTTTGATACATAGAATGGGAAAAAAATGTCTTTACAAGGTGGTGGCATCAATTTTTGACCCTGACTGTCTAATACCACCACAAAGTATGGAAAATTAGTTTTATGTGCATTTTCTAATCAACATTGAGACTTAAAGTATGCTATAGAATGTCTCTGTGTTTTACCATGTTGAGAGAATGGCTCATGCTTTATAAATTCAAGCTAATACTACTTTGATTAGTGTAAGTTTATTGCCAGATAAACAGTATCTCTATATGGAACATGACTGTACTTGCAGGCTTAATACTCTGGCTGCACTGATATGAAAAATCAGTGGGCTGGCTGATGATTAGGCCCAGCTAACACATCATCTCAGAGCACCAGGCAGTTTGAAGCTTACAATTAAACTGTGGGATGAAACCAGATCTGCCTTTGTTTTGAACTTCTAAGTCTCGTAGTGATGTAGCAGGCTGCCCTAGTCTGCCCAGCTTTATTTTCCAAGATGTAATTATTCCTTGCTCACTGACTTGAGTAAATCAATTAAAATTTTGTGTGTGTGTAACAAAGCTTTGACGTAAGCTGACTGATCAGGACGTGCAGGCATATAAGAAAGGCATGGGGAAGATTTTAAAGTAGAAGACTGAAACTTCAGGAACTTTTTTTGATGTAGCATGGTGGTAGCTAAGTTCCCATCTTCTGTAATATCAGATTTTTCAGTGGGTGCTGTGGTACTAAACATTCTCCTTGCTTGTACTCAGGTTAGTCTCTTTTTAGCCTGTCCTATAGGAATCAGGTCATGCCTTGATCCTTTTCACTTTGTCTAGAAGGGGTGTTAAGGGTACGTGTGAAGGGAACCTCAATCTGAAAAGACTCATGGTTGTCCACCTCTTTCAATAGGCTAACACGGTTGACTAATTACCTCCTCCACCTTGGCTATGTCTGGAAACTGATCCCTTTTTCAGTTTCTCTGCTTCTGTGGGATCCTATCTGCAAGCTGAGATGGGATGACAAACACGTAAATCCTTCCTATGCTCTTGTAAGGGCCTCATAAATCATAAGGACCTACTTATGATCAGGCTAAAGCACTAGAGGGTACAGCAAAAAGGGATCGGGCACCTTGCCAGTCTTTCATTTAAAGAAAAGTCCCTACCTTGTCCCCAGAATGGGCATTAGTCCTACCCACAGTGTCTCAGTACACGGCTCACACAGAACATCTGCTGCTGGGCAGGGGGATGGCAGGTTGTATCTTCAGAGTGAGCACCTGAGGAGAAGAGGCAGGGAAATCAGTCTCTGTTAAGGACCCAGCCTTCCAGTTGGTCACTCCACAATATTTTTAGAGTTATAATAATTCCTTGCCCTTGCTTTTTGTCACCAGAATAAAAATATCTTCACTCAAGCTGCATGTGAACTATTGGGAATTGATGAATTGGTTGTGATTCTGAGTCTGACACCGTGGTAGGTATCTCTTGCTGCAAGCTCTTCCCTTTCAGACCCAGAGGAAGAGCTGATGAAGAGCAGTGGTGCCAAATCTCATTTTTAGCTTCTGTCCTATGGGGATTTTTTTGTGATTGTTTGGGAATTTTTTTCAGATCTGGACTGTTCCTGTCAGGGGTGTTCAGAACAGCATCATGCTGTGTGTTTTTTCTGTTGGTATTGGTGGTCCAGCTTGCTTGGCTAAGTGCCCTGTGGCTGATGTATCTATGCTGTGGATGTGACTGACACGCTGCTCTTGTTGTAAGGTATCTTGTAAAATAAGTATCGTGCCTTGGGCAAAATTAATTTCTTTGTATTGATGTAGTTATTGCATTCTCTCCTTCAGCCCCTTGCAAATATTGCTGTTGTCACATTGACTACATTTTATTGTCCTGGATGAAGCCAGCTGAGGCAATTCTGTAATGCAGATGGCATATAGATAAGTAGGGTGTCCTTGGCCAACTCATCCCGTGGCCTGATGTGACACTTAGCAGTCTAGTGAGATATTTGTCTGATTTGGTGTTCGTGTTCCCAGCCTCCCTGCTCTGCTCTTAGGTGAGAGGACTTGCTTTCCAGGAAACATATGTAGTGCTCTGTAGAAGGTGTTTTTGTCACATACTCATTAAAAACGCTTCTCCTGAGAAGATTTGGCTGAAACTCCTTTTTTTAAAAAAGTATTTATTGATTGTGTGTCTATACGCATTTGGCTTCCTTTTAAGTTTTCCTCTTTCCCTCCTGGTTTTATTCTTGCTCTGGGCAAGGCTTGCTGTCAGGCAGGCACGGTAAGTTAATGCAAATCCTGCGCCCACAGTGTGGACCAAGTTGTCTTGTTACTATTAAGGCCTTACTCCATCTCTTCCAGCCCCTTCCCTGGTCAAGCTGACAGCTAAATTGCAAACCAACTGCAACTCTTTTCTAGCAACTCTTCTCGGTGCTACCGATCGACTAAAACTGACTCAGATCATGATTTTAATAAGTTTGATTTTTGCCATTGTCTTTAAAAAAAAAAAAGCTATTTTAACCCTTCTTCATTCTTGGTAAATTTTATTAAGCCATCTGTGGTTTTAAAAACCTCAAAGACTTTCACCATAGAGAGGTAAATATTTCAGAGTGACACTTACCCAGAAATGCTGATGCACGGGTGGTATTTGGTTTCTAGTGGGCAACAATATTCCTGTTTGGTCATGCAGAAAATTGCCAATTTGAGGGGACATGACACTTATTGATTACTGTAAGAACTATTTTTTTCATATGAGATTGGAGGCATTTAAATGCCAATTTTCTACTTTTGTTTCAGCTGTACTACCTGTGATATTTTTCTCCTTGGACTGCTGGCCCTTGCTTTTAGAACCAACGGAGGATTATTCAGCGCCTGTAACTGCAGAGATGAATGATGACATGTGTTTGTGCTGTTTGGCTGTAGGATGAGAGTAGTCAGTTTGCTTTAAGTTTTAATGCTTTGATTCTTTGGCAAACACCAGAGGTGTTGAAGCTACTCACTCATGCAAAAAATAAATTATGCATACATACAGGTTTGGTGCCTGAAGGCATTTTCACAGGGTGTACCTTCAGGCACACGGCTTAAATAGCCTAAACTCCTTCCACATACATATCCATACAGTGAAAGGACAGAGATACCCTTCTCTAAGGGTCCATATAGACCTTTTCCAGTGTGTTACCACCTCCTTCCACCCCAGCTGCAGTTCACTGTTCTCGTTATTGGGCTGATATAACAAACTGTAGGTAACTTGAATACCAGTGAGAATTGTTTGAATATCAACACACTGCCTTGAACAGCAGATGCCCAGTTAAAAATGTTCTTCTGTCCATAAAGTCCAGTTGGGTGCAAACTTTGACTACCCCATGTTGGACGGCTTGAATGTCCCTGTAGTTCTAGATTGGGTTTGTCGAACTGTGGTAGTTTAATCTTGTATGAGATGTGACCGATAACAAAGGCAATTTAGGTTAATGTGGAGTTTTATGTCCTTCATTTCCATGAGATGTATTTGTTCAGTTATATTATCTGCTAATTGTACTTCTGAACAATTTCTTCCAGAGACCTATAACTCTGTTCTTGATATGAAAGCTGCATTATTCTCTAGGGGAGGTAATCACTAACAGATTGCTGTCTGCTGTTGGCTTCTACGGTAAAACTTGAATTTTAGTGGGTAGAGCAGAATTTTTCTGTATTTTTTCCTCCCTCATGAAGAAGGTGCTTATTGGGAGACTTTTCCTTGCAAACAGATGAATTGGTTGTGATTCCCCTCCCTTCCATCACCCTTGCTTACTTAAAAAAGGACTTAATTCTCTTTTCTATTTAAGTATTTCCATTTGTTGCTTTTTACCATCCATACAGTCCATTCTTAGAAGGCTCATCTGAATCAGAAAATGAGGCCTCTTTTGAAGATAAAGCACTTCAAAACACGAATCTTGCTTGCTGATGCTGGACTTTGGATTTTAGAGGTGGGGAAGTTTGTGCTTTTCCTGGCATGCGAAGAGCACCTTCTCTCACAGCCTCATCAGGAGAAGTAGCTTGTGGAGTGAGCGCGAGTCCTTTCCAGAAGTGGTGATGAGGCCAAAGAAAGATCTTGACTTTTTGTGATGTTAATAGGATGAAATGGAGGATAGGTGGCCTTGATTGGCACAGACAAGGCCTGTGAGCTGATACAAAATTCAGCCTTGAAATTATTGTTTGATACCACAAAGTGCTTGGTGGCATTGGGGTTCCTGGAGCATCATAAGTAGGACCCACTCCTCCACTAAAAGTCTGTTTCTTTTTCCTGCTTTAATATTTATGAATCTTCCCCTGCCACACTCCGGGAAGCAGTGACCCAGTAGAAAGATACTGGCTATTTATGGGAGACATGGGTGATAAAAAATCGGATTATTCAGAGCAGTTCACAAATCCGTCCCTGTGGTGTATGAGGTGGTGTGTTGGGGCACTGCTGTGGGTATCATGTAGTCTGAGTAATTCTGGTCACCTTCTTAAATCACCAGGGGTTTGATTACCATCAGAGAGAGGATGACAGGTGATAGTGAATAGTCCTGCATGGATGCAGCTTGGTCCAGGTTTGAGCTGGCACTGCCATCCACATCTAAGGTGGTGTGGCCAGTATGTCTGGCTGAGGGCTGCACCTCTGAGAAAGCAGTGCCGTGCCCTTTGGTTCATTTGTTTGGCATAGAAAGCTTTCATGTCTAATCTTCTGAGGTTTCTCCTTAATCCAAGTTAAAGATATTTTTCAAGGAGGAGCTAAGTAAATAGGTAGTAGTATACACATGGTACAGTGAGATGATTTATTAGCACTCTCTGATCTGTAGCAGCAATAATAAAAAAAACCCAGACAAAATCTACATAACGTATCAAAAATGACATTTTATAGAGTACTTATCCAAAGCCCAAAAGATTCTTGCACACTGTGCCCTCTGCCTGCGATCAACAAGTATGATGTAAATGAAATCCTTCTGATTGATTTGATTTATCTTTCAACCTTTTCATCTTCATAAAGGTGAAGAGCTGATCAGAATAGGTTTATCGTGGTTGAATGTCATCCAAACTTCCAAGTTCCTATCTCTTAAGTGTGTACCAAAATTTAATACCTTTATTTCTGAAAGTTTATATGCTTTTATTGAATTGGATACATGTGTTTCTATGGTCAGGGTAGTCTCTAAGTCATTACACTCATGTGTTGAATGAACAAATACTCCGTGCTCTGGTTTGCAGCAAAAGGGATGGTGGAGTGTATTCCTGCACTTGCAGAGCCACTAGATACTAAGAGTTGTCTCCAAAACCATTAAGTCCTTTTTTCAGTGTAACACACATAATGACTGAAAGCTTTCCTTAACAGAATAGTAGCTATTTAATATTTCACATTTCAGGGGATTCTTCTTTGCTTCATGCGTACAGGCTCCACTGCAGTGTTTTTGCACTGAAAGCAGATCCCCAAAAGACTAGAACTTGCAGACTGCTTTGCTGAGTAAATTCTTCTCATTAATATTAAGGTCTATACAACCTGGTGCTTCTCATTTCAATGCAAAAGGTTTTCAATGACCACGTGCATCCTCACCGTCTTTATTGTTTATATTGGTGGGTGGTTATTCAAGGAAATCTATCTTCATACCACTCCAACTCTTCATTTTGTTTCTATTTTCGCACAGCAGTGTTGCTGTTAAATACTGAGATACTGATAGAACTTCTCAGCAGATCAGGATTAGCTGGACAAATTTGTGACTTGAGCACTGAGCAGGCAGGCAATCTTAAAAGCAAAATGTCAAAGGAGAATTGTGCATTTAACTACTGACATTCAGATGGGCAATACCGACTCAGGATTATACAGTTATTGCTCATCATTGGCTTTTTTTGTCTTTGTCTTCTGAAAACACTTCTGGGCATCTCTGAAAATAACATCTCTCTGAATAGGTTTAGAAAAGCTTAGCTGCTGAAGAATCTTAGCGTGAAATCTTAGTGCTTGTTATTGGAGAGGAGAGATTAGTTTAGTGTGCCTTAAAAGGGCTCTTATTTTCTTTCCCAGTTTCCTTTTCTGGGAAACCACTCCCTATGTGAAGTTTGTCTGATGGTTGTGGGGTTTTCTTTTGTCCTCAGGCTTTAGTGATCTAGTGTCATTTACTTGTCCAAGACTTTATTTTTCTGTTCCTAGTAAACATGTTCAGGTTAAATCCACAAGTGCTCAGTAATGCCTCTATGATGGAGTAGCTCTGTAAATACATTATGTTTACCTGGTTATTGGATGTTTCTGGCATGTGTGTAGTGCTTTTGACTATTTGGTGGCTGCAAGGAAAACAAACAGAGGAGAGGAGAGTGTCTGGAGATGAAAAACTCAGTAAATGCTGTGAGTTGTTAAATGACAACAGTAAGACATAAAATTGAAAGATCAGTGCTTGGAGGTGCATACATTGCCACCTTTCACAGGAGGCACCCCACCTCCCCAGCTTTCACTTTTTTTCCCTAAGTAATTTTGTTCTTTCTACAAAAATCAACATTTATTTATGTTTTGTTTATTTATACCAGTGAATTTAGATTTTGAAGAATGATCATGCTGAGAAAGGTCTGCAAATGTACAGGACCTATCCAGACCATGGAATGCTGAAGTACCCTCTGTAGAAGGGAGAGGGAGCATCTGCAATGCACACCAGAATACTCTGCATTTGTGACTCCAGCTGTGAATGGGCTGGCACATCTGCATGGCAAAACACAGCTCTGTGCAGAGTTACAGCCTCGGGACCTGGAGGCTGCGTGTCTGTCAGCTCGTTGCCATGTCCCGTGGCTTAGCCCTTCCTCCCACTTGAATATACGGCTCCCATTCTGAGAGGAGCTGGCACTTGCCTGCAGCATTCTGCAGTGTGATGTGTGGTGCAGTGCAGATATACCCCTAAAAGTGCCAGGAAAACAAAGCGACACAGGTACTGTTGAGCTTATTACAGAGATGCAGTTCAAAACTTCTACTCAAGCAAACCCTTTTACATTGAAATACTGAGTTTTTTAACAGTGCATCAAACCTGCTTCTCAACAGGGTCTCTGTCACTTGATAAGGGTGCCAATGGGTTTCTTGTCCTGTGTATCCTGTGCTGTCTCTGGTCCTCAAACACTCAGGAAAACATAATAAAAAGAGGCTTTGAGGCAAGCAATTCTTACAGACTGAGACAGACATCTGATGCCAGAAAGGAGAGTGAAGTGGTGCCTTGGGGAGGAATGTCTCCAGCTATTCACTGCTTCATGGGTCCCATAGCAGCAATGCCCTGAAGCTAATTTGGAGTTGGATTTGCAGGCAGGCTGCTGCAGTGTGCATCAACACCAGCTTCCAGGTGGATTTGCACACCCCAACTGATCTTAGGATGTTCCTCTGGGATTTCTCAAGGATTTTCACATTGTCTGTCTTCAGACCTCCCGCTAGGAAGCTGTCATGGGGGTGAGTGTCCTCGGTAGTGTGGAGAGCTCTACAACTGCTGCAGGCTGACCAAATCCAGCCTCTTTCCCTGGACTTAACGGAGAGCCCTGGCTCCTGGTGCTGGAGTGTGGCTGGAAATGCCCATGCCCTTTCTCCCTGCTGACCCTTTTCTCTTCCTCAAGTCCTACCTCCTCACTCCACATCTGCCAGCATTTCATTGCTCCCCCTCAATGCCCTTCTTTCCTCCCCAGGTGCTAACCATCCTTTGCCTAAAGTTACCTAATTGAATAACATAATTGTGTTAATTAAGAGCAATTGTCTCTAACCTGTATTTATCTCAGAGTTTGCTTCTCCTTTGTCAGAGCTGGTGAACGGATTGTGTGCCAAAGACTTGTCCAATCTTTCCTAATGAACTAGTCAAATAAGTGACACAGTCCTTTCTTCCTGTCCGGCTGTAGCAATGCTGCACTTGTAGGCATTAATTTATTTCTTCACTGAAAGGGTTCTCAGGCACTGGCAGAGGCTGCCCAGGGAGGTGGTTCAGTCACCACTCCTGGAGGTGTTTAAAGGATGGATAGATGACTTTCTGGGGGATAGGGTTTAGTAGTGGACAAATACAGTTGCACTCAATGATCTCAAGGTTTTTTTCCAACTGGGTGATTCTATGATTCCATGTTTATAACAACTTTAATCACCAGCCTGTAATGTCTGCATGTAAATTACTCCTTTTGTGAGATGAGGTTGGCAAATGAATCTTCATCAAGCAACTGATGAGTACATCTGTGACTCTGTAATTTAAGACTAAGGTTAATAAGGCTAGGTCCTGGTGGGAATCAACTGGTGGTCTTTGTTGCAAATGTAATGAATCTGGCTCTCCAGTTTGCATGCCTGCCTTTTTAAAGATTGGCTAAATTAGTAACCAGAAGCAGATGTGAAGGCTATTATCCACTCTGTAGATGTTAATTACATCTGTGTGGAATAAATAAATCACACTTCTTTAGAAGTACAGGTGTGTACCTTCTGAAACAAAATGTTAAGAAGGCTTGTTCTCTTTCTAGTGATGATGCTGTGCGTTCTGAATGGAGCTGGTATTTCAGAGTAGCTTCTGTTACGGTAACGCTGTCTTCAAGCTTTCATCAGGCAGATTTTCTGTTCTCTGCTGTTTTGTTACAACTCGTGGTTCACTTGAGCAGGCTCATTTAGTGTCTGAGCCTTGTGTCAATCTGTGCACAGATGTGACTGTGGCCAGCAGCTGTGAGGCAACTTTCCAGGCCTGGGAAGATAGGAGTTACATATGCTCTTGTTCTCTTTTTCCTTCATAGAGGTATTAAAATGGTACCTCTTTCAAGTGGATCCTTCCAGATATTAGTGATTTGTTTTCCATGGTGAAAACAAAGCCAAAATGAAAGAGCCCAGGTGGGTTTGTGTGATGTTGCAACTCATCTGACTTCAGGAGAACAGAACTGGCCCGTTCAATAGAGGAGTAGCCCCCAAAGTTTCCCGCCTTGTTCTTGCTTGTTCTGGTCAGAAGTTGGGTTAAAACTTGATGCTAAGACCTACACCCAGAGTGTGTTCCCTGCAGGAGGGGGTACTTGCGCTTATGAAGAAGAGAGTACTGATCTTAAACCATCCCTTTCATTTCTTATGCCCTGCTTATGGATGTTGAAGATCTCACAGTGTGAAAATGGTGTTCAGATGGTTCTTCTCTGCATTTATGGATTAAAAGACTGTGTAGAGGCATCTCTGTGTCTGAACTGACTGTTGCTGCCTCTGTCATCTGTGGCAGTAACTTTTAAATTTGAGAATTTGAACTACCTGAGGTGATGGAATAGAATTTCTGCTAGGTTTTTAGTGCAACAAATCATGTTTTACTGTGACTTACAGCTTCCCTGTTAATGTAAGTTATAGATACTCATTAACTTTGGAATAAATACTGAATTTTACTCTTGTAATTACAAGGCAGTATTAGTATATGATTTTAATGAACTTCAATATAGAATGTTTAGAAAAATGAGCAGGATTTTAAATGTAAATGGCACACATTTCAATGGTAGCTCTTTACTGTATTAGTCTGTATGCCCTGCATGTTCTGGATTATGTGTAAGTGCTTTTTGTGTGAGCAGTAATCAGAGGAACATGTAATACACCAAAATAGATTCATTACATTATTGTATTCATGTTTAAAACCAAGTGAAGACTTAAAAATATTTTCCAGTGAGATGACTTTGCAAAGAGATGGAGAAGGGGAAAAAAAGGAAAACTGGTTGGGGTAGTAGTGTAATAGCTAGAAACATATGGTCAAAGTAATACATATCAGAAAAAAAATACTTACTGATGTATAAAAAGATAAGGACATTTTTAAACTTATTTGAGTTCTAGTGCTATTGCTTGTTGTCTTCCTGCTGTTCATTTCTCCTCCTGTTTGCTGGAGGTCCCATCTAATGTTTGAATAGGCAATGACTGGAGATTATTTTATTTGGACCTTGTCCACTGCAGTTGGTTTTAGGTGACTGGCTCCTAATCTGACGTACGTCCCTGTGCTGTGATACCTGCACAAGCAGGTTCTACTGGATTTGAGCAGAGCAGCACAGGTGCAGTAGCTTCCCTGCCTCTCTACAACAGCCTGGTTTGAAGACTTTCTGGTGAGCATGGCTGGAGTTAGCTGGGGATGTTAGATCCATCCTGATGTCATCACTGCAGTAAAGCAGTTGCAAAGATGAAAGCTCATGGTGATAAAGTGGACAGGAAGTGGTGCCTAGCACAGCCAACCCTGTCACACAAGGGTGAAGAGCCACCAGAGCGTGAGAAATGGTAGAATGAGTATCTGAAGAGATTACTGCCCTGCTATGCAAAAGCCCAATTTGATACAGGAATCATCTCTGCAGCACAGGTAGAAAACTGAAGTGAACAGTGTTTAGCCACAAAATGGGTCACACACCACTTTAGATTTTTAATGATTTAAAATTGAAAGGGAGGAAGATCTTCCAGTTAGGCTCATATCATTTAAAAAAATGGATATAAGTTTCACAGGTTGACCAATTGCCTTTGTTCTAACATTGTTACGTAAAAATAATACAAATTCTAAGGAGCAGAATATTATAGACATCTGTTTTACTTTGCATTGAGAAATATGTAAGGTTAATACTTCAGATAGTTTTTGTATATGCCCATGGGTTTTTAGACTTTGGTACTTAGCGTAATTATGAAGTTTAGCAGGCAGATCTTCTAAGCTATTTTGACAAAGCTATAGATAGAGGACTTTAAAATAAGGTGCTGAAATACATCTATTAAAAGGGAAAATACTTTTAGTACAATCAGTACATTGTTGCAAAACATTCAAGTGTGCTTGTGCTATGCTGATCTGACTTTGCTGTGATAGTGACTTCTGAGTTGGTGGACAGAGATGTTAGCAGGAAGCCTGTTTGGCACAATGAAAGAACAAGCAGGGACAAACCTATTGGGAAATGTACACCAGTGTAAAGATCTGAGCAGCAGCTTTTGGTAGGAAAATACTGCCTTTCACAACACTTGATCTGAAATGCAGGAGTCTTCGGTTGGTGATGAATATCTGCTCTCAGTTGCCAAGGTGCGAAAATATCTGTGAAGTTAAATTATTTGGATTTATCTGAACAACGTGAAATACAAGAAAATGATGCAAATACATCCAAGTAGCACTCTGCCTTCCTAGTTGGGATTATGGCTCCCTTGTTAGCTTGCACTGCTGAACATTCAACAAAGCAATTCTTAGCAAATGCAAGGTGAAGTGTAAGTCCTTAGGCTTTTAGGTTTGTAGTTACAACAAATCATATTCAGCCCCTACATTTGTTGAAAATAAAACATCCTAGTTTCGTTTCTTAAGGGCAGTGATGTGCATGATCACATGGTCTGTCAAATGTTTTCACCCATCTAAGGCTTAAACCGGGCAAAGTCAGTGGGACTCTGAAATATACAGTTTCTGCAAATTCTATGGAAAGTCTTGTGTGAAGGAAAAGGACCCAAACGAGCACTTTCAGTGTGGGAGAGGGAGGAATTGCACCTAGTTTCTTGAATTCAGAGGTGGTGAGCTGTCCAATGCAATTGTGTCTCTGAATCAGAACCACGTTTGTCCTGCTGGACGGGCCAGAAAACTGGGGGAAAATGGGAAAATATTGTAGGGTAGAATGTGCATGGACACTACAGATGCTGATAGAGGGGAAAAAGTCACCAGTCGACAAAATATAGTCATCACTTCTATATACAGAGCAATTTGTTTTGTAGTTGTGCTATTAAGCATTGTTAATCTAGATAAATGCTCTAAGCCCATTTAAGTCCATTGCAAAGCTCCTACACTGATGTTAATGAGCCTAGAGCTTGCTCCATCATTAGTTCAGATTTTTTTTTCTTGGAGCATGTGCAAGAGAGGAGGGAATGGGAAATTAAAGGAGAGTATGTTTTGAACTGAAAAGCAAAAGCACAAACACTTTAGTGTAAGAGAGAAAAAGGCTCTTATCTTTGCTGTTGAGGAACAGGAATATTTACCCACTTCCTTTGCCTGTACCTTTTAGGCTTAACCTGTACCTCAGCTCAGGAAAAGTTTGAACATGTCTGTTTTCTGGGTACGTCAGTAACTGGGTACTAAATGCAGCTTTGGTCTGACCCAGCATGTCTGTTAGATTGGAAGGGAGAGCATCTTTGTGCTATATGTGATAGAGCTTTTTCTCTTTTATTAGCATGGGCACCCAAAATCACAAATGGTGGACAGTGACTTGGAGTCTTAGCTTTTGTGCTAAAAGGAACTTCCAGAACCCATTTTTTGCTTTAAAACCAAAGCAAACCTCTAACGCTTCTGTAACCGGAGAGGTGCTGCATTTGATGGCTTTAGGTCTATCTCTGTAATGATAAAATGATATTCCAGTGAAGACTTAGAAAGTATTTCTCAGAGGGAGAATATTTCCTTATGCACTTAATCTATCCTTCTCTTTCCTTGGATTATACATGCTGAAAAATATGTACTACACGCACGATGAGCAAGTTATTGAATTGAATGTCTGTAGAGGATCAAAGCATTTTCCATCTTTGTTCTCTTCTGGCTGTGAGGGTAGCCAGTTTCTCAAACATGAAGAAATGGGTAGATTCTCAGTGTATGTTCCACGCTTGGCAGAGGTTCGGGGAAGAAAAATTCTTCATTGTCTTGAAAGGCGTTAAGCAGAATATTGAATTTTGGTTATCGGTAGTGGTTTTTATATTGTGCACTATTCAGTAGCCTCTCTGATGGAAATGACTGGCTTTCAGGCTTGACCTTTGGCTGGCAGTGGTTTCCAACATTAAGCTGGATACCTTATACTGTAACAGTGGAGCCAGCTCTGCAAGGTGAATGCTTCTTGCTAGACACTGAGCACTCCCTGCTCCAAATTAAGTTATGGATTGGACTTGAAAAGATTATATGTGCACAGAGCAAGAAGCAGCTGCATTAATTGACTGATTTGCTTTGTTTAATTTTTGATTTAGTTAGAATGCTAAAATGATGACTCAGTGAGCCATGCTACGATGTAATCTGGAAATATCATATATAGTATGAGTAGTCCCTTCTATTATAGAGTCTGATCTTAGTATTAGATTTATTTCATAATTGATTTCATCTGCAAGAAGAGCTACTTGTGTCCAAAGTATAGCAATTAAAAAGAAAAAAAGAAGAGAAGGAAAAAAGCAAACCATATAGCTTGTGGCTGTTGATGGGCTGATGAGCTAAACAAGTGGTGTGGTTTGCTTTTCAGCAGGGCTATTGCAATTACAGGACAAGTGCAGCTGAGCAAGTGCAGACTGTTTTATAGGATAGGCTGTGCCTCTGTGCGAAGTGCTGGCATGACTTAAAGAGAGCAAGAAACCGCAATGTTAATTTACTGGATCGATTCTATCTTCAGGAGCCCCTGGGGGACAGCAATGCAGTTTTGTACTTCAGAATAGTTTTCGCTTATTAGACTTGCCAAATTTCTGGGAGGTTTTTTGGGTACTTGGAACATGCCATAAAGGGATTTTTTTCAAAAATTAAAAAACACAAAACCAAACCCCAAACAAACAATACCCTTTATGCCACCTTCACTTCCGATCCCTTCAAATCACCCAAATTCACCCTGAAACCAAATATTTAGAGTGCTTAAATAAAAGCTGTTATTTGGCTGCATCTTTGAGTCTGTATAATTCCAAGAAACACAAATCAGGAAGTACAAAACCAGTCACTCATGCACACACGTAGCATTACAACAGCATATGTGTATGTAGATTTTCTGCTCTGGCTTTACTGGTTGAACCTGCAGCTCTGTATGTTACAAGTGGATTTAGGGAGCAAGGAGCGTATGCTAACGCTGTTAGAATCGTAATGTTTCCTGGTTCTTCATGTCCACAACTGTAGGTCTTAAACATGATGTGATGTGGGCAATTATATTACTATTTTATCTAGATCTATATGTGCATGCACAATTGGAATAGTATTGACAAGGGGACAGCACAGGAATCTATCTGCTGGTTGTGGAGCAACATAGGGTAATTGCAGAAAGGGAAGCTGGTGGGACAAGCCGTGGAGCTGCCCGTGTGTGGTGCACAGCAGCCAGTGCTGAGCTGCCAGGGAAGATGGAGGAACACTTTCCCCACATCTTATAAGAAGATTATAGGCAGCTGTGGGGCTACTTACGAAGTGAAAGTTTGCGTTGGGAGTGCACTAGAGCTGTAACCCCTAAAGATGGGAGTGATTCATGACCAAATGAAAGTCAGTGAATGATGTGCTTCACACACAGCACCACTGTGGGTGTTGTAAGAATGTGAAAATCAATGAATGGGACATATAAATGATTCAGAAGAATAAAGATTTAATGGGGTGAGTATTCTTTTTAATAAGTTTTTAATCAGTCTTTGAGGTGGAAAAGAGTCTCTGTAAGATGATTTTGGCAGTTCAGGCTCACTTCCTTGTGTTGGAAAAGGCAGAACTAGCATTTGGGACAGAAGAAGTGGTAGCAGTACCACCTATCTTATGAAATGTGCTTTAAGAAGGACGAGGCCCTGATGTGATGGATAATTTATTGGCTTGACTGGCAACATTATCTAAGCAATAATGCTCTTCCTCTTTGGTATATCACCAGCACTGAACCTGTACCCGGCCTTTGGCGAAAGCTGCCCAGTACTGAAAAGCCTGCAGACAATGGTGGCAAAATCACAGCCATAGGAGTAGTCCTTTTGGTTGAAGCCAAAGCTTTGAACTTTTCAATTTTCTGTTTGTTCTGAGCAAGGGAAACTTAGGGGAGAGTTACCATGACTTCAGAGAAACAACATATAAGACAACTAACCATAATTATGAAGTTCACCTGGCAATAGTAATGTTGTGCAGCCATGTCTGCCTGGATTTCTTGAGCAAGATCTATAATGACTGACTTCTTTCTTTCTTTTATTATTACCATGCTGTACATGAAGATTTCCTTTTCAGAATAGAAGAAATTGTTCTTTCAGTCCTGTTTTTCCTTAACTTCTGAAAAATTTTTTTTATACCCGATGGGAGTATGCACTTCCTAAGATAAGTGAACTAGAAATTGAAAAATGGTCAGATTTATTTCGTTCCTGTGTGCATTCAAAATTAGACTCCATTTCATGATGTTTTTTGCAGTTTGATGAGAAATAATTGTTGCTAGCCAATGTTTCCAATGCAAAAGTCTCAACTGTTCCATGCTTTTGCTAGCCTGGTGCTATTTAAAAAATAATGGTAACATTTGATATTGGAGGCAAAAGTGAAGATGAAGGGTGATATTTTCTCTTGAGTATTTTTTTATATGCTTAATGAGGTGATACAGAATGTCTTTATTGTGATGTTTTCTCTTTTCAGTGCTATTTAGGAAATCTGCATGTGTGTGTGAGATGTATAATATATGAAAACCATAACGAGTGAAGTTCAGTAATCTCTACTCTCTGCCCAAAGCATCACTCACCGTGGTATCTGAGCATCTAACAAATCAATTTGCTTGCCATTCAGTCTATTTGACTTCTCTCTGCTATATCAAAACCCACTGAAGTTAATAGAGAGAATTCTATTGATTTTGGCAGTGTTTGGATCTCATCCTGATTTAGTTTTTCTTTCCTGTTACTTTCCCCCCTTACTCTTCCTGATCCCTCATCTGAAAATCCTATAATCGGAGAGAGGTGAGCTGAATTTCAATGTGTGCCTAAGCCAGCAGCATTGGAGGGATCTTCAGGGAGATCTGCTGATAAGGAAGCACTAAAAGAGCCCACAGCAGTTGAGATGGATTTGCTTAATTTCTTCATTTTCTGTCTCTCATAGCCTGGGAAGACTGCAGCTGGTGAGTCGTTATCAGAGGCTCACAGGTCGTGCCGATATAGAGGCTTATAAATTGGGGGTAGGGCTTTGGGGTGTTATGCTACTGTGAACAGAATCATGCAGGTTACAGTGACATGCTCACTGCATGCAGGAGTTTTTGTCCAGGGATGTTGCAAGACAAGTGCATCTGTTTGAGACTGCATTCATTCAAATAGTTGAGATAGTGTTCTCATACAACTGAAGAATTCACAGCTCTGTGTTGTGGGAGGTGGGTTGTAATGGCTCAGCCGCAAGTGGTGGTGAAACACCATCCCTCTCTTGTGGTAGTCTGTGAATGAAATCCCCAGGAAAGACTCTTAGGTCTGAAAGCTGCCAACACAGAGGAGAGGGTTATCTTCCTAGTGTGTACTGACAGTCTTGTAAGAATTCGGAGACAGGAGGGGTTCATCCTTCTTTGTTCCACCTGGAGAGCAGTGGCAGGGAGGTTGGGAGCTTGATTTGCATGCTGATTGCCAGGATTTGGTTGCTGTTGAGTTCCTGAGAGCACTAGTCAGGAAAGCATGCTCTGCATGGCCCTCAGTTGCTGCTCAAAGGCCCAAATGAACCTCATCCTCAGTCCTATAGGACTGTTATTCACGGTGCCGGGCTTGCAAAACCAGAGTCAAGCTGCCTCCCAGCAGTGGAGAAACTGCAGAGCTTCTGCAGTGAGAGGAGCTGACCCTAATGGGGTAAAGGTTAAGTTATTCAGACTTAAAGGCAGTTATGTCTACATATATTTCATTTTGTTTAGGCCAGCTATGATTTTCCCTGAATGATATCCACTACCCTGCCCCACACCGCAAAAGATCAGTAAGAACTGTAAGAAGGTCCTTTGCTGTTTTTTGTTGTATTCTAAGGTGTAAAAATTACTACTAGAAATAATTAGGGGAGAATATCTGATGATGCAGTTGCTATAATTATTGTGTTTGTATTGCTACTTAATTAGAAAATCCACTGCTGGCACATCTGCAACTGAATCCTACAGAAGTGCTGTTGCTTTGTGGACAGGGGATTAACAGTCCCATGAGGTTTCCAGCATTAACTTTGTACCCATTTCAGCTTCTATAAAAGTTGAGTTAGTCCATTCTCCTTGCAGCCTCTTGATCTCCATGCCTGGAGGTGCCACCTTGCACCCTTCTGTTATTAGCTTAGGAAGAGTAGGATTCTGTTAGCCTTTTGGTGTGAAATCTGTGATATCACTTTTGTGTTGCAGTATTGAGTTAGTATAAGATAATAGCTAGTTGCTGGCGGCTTTAACTACATGGAAGGAGAATGGTCTTTTAGATGATGAGCAGAGTAGCTTTTGTTAAAGACACTGTTCTGTAGTGCAGTAGATGCTAAAAATAAGACACTGAGATTCACTTTATTCCATAATAGTGGGTAGCATAACTGAGAGTTCACCCAATTATATCTGATTTCTTAAAAGCTTTTCCATTTATAAAATGCTGGATGACATTGCTTGCAGTGGGGTATTGTCAAGTGAATGATTTTATCCGTTTAGGTGTCAATCCTTTGAAATTTCTACCCTGCAAGTACTCATGTCTTTGAAGCAGAATTCTGTTGCTCTTACCTTCTTCTGTAGCAATAGTTTCAGGGTAACTGATGGAATCTCTCACAGACCTAATCAATGTGATTATAACCCAAATATTGAACTGAATACTGACATTTGTATTTGCTTTCAGAGAATATTGAAGTTTTGCTACCAGATGTCACAGCAAAAGGGAAATTCTAAAACATGTTTTAGGAAACCACAAAACCATGGTAATAACTGAGAACTGAAATAAAAATAGCCTTGCATGGAGTTAAAAAAAAAAAAAGAGCTTAACTTCCCCATTTAGGCCAGCCCAATGACTTTTATGACAAATCTTGGGTACTTGCCACTTGCCAGGAAACTACTACTTTACAGTAGTGCGAGCATCCAGCCCTAACTCTGTTCGCTTGAAACATATGCCTTGCCAAAGATCATAACTCTGGGAGGGCTTACCTGAGATCAAGGGTGCATTGAACTAAGTATTATATGAATGCAGTAATCTAAGAGATGGTCCTTGCCTTGAAAAGGTAAGTTTAAACAGAGAGGACAGAAGAAGGAAAGGGGTGGGAGGGAAGGAGAGGAATAAAGGGCAAGTGAGCTGTAGCTGATCACAGCATTTGGTGGTAGGTTGCAGCAGATCTGTTGTGGCTGTTAGATGTGCAGACACACAACTGCCAAGGGAGACAGTTGCTTGGCACTGGGAGGGTATTGGTTCATGCATCCTGAGTACTCATGTTGCTCCCCTGGTGCTTGCTGCAAGAATGGACTAGAGTGAACCTTTGCCCTGACCTAGAACATAAGTTTTAATGTCCACATGCCCTGGCTCTCAGTCCAGTGTCCTATCCACTGAACTGCACTGTCTCAGATATATTTGTTCATCAGGCTTGTGGTGTGTCGGTTTTTTTTCTTTTGTTTGTTTTGGGGCACTTTGATATCAATACGTGTTTTTAAAATGCGTTGATTAAATGTACATGTTTATAAGGCAGGTGAAAGCACTTTCAGCTTGCAAAAACCCAAGGAATTAATAAGAAGATATTTTGACATAAGAAGATTTTTGGTAGCTATGATTACTGATTTGCTTCATTTTGTTCCACTGAGATACCATTAAACTCAGCATGCTTTCAAAAACTATTTACATAACAGGCAATCACATATGTTTTTAATATCCTCTCATTTTCACAAACCTTTAAAATGTTTAAAGGAGCAAAACATCTTTGCGGGAGTTTCTCTCAGAGACAACTTGGCATCCAGCCTCCACAGACAATGATTAGTGTTTGAGTACTAGTACCTATTTGTCTCCTGAAAAATCTCTATCCAAATCAAAACTGAAGAGCGAGCCTAAACACAGGATTATTTCTGTGGCTTTCTTATGAAACTGTTACAGTGGCTTGTGTCTCAGGACATAAGGGACCCATTTTCTTGCTTTGTTTTTATATTTGTCAAAAATATAAGCAGGGAAATGCACGAGTCCTGCTACCATACTGTGTTTTCCTTTTTGGAAAGCAGTATCTATGCAGTGAAATTTAGTCATGATGTAGGTGTCTTTGCCACAAACACTGAAGCAGTGAAGCACAATTTTAAGTTCGAATTGTGCTTAAAAACTTTCATGAGACACGACAGGCACCGTGCAGATGCCTGAATTAATTTTAAAGCAACTTAGGTTGTTTTCTCTACTTAATCTGGAAATGGAGTGAGTTTAATAATGAATTCTCCAACTGCCCAGGCAAGCAGGCACACAAAAACAAAAGTATTTGATTTGTCTATGGCTCTGAATTTTTAATGAAAACTCAAGTCAATCTCCTATGTGGAACATACCGCCTGAGGACTTGTATTGGAATGATATTCTTCACTGAGTTTCATACTTCTGTGGAGAAGAACGCTATGAATACCTCATGATTAAGTCACTTTGTATCCTGCCATACAAGACTGTAAGAGTATAAATTATTCACGTTTAGTGGGTGTTAAGAGACTTCTGCATCAGTTGTGTACTGAATATAGGAACTGCGAGGCTTATTCAGCAAAGAAAGAGATTTGCAGCAGCTATTGACAACTTTGAGAAATCTTGTTTTTAGAAAGACTGAGCGGGTGTGACAAGTCAAAAATATGATTCAATGAGCATGTGGTTTTTAACAAAAGTTGTTTGCTTTGTGCTACTCTTTGCTACCAGTGATGAAACCCTAATGTTAAAGCAAGATTTGGGGTTTTCCTCCAAGTGGGAGCATCACCCTGTAAACAGGGCCCAGCAAGGCGATGTTCATTCTTGGTGCTCTTCTGCAGGGCTGTCCAGTTGCTAATTTAAAGTTGTAATTGGTCCTTAGTGCCTGCTCATGCTTCAATCCTTTGCACAAAGCTCATTAGCGTAAAGCTGTACAGCAGAAGCACAATAAAACTCAAGAATTCCTGAATAAGACTACTTTTGATTGTCAGCATAAGTCAGTAGAGAAGTCCCCTCTGGAAACAGCGCTGATGCTCTCCTTGCTTGTTGATTTGTGTCACTGCATGAGGTGAGCAGACTTTGGCCAGATTGTTTTGGATCAGGCCCTGTATGCTCAGAGGAGTGTGCAGAAATCAGGTAGCATACCCTCAAAATGTTAGGGAAGTTCTATCCGAGCCTTAATTAGGAGGATGATAGCTAAGTATGGAGAGCAAAATCACTGAATGAAAGATTTGTTGGTTTGCAGACTTAATCTGTCATTACGTTTCAGGCCAGCATTACGGCACGTGTATACTTTGTACGCTCAAGGCCATAAGTTTCCTATAGTCATTGCTAAGAAGTTTTAGGTTTGACACTTCACAACTAAAAAAACCAAACAACTAAAAAAAAACCCCAAACCAACAACAAACCCAAACCCTCAAAACAGCAAAGAAAAGCCACAACATACACTTGCTGAAGAAAGGCCCATCTAAAATACAACCTGCATGTAATTATCCATTGAGGACCACAGTCTCCTTCCTATAAGGAAATGATTGTGTATGTACTTTGTCAAGGTGGTCTGTGGAAACTAAAGACAGATTGCTGATTTGCATTTAAGATGGTTAAATTAAACTTCATGAACTACTGAAGTTTTATATAGACTGTCCTCATTTCTGTTAACTGCAAAGTGATTTACCATTTACCTATGGACACCTAATGTGGTTTTCCCCTTTCAAGGCATTACTGGATAGCTGCATTATTGAAACAGGCACTTATTCCCATTGGTAGGATCTCATCACTGTCCTTGTTTTTGAGTCATCTCAATAATTGTTGGCAGAAGGTAGTTTCCCTCTCCTGTATGTGTGTGCTTTTTTCCTGTTCACTGGGGAAATAATATCGAAATACTTGAGGTTTGATTGCTTCAGGAGTTACACTTGGATCATACTTAGATTAGAGAATTTTAAATGCAAATTGAGGGCAGTTATTGCTCAGTACAGTGAGCTGCTTTGTCCTCTTTGGTATATGAGGAATTCATTTGGTGCTTCAATAGAAGGGTATTGGATTGGGCTTTCATGGAACAAAATTAGTAGAAGGATATTAAATTTTACCCTTTGTTGCAAGATCTGGATTCCTGTGACAAGAACAACCTTCTTCAGCTTCCATTTAATAGTTTCCAGTTTTATGAGAATTTCTGTATGGAACAATGCCTTTCCTGTGCTTGTGTTTCTGAATTTCTCTCTCTTCATTGTTTTAATATTACATTTGCATGGCTGCTGTTGAGTCCATAAAGGAATTAGGTGTCCACGGACAGACTGATTTATTTTTTTAATGTAAGGCTAACTTCTTTTCTAGGCTGATCTTAATGGCCACCTGCCTGATTTGGCTTTTCAGTCGTGCTGTCACTGTTATACAGCTTACCTATTTGGTTCACATTTTCAGTTTTCAGTCTTCTGTCATTAGTTTTCATACACAGTTGATCTCTTTTCCATATGCTGAACACACGTGCTGTACCTAGCCATGATAATGCAGCAGTAAACAGGCCCTGCACATGATCCTTCTAAATAACCTTGGATTGCAGTGCGTGTGCTTAAAATAAAAAGATCGTAAAATTTTACTTACTTGTGCTCTTTTTGCTGCTGCCAGCAATAAATATAGTTTTCCTACATCTACATGACCTTGTTGCCCCCTGTCCTGCCATTTATAGCAAACATCCACCTCCTGTCCTCTCGGTTTGTGATGTTGAGACCAGAGTATAGACATGCTTTGGCCTGCCCTTTGTATGTCCACCCATGTTCCCGTGTATGTTATCATCACCTGTTTGTGACAATTCATATAACTATTTTTGAAGGTTTGGTTCTGCTAGTGAGACCTTTTTTGAATGGCCTTCCTTCAAGGGATACTGCATAATCAAGCATGGGTGGTAAAGAAACTCTTTCTTGTTTACTTTATTTTGTCCTGCAATCCTTTTGTATAAAAAACACCAGAAATGAAGAGCATATTATGCACGTGCACATCACAGTGGCTTGAAGGATCATCAGAGTGCGGCACAGCTATCAGGATTGTCAAGTTGTGGCAATGGGAAAACTCGCTTTTTTCCCTCCCAGCTCTTCACCTCCCTGCAGGGGGAAGGAGAAATCAGTGTTCATTAGAAGGCTCTTTCACAACATCCTATGTGGAGTTTAAGTTTTGCTTTGGAAGTGTGAAAGAGCTGTGGGGAGCCCTGCAGAGCTCTGTATTTCTTGTCCTCAGGAGCCCAGGTGCTGCCAGCTCAACAGTTACATTTCCATGCTGCATCCTCCGGCTTTATGTCCAGAAACAGAAATTATGCCTGTGAACACCAATGTCTTACTGCTGCCTACAACAGGGTCCTCACCAGAGGAATAAATTTCCCTTAGTGTAAAAAATTAATGGGCACTTCTGTTTCTGTTTCCAGAGTGGTAGGATGCCTTCCTTTTACTTGGGAAGTTTGCAATTTTTATTCTTTCCTTGGGTCCTGAGGGTTAAAGTTGGGTATGTGCACCTACTTATTTTTTTTTGAGATCTGTTTTGTGTTTTGTGAAGCACAGCTTATGAAATCAAAAATGAAAACAAACACATTGGTAACCGCTTTAAATAGTGGCTCTTCAATAATAAATAAGTTATTGTCTGATCAGTTTTTGCTGAGGGGAGCTCTTGAGTCCTCTCCTTGTTGCATCAAGGCAGAGTTGTACCCATCTTTGGTGAATGAGATGTCAGGGTATGTAGTGAAGTGGTCCTGGAGTATCCCCAAATGGGATCTTTTGGTGTAGCCCCTCAATGTGCTCCAGCTTGGTTGGGGGGCCTCAGCTGCAGGGGTGCTTTGGGTTGGGTGAATTGTGTGGCAGGAAGGGACAGTGGAGCAGAGGGTTTACATCCTGCCTGCCTTGAAAGTCAGCTGGGTGTTGTGTTCTGTCTAGAGTCAGTTGATGGGCAGGAGCTGATCTGATCTGTGTGCATAGCTGGGACAAACAGCCTGGCATTTTGGCTCCATTTGACCTTTACATACCTACAAAAGTATGAATTGAAGTGCTTTGCAGCCTCAGTATATGTGCAAGTACAATGGCAGGTATCTACACACTGTGTATGTACTCCAGAACTCATTTTCTGAGAATTCGGCACCTACTTATTGATTGGGTTTGAATTACACATCCCCTTTGTAAAGAATTTATGAGACAAGTGCTCTCCTCAAGGGCCTGAGATCCCTTGCTTGCATGCCAATTCTTAAAACTGTCTTCTACTGCTAAGATATGAATATTTTGGGGTAGTCATTTTCCATCAAGTCTTTTGTTGCTGCCCAAGAGGGTAGTGTCTTTCTGATATTTTTCCCAATGAAGAACTCAATAAGAAAAAGCATAACTTGGCAGACATCTGCCAGCTCACAAAGAGATACTGTTTACAAATAAAGAAAAGTTATTTGTTGACATGGTATTTTTGCAGTATAGTGTATACTGCAGCCTGAAAGAGCTGCAAGCTATCACACATTTAAAAAGAGAAAGCCAGAGAATATATGGATTGCTGTGGGAAATGCACTTGAGATCAGTTATTTGACATTGAAAATTAAATTAAAAGGTGTATTTTCTAGGAAGTCTACAGACTGCAGTAAAACCACAGGAGAATGTCACAAGGAGAGGGCTGGGTCTTCTTCTTATATCAGATTTGGCTTGGAAAGCAGGGGAAAGAGCTAGAAAATCGTTTTCCTTAGTGGTTGGAGCTGGTGATATGTAATATGAAAATTACTTTTTCCTGCATTTTTTTGCATCTTTTACTTTTCAAATGCCCTTAAAATGGTCGGCTTTTCTGTCTTGTGTTGTTCCCTTCAGTGCTCTGTCTGGATGAAGTTGTTTCATTTTTAAAAGTCTTTACTGCCTCTTTTTGCTGAAGACACCTTGGCATCTGATCTCACTGGCAGTGGATTTGCCACATTCCTCAGTTTGTGGATTTTTTTGAAAACCTTACTTGTCAAAGACTCATGGTCAAACGTAAGCGGAACAGGATATCTCAGAGTAGGTTCAACTGGAAACACCGTACTGGGAGAGAAGTTTTCTGTATTTGAATGTGTTCAGCAGGGATCACATCATCATCTCTCTTCACCTCTAGCTCCTACAGTGAGTTCAACCAGATTTTTGGGTGTGGGTCTGTGTTCTTAAGCTCCGTATCCTAAGACTAATGCCAACAAAACTCTATTTATCTGTTAATCTGGTAGTATAATGTTTTGCTTTTTTAAAGAGTGTATCTTGGAGATGTATTGGGATTCAGCCCTATCTTTTGAAGACAGGGCTCCTCCCATTAGTCCTGTTTGTGATGACTCTGATTAAATAAGTACAGAACAGAGACTGTTCAACCTGGCAGTGGGGTTCTGAAGCTTGTGTTTTTAACAAGCATCAGAGGCAATTCAGAAACTGCCATCTCTTTGTCCACAGATGACAGGAGAAGTACAGCAGTGGGCATGGTATGAGCACAGTTGCTCACATAAAAAGCATGGCTGCCTTCTCATCAAATCTAGTTAAGATAGTTAAGATGTGTCTAGTTAAGAAGGAGATGTGACAACTTAGTTCCATGGTCAGGGAGCTATGTGCTAGAGATTCATTAGTAAATAAATAACATGCTGCCTATGCAAGTTAATCAAGTTGGAAAAGTATGCTTTAATGCACATCTTGAAACATCATTCAGCCAAGATTCCTGTAGATGCCTAACATACATCACCAAGGAAAAGCTACTGCCTCTAAGGAGCAGGGACTCTTCCAGATCTCAGTTATGTCCCCATAGGTGCCTCGCCTGCGTTTCTGCAACAGCCAATGCGGGTGCTTTGCTGCATGCGTGTAGCTGTATCAGTGGTCTTTTTGTCAATCTAGGAGAAACTGGGCCAGTTGTGTCATTATGATACTCTCTCAACTTGCTTTTAGAGACTGTATTGTCATTGTGTAAAGTTTCTTGTAATGCATGATGTTAAATGAAGTGGTGCAGTTCAGCTGCTTGCTCCTCAGTATTCGTGCTCCCTTCTGCCGTGTGTAATGTTACAATACAGTCTTCATTTTATCCTGAACTCGCAGTGTAGTGGCAGGTAGTTTGCACAGGACCCAAAAATGTAAAAAGCTTTTGAAGGTGGAAGAGTCTATGCAGTGTTAAAACTATTTAGACAAATAATGCCTCCCCCACCCCCTTCTAAGGCTTGGAGCTGGCATTTGGCAAGTAACTGGAGCAGTTCAACACAGTGTCAAGTGTTCTTACAGCCAGGGTTTGCTGCTAATGAAATGACCTTTTGTCAAGAGCTTGGAAAATGTGTTCAATAGATTAGTTAACAAAAAGATCAAAAGTCACATTTACTGAGGTTAGAGTGCAGTTAATTTTGATGACACTGTATCTGTAAACATATGCTAATTGCAGAAAGCTTGATCACAGATGGTAAATTTTTAGGCTTAATTTAATTACTTAATAAATACACACACATCCTATTTTCACCTGACTGGGAGCAGGTAAATGTAGATGAAGAAACTGTTTGAATGAGATGCTGTGAGTGATCCAATTAAAATAGATAAGCATTTGTTCATAGGTTCGAATAAATGACATTTGAAATCCTTTGAGACGGGTTGGCTCCAGTAGCAGGTTTGTTTTATAATGAAACTTCACTCCCTTCTTTGTGTGCCTTTATTCAGAGATAAGATAAAAACTGAACAAATAATTGACACCTTGATAAAAGTAGGTTTTATTTATCCACTGAGAAAATAAACTGCTTGCGAGGAAAAAAAGGTTATAACACTCAAAGTTATTAATTGAATTTGTGTGATGAATTCTTGGTCTGGGTTTTGCTCATGACAAGATGTTTTCAAACGTTCAGTAAGTAAAAGTTTAAGTGAATTGGCCACTCTCAATAAGTTTATGTTCTCTAACTGACTGAATCTAATTCTGTTAGTGAGATGATTATATATAAATTATGTCAATATCACAATATTTCTATTTGTGCTTTTTTAATCTCTAATATTTGTTTATGGTGAAGTTCTGCACATGCTTTCCTGAATTTGAAAGAAAATCCCACTTTGACAACAAACCTTACTCAAATAAGATTTTATTCAGATTTTAGATTTTGCATTTATTCTGTGCATGCTTTTTTGTAGTGGATTTCAATAGTAATTAATTGATTAGAAATTAAGTAGTAGACTCGTAACATGCAGAACTAACTTTAAGACAGATGAAATACTTTGAAAGGAATAAGAGGAAGTAAATGTCATGAAAACTGATAGTTCACCTGGCTGTTAATTTTCTTTTTTAAAAAAAGAATGTATAAAATAATAGCAGAGAATTACACCACACTGTGCAAAGCGTACCTCCTACCCTACTACCAGAAACTCAGGAGAGTTAATTGAATTTGGGATTCAGTCTGAAGGGCTGAAAACTCTTAAAAGCTCATGTGGTGTTCTCCTGATGTGATTAATTGGTTAGAGAAACATTAGCTTGACAGCTCTTCTTTTGTAGGAGAGCTGCAGCATATTTTCCTCATTTTATTTGGTGAATTCTTCTACCTTCATAACTTATCTTTTCTTTCCAAATACAAGGCATAAAAATAAGAGGGAGTATTAGCTTGGTTTTTATTAGATAAGTTAATTTGTATTCTTTAATGCCCTGAAACAAACTCCACAATTGCTATCAACATGATGGTATTCATCTCTTAATAAATTACAACTTAAATTCGTAATTTTTTTTGTAAATCCTGACATTCTTCTCCTTTTTGAGGTTTTTGAGACAAATTGTGTCCCATAGACATAGCAAAGGCACATACGTCTCTAATATTTTTAGTCTGCTGTACCATATACAAAAGTGCTTTCATGTAGCAATTGGACCACTGCTTCCCTAATCAGCAACCCTTCCTTTGCATTTATTTACTATGTTTAAAAAATGGGGAAATTCTAGCTTGTCCACTTATTTCTTTTTACCATTTCACAAATTCTTTGTATTGGGATATATTATAGTTGCTCAAATGTAACTTTGTATTTCTTTTCTCATTCAATAAATATCTCAAATCCTTTGCTTCAAAAGACAGACAAACTAATGCACACTGTATTTCCTTGAAGATTTCCGAATATTATCCTGCTACTTTCTGGCTTTATGTTTTTAATTCTTAAAATACTTTCTAAAGAACTTCAAGTAGTAGATGTTTGAGGATTTGTTGTTTTGTTTTGCCTTTTTTTAAAAAATAGGCAAAAAGGAAAAAACCTAAATCACATTTGTAGCAGGATGTACCAGCTTGTAAGTAGGCATGTGCTCCTTTTGGTCAGGAGTGTTTGGACTTTGGGTCTTCAGAGGAAACACCCAATAGGTGCTGTTCCTGCTGCAGAGGTGGGCTGCAGATGCCAGGGCCATTTCCATGCTATGGATGCAATCCTGGAGCTTCTGAAGGCAAGAGCTGTTGGTTGTAAAAGTGTAGGATTACAGGCAGGGTCTTTTATTTGGTCATGTCATGTATTTGATCAAATGTCACAGGGCCATCCCTTACAGTACGCAGCTTTGCTGCCCTGTGGGAAGGGGAGAAGCTGCTGCTGAGGCTGTTTGTGGTGATGCTGTGCCTGCCTAAGCTCCCAGAGTGGCTGCCCATCACCCCAGCCCAGGGCCGAGCACTGGCAAAAGGTCCCTAGGCTGATGGAGCAGAGATGTTGGGGAATGTCACAGCTTTGGCACTGGCAGTGGTGCACAGTAAATAGGTCTTGAATTTTCCCCACAGCCTGCAAGTTAATAGCTCTTACTGGGTGCTCAAATATTTAGAAATCCCAAAAAAGTATATAAAACAGAGTTCTTCCCACACAGAAATTCCAAGGCAATGCACCTGTGGAAATGGAGACACCACTGCCATTTTTTTGGCTGTGGATTAGAAACAAATATGTTTATTGCTATTTTTGTGGCACAGAGGAAAACTTGCAATAGTCTTTCTGGTGATTTGTTTTGTAGCAGACAGGGAAGAGTCAGGGTGCTATGTCAGTGAAGAGTCAAGATCCTTGCTTCTGCTGCCACTGCATGCACTTGCTTCTTTGTGGGCTGAGACAATGACTTTGGCACATACCAAACCCCTCACTCTCAGCCCTGTGGCAGCTACAGAATTCAGTTTTCAAAATCCTTCTCGGTGCGGTTTGGATGTTTTCAAAAACATCTTCATCCTCGTTTCATCTCTTGTCTCAGCAACCTTGGCATTCAGCACGTTTTATTCCTTCAGTTTTTCATTAAACTGCCAGAGCAGTACGACCGTGCTACCACAGTAGATTTTGGTTTTGTCTGACAATGATCTGGAAAAAAATCCCTTTATATACCTGATAGTGTTTTGGCTGACAAGGACACTGAAACTTATTGAAGCAGGAGCTCATTTTTGAAAGTTGTATGACTATAACTCATGTTCAGGGGCTGATAATGTATAAGAGAGGGCAGAATTGGGCTCTTTTCCTGTGTAGTAGAGATTCAGAAAGGCTTGATTGCTTTCTCTAGGGCTGTTCTCATCAAACATCTCTGAAAAATCAAAGTAATGCAGTCTTGAAGGCCATGTTAACTCTCCTGTGGAGTACACGCTAAAATTAATTGGCTGATGTGCAGTTCTGTAAGGGCAGCTTGTAGTTCTTTGGACTGAAGGATGTAAGGCTGTTGCTGTAAAAATGCCTTTGTTCCTTGTGGTCCTAAAGCTTCCCACTGTTGTCTATTACTGAAGGTACTTGGAAGTTTAAAAACTAGAAAAATCTATTCTGTCAACACACCCAAACCGTGTTTGTACCATCTTTTGACAAGCTTTACTGAATGTTTCATTTAAAAGAGATACTGTCATGTTCAGATTTGGACTGTGCCCTGCAGGTGCATGCTGTGTATCCTGACTTGCAAACCAGGAAGAATGATGCTATTTTAATTCTTTCTCTGCTCCCAAAGCTCACAACATTTCTTTGCTTGGAACTGTTTTTGCACACTTTATTTCTGTCTTGAGAAGCCTGAAACAGATTATGTTGGCAAGGAAAATATTCTGCTCTGTCAAGTATTATAACCTTATTCTGGTATCAGCAAGTCATCTCGAGGAGGAGGCTAAAATTAATTCTAGCACTATTTCATCTGATGTCTTCATCTGGAAACTCAAAGCCAATGCAAATTGCAGAAGGGAGGTCACATGAAGATATCAGATGATTACAAGCTATTTATCTTGGGTGCCTTCTCAGCTCCTCAGAATATATAAGGAAAGTGGATAATGAATCCAAACAAACACAGGCAGGCATAGGTTTCTCTTAGTACGTCAGAGGGCCTGTATAGCTTACAATTTACTGGCTTTTAAAAAAAACTGGGGTGTCTGTGGGGTGTATCTTTATAAGCAGCTGGTGTAAATACAGTAGCATAATTATGAATTCTGCCATCGTCTCTAAGGACCAGATTCTTTCATTGCTGTTACTGCTGAATTCCTGTGGAGTGAGAGCAAGGGTCCAATCCAGCATCCTACACGTGTTCATGCTACTCCAGCCAACTGAGAGTAACTGAAAGATCATTTCTTGAGCTGACATATATGCAAGGGTTTTAAGAGATGTGTTTCTGCCAGACTAAAATTCATCTGTTTACTTTCAGAGGAAAAGATGCCATGGGAGAAAATGCCATGTTTGGCAAACACAAGAGATTCTGACCTTTGTTTCTAGCATGGAAATGCAAAGAGGCTGTAGCTACAAGATTAGTCTCAGGCATACTTTGGTTTGTGCATGCACTTGGACTAAGATCTTGCAGTGTCTCTGAGCATAATCTGTGTGGACACTTCAGAGAAATCTGAAGCTTTGTCTGCAACCAGGAGCTGCTGCAAACATTGCCTTCCCAGGCTGCCTTGTGCTGGTAATTGCCAAAACATATCCAGCGGCTCTGGGAGCTCCTCTTTCCAGGGGCTGATGGTACAGGAAGGTTGGGGAAAGTTTGAGGAAAAGATGAACATGGACAGAAATGGCAGGAAGTTTGTACAGCCTTTATATTGTGCATAGTTGCTGAGCAGCAGATTATAAGGGCTGTGAGGTCCATAGGGAACTTCTGGATTTCCCAGCATCCATGGGTATCAACACACAGTAGTAAACCTCATTTGGTGATTTTCTCAGGGGATCTCTCCTTCGGGATTTTTATACCCTCCATATTTCCAAAGCAGTCTGTGAACTGTTAAATAGAAAGGCCTAAGTGAAGTGACTTGCAGGGAAATGCTGAGTTTTCAAGTACTTGGAATCTTGGAATGCCTGGTAGAAGAGCTATTGATGCTCTTGAAAATTTTTTTTGTACAGAAAAAAAAAAAAGGCATAATGCTCTTAATAAAAAAACCCCTCAAACAAACAACAAAAACTCCAAAACCCCCCAGCAAAACTTCCAAAAATACCTTCAGAAGTGGCCTATACATACAGCAATAATGCTTGGGATCTGTATTAGCCATGAAGATGCTGGGAAAAGTAAGTTACATGGAGCAATGAAAGCGTGTCATGTCCCTGTCAGAGGCCTTTAAATAGATTTCTTGTGCAACCATGAGAAAGGAAAACTGTCCTTTAAAACAAAAGCAAATAAAACCAACACAAACCTCACTCCTGCAACTGACTGAGAAGTTTAAGATGTAAATGAAGTGTTGTAAGGCTCTGTCTGCTTCTGTAGGGAATTAACATACTTCATTAGACAAAGCAGACTTTCCTGAAACTTGTTATAATGTGTAATGTTAAAGAAATTAATGACTACTGCTTTTTGAGTAGTACTAAAGCCTCTTTCCTGCTATATCAGTGAATGCCGATAGTTTTTATTTTAGTGTGCTATGCTACAGCCTTGGAAGTCCACGTCTGTAGTGCTGAGAATGGAAAGAAAAGCATGACCTAAGACTTTAAATTTCACTTGCTGCTTAATTTACAGCATAGAGCAACCCTGCCTCTGCCATGAGGGGTGAAACTGGACAGGTCACTGGCAGAGAGGCCACAGTGCCTGCTCGCATCTTTCTTGTGCCCTGAACAAGCACTGGGTTGGTTACACCCAGTAATTTTAGTCAGAGTTTCCAGCCTTTCCAGTTTGATAGAAATGAGTATTGCAACATGGTAGGAGGAAGGGAGTGAAAACACAGAATTAGTGATGAATTGTTGAAGGCTATCAAGCTCTGGAAGCATTTCCAACATTGTTGATCATCTGTGCGATGACAGAGATACAAGAAGATTTGGGCAATGTTTTTTTTCCTTGCACAGATTTGCTTATTATTAATGACTATGGGAAACTCTCTGAATATTGTGGCTGAGTGCAGACTACGCAGCACATCATTGTGGAGAAATGTATTTTTAGCAGCATTTGCTAGATATACACCTGGCTAGAGACCAACCAGCTCCTCAAGAGTTAAATCCCCTCAAAGATCTGCATGAACTTTGATGTTAATGGTACCCTTCCAAGCTGTGGTATCAAAGTTTGTAGCTTTCTGAGTAAACTGTAGAGAGGTGATGTCAGAGTCCCTAGGCCAAAAATATTATTCTATCTAGGGAACTAGCATTATGTGGAAATTTTCATATGATTCTCTTTGTTTGGGATAAATGGTAGAGGTATAGTTTTGTCAAGTGTACTTGAAGGTAACTATGTATTCACTGAAGATTCTGCGTATATTCAAGATATTATGAGGTTATTTATGCTAATGAATGAGATGTGTAAAATGTTACTGATTTGGTATTTTCCTATTTTATACATTAATGCCACTGAATCTAAAGCTGTTGACATGTAACCACCTCTGTAAAAAGAACTTGTTGCGTGCATGAATGATTTCTTTCCTATGAATGCCTTATCTGTAAAATTCAAAGATTGAAATTGGGTAATTGTAGGCAATCATGGTAATGATCTTTGATTAAGATTGCATATTGTTTAATGAAATCTTACTAGCAGGCATAGATATGTGTTTCAAAATACAGAACTGACAGCAAAATTGTAAGGATCATTACAAAGTTGCTGTGAACAGAAGGCAGAGATACTTGCACCTGCATTAAGATGCTACATTTTATGGTCTCATTCTTGGAAACCTCTCTTTAGATGTGATTTTTTTGGCCTTAGAAGTACTTGGATTGACAGTTTCAGTGACTAAAGTCTCTCTTAAAACTCCTACAATGCAGGCTGCCACTGCCCACATCCTTGTTAGCAGAGTATGGGAGGAAGTATAATCCAGTTTCTTTTTTCAATAGTCCCTGACCTCCATCCTGAGCTTCTGATAGACATCCTTGTTAGCAGTGGTGTTCTGGGGAGATAGTATTTCTCATTTTAGTTCCCAGGGTAGTGGTGTTTATTTCAGTGTTGGTCCCTAAGCACATTATGGACAAAGGCTATGGGCAAAAGCTGCTGGTGTAAGCTGCAGTGGAGCAGGTGACCAACAGGCAGAGGCTTCATATCCCATTATCCAGGGGACTTCTTAAAATTTATTCACCTGTGATTTCAATTGCAGATTACCTTCATTAATATCCCCTGTACAAAGTAGTTTGCAAGTACTGTCATAACAGCCAATTTGAGTAAATGAGTTATGTGTTAATATATTCATATGGTAGAAATCAATCTTTGTGTTGATTTACCTCTACCTTCTGATTACTACTAATGCCGTGTTTGCTGAATCCATGGTGTACTCTTGCTCTGTAACCATATGAACAAAAATATGCTGCACAAGAAACGTGTGTCTGCAGGTGGTATTGCTCAGACAGACTTACTACAGGTGCTCCATTTCTGTCTCCGTAGTAAGCACTGTGTTACATGTGACGTGACGATTATTTAATGATAAGCTACTATTAGTTCATCCAGTTAATTTTATGACTTGATTTCTGTGGGCCTACTTAATGAATTTATTAGTAAAACTGATATTTATATCGTGCTTTTCACCCAGAATAATCCAGGCTTTGAGCTACAGCAGCTGGTAACAGTAAAAATACTGAACAGAAATGACATCATACTTTCAGAGATCTCAAAGCGCACTCTGGAGTTGCTTTTTATTTGTTTTCTTATCTGTAAACAGATGGAAAATGGGAAAGTGAATTAGCCACAAATACTATCTTGATAGTTGTGGTAGAGAAAGGATCTGACACTCCTATCCTGTTCACCTGATTATTTTACAATTTCAGGAAAGACTGCGAAGAGATTAACTGAAACCTTGGGAGAAACTTGGTGTAGGCAGAATATTTGTGTGCATATTGTAGCATACAGGACAGTGTATTGACAAATGCATTGTTATTAAATTGCTGTGAGACTTGTAAAGACTGCTGTGATCAGGGTTGTAGCTTTAACCCAAAGGAAATGTTCAAATGAATGATGTTCTTGTTACATGGTATTTATAGGACTTCTCTTTGATTTCTGATTGTGGAACAATACTATTTTCTGCTTTTAATAATGTGCCGAAGAAATAAATCCACATTCCTTCAAAAAGCAGAATTCAATAACTAAAACAGTTGAATGCTGCAGTACTGCAGTAATGCAGTGCTAGGCATAAATAAGTTGTAGACTTAGTGGCTAAGTGGTGGCAGCTATTATAATTATTGAGTGGGTCCTTCACTGTTTGTGGCTTTTCAGGACTGGCTTGGGCTGTGATCTTTGTTTGTTTCATCTTTTGCACCACTTAATCGTCCAAATATGTCTTTTTGTCCTGTATAAGATTTCCTTAGCAGTGTGCTGAGCAGGGGCAGATACATATTTTCTTACATAGACTCAGGCACAGGAAGAGAAGAGGAAAAAGAAATGTGGATTTGAAATCTTTCATCTACACTGAGCTATTGTGAATTTAGGATCTAGGGCAGAGTGTTAAAAAGAATTAATCATTAATGAGCCAATAAAGAGTATTAAAAGACAAATTGGCTGAACCTTCTTGGCCTTTTTAATTTTCTTCTATGGAAACAAAGTACAGGGTGCCAAATGATAAATAGCTCCAGTCCTGCCATTCTTGCAGGATTAACATCATAAAATCTTGAATAATAAAAGCATCCCCTTTTTAGTGTGTTAACCAGATAAAAGCCTTTTTTGTTGTGTCTGTTTTAGGTACACAGAAGCCGTTTTGAATAAACATCTGCCTGCAGAGCAGTCTGCTATGCTAACTCTTGCATTTTCTTCCTCTTCTCCTTCTGTGCTTCCCAAAAAATGGGTGAGCGGACCACTACAGTTTCTGCCACAGTTGTCATGTACCTGTACCTTCAGCTCTGTGTCTGCCAGGGTGGATTTCATTCTCTTGATATCCCCACTGCAGCATGTTTTTGGGCATGCCTTCTCCCTCCTGCAGGGAAGGCTGCTCTCCAGATCTCCCAAGCAGCTCTCAAGCTGCCTGTCCCCTGCCACTACCTGGGCACTGCTGTGCTAGGTTTGTACTACCCCACCCAAAGGGATTTTGGTGCAAGTGCCTGCCAACTGCCTTGCTTGTTAGCATGGGAAAGCAGGAGGTGTTACAGTTAAGTATCCACCAGACAGAACTGAGCTGAGGAATGTGGCTTTTTAAAACAACCAAGTTTTGGTTACTGCTTTTGCATGCAGCTCTCATCAACAATGCAGATGCAAAAGCAAGTCGTACTCACTCCTGTGATTATTCACTAGTTATGACTTCAGGTACTGAAATTAGGAAATGGAAATTAAATTTATTGTACTGTTTTAATTTCCAGTGAATTCATCATGATGAAAGTGAAAGTCAGAAGGTTGAATGCATTGCACCTTTATTTGAAATTTCACTTTTGATAGGGACAGAATTTTAAATGTGGTTCTTGACAATACATGAAGATTGATCAACATGCTTAAATGTCTAATCCTATGAATTACCTGTTGAATTTTCTGGTTTATAAAGGTGTAGAACCTGAAGTTAAAAGGAGAAGTGGGTCCAGTGAAAAGTATTTGAATCATGTGAAGTCTGTCACTGTAATCAGAATATTTAGATTGTGTTTAATTCATGAGTTACTTAGCCAGGTTATGAAAATATTTCTGGTTTCTTTACTGCTTCCTATCTGGAAAGAGAATCTGATGGATGCAGCACTTTTGCAGAGGGCTATAGGACTTTACCAATATGGAGGTCCATTGGCAGCTCTGTAAAAGCCAGAGCTCTGTGTGATCTGTGGTAACACAAAACTCCTGCCAGTTATCTCTGCCTCTGGCACGCAGGAACAGCTTGTGGATCTCGTGCTCCAGGCTGCAGTCAGAGGCAGGTAAAGTTTTAAATTTGATGAACATGGATTCTCTGTGCGTCATTCAGGCATCATGAGCATGGGAGGCTTGTCAATACTTATTTCAGAATATCATTTGCCTGAAAAAATAAATTTGAATTTACGGTGGTTTGCTTTATACCCAGAAAACTGTGGGGAAAAACATAAAACAGGTTGTAGCTGTCTTCCTCCTCCTCCTCCCAGCCCACCTAAGCTCCAGCAGAATTCTCAGGGGGAGTCTGGTGCATTTCCCGAGCTCTGAGAATCAGGAATGACAAAATAGCTCTTTTCCTCCCTTATGCCCTAGAATTTTTCCATCACTATCTGCAAGAATCTGAATGCTGTAGCTTCCCACTTAGGAAAAGGACTCTTGTAATACTGTGATAAATTAGTGGCTCTGTGACACAGGAAGCACTTGGTGAATTATGAATCTTTTGCCTTTGGTTGTTTTGCTTTTCTGCTTGTCTTTTAGGTAAGTACATACCTGCTTCATGGTTCTTAAAGCAGTTCAATGTGTCCTGACAACAGCCATGTTCTAGAGGTCAGCTAATTTAGTCAGCAGGTATTTGTGATAAATTAGTGCCTCTATGACATGTCACGTGCCCTTCCAGCAAAGGGCACCTTCTTTCCTTTGTAGTTGGTTGGGAGCACGGAGGACTGATCTAGCACAGGCTCAGTTTATTACAGTCATGGAAGACTCGTGCCTCCAAGGTGAATGGCTGCAGAGGTAGTGTCAGGTGTTCTTGGAGACTGAACTTCTCAGGTGAAGAACCAATTTGAAAAGCTGAAAAAGGTTCAGTAAAACACTCACTGAAGCATGTCAGAATGAATCGGCAAATCCTGATGTTCTTCTGAGTTCTGCGTGTTCTTATCAAAGATTTAGGGAGTATCTTTAAGTGCAAATGGGATCAAATTTTCATCATAGGAGTTGATCTTTTGCCCTCAGAGGGTGTGTGAGCCACAAGGGATAAAGATATGGCTATAGGAATAAGTTGAAACTAAAATGCACTTCGAACCACATTCAATAGCCTTGCTGAAAGAAAGGCAGAAGGTGTATGTTTGCAATTTGAAATTGCATTTGATATTACATTTCAAAAGTATGTTAATATCTTCCTGTGTGACTGTTCACTGGTCCAAATAATAAACTGAGCTCGAAGCTTTCAACATAATAATGACGCCAACATATAAAGAACAAAAGACCAATGGTGATGCTATAGACTGTGTTAGTTTCTATTATATTACTGTTAATTACTTGTGGGACTTCCTTAAAATGTAGTGATCAAGCATCACTAACTGGTAATAGAATACATACTTCAGATCTTTCTGTTTCAGGTGTTATGGCCTATTGGGGTGAGGGGGTGGACTATGTTTATCTGTGTGTAACATCTTTTTGGTGCTGTTATGTCTGGTATTTAAAAAACAAACAAACAAAAACTAAACCAAAAGGCAAACTTGTTCTCATATATCCCAAAAGTGTGGAAGGAATTTTGAAGTCATGTTGTAGTGTAAAATGAAGCCTGAAAAAAGATGCTATGTTCACAGTTGTGACTGCTACAGGGAAGCGTTACTTGGGATTTATGCAGTGTGTCTGAAAAAACATGAGCTGGAGTTCTGGAGAGAGGTTTCGTGTGAATAGCAGCTTCATGTCAATAATCTGGGAAGTTGTAGGCATGTACCGCACCATCAAACACAACGTTACCTTTGTTCTGGTTTTAAAACCACCCATGAAATTGCTGTTTCAGGAAGGCGCTTTGATGAGTTATCTAATAGTCATTTTTTACCTTGGAGAAGACACTATGTTACTGCTGTATGAGGAAGATGAAGGTGTTTTGTGTCAGGAGGTGGGAAAGCTCCTGCTGAAGTGGTGGGATCTGTGCCTCAACAGAACAGCCATGTAAGCTACTTTTCTTCTCTATGGTTTTGTCCTGAATTTTCTTGATATGAGGAGTTTCCAAGAAGTTACTACGGTCTATTGTGTTCTTACCTGCTAGTTTCATAACAGCTCTACAATTAAAGTTAATTCTATTTAATCATGAGGAAAATGTTCCTACAGCTTGGCCACATGCAGTACTCATGAATTAGCCTAGAACAGCTTTTCTACAACAGCACCCCCCTTAATCTTCACAGGGGAATTTTCTGTGGAGCTATTAGTGACTTAAAGGAGCCCATTTGGCTTAGAAAAGGTACGGTTTTGAAACCTTTAATTTTCGTGTTCTTTACACTGAGAGCCTGCAGAGGCAGGCTGCTAATACACTGAGGGTCCATATTTGTGAATTAAGTTTGTGTTCTTTTTGACTAAAGAAAGCAAAGGAAAAGGAAAGCATTTATACTTACTATTATATTTAATCTGCTTTACAAATGTATTTTTCTGAACAGAATAACTGCTGATTCAAACCACTTTTCTGGTCTTGAGACCATGGGTGTACTTGGAGCGTGGTTATTGCTACGTACCTCTGGGTACCCCATGGCCTGTGGAATGCTGTCTGATGAAGGATATCTCAGCACCCTTATGGCTATTGTAACATGATTAATTTGTATTTAATTTAAAAGAGAAAATAGCAAGGGATTTGGAGGTCAATGCATCTGGTTCTCCAAATTCTTCCCAGGAGATGAAGCTGAGATAAAAGTAACGGGATGGAGACTCAAGCGCCAGGAGCAGCAGTGCTTTGCTATGTGACTTTTGCTGGCTTTTGCAAGCTGTATCAAGCACAGACTATTTGAATTGAACCCTTTTCTACAAAGTTCTCTCCTTACGTTTATGCAGACTGCTTTTCATTACCTTGCTTTAGCCACACCTTCCGCAGACTGTGCAAAACCTGAAGCACACCCCAAATGATTGGAAGTCTGTCCAGCCCTGTGGTTTGCTTGGCAGCTCCCTCAGACAGAGGCAGTGGTTGGCATCCCAGTAACTAAAAATTTGTGGTGAAGGATGACAGTGAGTGGCCCCACAATTACCTTTCTGAAATGATACAAATATGTGTTTTGTGTTAGGTTGTGTAAAGCACAGGAGTTTTTAAGAGGTTAACAGGCTCCTGTATTTGGTAGTTTGCGAAACTGTGCAAATAGAAAGTAAAGGTAAGCTAAGGAGAAAGGTGAGTGTCTTGCCTTTTGGCTGGCTGATGCTGGAAATGTCTGTAGAGCTTACAGTTGAATGGTTTTCTGGAGATTTGTTTTTTTGTTTTGTAACCATTTTGTGGATAATGCAGAGAGCTCTGAGGAAATGAGCTCGATGCAGATTGATGCTGGGAGCTTTGTTTGCTTCCTTGGCTGGCAGAGCTGCCTGACCATGTTGCATTCAGGCACCACTCTGTCACTTTGTCCACCTGGATCCAGGCATTGTGTCTCACAGAAAAATTACGCAACAAAACATGACACTTTTTCAAGCTGAAACGGCAAAAAGCTGATTTCTGTGTGGTGAGGCTGACCAAAAGAGGACACTGGTTTATTTTTTTTTCCTCCCCTATTACGCTTATGTTATTGAGGGTGGATCCTGCACTCTGTAAGCTCTCAGCTGAGAAAAGATTTAACATCGTGTGAGTCAAGTGCCTTTTGTTCAAAGGATTGCAGTTTGTATACTCAATGAAAAGAATCTTTCTTCTATTTGGACAAGATCAGTGAAAACGTCTTGAATTGCCTTTTTCTTAGCCTTTTAAAAATATTTTTTAAAAATAACTTGTCAAGCTATCAAGGGAAAAAAACCAGCAGGTAGAGCATGCAACAAAAGATAAAGAAGTAAAAAATAACTTCAAAAGCTGTATGTGAAATTTTCAGTCTTTGAGCATCTTTTTCATTATTTATGTGACAGGAAGTCTTCTTTACCCCTCCCCTTTGGTCTCCTTCCCCCCCCCCCCCCACTGGATCTGTGGGGAAAAAAGATGATAACTTGGTTCTGAAGAGTAAATTTTTAATTATGTTCCTTTTTGAACTCTGCATAACAGATTGGAAAATAAAACTAAGAAAATAATAAAATAGAGGTTTTTTCCACCTGTTTTGGTTGGAGGGTGTATGCTAGAATTTACCTTTCCTGGTGACACACAGGAAATGAAAAACACGTTCAAGAAGTTTCTGTAGACTGCTCTAAGAAGATGTTGTGCACTAGTAAGGTGTCCAATGAACTGAATAATTTTGGGGTCCGTCACTCAAAACCCTGTTTTGTATTGCTAATTATAGGGACTCCAGGGAGTCTAAAAATAAGAGTAACTCTGTGATTAACCTCTTACCTGGGATTTACTTTCTCATGGTGTCCACAGCAGCTGATTGCCAGGTGCAAGTCCAGGCAGTCTGGAGTTAATTCTGCAGACTGGTTCCTCTACTGTGCTCTGGAGAAAGCAATTGTCTGCATGGAGCCAGGAGCATGGACAGGCCAGGGTTGACAGCTGAGCTGAACGAATTCAGAATTTCCATCAAGTGGAAAATTCTGACATTGTGAGTGGTTTGTTTTTTTTTTCATGCTAAATTAAGAACTAAGGTTTGCAAGGAAAAGATTAGATCTTGAGGTCTAGGTTGATGCAGCTGTTGAGCAATGGCCACTTCAGAAAGGTGATGCGTCTTCTCTTTCTCTTGCTCCTCGTGTTGGTAATCACCCAAAATTCCCATCAAAAATAGCCATAACTCAAAAGCAAGCTGAGGACACAGCTACAATTAGCATTAAATTTCTTTGTGCAGAAAAGAAAGCTTCTGAGATTATTTTGAGATTTACAATGTATAATTGAGCAATTTTTTAATTTAAAAAATTAAGAGAACTCAACAACTCTGAAATTGAAATGTTTTGTTTCAGTACATGGAATGAGCAGAAGTATTTTTACAAATAAATTTCATATTAAAATGTTTCCTCCCGTGGCGTATTTCTTTCTTTGGTGCAGTTTAGGAAATTAAGCCATGCCCAGAGTAGGGAATGGCGTTGTAAGGCCTCTATGTGATTTCAGTAATGCTCTGAAGCCAGGTAAATCCATATGATTTGGCCAGAGGAAAAGTACGTGCACTGTGACAGCTGAAGTGCCTGGAACAAGTGAAATAACACTGGCTTGAATTTATTGCCATTCAGTAATACATTGATAGCAGTAAGAAAGCAACGTGATACAGTGTGAATTGATTCAACTCAAAATGTCTTAGGGCTGTTAAAAAGTATTCTGATGTAGCAGGAAATAATTCACTTATATACCTTCCCTGAACAGCAAAATTTGAGTAAATATTCCTAGTCAAAAAGTTAGAATTTAAAATTTCTCTGCCATTTCTAGAAATTGCCTTCTGGTTTTGCCTTCTGCTCTGATTCCTGACAGGCATTTTATCTGTGAGCAAATGGCATGTGGTATAACTTGGAGCAGCCCTGAGAATACATGTAGAAGAAACAATTTTTCAGTTTTTCTGCTGGTATAGGGGTTAACTGAACTTGAGGATCTCATTTGAATTTTTATTTATGTAGCTCTCTGAACGAAATACTTGGAAATACACTGCTGCTGGGCACCACATTTTATTATTCATGTGTTGCTACTGGGATTATCAGCTGCTTCTGATCAGGCTACCAAATGTTGCCTAATCATTCATTGTCATTGAAATAAGAGTCATCATGTGTGTGGGTTTTTTAAGAAATTCTCTTAAATTCACTATTTATTCCTTCTGCTTCTTCATACTCTTACATTTCTTACATCTTCTTTTATGATTGAAAAATCAATTCCAACATTTAAATTCAATGCAAAAACTCCTTGTACAGAGTGAGAGTGGGAATATACTTGCAAATATACTTGAATGATGTACTTGTATGTGAGTCACAGAAGTGACTTGCCTGATGATGCAGAACAGTGCTAAGCAAAACACAACTTTTTTTTGTAAGCTACAAATTCCATCATTACTAAGTTGTTCATGCCTTACAGTCAGATATGTCAGCTTCTTCTTAAAATACTCAAAATGGGTGATAAGGTCCAAAGAGATGGATTAAAAATGCCTTCTCCTTTTTTAGGTTCCAAAGGATATCATTCCTCATTCTGTCCTTTTGTATTTTGCCAGGCATCAGATGGATCAAAAGATTATTTTAATTCATTTCCGTTTTTGCTGCTGTAATTTTGATGCTTCTTGAGTAATATAGTATTTGACAGGGCTTGAAATAAAACTTTATTCTATAAATAACCTTCCAGTTTTAATAAAGTGAAGGACAAATTCCACAGGCAACTGTGCTGAAAAGTTTTTTGCCTTTTCCCCTACCCTTCATGTCACCCACGAACATACAGCTGGACCATCCTTGCTCTGTGAAATGGGTATCATGGCAGCTTCAGGAGATGAAAAGAAATAATGAGAGGAGCTTCACTTCCACCCCAGGCTGAGTATTTCTTTTCATAGTGTATAATTTAGTACTCAGTCCCACAAATCTGCTTTGACGTGAACAACTGCCTCAAGTAAGGGAGGTTCCACTAACAGGGAGAATTGTTCACAGGAGTGAAGATTTTCTAAACTGAGTCTTATTTGCTTTTAGTTTCTTATCCTCACGACACACAAAGTAGGTGCGTTTTCATAAGAGGAAAATGCAAAGGTCCTGTTGTCAATGATCTTTCAAAGAATATAAGTAGAGCAGTGCTCAGCCTCTGGAAATTTGCTGTGCTACCAACAGGGGCAAAATTTGCTGGATTTTTATTTTAATGTTCTCATTAAACCACATTTTACGTTCTACATTTGTATGTAACCCTTGAGGTCTTCACCAAGGGTGCAGTTGTTGCTATTCTGATTTGCTGTTTCCACCTGGGCTTGCACAGCTGGCAGGGCAGTGGGGAACTAGCTGACCATGGCTTTAGTTTTGTCCTTGCTGCGTTCTTGATCTGGTCAATCCCAGTGGTTTCCTCCTAGCGCATCATCTCACTCCCTACGGCTTGATTCTTGTTTCCTTTCTGAATCCCCAACATGCTTTTCCTCATTCTCCAGCACGTCCACCTTCAGCTGCTCCAGTACCTTTATGAAGCCATTGCCACCTTGTGTTATTTATTACTTGTTTGCGAAACAGCTGGGGTCATGCTGAACTATGAAAAGATTTCTCCTTTCTTACAGTCACAGTCTGTAATATGTCACATCTTCAAGGCAGTTTCATTCTCTAGATCAGGGAATTTTTAACATTATGCTTCTGTCTGGAGTTTTACTGGGAATAAATCTCAAATTCTCACAGACATCATCTACCAATACCTTAGTTTAGGGTATGAGGAGGTTGTGCTTGCAATGGTGTTACTGATGCTATACCAAGCACAATGTGCGTCACAGTGGATAAAAGTTCTATCTGGTCAAGGGTTTTTTTACTGCTGTGGCTTCTTGTGATAGATGGTGGAGAATTGCATTCACCTGCATCTCTAGCAGACCCAGTGTTCAGCAGCTGCCCCTTATTGAGCAAGCAAAGGATGGCATAAGAGATTGCAGCAGGTGTTTTATCAGCAACAAGGGCAGCAGAGTCTACCACATCATACTCTGGGCAAAGAAGCCACTTGATAAAGCTGTGTATAAGGAATAACACATTATTTATTTCCTCAGTCTAATTAGTCCATGAAAAATCAATATCACTGATCACCTAAATGTGAAAGAATCTGAACAGAAAATAAAATATTTCCTTTAACATAAAGCAACAGAGAACTCTGAGGTTATTTAAAACAACTGGGCAGCCTTTTGGCAAAGATGCAGAAAAATCCAGAACACACAGCTCACATAGGTTAAGAAGCTGCTGACATTGTTTGGCTGCATTTTGGTCTTTGTACCCATGATGGGAGGTCACAAAGTGCTACTGAGGCATTGAGGAAACTGATTAACTGGCTTACATGGAGGCTGGAGTCTGCTAGCTCCTGGGCCTACTCTAGGTGAATCTCCCACTGCCTGCTTGGGGTGTCTGGAGGTCAGTAAAACGCAATTAAGTTGTGAATAAAATGTTACCAAGTGAGAGGACAACCAAAAGGACCAAGATGTTTTCCTGTGGTCTGTTGTATTGGCTTTTTGTTGCAAATTTGGTATCCCGTTGCAGTTATGGAGTTCCATCTTCTCAGGATTGCTTTTCTCCATGTGCAGAAATGTTGGATACTATTTCTTCCTGTGTGGAGCCTTGTCTTCTGCAGTTTTTGGCTGCTACAAAGCCATCTGGAGGTGTCAGCTTGTACACACTTGCTTGCCAAGCTGTGTTTCATGCAGAGACCACGTAACACCTGTGAACCATCCTTTGTAAAATCTATCAAGTGTTTTGCAGGTGGCACTTGAAGTGTTGCTGTGCGCCTGCAATGGGCTAAATGGTTTGTGTCGTGCCTGCCCCAGGAGCTTGTCTTTCCATGTTACAGAATGGCACAGGCTGACTTTCAGATCCTCTCAGCTTGGCACCTTGGACGGTTTGGGAGGAGACTGGCAGCCAGAGCTCTTTATCAAGTTGTCCCAAAGAAATGAATCCCAAATCTAGCAGAATTGCCAGAGACCAGAGATCTTGTACTGCTGGAAGAAATGAGGAGCTACCTTATTATCTCAATTTGTATTATAAAGATGACACCATTGTTTTTAGTAGACAAAGGATTGCTGAGACTACATGTGATACTTATGGGGGTGTGTACACGTGGGTGAGTATTTTGAGTGACTTCTGTTTCATTTCTTGGCTATTTTTATACTTCTATGCCTATAGCATAGGTCACATGCTTTTGAATGGTCAAAAGGAGAAGGGCAATGGAAAACTGCAGGATTTAGAATACCTATTGCAGTATGGCATCAGAGAGTAACAAAGTGCTTCAATTTCTGTAGTAATAGAAAATTTACCTTGTGTGTTTTGGTACAATACAGGAGGCTTTATGAGTCTCTTGAGAGAGTAGAGCATTTCTACTAAAGGTAAAGTAATGGAAAACTTACAGAATAAAAGTTTTATGCTACCAGTATACACCTCAGGAAAAGCGGGTGGGAAAATAGTTGTGAGATGATGTGAAAAAATCATAGCTCTACGTAGTGGTAGTAATTTGAATCAGTCTCTCAAATGATCTCATGGAACAGATATTTTCTGTGTATGTTCCCGTATTCTTAATGAGAAATAACTGTTATTGCTTTCAGAAATTTTGTAATATTCTGCTTATCAAACAGCATAAAGTTTGACATTTTTCTTAACTGGATGCACACAAAATATAGCCTCCGGGCTTGATCTTACAAAGACTGTGGACTTGAGAGTAAAACTAAGATCACACAGACAATTTGAGTTATTTTCATTGACAATTGTTCTGGTCATCAGTTGATACATGATAATTGTGCATGTCCCGCTCTCATCATGGAGAACTGTGTTACACATCATATCTGCCCAGTTTCAATCTCACCCTTAGTTTAACGCAGAAGGCACAGCCCTAAAAAGTGAGAGATGCTGGGAAAGAGAAACCTGATCACCTGCTCTTTGTTGTCACATAAAAAAAACTAGAAATCTTTGGAATGTTGCTGTCAACTTCCTGTGTTTTTGAGTCAGACTACCTGTTTGATGTGGGCCATAGTGAAATCAAAGCTTTCCATGTCTCTGAATATGTTGTCTGCATTGAGCTCCTTGGAAGACTTCAATGCAGAAGCCTCAAACTGCTTTAGTTTTGAAGGTGTGCACTGGTGTGCTCACGTTGCTCAGCAGCATGTTGGGGTTACAGCACAGCTTAGGTGTTTTGAATTTCATACAAGGTATGCTTCTAAATGTCCAAACTCTTGAGAACTTACCCATATGTTTGCAGTCTGTGTAGGGTGGCTATGAAACAACTACATTGAACATCTACTATTGTTCAAATGCAGTCAGCTAGTAATTTCTCTTAGGGAAAAAAATATGAAGTATTTTAATTATATTTAATATTAGTCCTACAAAGATGCAAATGCCAGCATGATTTATTTCATTTAGCAGTATATTCCTCTCAACTGAATTATGTGAAATTGTGTAGACATGGTCACTTTAAATATTTTATGGACTTGTATAATGTAAGACAGAGTGCAGCCTGTAGAGCCAGCAAGAAATATTGCTGTATAACTTTTATTTAATTTTATTTCAGCAGTTTAATAATTCATTTTAACTGAATTTGAACATCAGAACGAGCTCATGGCTAGAGTGTAACCTGCTGCAATAGTTCTTGAATAGAGAAGCCATTTGAGTGAAGAGGAGTCTTAAAAAGGCAGCAGAAATGAGCTGCGCATGCGTTCAGGTTGTCATCCAATGACAAATATCTAACTTGTTTGCTGCTTCAGAAGCAAAACGTGTTAAAGGTTTGAGCTGACTAGATGCTTTCTGACAAGGTAAGGTTATGTCTTGTGGAAAATACAGACTTGCCAAAATGAAAAGTGTTTCATTAAAAATCAGAAGGCTTCCTTTGGAGATTTGTCTTATTTGCTGCTTTTTTACCTATAGTCAGGATTTTGCTTCTGGAAGTCCTGAGGGAGAGGAGACAAAAAGCAAACAATTCCATCACCTTCCCCTCCATGAATCTTCCAGAGACGTGACATAGCAGTTGGTCTTTGCTGTTGTCACACTTGGCATTATTGGGATGTCATAGAATGGCTTTCCACCAGCAGGAGCAATTTAGGACCTCACTGGACTTGGACAGGGTAAAACCTTACGCTCTATCTTATTTTTGAAAGGAGGCAGGAGGAACCAGCAATGGGACCATCTGCTTCTTGTTGCTGCTTAACAAGGCAAAATATCTGAAGTTCTCACTTATATGCAAAGCTACTGTTTTGCAATGGACATCGGATGCAGCTGAGCCCAATGGGTGCTACTGTAAACATAAAATGCTTTGTGTAAAAGGGGAGGAATTGTTCTGCTTGTGGTGATGGTTGTGTTTTAGACCATCCTCTTGTGATCAGCAATACTTAATTGGCTGTGGGACCTGATTCAGTCAAGTGCTGAATACTTTTGCAATGCAAAATGCATTAAGGATGCCCAGCACCTTTGCAAGCTGCTGACTTCTAACCAGAAGAGTACGTGACCCATAGCTCACCTGGTTTTCATAGTTATTTACCTTAAAAAATAAAGTCTGCCATCTCTAGTGAGAGAGAATGTTTGCAGGATGAATATCATTTAAGTCAGGAGTCATCCTTTTCAAGTTTTGCAACTGGTCGTGTCATACATGGATTTGAGTACAACTTTTTTCAGTGAGCTAATTAATAACACAGCCAGCTCTAAATGCAGCATCCTCTGCTCACATTTGACTGATACAACACAAAATCTGTCACTAACATGCTTTTTGTCTGAATTTGTCCACCTGAGAATGCCTGATCTCTTCTGATTTTATCTGCTTAAAAATGTTTACTTGCTGAGGTGAATGACTAGAACTTGGAGTATAAAGCACCATGTAAATAAAACAGTTTCCATCCAAGGAGTCTCTGCAGGAACCGTGTAAATAGATTACAGTACAGGTTATTGGGAAGCTCATCCATATCTTGGCTTAAACTGGTTTTGTCCCTTTTTTTATTTTTTCCTTCAGGGTCACATGTAACATAGGAGACTTTTGAGAATAAGATTATCTCACCGAATGTCTCCTCTGTTAATAGAAGCATGTTACTGTGGGTAGATCCAAGATTTTGCATCTTGCTTTGATACAGATGATCAAAACCTCCACATTTTCAAACAAGTTATATACTTTATAGCCTATTTAAGTTCAAAACTTTGTACTCCTAGGTCTTTTGGTTATTTGCAAAGTGTTCCAAGAGAAGTAAAACCAATCATAATTTGATACAATGCAACCCAATATATTTGCTTTACGTGGAGTAAATGTCCAGATTTTGTATCAGTTGCTTTCATTTCTCTGAAATGATCAAAACTGCCTCTCAAGGGCTGAGATGTGATAGCTGCAAACAGAGGAACTGTAATTAGAGGAAGGCAGGGAGATAAATGGGCAGAAACAAGCATGATTTCCTGCAGATCAAGTTCCTCACTTCTGAGCATGCTGTATCAGAGCAGCCTTTGCTTCCCGCAACTCTGCATCTTCTTATGTTTCAGCCTTGGTTCACAAAAGCCCAGATGGAAAACTTTCCTGTACGGAGGCACTTTTATCCTACTCCAACAGATATCTTGCTGTCAGCTACTCTTCAGGAGATGTGGGTCTTCATCCTGGCAGGAAGAGGGTGATAACCATCTCTCTCAGCCCTTCAGGTTTCTATGTAATTCTTGCCAAGAGACATCTTGTGTCTTCAGTACAGTCTGGCAGGTTTCCCCTCACCCTTCCCTTTCTCCTGGCCCATCTTTGCAGGCATCATTAAACCATTTCACCTCTGCATCTTATCTTGGTCTGCCTGCAGTGCTGCTTTTGTGTTTGTACGGTCATGTATGAGTGGTACATTTAACTTCTTCTAACAGCAGCTGCCAAAATTCACAGTTTCTGAAGAGACTTAAAATTCAAAAAAGCTACTGATATGTTTTGTCAGCGTAGGTCCTTTGGATTGGAATCAAACAAATCGTGGATATTTTAGTTTGTGGAGTGATGAGAAAGACGAGAGGGAAAGAAGGCAGATAGGGGAACTGCATGGATATGGGTGTGTTTTGGAAAGTTTCCAACTAAGAAGCAGTAATTTTAAGAAGTTATGAGAGGTTAAAAAATTATGAAGGATTTTGCATAACTGATTTTTTTTTTTCTTATTTTGAGTCTGATTTTTAAGCAAATGTGGATAAACCTCAAAACTGTTGCCATTTCAGATCAAAAGTCAGTTAATCTCAAATTTAAATTCTGAATATTTTTGGTAAATTTAAATAGGTGTTTCTCACTGAAAAAAGTTTGTCTCAAAAATATCACTTTCTACTTATGATGCTAGACAGCATATTTTATGAGACATTTGTGTTTTGACAAAGCAGGCTCTGTCATACAATTTGGTTTCACATATTTTTATACCAACACTTAAATGTTGGGCTTGAACTACTCAGCTGTAAGAAATTATATTTATAATCTCCTTGCAGTGTTATATTCTTGCATGCTGAAAGTGTTGGTTAGAGTAATTTGTAATTCTTCCAGATAATTTTAAATAATACATGTTTTAGAAGCAAAAAGGAACTGCGAACCGGAGCTCAGAAAACAGCTTTTCATCTGATCATACGAAAGGCAACTGCAGAGCTTCCAGCAAATATTGCCAGTGACTGAATGTTGCTGTTGGAAGGATCTCACACTTGGATTTGAACACGTTGGCCAACTGTAGTGTATAGGTGGCCAAAAGAATGAATTCTACTTTTAGAGAATACACCTGTCCCTGCTGCCTCCAGCCCTGTGCTGCGGATTCCTCTTGGCAGCAGAAAGGGGGAGAATGTGTGCTCTATTTTGAAAAGTATTTTTGGCACTGCAGTAGTCTATTCTTACCTTCCAGATGTACCTCTTAAAATGTTTATTTTCTTACAGTCTCTACATGAAGTCTATGCGTACGGCTTCCGTGTGACTTCCAATATCTTCATACTTGGACCTAGTTCTTCGTAAAAGCAATGTTTGGGCAATGGAACAGCTGGGCAAAGCACCAGTTTTGCTTGGAAGGTGTATCTGCTGTAAGTTAGGCAAGGTAGAATCCACATGGAGGCTGCGTTCTTGCATGAGATTGCATTGTTGTGCTTTACATTCAGCTCTTGAAATGTGGGACGTGTCACACGTGTGTTGAAACTCATGTTGCACTGAGAGTGCTGATTGAGACCTGGACAGACAACTTGACTCCTGAGTGGGCAAGGTTTTGTGCTGAAACTTCTCCCTTTTGAAATAGGATTTACAAAGTTGTATGCATTTATTTCAGTAGAGCACTCTTCTATAGAAGAACAGCTCATTTGAACCATGCTCTGTGTTTATGAGGCAATAAGTTGGCTGTGTGATTGTTTGAGCTGGGCTCTTAATATCAATGTTTCTGATAGAAATACTCAATGTTTCGGAAGAAAACTGTTAACAAGCTTGTTCTGAATTCTATGTTTGAGAAAATAATTGTCACAGTTGCCTTACCTCCAGGATTCACAAAACATAAATATGAACATGGCCAAAGCAAATTGAATAGTTTGTTTCACAAAATATTCATAGGAAAATGAATTGGTACATTTCCATGGGGCTAAAACTGTCTCCATTACAGAGGTTGAGCAAAGAAAAGACTAGTCTAGCTGGAGCTGTCAAGGAAAGACATAGGGCAAATGAGCTTCCTTTCTTTAGGCTTGGAAAAGAAAGAACATAGTTAAGATCTTAAATTCCTTAGCATATGAGTACTAGAAGAAATGTAATTACCTAAGTGATAAGAATGTTGATTAATGTTGCCTAGGCCGTTGATAACACCTATTTTAAAAGGTGAAAGCTCTTCTATGAGTGTGCTCCTGTGTGTGGTAATGGAACATGTAGTCAAGAATTCATTATTTTCCTCATGACTCCTGGTGTATTGAGTCATCACACAAGCCTCTATTTGCTCTTCGTTATTCACTTATTTCATTACCTTACTTAAAATGACTTGAAAGAAAGGGTATTGAAAGCCTCTGTCTTTTTTTTATTGTGTGTTCTTTTTATCCCTTAAAAAAAAATATTTCTATTTACTAAGCAATGAGCATCTGCACCGTGCCAGAGCTGAGCTGGAAATAGAACAGTGACTTCACCAGCTAGTTTTATAATGGAAAAACTGCAGTTAGCATGTATTTTGCAATGCATGTGGTTGATAAAGCAGTGTGAACAGCTTTGCAATGAGTGAAACTTCATAATTGTACGAACACAAAGAATGAGTCAGTATTTAGATGCAGAGTCAATTCTTCGTTGCTTTCTTCCTGGAAGTCTCAAGGCCATAAGAATTTAACAATCTGTGAATAAATAACTGCTATTTAGCTCATCAGAGATGGTGTTGCAACTCTTATTGCCTCTGAACTTGCTTAAAGCTTCTAGATTTAATAGGGAAACTGCAATTGCAACTACATAATTGTCTGGATAACTATTATTGCTTGTAATAACATTACTCACAGTTTAATACTCACAGTATAATAGAGTATGCTTGATATTGGGGCAGAGCAATGACATATAAAAGCACCCTCTTCAGTTAAATTCTAGGAGGCAGCAAATTTTTAGAAGGTTGGTGAGAGCTATTATATAAGGACAAATATTTACCCAATGTAATCAAACTCCTCTTTAAATCAGAACAATGGTGGGAGTGCAGTTACTATGGTTCTGTGCAATTTTGTGCTATATTTGGCAAAATTTGGCAGGATTAAAGCCACAGCTGATCATCTGATCTCGTAAGGGAAGAGAAGAACATGGCATATTTGCATTCCTGAGCTGTCCTTAAGATGATGGCACGGGCTGTCTCGCTAACCACGAACAAGGAAAAAGAATCCCAAGAAATTTTTATCAAAAAACAACTTTCAGAACTATGGTGGTGTGCTTTAAAAGACGCTGTCTTTGGATGCATTCCCTCTCCTCCTTTTCTGTGCTTTGCACAGTTGGTTTAAAAGGACACCTGGCTTGGCGTTTATCCCAATCTCCCCACACCCTCAGCTCAGGACCCGTTTCAGCCCAGCCAGGGGCTGCCAGTGTCTGCCCCAGAAATGCTGTCTGATGTCAGTCTCCTCTTCTGCCACTGCTCTACACAGGCATGGCCACACTGAGCTGGCTTTGATCTGCTTCTGATCTTTCAAAGTAATTCTTTCTATAAGCTGAATGAAGCTGATGGGCAAATAATTCTCTAGGTTATGCCCTTGAAATACTGATTTGCTGACCCCAGTATGCACTGGAGAAGCTCCTATTCCCCTGAGCTTTTCTGGGACGCAGAATTGTGTCAAGTGATGGACAGATGGAGACATTGAAATAGGTGTAAATTTGACTGTGTTTTTTTACAGGGACTTTTTGTTTATTTTTTTTTAATTGATCTCTTGCAGTTGGGGTGAACGCAAGTTCTGCATATTGCCTAGGACTTTGAACATGAGACTGCAATAATTAGTGAGAGATAATTAGCACAATCACAGTAAATCATCCAAGAGCTTAAGCCATCTGATGTGACACAGTCTTTACGTACTTCATAAGTAACCTTTCAGAGAGTATTTCGTGCTTCAGCAATGTAAAAAATAGAAGTGTGGAAGAGAAAACTATTTTTCTTGATGACTGATGATACACATTCTCCTTGTGTTTCACCTGTTCCTTTGTCATATCCCATTTCCACATGCATTAGAAGAAAACTGAAGTTCCTGGCAGTTTGGAGAGTGCCAGGGGTGCTCATTTGGTCATTACATGTGAAATGGGCAGTACATCATTTTTTTTATGACTGATGCCCCAATTGACTAAATACTACAGTTGACAGATAGCAGCACTAAAAGTATATGATGAAAGAAAGCACTCTGTAAGATGAAGCTGGGAATATGATTATTTTTCATAGGTGGCATCACATCTTTGTAATATCTCAACTTTTGTGGTTTTACATTGAAAAGAGCATATCAAATTTATGACTCAAATAGAAAAGTTAGATACTGCTAATGCAATGTACAAAAATGGCATTTGTATGTAACATTTGATAAAATCACAAAAGGTGAAATTGCTTGTTATTTAAAAGTAGTCATGGCTCTAACTGATTTCTTTTCACATTTTTTAACTCATGATTTTTCTCTCATTTTATTGTGGAAATATTTTAATCTCGTCAAAGTTCATCTGAATTGAAAATACAGGCAGAAGTACTGAAATATTGAGAATATATGTAAAAGGGTTACCATAATGCATTCAGACATCTAACTCCTATTTTTCTCTAAGCAATTAATGTCAATCTTTTTTAATAAGCAGTGCTCCTTGTAGTGTATTGAACTGGATAGGCTGGACAGAGGTAGTTACAAGGTTGTTGGTCCAGTTTAGTGGATTTCAAGCTGAGTAAAAGTTGGGTAATAGAGACATGCTGTGGAGAAGCATAAAATACTGTATTTTGGGAGGTGCAGATCATGCTTTTGTTGTTATTGCTTGTATTATTCAGAGTAGATAAAATGTTATCTTCTAAAAATGGAAGTAGTACGAACAACAGTCTGAAAATTGATTATCGATCAAGCTAAACATTGAATCCAGAGCCAAGACCTTCCAGCAGTGAACTTGGCTTGGCACCATGCCCTGATGAAGTTTCTAACCTTTCTGTGTTGTAGTTCTACATTCTTATTTGGGAGCAATTACATGTACCTAGATCCTCAGGTATAGTTGGAATTTACTCATGTTTATCTAACTTTTCAAGAGTGTAAAACATGATCAAGATGTTGGTTTATCTGGCAATTCAGAAGAGAAATTAACTCAGAACTACCCTGAAAGCAAGTTCTGAAACCAGAAGTTTTGGATATACCTTTAGAAGACATATACCTTTAGTAAGCCCGGGCACTTGGCCACTCTACACCAATAAATGCTGTCCTTCTTCAAGGACACATGGTCTCTCTTTCCCTGCTTCCACCCCACCTGCTGCTGTTGGGTTTTTTTTTTGTGGGGGTTTTCGTCATTTTTTCCTGTGAAGTTTATTTCCTCTTTGCCTGTGGTAAAGCCTTAACAAATTGTTGTAAATATCATTGCCCCTTTAAATTAGCAGCAGAATGCTTTGCTTGGTTTGCTACTATTTAGCCTGACTGAAACAAGCTTCTGGCATACAATTACTTATTCTGGTCATTAAATCCCTGTTAATAATACACTGTATTAGATGCCATCTGTCTATTCAGAGATACTCTGTCTGCTGAGTCATAAGACACTGTCTCAGATGCTGGGTTAGGTCCTTGTGTGTGTAATGGGTACCCCATTTGTGCATTTCTTGAATCTGGGATAAAAGCAGACAGACCATATCTCATCGCTTCTTGAAATCCAGACAAGTTGAGGGAAAGAAAGTGGATTTTCAGTATGCCACAAGGGAAATATGGTGGTGTTGAACAGGCAGGACTGGGAGAAGGTAAAATTCATGTCAGTATCTAGAGTAATTTATGCAAGAAATAACAGGAACATCTTTATTATTATGGATTTAGGAGGACCTTAATCAGGAATGACAGTGGATTCTTGCACTGGCAGTTACGTATTTTTTAAAAAAGATTTCTCTTTCTGAAGAAGATACCACAGAAGATACAGGTGTTAAACAAAGCTCTCCTTGGAGAGATGGGAAAGGAGATTAGGCCCATGAGCTGAATCTGCCTCATAGGACACAAACCAGGAGGTTGTCAAGGTCATGCTCAGTAGAAGAGCACATTTCCCCAGCTCTACTCCACCCAAAAACTGCTGAGAATCATTTGTTTGGTTTTTTTGTGACCTATCTTATGCAAAAATTCATCTTAAATTACCAGAATATTTCATCCTGGTTCAGCATTTCTAATTTTTCTTAAGATTTGCAGATTTATGAATGCTCTCCAAAACTCACACCCTGTAAATACTCTGAAGTAACAAAACCCTGAGGCAGGATCATGTTTGTAAACATAAACTTTACCCTGTACTCCCTTCAGGATTTTCTCTTTGTTTTTACCTAGCAGCCTTAAAAAGAAACAGTGTTTTGACAGGAATTCTTCTCAATTGAAGTCTGGGAACCAGTTCGCTCAAGCTTGCTAAAAGGAATCAGCAAAATAATTTCATTAAGGCTCCTAAAACCTTTCCTCTGATCTCATAAATGTCAGCTTTTTCAGAGGCATGTATTCAAGATTTTGGGTTCATTTTCCACTGATTTATGTCACTTGCCTTTTTTTCCTATAAAGATAGCATTTGTCTTGATATCTAGAAGGTATTCTTGGTCCAGTCTGAGAGAACCTCATCCAAAAATGTTACCTAAAAATACCCAGTGAGATCCAAGAAGAAACCAAAGTGAGCAAGCAGAGACATGTAATTTTACCTATCCATAAAGGGTCCATTGGGAGATTTTTATTGAAGGACCTGTGCAATAACTCGTGCAGTAAGTGAAGGATAATGCATCATTTCCCTTGGAAGACAGACACACACAATAAATGCTGTATCTCAAAGGTTAGGACAGCCTGGATAGCTTGTCAGCTGGATAACCATGTGATAGACCCAGAGGCTACTGGAGAACTGTCATCTCAGCTGCTATCAGTGGAAGTAGCCAAGGACTCAGCTGCTGAAGTTAGACTACTTTCTACATGGGCATCTGGTTCTTGCAGCAGGCAGTTTAATGCAGCCCATCTGTGCTGCCCTTCCTCTTCCATGTATGCTACCCAGGCAGATAGAAAAGTAGAGGAGTCTTCTGTTTGGGTTATTACACTTCAAAAGGTGAATGGATTTTAAAATTTAAAAAAGTAATTGCTAGGCTGATGATCAACTCCTAAGGAAAAAATTCCACCCGAGTCATGGAAATGAGCTTAACTGAGTAAACTCCTTGGGTACAACTTTCAGAAATTTTACATGTTTATCCACTTAATGGGCTTGGTAAGCATTGTTAGATTCCTTGTGTAAAGAATGAAGACAAGAGTAACAGCACAAAAAGCTGTGCGCTGTTTGCCCAGTGTGACCTCAGGTAGAGACACGGGGTAACTGTGTGTCCCTTGAGCCATAACTGGCTGGGTGCCTGTTCTCAGCCTGTGGTGGACATGAGGTTAAATTTTCTCTCTGAAGCATTCATGAAGATTTAATCAAGCGTAATTAGCATGCCTATTTCAGCTAGTTTGTTTTGCTTCACCTTTGTGGGGAGGACAGAGTTCATGCTGAGGCAGGTGCTGCTCTGGGTGGCAGGTGGTAACTCACTGATGCATAGTAATTCAATTGTGTGCCTGGCCTCTGAGAAAAACTTTCTAAGTCTCCTCCCTTAATGGGTAAGACCCTTTTTCAACAGCATAAGTAATTATTCCAGCCTTTGAAAATATGTTTAAGTATAATAAAAAAAGTGAAATTGGAGGAGTGAGATTCATTTCAAGCATATAATCTATATGCAGGAGGGAAAACCCCAAAACCTTTAAGAGGAAACATTGTCAGAGCCTGAAGTTTTGATGATAATTTCTCTACACTTGACAAAACTGTTTTTCTCTAAGGGACACAAGCAGCAAATGGGGGTTTTGGTAGATTTGGAGTCTCTGTTCTTAGACTCCTGTGCTCAGCTCACTCATGCTCTCCTTCACCCTTGCATCTCTCTCTTCTTTGTCAGAGAGAGCTCAGAGTCTCTTGCATGCAGGTTGGCAAGGCAGGACAAGTGATGACTGCTCGACATCTCCTCTTGAAATGGGTAAGAAGTGGTTTGTAACTGCCTTTCCATCACTGCGACAGTATTTTGGATCTCTTTTCTTTGCCAGAGTTAGTTTGTGTTGAACTTTTACAAACTTAAGATGAGAATATGCTTCAAAAATACTAAGCCGTGGTTGAAATTTCCAAAAAGCTTCCTAGAAATGAAGTAATAGAGGAGTGGATGGCTGAACAGTGAAATTGCCTAATCCCTTTTTTCTCTGGAAAACGGGTTGAAAATAAAAAGCTGGTACTTTTCCTGGGAGCCTCACACTGACTCCTTGAAGAGATTTCTGCATTCTTGGATTAGTTAGGATAAACCTCTAGATAATATACAGGAAGAGCAGCCAGTTGTGAAATGCAAAAATTTTTCTGCAAGAGGCCAATTAGTGTTTTGCTTCTGCATTATTTATAGAAGCTCAGTTGAACTTGATGGATAAATATTCTTTCTATAAAGCATGATTTTGTATGTACACTACTGTTGTTGCATATTGTGAAGGTCAAATTTAAAATTTGCTCTTAAATGGACACTGCTGCATATTCTCTGTTCTACTGATACACGTTGTGTATCCACTGTACTGACTTGTTTCTTTGCCAGATTCATCCTTTGTCTTTCTATATATGAAATTACATTTAATCAGTTTTATACCAATATCCGGCCTGCAGATAGCGAGGTTTAAAAATAGACTGGCTCAGCTGTGTAAAGATGAGATACCTAAAATCATCCCTATGGCACAATTGGGATTGTTTTAAATGATGGTGCAGTGCCAAATAGTCTTAACCATGAATCAGAAGAGTGTACTCAGGGGCTTTAAATCAAGCAGGGCAAATCACTCTTAACTTTGTTAGACTTGCCAGGTTTATGATGTAGTTTTCCCCCCTTCACCACAGAGAGGTGTCTATTCAAGTACTTTGTGGTCCCTTTCACTGCATTTTAGTGTCTCATATACAAAAATATACGATTTTGCTGTCTCGGGAAGTCTTCAGGCATATTTTAATCTTTTTGGTTTTGTGCTGCTTCAAGAGCTGGATGGGGTAACTTGCCTGAGGTCATCCCAAGGAGCCTTGTAGGCACTTGGATTGAGTATAAGGTTATGACTCACAATCCAGTACCATCACCACGTGGTCTCTTCTGCTGCTACGATAGCACACTCTACACAGCTTTTATTTGGCAGTAAGAAGAGGCTTCATAATGGTTTTGATGTATTTATTTCTGCTGCCTGTATTTTCATTCTGTTGGACTTCTGTGTCTATGCTGACTCTGGAGTTGTTAAGTTAAAGTAGTGAGTGATTGGGATGGAGGATGGGAATAATTAACATTCTTCTGTAACAAAAGCTTGAGTAAAAACGTCACTTTAAGCTCATTTCCACAGTATTGTTACAAAAAAAAAACAATGAAAAGAGCCTGTCTGCTTCTGATTTTGGGATGGGGAACAGTTGTTTCCAGTTTGTCTACCAAAAGGATAAATCCAGCCCCAGATGTCTAGGGGCCTTTAATCCAAAATGTGATCACAAAAGCCTTGGATTATAAAGAGGTATTTTAAGTTTACTTCCACAGAAGCCTTTCTGTTGTTTTTCCTCTTTGTATTACAGATGCTCATTTGTGGGGGAAATTTTATAAACATGGCATCTGCTGCCAGTAATTTTGGAAATTGCTGCTATTTGTCAAAGGCTTCCTTTTGCAAATTGCACAAATTAATTTTTCTGCACATCTAAATATCTCTTTCAAGATGTTTTAGCTACTCCAGCTAAATGGCAGGTTCTTGCTCTCAGCCTACCATACCTGAGGGAGCTGCCCGCTGTATTCTCACCTCTGGTAACATCTGGTCAGGAATTCTGAGATATTTTTCTCTGGAATCTTATAAGACAGTATACACATTTTAGGAAGGAAATAAAAGGCATGTGAACCTCACAGAATGGTAGGCTGACAGGGCAGGCCTCAGTTTCGTTTGAAGTCCTAAATTCAATGTTAGTATCACTTGGTTGGAGATACGCACTAAAACAGTGTTGTAAACCAAAAGCAGGATACTTGTCAGGCAGATCTGCTTTTATTTTACCACAAATCCAGTTAATTTATGCTACATGTGCTTGAAACTCCGGGAATAGTGGAGAAGGAAACAGGTCTTCAGAATTGTTTTTAAGAAGGGATGAGACTCGGATTTCTTGGATGTTGGGAGAGCAGCTCAGAAGTGTTAGTGTGTATTTTCCTTGTCCTTAGACTGTTCCATGAGTAGCCATTGTGAGTCGTATCAAGAGTCTGATTTGTGGGGTTGGTGAGCTTTTCATTTAGGCATTATATTTGTTCTTATGTTAAATTTGCCTTTTATACGCAGCCACGTATTTTTACTGTAAGGAAATCAATAGGAATTTTTTTAACTTCTTGGAAATCTCTTACCTGGAATGAAATACTCCTTGCAGTTGTGCTGTTGGGTTGCTGGATATCCCCCTGAGGGTAGTATAGCATTAACATGACTACGTGCTTGGCAAACAAAAGGAGAAAATTGGAACAGAATCTGAATACACGGGTATTTGCTGTTACAGCAGTTTTCTTTAATAAATGCTCCTGGCCAGACTGCAATAGCCTATAGCAGATTTTAGCCAGCCGTGGAGTGTCTGTCTGCATGCAGGCTCATCTGGATGGGTGCCCAAAAAGACCAGGAGGCTGGGAGCCACTGGGAACTGAAGGGCAACAGCTCCTTTCTGAGATCAAAATGCAGCAGGGCTTGAGAGCTATGAGCAGACTGGGCAGTCTCTGGCCTCCTAAAGGCAGCCCAACTGTGTGGGTTGCCCAAAAATCAAGAACTTGAAGCATCTGCTAAATCCAGTCCAGTCACCTGGCAGGCAGAGCTGCCTTGCTGCATAGTGAGGGCAGGCTGTACCGCTGAAACTGTAAGTGCATGTTTCCTTTTTGATTTCACTTGTCTTATTTCTTTGTCATAACCAGAGTGTAACTGAGTGGTTGTATTTAGCATTTTGTTTTATAGGTTGGCTTTTTACAGGCTTTTTGTGGTGCCCAGGAGCATAATCCTTTCCCCACGCCAGGGTCTGCTCTACAGTCGAGACAGTCAAGCAGCATTTGCAGCTTCTGGGCAGGGGGTAGATGCTAAGGAAACAGCAAGTCCTGGACTGAGAGATGATTTCAGAGTAATTTCCTCCCTTACCTCTTTTTCCTCTCCTAGTATTGCCCAAAGACAGTAGTGGCGGCATGTGGTTGCGAATCAGTTCCGATATGTCCTTGGCTTTGCTTCCCGTGGCAGCCGGTAGTTGGTGGGTCTCCTTGCCGCCTCCTGTTGAGTTCATTTCGGCAAAAGCTGCCCGCAGGAGCAGACGTGCATTGTGCTGGAATTTGTTCACCTCCTCCCTGGCTTGTTGGAGGCCAGATTTGGAGGTCCTGAGCTGCTACGGGCTCTGAGAGGCCATACACGCCTATTCCTTAGTACTTTTCAACTGAGGTAAACCCCATAATCTAATGATGCTGTAGTGAGAGTTGAGGGCTCATGTGTTTCTTTTATAATGTTACAGCACCAGGATCTCATGGAAGGGGAGAGAAGCCTTGACAACCAGATTGAAAATAATTAGACTTGCAAAATTCATTAACTCCTTGAGAAATGTCTTTGCCTGGGACCTCTGCCCTCCTTCCTTCTATCACATTTCTGTCAAAACGTCCCAGCTGAGCAGATATGAACCAGGTCAGAGAAGGATGAAGGGGCTTAAGATTTATTGTATTTTTTGCACAAACTCTAGTGTGAGCAATACCTAATACTTCCTAAATCACTTAGAGCCCTGTTAACTGTTTCGTAGGTGATGCTGGTTTATTTTTTGTATTACTGTTGGTTTAAAAACAAAACTACACCCAACATGCCCATAATCAGAAGTGGAAAAATGTTTATTTGAACTATTTTAGGGTCTTAAATGTCCTGGCAATTTAAGAGGACCATGATGGTCTAGCAGTGTTACCCAGCAGTACCTTATAAGAATTACAACAAGAGATTTGCACGAAAGTATTCCTCATGGAGAGAAATGGGCCTTGCATTGCTGGGAAACAAATGTTTGCAAGTAGAGGCAGAGAGTTACTTTGGAACGTGATTAATCTGGTTTTCTGTTGAAATGAGGTGTGGATTTTTTTTTTCTCAAAATCAGTTTAGAAAGTGTGCAGTCTGTTAGACAAACCTGGAAACCTAGGGCCTGCAAAATCTGAGCACTCTTATGCTAGTGGTAGTGGGAAGGTACAACTAAAATGGGTTCCTGGAAATGTCCTCTTCCTTAAAACTATTCTGATAATACTAGTAGTACAGAATTTGTCTTGAGTAATCGAAGGAGGGTGAAGGGTTGTAGCTGATGCCATAAGTCTAAATAGAAATAAATATTATGCTTGAATTTATTCTAAATATGAGCTGTTTATTCTCTTGGAAATACTTCCCTCTGTTGTGTTTTTTTTATTACATGGCTGGAGAAGTTGCATAGTAACCTTCAATCAAAAGCTGGAATTCAATGCAGCAGTAACATTGTCCCACAGGGCAAATAATTTTTTACCAACTACACTATCCTGAAGATAAAGCATCTTAACGTATAAGCACCATGAAGTCAAGCAAAGAAAACAGTACTGGCCAATTTTTATCTAGCATGTAACTGAAGAGATACAATTTAGATATCCCTGGCATAATAAAGTAAACCCCAAAGCATCTCGAGATCATATTATTATTGAGGAAGGAAAAGAGGAGGCAGATATGCCAAGAGCTAAATTCTGGTGTTGACAGGAAAAAGATTTATATTTTGTTGAGCAGAAACAACATGAAACAGACCAATACCTCCAGTGTGTTAACTGGGCAGATAAAAGATGGGAAGGCTTCTGCAGGAGGGCTCTGCAGAGGGATCTGCTCTTTGGCCACAACAAGCCCATGCAGCGCTCCAGGCTGGGGACAGAGTGACTGGAGAGCAGTCAGGTGGAAAGGGACCTGGGGATGCTGGTTGACAGGAGGCTAAACATGAGCCAGCAGTGTGCCCAGGTGGCCAAGAAGGCCAATGGCATCCTGGCCTGTATCAGGAATAGTGTGGTCAGCAGGATGAGGGAAGTGATCCTTCCCCTGTACTGGGCATTGGTGAGGCCACACCTTGAGTATTGTGTTCAGTTCTGGGCCCCTCAGTTCAAGAAAGATATTGAGGTGCTGGAGACAGTCCAGAGAAGAGCAACAAAACTGGTGAAGGGACTGGAGCACAAGTCCTATGAAGAGAGGCTGAGGGAGCTGGGGTTGTTTAGCCTGGAGAAGAGGAGGCTCAGGGGTGACCTCATCGCTCTCTACAACTGTCTGAAAGGAGGTTGGGGGGGGGGGGGTGGTGGGTCGGACTCTTCTCCCAGACAACCAGCAACAGAACAAGAGGACACGAGCTTAGACTCTGTCAGGGAAGGTTTAGGCTGGATATCAGAAAAAAGTTCTTCACAGAACGAGTAATCAGGCATTGGAATGGCCTGCCCAGAGAGGTGGTGAATTCGCCATCCCTGGAGGTTTTTAAAATAAGACTGGATGTGGCACTTAGTGCCATGATCTAAGTAATCATGATAGTGTTGGATTAAGGGTTGGACTTGATGATCTTGGAGATCTCTTCCAACCCAGATAATTCTATGATCTTTAATTGTGGGATTTTTTTTTAATATACATATGCTGTCCTGCCTTATGATTTACTTTTTTAAAAGGTTTCAGTTAAATGTGACCATTGCAACAAATGTGCAGCGTTAGGCAAATGGGTGTTCATTCAGGAAGAAAAGCACTTAAACTCAACTTGTACCTTCACACCCACATGGTTAATTCTTTTAACAAAATAATCCAGATGATATTACTGTTCAGTTTGTTGATTAACAATTTTTTTGAACACTTTTGAGGGTTTTATTATAACAACCTCTGTCAATAACCACACCAAACAAGCCCTGCATCCTAGGTTTCTCTTGTGAAAAGATACTTGTCTTGGAAATTGAATTCATAACTGATTTTATTTTAAAAATCCATGTCGCACTCTTGTTTTGGCTCCAGTGTATCAGCTATTTCCACTTCATACAAGTGATGTTATATTTTATAGTAGCTAATCTTTTTCTCATTCATTTTTAAATGAGTTTCCAAATGTTGTTCTGTGCTGATTGGGTATAATTTTTAACTTGGCATTAGAACTGTTAATAATGACTGTTCTTTTTAGGAGAATTTTGTTTTTTAATATTGCAGTCATTTTTAACACAGAGACATGTAGCAGGTTTCATCTTTCATCTATATATAGGCTCTTTTGGAGGGAGAAGCTTCTTAGCAAACTTAAATTCTTCATTATTTTAACAGAGTTAAAAGAAGCAGCACCTGTAAAGCTGCTGAATGGCAGAGCCAACATGACGTATTCCTTATTTAGCAAGTAAAAGAGTCAGTCTCACAGGTCATGGCTGGTGCCAGTTAACTATATAAGCAATCCTTCTGAACAGGTCTGGTAAGGATGATTACAAGGTTGAGTCTTCAGCTGCGGGGCAGCCCAATGCCACAGCCTGACAACTTTAAGCCCAGGTTACCTTGCGGGCAGCTGAGCCTGGGTCACTGTTGCAAGACTGAGTTTCGCATTGTCATGGCTGTCGCCATGCTTTATCCTCTGAAAGCTCGGTGAAATACAAGAACTGGGTCTGTTAGAGTGCCACAGCTCTTTTGGCAAAGATAAAAAAAACCAACCACAAACCAACTGACAATATATGGCAAAATGGTCTTCAAGGGAAATCACTGATTTTAAGATGTATGGTACTGAATTTTATAGAACCGTATCGGCTTGATGCAGAGCCTGACCCAGCCCACTGTCCTGTAGACATGGCTAGTAGCCAGTCTTGCCTGGTGTTTTGCTTTATCCATTTTTGTTCTGCATGAACAATATTCTCCATTTTTCATAGAGAATAATTTTTCTGCTTCTCTTTCCCAGGTTCTTTGTGAGCATGTCCTCACAACATGCTTCCTAAAGTCAGTGTTCAAATTGAGCTTCTCTTTCAGAGTTTTTTATTCCAAGGCTGCTTGCATTTTTTGTGCAGAATGTACTGCTTGGAGGTAGGGTTTCAATGCTGAGTTCTGGGTTCTCCTCTCCATCTTCTCTCTTACACATATGCTTTATATCTGAACTATTGCTCTTGTAACATTTTTTCCAGCTCTTTGAGGCAAGACTTTATTTGTTTCTCCACTGTGGTTAAACAGTTGTGGGTATTTATGGTGTTTTGTGAATGATGTAAGTACCTGTCAAAGAAATCACTTTACTGAGCAGCAAACTACCCACTCATCTTCAGTACACTGAAGTTATAAAAAATATCTCACTTCTTACAAAAAATGTCGAAGTTTGGAAATGCATTGAAAGAATATTGCAGTTGTAGCAGTACTTGCTATACCAAAAAGAAAATTGCGCTGCTCTCAGGAGTACTGCTTCGTCCTTGTTGTTCTTGTAACAGTAATGTTTACAACCTGTTTTAGCTTGAAGGATTTGTTGACTGTTTTTTGATTTGCAGCTATTACAGGAACAAATTGGTCATGATGTCATGAAGCACTTTAAAGTGCCTCTTTCCAATCCTGTACCATCCCCATAATAAAACTGATATTAAACATTAATGTGTGTGCTTTTCTGATGAGCAGAAAGAGATGTACCAGTATATTACTTTTTAATTCCTGATTAAGACTTTAAGAGGGTGTCTTGTTCTATTATCTATGTAAATTGGTGGCAATGATGGCAATAAATCAGAAGAGAAGGACTTAAAATAAACCGCAGCAATTGACTTGATGCATGATTGATCTCCCATGCTCATCAAATCCCTGGATGCTTTGTGGTTTTCCTTACTGTGACAGGATTACTTCCCTTGATCTGTGATACTGAGTTGTCTGGATTTTTTATTTTTCCCTTAAATTATGAGTATCCTTAGGACTGAAACTAAATGCTTTCAAAACCAAGTTTGTAATAACGGGGAGGGATAAACTGATGAAGATGAATAGATGCACCCATTCAGAATTTGTTTTCAGAGAACAAGGGGTTTGTTTTGGTTTGGTTGGTTTTATTTTGGTTGGTTGTTGTTTGTGTTTTACTTCATTTTGTAGAAAGTGATGTTGCTCCTGAGACATTCTCTGCAGTCCTCTGCCTCTTTTTCTCAGTTCGGCTACAAGGAGCATATCTTGGACTGGAGCAAGATATGAATGCAAATTAAATTAAGTACTGAAAGGTGTGACATCAGAGTGATGTTCCACCTTAGGTTCCTAAGAAGAGGGATAACTGTTCTCTTAGTATACAGTTCTTTCGTCTCTGAGATATTAGATCAATTTGTAGAATAACATGAAATGTTTTGTAGAGACAGCAGAATTTGATATTCACTAATAAGTTAATGACATTGAAAAGAATATATTAAGTGCAGAGACAAATTTTCTGCTGTTAACGTTACTGGGAAGAGAATTAGGCTCATAATTCATAGTATGGATTGAAGACTTCATAATATATAAAGAAAAAAAGAGCTGTTAATATATTTCAAGCAAGCGGATGCTGATAATACCCAGTGCTAACTCACCGTGTCAGTACTACTCGTATTTTATCTTGAGAATAAAGTTGGACATGCTTTTGAGTTATCTTATATCAACTGATCTGCCTTGGCTGTCAATGTATGAACTCTTAGCCCATAGCAAATGCAAGTTAATGTGATTGAGCTTATGCCTTCTTTAGTTGTGTGCTAAGAGAAGTCGTGGTACCAGGAGCTAAGTTTCTGCACTGTTACTGCAGTCCTGCTGACGCACGCTAACTCATAAAACCATACAACTGAGCCCTTGCCCACTGGTTGCAAAAACTGATGCTTAGTCTCTGTAATTGCATGTTTCTGTTGAGTCCACAAGAGCTCTGCAGAGTTTGCATATGTGTGAGGTTGAAGTTAGGCTGGACAATTTACAACTACAGTAAGTTCCATTGAAGCCATTACCTGAGGATTTGTCCTAATAATTTCTAGTCATATGTGTTGCTGCTCTTTTCACATAATTAATTCAATTTTTGATATATCAAAATTTTGTTCAATTCCGTAGAGCTCTTCATAGAGGTTTAGGAGGGGCAGGTCCTGCCTGACCAACCTGATCTCCTTTTATGACCATGTGACTCGCCTGGTGGATGAGAGGAAGGCTGTGGTTGTGGTATACCTGGACTTTAGCAAGGCCTTTGACACTGTCTCTCACAGTAGACTCCTAGGGAAGCTGTCAGCCCGTGGCTTAGATGCGAGCACTCTGTGCTGGGTTAGGAATTGGCTGGATGGCCGAGCCCAGAGAGTGGTGGTGAATGGTGTCTCATCCAGTTGGCGGCCGGTCACCAGTGGTGTCCCCCAGGGATCGGTGTTGGGTCCGGTCCTGTTTAATATCTTTATAGATGATCTGGATGAGGGGATTGAGTCCATCATCAGCAAGTTTGCTGATGATACCAAACTGGGAAGAAGGGTTGATCTGTTAGAGGGTAGGATGGCCCTGCAGAGGGACCTGGACAGATTGGAGAGATGGGCCGATTCCAATGGGATGATGTTTAATAAGTCCAAATGTCGGGTACTTCATTTTGGACACAACAATCCCATGCAGAGCTACAGACTGGGGACAGAGTGGCTGGAGAGTAGTGAGGCAGAAAGGGACCTGGGAGTGCTGGTTGACAGGAAGCTCAACATGAGCCAGCAGTGTGCCCAGGTGGCCAAGAAGGCCAATGGCATTCTGGCCTGCATCAGGAATAGTGTGGTGAGCAGAACCAGAGAAGTTATCGTCCCCCTGTACTCGGCACTAGTCAGGCCTCATCTGGAATACTGTGTACAGTTCTGGGCCCCCCAGTTTGGGAAAGATGTCAGGATACTGGAATGTGTTCAGAGGAGGGCAACGAAGATGGTAAAGGGGCTGGAGCATAAGCCCTATGAGGAGCGACTGAGGGAGTTGGGGCTGTTTAGTCTAAAGAAGAGGAGGCTCAGGGGAGACCTCATTGCTCTCTACAGCTACCTGAAAGGAGGTTGTAGTCGGTCAGGGGTTGGTCTCTTCTCTCAGGTGACCAGTGACAGAACTAGAGGGCATGGACTCAAGCTACGTCAGGGAAAGTTTAGGCTTGATGTGAGGAAGAAGTTCTTTACTGAAAGGGTGATTGGCCATTGGAATGCGTTGCCCAGGGAGGTGGTGGAGTCGCCGACCCTGGAGGTGTTTAAGGGGAGATTGGATGTGGCACTGAGTGCCATGGTTTAGATGATGGTTGGTGTTAGTGTTGGGTTATAGGTTGGACTTGATGATCTCAGAGGTCCTTTCCAACCTTGTCATACTGTGATACTGTGATAGGATCAACCATAAACTCATTCAGATAAGATTTGTGATGTAAGAAGCTAACTGTTCTGGTTTTAACTCCATTCGCTGTGAGGGATTATGTTTTGTGTTATATTTTTCGAATTTATCAGAAGCAAAGATAATAATTTATTTTACTGGACTGGTGAGGAGTCCAGAATGGGTTTTAATCATATTGTATGTTGGTGCAGTAAATACCAATATCTGCTAACAGGGAGAAAAGAACAAAAGGATTTTGATGGACAAAAGAAAGGAGAATGGAGAAAAAGGAAGGAGCAGGACACCAACAGAGGTAGAGTTGGTGAGATAACATGGGTACACATCTCTCGAATATTAACTATGAATTAAATTGCAGCTGTGGGTTAGAAGCCTCCATGTGTGAGTGATTCAGCTTTGTAATTTTTTTTTGCTTGACAAGAAATGAGAGAGAAGTGTGCTCATGTGAGTGAGTCAGGGGGTTTCAGTAGAGAAAAGAAGAAAGAAATGAGGCTTCTTGAAGAGCGTATGTGTGTGAAAATAGAAGGTTAGAAACAATTACAAGAGAAGATAATATCTTGTGCAAGCTGGGAGCTTGTGTGCTTCAGTTTTCTTAGGCATAGAATCATAGAATCATAAGGTTGGAAGAGACCTCTGAGATCATCAAGTCCAATCGTGCCTGTCTCCCTACTAAACCATATCCCAAAGAAACTCATCTACAATATGAATAATGAACAGCAATGCTGTGTAGAGAAACTGTTAGGAAAGTGTGTCAAAGTGTTATAATCAGCATTTATGACATGCTCTACTGGCTCTTCCAGTGGCTGAAAGAAATCTTACTGACTCAGAATAGTATAGCGGGAAATCCAAAGAAGCCTTCCAAATCCCCTTAATTAAAGCCACTGATAGTAATATATAAGATTATGCACACTTGGAACCATTAAGAGAATATGTGAATATGCTCATGAATGTGCTTTTTGTGCCCTATTTCTGAAATACTTACACCCAAATCTGTAGCTAGTATGTGTGATGGAATACTTCATTCTAGATCTTATGGATAGGAGCTCTGCCTCTGCACAGTCCAGGTGACCAAACTCCCAGTTGGTGTAAAGATGGTTTTAACCCTGTGTTGTTGTTAAATTTAAGTTTCCTGTTGCCTTCAATAAATGTAGGATTAGGGTTTCAGTGCCACAAGTGTGTGGTGTGAATGGAAATGCTCTGCAAAGGGGTCAGGTAGTGCTTTCAGCCTGAGATGCAACAATGGTAGGAGCACAGGTTGCTTTTGAACTACCATAGCAATTAAAAATTTCAAGTCATGAAAGCTCAAATTAGTTCTTTAATTTAATTTAAATTGTTTCTTTAAAGAGATTTTAACATTTAAAGTTATTGGGCTGTAAAAGAGACTGACTGCTTTACTTGACTTCTTGGAAGTAATTACACACCACATGCGGTGATTCCATAAAACCAGATCTGTTTTATGAATGCAAGGTGGGAGAAACTGCCAGGTGCAAGGTGAAAGTTTAATTGCTGAATATGCAGAATGAGCTTTTAAAATTTCAGAAGCAATCGACTGACCTAAGTTAACAAAACCTTAACAAACATTGATTTCACAGATTAAGACGGGTTTTCATTTCAGTGCTGTTGATGTTACAACCAATGGATGTGGGGGGGGTGTTTTGATTTTTTTTTAAAGGCTAAAACATTTATTTTTGTGAAACAATGAATGACTGTTTTATACACAAACCAACAGAAACTGGGTCATTTTGCTGAAGGGTGACGTTCTATCATTTCATACATCTTCCTTCTTTACTTGCACAAGTATTCCCACTGACATCATGAGAACTTTTGTCTGTACAGGCATTACAGTCTGGGCTTTTCCACAGAGTCAATCATAGCATGGTATATGGGAATTCCATTGGCTTGTTAACAGAGTCAGAAGTTAGCTTAAGTAAACTTTTTCAGCTGAATTTGAAAAGAAATCTTTTAACCTTAACTTGTCTCCCTGGGAATAATTTGACATTGAGGTAAAACAGAACCTGAGGGCTATGTTTTGTTCCTCCTTGAAGTATCATTAAATTCAAATGGAGGAAAGATAACGGGTTTGAATTATGTAAAAAAAATTGTGTCCATCTTGTGCTCAAAATGGAAAGAACTCATGTTTTTACAGGTCTTCTCCTGCAATATGACTTCTGGTCTTGCAGTGGGGTCATAGAAGTCACTACAAAGTAGGCTTGAGGTGGCTGTGCTGCTGGCTTCTAATTTCTTTTTTTTTTATACCTGGATATGATAAAAACAAGCTTGTGTCTTTGTCTTCTCAGGAATGCCACACAACAATCAAGAAATTGGTTTGTTCTCATGAGAACTTTCTTGCCAATGGTGAGAATTTTAGGAAGGGCTGTGAAGACCAGCAAAACATAGAAATGTGCTTACTAAGCAGAATTCCTGGATCTTTTAATCTACCACTTTACTGTTCTACCTCACTATTGTCTACCAATATTTTCCATTTTGACTTTAAATGAAATTGTAGCATAGAGCTGAATACATAATTGCATTTATTTTTCAGCTCTGTGCTTGATCTAAAATAGCACATAAAAACAGAATAGGTATACTCTGAGTCTAAAAGAAAGTTTGTCAGTGTGTCTTACTGACAAGAATATATATTTTTAACTCAAACCAAAAATAAAAATAAAAATACCTTTGAAGTATCTTTATCATCTTGAAATGAGTTAATTGCTAGAGAAGCATGATTCATAAAACAAGAACATATCTGGGACATAGCACTCTTTCTCGGTAGTTCCTGGACGAGCTAATGAACCTCGGGTTGTGGTTTGAACACATTTCCCTTTTCAGCCTGAAGGAATTTGAATGTCTTTCTGCTGCTTCCCTGGAAAGTATTTAACTGCTGACCTGTGGAGTCAGTCTGGGCTCAGCTGAATATTTAAGGAAATAAAACAACGTCAAGAAGATAGATTGAAAACTGTCCTTCTCACTTCCGTTGTGGTGCAATGTAGTCATGGTACCTTCCTGGACAATAGACGCTGTGAGTTCAAACCTTTTCGATATAGGCAGGATATTGCATTGCAGATGAACATTCCTTTCCAGCTGATAGTGGATGAGAAGGGGACTGCAGACACCACTGCACTTTTATCAGCCTGGCTAAACCCTTCTTTTTTTAATACCTAGAGCTACTTGACCGAAGCAGCGTTCTAGGCAAGCAGTGTGTTAATCAGAATTTCCCCACACCTTTTCTCCATTATGAAACATGTTCTGCCATTGGGAAGGTGTGCCTTGCCCAGCTTATTAAGATGCAGCAAATCCATCTCAGAGGAGCTGTTATCAAGTGACTAAATGTATTTAGGCCCTACATGGGTATCCTAGCCGACCTCCTGGAGGGTACCTTCCTTTCTCTTCCCCTTCTGCAGCATGGTCAGGAGTTTGGTGCACTCTGCAGCTTTTCTGAGAAAAAGGTGTCTGGTGCAAGGGAGTTTGTGGAGTACAATAGTGCTCAAGAACTTTTGGAGGAAACTCAAGTAACACTCATTTCACAAAAATTATATTTTTAAGTGCTTTAAGTAGGCACAGACTGTGAACTACCATGTATTTTGGCAAGTGTTATCAGTGGCACTGCTTGAGGGAGTACAAGCACTTGTTGGTGTAAGGAATATAGTATTAAATCATATCCAATCAGTTATTCTTTCTCTTTCTATGCTAGCATTATGGACTGTGTAGTCATACCCACACATAGGTTTAACCTTGACCTCTTTATAGGGAGCCATGCTGGTTTTACCCAATATGTTCAGATTGGTAGATTTTGATTTTTACAGTACATAAAATACATTGTCACAAACCTGTAAGATGGGAGACCTGTTAGCTTACAGATAGAGTAGACCATCCATCAAGTTGCTGCCAAGACTCTCCTCTGAAGGTCTCATGCAAAGCTGGAGTCCATGGAGAGCCCCCACCCAGCTGGAGGAGTTGTTAGTGCCCGTTTCTATTTTGCCTGTGTTGAAAGAATCACTGATTTTTCAGCCTGCGCATTGCACAGTTGGGATATTTAGGTTTTTGAGTGATTGAAAATTAAACCAGAGGAAACCCCTGTCCACTAGGAAAAGTTTGGAAAGTTCATGTTGCCTGTGATTTAAGAGATGGAGGCTGAGGATGTTTGATATGTAAAGACTGAAAAAGTTGTGAATTGGAGGAGAAAACCAAGAATCTCTGGGTGTTTAAGGAACATTCAGATGAAAATTCAGACTGCTATCCACGTTTAGGAAAAAAAAATAAACAAAAGTAGAGGCTTGTTTTATTTGTATTGAGGTTTTTTCTCAGATATGCTTTTTTTTTTAAGAGAGAAAACACATTATATTAACTCTTATCTAGCAATTTCCATGTAGTTAATTAATTCATTCATTAATAAAGCTTAACTTATATACAGTGATAATAGCTTGCAGGCTTTCTTTCTTCTTTTTCATTTTCACTGAAAGATAAAGCTGGATGTTTTTTATGTTGCCCAAGCTAAATCCTCCCTAATCAATAGATACTGCAAATCACCTGACTAATTTTATCTAGGAGTCATTTGAGGAGCATAAACTACAAAGCCTGTGCTTTGAGATGAACCATCTAGTCAGGAATATTTCAAATAGGAAAATGGATTAGAGCTTTGCACGTATTTTGCTTCTTGTTTATTTGAAATGCTGCTTCCTACTGCAGGTTTTTTCCCAAATCTTTTTTGTTCTTTCATTTTTTAAAATCTGCCTGCATGATGTCATTAGGTCATCTCATAGGTTTTGATAAGTGCTTATTATTTTTATATTTTAAGCTTACTGGTCAGGCATCTGCATCTCCCAAGCTATCAGAGCAGTGATGGACAGTGCTTTTATTCTTTTAGACCCTATAGCTTATGGAAAAGCAATTCTGTATTCTTGAGAGTTGCACAAATCCTGGCACTTTGTGTTTAGTGGTTGGTATTGCCACTCCATAAGCAAGTTGTTGCCTGAGCAAGATACTGCCTTGTTGAGGTTGCCTGAGAGTTTTCCCCTCCTTTTCATTTTCCTAAACCCCTAAGTGGAGCAGGGATTCAGTTAACTGCTTCCTTGTGCTTTCTGTATGTACTTGGAAGCTGTGAAACTCTCTGCAGCCAATCAAGGTGATCCCTTTTTAATAAACCTCTGAACTGCTGCTTAAATATACAGTAGTGACAACTGTGTGAAATCCAGCTTAAATGCTGATGCCCCCAAATTTTTCTTTGCTTTGTGCTGGCTGTGGGCCAAGCAGGCAGGAATTAACTCTGGCTGTTCTTTCATTAAGTGTGACAAAGAACTCAATTTATTGTTAAGCTGGTGTGGGAATTTCCTGAGGTTATATGTAGGAATTTGAGAGCAAAGCCTACAAGCAATCTTGTATAACTCAATAAAGTATTCATTCAGACACAGGAGATGTTATTTTGGTTTATATATTACTGCTTGGGAGAGCCCAGATTTAGGTTAAAGGAAGTGTATCTTGAAACATTACATGTTAGAAGTGAAATGCACAGTGGATTTTGTTGTCTTTGTCAGCATTATCTTGCTCTCTGAAAATGTGGAAACGTGTGAAGAAATGCATTTGTATTCAGTGTACAAATAGTGCAGTGTGTGAACTGAATTTTTGTGTTGAGTGAGCACCACTTCTCTCTGCTGAGTTCTGTTCTTCCCTTTCACATCTATTAAGTGAAAGTACCTCTTCTTGCTGACCTTGGATAGCAAACTCTTGCTAGGCTGATTATTATGGCCTGGTGACACATAGACTCCCTGTGTGCAGTGTGTATGCCCAGTTCAGGTACACGGTACAAAAACACTGCTGTCTGTATGGTGGTTTCCAAACTGAGGTGCATCTGAGGTTGAAAATCCCATTGTGGTCGATGGAGAGTAACTGCTCCCTTGATCCTACATCTCTGTTTTAATGAAAAGCTGAATTCTGAGAGAAAGTGGATACAATGCTAACTTAGTGAAGTTAAGGCAGAGTTTATTTTTAAGATAGAAGAAACACCTGGAATTGTCTTGAATTTTTTTATTGAAGAAATGAAAGGTTTGATGACTGGGGCAAAAGGAAAGCCTGTAAGAGAATTTTTTGTTCTCTGTACTGGTATGAGTTGATCTATATGGTTAGATTTAGTATGATGGCCAAACAAACTTAAATAGCATGTGTAATGTGGCATAAAGAGGGATACTGTCTTTATACTTGCATCTGTGATTGGATGATGCTGGCGCTCTGTGAGCTTCTGCCTTTATTTGTTCATTTCTTAAATTGCCCAATTGTTATATTGTGCTTTATTTTGTAGCTTTCTGTAAATCTATAAAATTTATAACTTAATGCTAGAAGATGATTTAACAAAAATTGCCAGAGTGTTTTATTATCTTCATGCTGGTACAGCTCTTCAGTTTCTGACATCTAAGCTTTGTCTGTACCAATTGTAGTGAATTTTTCTGTGACAAATGTTAAACCAGAACGAGAGAGGAAGCTCATAGTCTTAGGCCAATACAAATCAATAGAACATGAAAGCAAAAACCAAAAGACAATTACAAGCTGAACTGTGTTGCCAGTTTATGGACAGAACTTTCCTGTGCAGGTCTGATTGAAGTTAAATTTGGCCTTTGCATAAATTGAAAGAGAAAAAGGCCTAGAGTGGGCTTGTCTTTGGCTTCCATCTTCAGTAAATGTAAGTGACCACTGGTGCTTGGACTGAAACATAATGGTGGTACTTCCGTGGTGTAAGAGGAGGGGAATGTTGTTATTTTACCAGAATATCATAATGCCTTCAATTTCTTTTATACCATCTTCATTTTTGACTTCTAGGACAGTTACTGAACCATGTTCAGAAAGAGCTTTTGACCCTTAGCATGCACATAAGTGCATTGCCTCTATTTCATAGAATCATGGAATCATCTGATTGGAAAAGACCTCTGAGATTCATCAGAGATCTGAGTCCAACCATACCTGTTCGCTTACTAAACCATGTCTTTAAGAAACTCATCTACCTGGCTTTTAAACACCTCCAGGGATGGCAACTCAACTCCCTCCCTGGGCAGCTGTTCCAATGCCTGAACACCCTTTCAGTACTTTTCCTGATGTCTAATCTGAACCTCCCCTGGCACAACTTATGGCCATTTCCTCTCATTCCAACATCGTTGTTCACAAACTCTTAATTAACTAATGTTTATGATTTGCTGATACTAAACTGTGTGACACTTTGTCTTTACCAGACAGAATTCAGCACCCCCACTGCAGTACAGTTCACAATATCTTCCTTTCTAGTATAGCCACAGAGCATCAGCTGCTTTCAATTTGGTGAATTACTTGAAACCTATATTAATCTCATAAGGAAAGTCATGAGAAAGGGAATACTATGTAGAGTAGTGTAGTTACTGAATAGATTAAAGAAGTGCTCATCTGTGATCTTCTGCAAATGTCAAGGTGTGGTAAAGTAGCAAACATTGGACTGTGTTTAATAAAATTACTTATTAAGTTCCCTCCTTGAAAGCACAGTTAGAACACCAGCTGCAGTGTCACCAAACAGCGTGTTGTGACGCGGTGTTTAGTATCTACATGAAATTAGATATTAATCTTGTTCCCCCAAAGCCCTTCTCTGCATGCATCCTTGAAATATTTCCCTACTTTGTAACCCACCTGCCAGACTGGTGAGCTGCAGGGTCCTTCTCTGACAGTGCAATAATGTGCACGTCCCAGCTGGCTCAAGGCCATCAGATAGCAAAGCCTCTTACCACCACATTCCTACTCGACTGCGAGAGCACACTTTGTCACTGTCTAGAAATCTGCCTTATCAACAGCTGCCCCAAAGCTGGCAGTTCCACCTCTACCTGCTACTTAGCATCTGTGCATGTGGCAAGGCTTCCTTGGAAATAGTTTTTTCCTACTCTTTGCAATTGGGACTAACATGGAGCTTGCCATGTTAATACAATATGAATACCAAGAGTGGAAATGTGATAACTACACCTATTGAGATGCAAGAGGAAGAGAATATTTGTTCTCTGCTCCCAAACATTTTTTACAGGACAATTGTATGATTTTCTGCACAGCTTTAAGACAAGTCCCATAGCACTCTGTTGAGGCCTTTTCCCTTCTTGTGATGTTGGTCCCATTCCCAGCTCCTCTTTCACAGTTCAGCTGCATGCTCCCATCATTCCTGGCATACCTGGCCAGCCCTCAGAGATGACTGATGTACTAATACAGCATGCTTTGTGATTTTTCTAACAGATATTTCTCTTTTATTCATCAGGTGTGGGATTGCCTGGCTGTGTGGTAGATGATAGAGGAGGGTTTCTTTCACTGGCAAGCATGTCCTTATCTTCTGTCTTGCATGGATCACACATTAATTTTCCCCTATAGAAAGCAGCCCTTGAAAAATTTCTGTCCTTTTCACTGTATGCAGCCTTATGGCCAAGATACCATCTGTCTAAAACGTGAGCCAATTTGTTAAAATAGCCAGTGTTTTAATTGCTAGTATTGGTTGTTTGGATATAATAAACAGGTTGAAAACTGTTCAGTGCGTGGAGGTCAGGAAGTGGTTGTTGCTGGATTCCCAAAGCATTGTGGGTGCATTAGTCGCCACAGCTGAGACTTATTCCAGTTAAAAATATAGAAGACAAGTCCTGAGAACTTAATGCAAACACATGATCTTTTATGTTTACTCATAAATAGATAATGGTGGGGCAGAAGAGGTTTTTCATTTGTTTCTTTTTGCTTGTCCTAAGCTTGGTTGAAGTTGAACTGTATTTCCTAGTGGAGTCCCCCTGCTTGATAAGCATTATAATTTTGCAAGTGCCATTGCCTGGACTGATAGATGTTCTGGTTGTGAAACAAGCACAGAGTAAAGCTAAACTTGAAGCTACCTGAGAGACAGTGCTAATTAGAAACTGTTGTTCAGGCCATTCATAAGTGAAACCTTTGTTTTCCCCTTGAATGGAGGCTAATGAGTAAAAGGTTATTTGGAACATAGGAAGTATTATCAATTTGGTATGTAATGTCTCCTTTCTCCTTCATCTTTCACTGATACTCCTGAGCCTGAGGATGCTCTGCTCCTCGGGAAGGTTGGGCCATGCTTCTTCCCATGGATGCCAGTGGAGAGAGGGCACGAGGTACCTTGCAGGGTTGGAGCCCATGTCTGCAGTAGAAAATGTTGAGTTGCAGAAGTTATACACAGACAATTAGCTTAAGGGAAAAATCTATGATCTCCACCAAGATAATGTACTCAGCTGGTTAATAGGGGGCCTGCTGGTCTGCAGATGCTGAGTCATTTACTAATTGCCTCACTTGCATCATTGCATTAAATCCTAGATCTGATCTCTAGTTCTCTGCTACACCATAGAGCAAAAGGAAACCGTGTGCTGCTTCCCATCTGCTGGCATACGTCGATCTTCGGACTCCAAGCTCTGTCTGGGTAAATGGCTTTGGGAGTCCAGGAGCACTGTGTCCTCCAGCTCTGCTTGTCCCAGCTCAGCCTCCTGCATGTGGAGAAACCCACTGTGTGTCCACAGGCTGGGCATGCTCTGGAAAATAAACAAGGTCATGCTGGGTCAGCCTTCACTGGAAATGCATCTCATACTCTCTGTACTGTCATCCTCAAAAAAAAAAAAAAAAGGAATGTTAAATTAGTGATGAAAGAGATTTTGGGGGCCCGGGGGTGTATTTGCAGTACAATGGACAGTGAAGCAAAAGCTGCAAAAAATTAAATGTTCGTATCCTTTGAAGTCAGGCTAGGGTACTGTGATTCTGTTTTGATTCATGCCTGCTGGCAAAAATAAAGTAGATTGTCAGGTTTCTTTAAACCTATTTATTACAGCTAAAATATTCAACCCACTGTTGGTGTATTGGTGCTGGCAACTATTGCAAAATTAGTAATCCCTCAGAGCTGCCAGGAAACAAAGCTAAGGGCCTGGAGTGAACCGAATCCTGTGTTGTTTCTTACTCTTGGAGTGATGCTGCATCACTCTGCAAAGGGCTATAAAAACATCTTTCAGATCAGCAGTGGGCCTAACAATGCCCAATGTCTTAGAGCATCATGGCTTGTGGTTGAGTTATGGTGTGTCTACTCAGACTTTCACCATATGGATGCTTTATGATAGCATAAACCTCATTCCCTTTGGCTACCGGCTCAAGTGGACAGCTTCTGCTTTTAAAGACTTAAAGGAAAAAGAGATATGGTGGGTACATGGGCTGTCCAGGGAAGTGGCTGAGTCACCATCTCTGGAGGTATTTACAAGACACATAGATGTGGTGCTTAGGGTCATGGTTTAGTGGTGGACTTGACAGCCTTAAGTTTAAGATTGGACTCAATGATCTTAAAGGTCTTTTCCAACCTAGATGATTCCGTGATACAGGAGAATATGTGAGGCACAACAAGTGCAAATAACCAGTGGTTCTGTTTACCGCTCAATGAGTGCAAGTGGCACACGCTGCCACACAGTGCCCAATTTTACCATTAGCTGCTGGAGAGCAGAGCCCAGGTGGCAGGCTGGGAGAGTGCTCTCTGTTCCCTGTAATGCAATCAGTGAGGGACAGGCTCTCTGTGATGTCAGGAAGTCTCCAAAATACCCATGTGCCCATTCCTGGTTCTCGTGCTGGTGAGATGGGTTTGTGGCTCTCCAAGTCTGTGTGTCGTTGCCTTGTCTGGGGCGGGGTACATATGTGTGTTAAAGATTTTGCTGCACACATTTTTAAACCCTGATTGCAGTGATAAATGAGTTGAAATGCACTTTGAGGAATATTCTCAATCAGGAAAAGAAAAAGTAAAGTCTGTTTTAAAAATAACTGAGTTACACAAATAGACAAGACACTGAAGATGCCTATGTGGCATCAAGTTTAGAGAAACTAGATCGATATGGAAGTCCTCTTCAAGGACTGAAAGCACTTGCTGCACTGCTCAAGTCTTTCTTTGTGAAGCATAGGACATTTCACTGGCTTTTTGGAAGGTTTAATCTTCACAGCCACGTTTTCAGCATTTTAAAGAAATAAATCGCAAACGCCCTGAGCTTGTCATTATCTGCTGTGAAAAGGCTTTCTCTAAGAGCAGTAGCTGAGCATCTTAACTTTGTGTGACCTGACCTATCTGGCCCTTCATGAGTGGGGGTTTGTTCTAGATGGCCCTCAGATGTCCCTTTTGACCTCAATTTTTCTGTTCTGTAAAATTACTTTGAATTTATTTACTGGCAGAAGCAGCTATTTTTAAAGCAGGATGGGATATATTTTTTTCATTAAATTCATTTGTGTTTTGTTTAAACTGGAGTTTCATATTTTGTTGTTTTATTTCCTAGTGCAGTGTCCATTTTGAGTGTTGCTAATAGTATGCCATGCATTTTATCTCCTTGAGAATTTCATGGGAAACCAATCTTAAGTTACATTGACCACTGCCTGCATCATCTGATGCTTCTGGAGAGCATCGGTATTTTCTGTCTGGTAAACTCCTCCTAGCAGAACTTTATCCTTGTACCCCCTATCAAAAATCAGACTGCACAGGCCAAAATCTTACTGTGCTCCATCACCCCAAAATAATGTTTCTGTAGACTGAGGGAAGGCACCCAGGGAAACACACAGAGTTGCTGCCTTGGTGGCTGTTTTGCTGGTGAATTGTTCTCCCTCTGCTCTGGCCACTTCTGTGATGCTAAATTTAGCATCTCACTGGTGCACATATATAACTTCCTTTCTCACCTTTTCTAGCTCACAGTGTCTGTGTCTTCTACAGAGATTTCAGTGTAAACATTCACAACGAGAGTGCGTGGATACAGTGATGTGACAGCCAAGTGGTTAATTATAAATGAAAGAAAAACCCCTTTAAGCTGTGCCAGTCCATTCAAGTGATCCAGATTTGTCTGATAGCCTGTGTGATCATGCTTCAGTTAACTCTGTCACAGTGGATTTTCTGTGGTTTGCAACCTCCTCAGTGTTCAAATCTGGTTCATTGTTTTTGACACTGAATTTTGTTGCAAACCTTTGAAGTGGTCAGAAAAGATGAGCTGAAAAGAAAAGAGTAAACTTTTTTTTAGTCTTTCTGCTACATCTTTGAGACAAAACCATGTATGGTATTGATGCCAAATTTATTTGGAGTACAAAAAGGATTTCCACTGTCCATCCAAACAATAAATAGCATGTAATTGTGATGAGCAGTGATATACTATAGTTAGAGTCCAGTGTTATGAAATTGTTTGAAAATCAACAGATGTGATGGGAATGCATGCTATTTTTAGATTAGATGAGAGAACCACAAAATTCTAAACTAGATTTTGATTGATTTACAGACATACAGGAAAATCCACAGACCAAGGAGCTTCTCTTCTGAGATAAAACTGACTGTCTAGAGGAAAATCTGTGGTAGCAGGTGCCCATAGCCCTATAGCCTGGGAGTACACACAGATGTGAAATGCAGCCAGGACATTTGTAAGGCTAGCAGGGCATTATGAGTGCAGGGTTGATTGAGATTGTGCTGGGTTTTTGCCTGCCTAAGACCATCCCTATCTTGTCCTCTCAACAACTGTCTTTGAGCTGTGGTGTCTGGTATCTCATGTGCCGCCCGTCACAGCAGGAGAGACGGAGGCTGCTGTTTGTATTACAGCTCCGTAAATCACTCCAGCAGAGAGCATTTTTATGCCTGTGATTTAACTCTAGAGGAAACTGCTGCTGAGGATATGACAAAGGATGGAACAATATGGAGGGCTCTTACTGAGGAGCGCTAAGGATTTCGATCCTTTTTACTTTATTTGATTTTTTGTGGTGTGGTGGAGGACGCTGGTGTATAAACACGAAGCCCTGAGCCCTCGGGCCTCAGTGATACAGAACGGATGGACACAGCCCTGATCTGAGCAGGGAGGGGAGAGGTACCTGGCCCCAGACCATCAAATGCAATATGGGAGAAAGCTAAGCAGGAGCGGTTTTGTACCTCTAATGCTCAGTGACAGCGCAGGCTATAGCTTTTTACCTGCCTCAGGAAAGTCCTTGCCTCACACAGGAGAGTCGAGGAGGTCATTACGTGGACTGCAGCTGTGCGACCCATCTCTGTCCCCAGATCTGCAAACCTTCCTTGCTCTCAGTAATTCACTGTTGCTGGTGTTCATTTTAACTTATGTGAGCTTCCCATGTGAGAACCAATTTCTAGGCAGAGATTTGTTACTATCCTCACCTTTAATGGCTTATTGGAAAAAATATAAAGACTAATTTTTTAATATATTTTAATTTTTTCAATCTTTTATTATGCTGGATCTAGAAATCTCTGGGGATATGATTGGAGAAAATAGCAATTGCAGGGCTTGCTCATACTAGTAGCCTCTTCCCATAGGTACAATATGTTATTGCAGTGGGTCTAAGATTATTTTAATTGGTCGATGCAGACCTTCCCAGGATGAATGATTTATCTTCCTTTTATTACGTTGTTTCTACTTCATTACTTCATTTGCTACCTGTCATAAAAGTGGAGACAAGAAGGCCAGTATTGAGGATGCAGAGGACTAGTGCCTTTTGTAAATCATTCTGATGGTGGTGAACTTTCTTATGTCTGTGATCTGAGCTATGGAGGAAATTGCTGCTCAGCTTCTGATGAAACAGAGCATAGTGTGATAAAAGAGCAGGAAGGCCTGTTCTGAATAATGGGGACAAAAGTTGTGGTGTGTCAGTGGCTGTAACTTGTGAGAATGTAGGAGAGAAAGAATAAAACTTGTAACTTGTTCCTCCACTTTTTTAGCATAATATGAACTCATGGGCCCTAGGCAATGACAAATAATAACAGTGAAGCAAGAAATGCTGTACAATGAACTACGTCTTCTTTACTTTTTTTTACCTTTTCTTTCCCTGTCCTGCTAAGAAGAGAGTACAGACAAGGCATTGCTTTACTTTCCAGTGTCACTTAAAAGCATTTAAGGTTAAATGTAGTTCATTGGCCCTGCTTTCTGCTTTATATAGCTTGAAAAATTTGTGAGGGCAGTTACTAAATAAAATGAGCCTTTTATTGTTGGGCTGATAAGGTCTTTGAAGACATGGCAGAAAGTAGTAGGTGCTATGTATCTCTTGCCTGCTTTACCTATCTTCCAGCTATATGTAAACCATCCTTTTTCCTCCTGCCATTCAAAGTCACATCTAGCATCTTGTTCATGTTAGTTGTATGGACTCTGGAAGGAAAGAGGATGAGTTGAACCCTTCTCTGACGGATGCCAGCACAACAGTTCTTGTTGCATTCCTCTATCATGTACTTGAGGCAAGATACCAGTTTATACCCCAGTTGCAGGAGATCAAGCTGGACAAACAGAGAACACTTGGTTTGCATAGTTCTGAAGGCCGTTCACCTTCTTTGCCAGTAGTTACAGCCCTGTGGGTGCTCATCAGCCATAGTTTCACACCTGTCTTCCACATGTTGGCCCTTGGCACTTTTGCCTTGCCTGGGCTCTGCTCCATAAGGTGTGCTGAGCTATGCTTTCCATTTCCTGCTGTGCTTGGCTCACCTGCTGTTGAATTCAGCCTTTGAAATTGTTCAGCCAAACACTCTGTTTATTATAGTTAGTGGACAGCATCACACTCTACACGGGTCTGCCTACATGTGCTGTGTTTTGCCATAGGTGAAACCTCGTGCCAGATGCTATTTTTCTGATGAGGTGGCTCAGCAAGTTCCAAATTTTGTATACTTACTTGAAATTTTTAAATGCTCGGAGCTAGAGAAATGCAGGCATTGGGGCTTTGCTGCATGTTGTTTACGTGGCCAGGCTGAGGCAGTGTAATTCCTGGTCCCAGGCAATTGTAAGATTATAAGCTTTTCCACCCCTTGTCAAAGATGGTGGTTTGTATGTGCATGCATATAATGTGATGCTTTATCATTGTGTACACACAGGAGGGTTGGGTGGGTGTGTCTGTCCCAGTTCTACAGCATCACGTAGACTACGAAATTTCAGTGACTTTTCAAGAACCTAATAATACCACTTATTTTTCCTAAAAAAACATGCTCTGATTCTTGCTGCTCCCATGGGAACGGGATCATAACAGCATTCCAGAAGCTCTCATTATATTGTGCAGTCGTTTCCTGTTTTCTGTTCAAGTTGTAATTGTGCCATTTCTTTTTCCTGAGAGCACCTCTGGCACAGTTTACTGAAGGTGAACCTGCTAATATGTAATGTTTTGAAAAAAAAAATTCACCATTTACTGTATAACAAATGCCTTTCTCAAAAGCATCTTAAAGTTTAATGTGTGGATGACATTGCATGACTAAAGGCCTTAGCTGGCTGACCGTTAGCATCCCTCTAAAAATAGATCACTTTCAATGTTGACTCTCTTTCAGCAGCAGGTGGGGTTGTACAATGGATTTTCATTACCTCTGGCACTTTCTTAGTGAAGCATGTGAAAACTAGGCAGGTTTTCACCATCTATTGTATAGTAATATCCTGCATTTCACAGTGGAAAAGCTTCTGGTTACCTCATACTTTTAAATAAAAGAAATATTGAACACAAAGATCAATGCCTTTGCAGTTTAAAGCTACACTTTTGATATCAGTTAATCTAAGTTTGAATTTATTGATTTGGTTCAGCCTAATATTAAAAAGAGCAGTTCATAACTAATATTTTGTAACCATCAGGGCTTATGGCATATAATGACAGGATTGAAAGCCTTTATTTTGAATTAAGGCATGAATTAATTAATGGACTGAAATACAAATTCGATCTTTTGGAACTTGAACCAGAATTTCTTTTCAAGTCTTTAAGTTGTACCTAACAGCTCTTAAAAGAAAACAATAAACATGTGAGAGTTGGTGTTGTTTCTAATGATAAAAGGTATCTGGTTCTTTTTATGGCCATCTTTGAGGAAAGGAAAAAAAAATCCAACCAAACAACAGAAGTGCTGTACTTGAAAAAAGAAATAAACCTTCTGGTTTTAATTGTTGTGTAAACAATGTATCAAAACCGATGAGATAATTTGAAAGTGGGAGCTGAGATTGATGTTTCAGTGTAAGTGGAAAATTCATTTCAAACAAAAGTAATCCCTTTTTAATTCTTTTAATTCTTACTGAAAATATCATTCTCCTCTTGTGCTTGCCTTTTGTCGGATTTGAAGGCTTGAACAGCTCTAAGACTATTGGGGGTTGGACGAGATGATCTTTAAAGGTCCAACCCAAAACATTCCATGATTTATGACCATCCCCATGTCACCTTTAGACTTAATACTTATCTTATGATAAGTTCAGATATTAAAAGAAAGGTATTTGCAATAAAAATCTATGGTGAGTCTCAGCAACATAATTGTTGTTGCTAAACGCATAGGAGTTATACTTAGTGTTATTCCAATTAATGCATCCAGTGTAAACAAATTTAAACCAAACAAATTACAACAAAAAATATATTTTTAGTAAAATACACTTAAGTCTCACTGCAGTATTTTCTGTATTTATCAGTCATTTGGGGGAATTCTGGAAAGTACTGTTAAACTGGGGTTTAGAGTCCATGGCTGCTGTTCACATTCTGTCTCAGCAGTTGGAGTTACTGTAATTGCAATTTCCATATTGCATCTATTCAATTTAAAGTATTGTGTTGCATAGTGAAATATGAATGCTTTTCTGTTTCATAATGGTGCATATAGGAGTGGGCTATTTCAGAATGAAGCATCTTGATAGTTTTGATGCAAGGAACTTCCTTGGGTCTATCTATGTATATATTGTGTAGACTAAAATATAGTTGGGTTGTGAAATACCAAATAAATCCTGCTGGGCTGCATCAAGCCACCTGGTCCAGCAACCTTCCTTCTGCAGCGTTCAGGCCATGCTGAATGCTGTGGTCCCTGGATATCAAGGCTAGTGATTATCACTACTTTTTAAATTTTATGTTTTTTATTTCAAGTGTGTGCCATGTAGCGCAATCTATTATTTTATTTTCTTTATGTTCCAATATCACATTTCTCTTCAAGCTGTATTGAAAATGTTTCTTTTCTTTCACAGATCTGTCATTGCCATTTAGGTTTTCTAAGTTTTATTTGCACAGGGGAGATCCATGAAAGTCACTGGCCATACCATTTATATCACCAATTCAGAAATTACAGTGTAGGAACACCCTGTGCTTTTGTCAGCAACAAAGATCAGAGAGGAAAATTTTGCTATTGTATCTTTCAGTCCTTAATTATGATAGTACCTATTCAATGTAATTTTCTCTACCTCTTTATTGTTGTATTTGGCCAATTTCTGTTGCTTTTTGTGTACAGACTTATAGATCAGGTAGGGTCACTCTCTGCCTGACTGAAGGATCAATCTGATTAAAAGTAAAGGAGCAAATTCATGGGAAAATAATTATAACCCTTCTGCTAATGATACTCTATAATACTTCCCATGTTTTTTTGTAGTGCACGGGGTTCTGAGCATGACATCTTGAATCAGCCTTCCAGCAGAAGTGGTGGAATCAAACTTTATTCTTGAATGTGATACACTCATGCATTAAAGTGATACAAGGGAATAGTGATAGGTTACAGTAAAGAAGAAATCCCAGTGCAAAATCCCCAAGTGTTCTGATACAAAATTAACCCTTCTTATGTTTGTTTTCAAACTGTTCTTCCAGTCACATTTCAGAAGTATTTCAACTTTATTATTGATACTTTTTGAAGATGGTTATTTTCTTAATAACAATAAATTTCTGGCATGTCCTAAATATGCATAAAATAATAAAGTTGGAAATATGGATCACAGTCAGCTGGTGTCCTTCCTGAATGACCAACATCTAATGCAGACTGGTTTTATACTGTGTAAGTCAATGAGGCAAAGAAAGAAGCAGATGTCCTTAGAATGACTGTGTGATAAAAAAATCATGTAATTATATCACGCTGTGTTCAAATTTCACTTTTTCCAGGATCAGGTCAGTTTTGCATTAAATTTTCTATATTGCCAAAACTTGTGAGTCTTTTAGCTTTTTTTCTTCTCCTTGGAAATACCAACTTAGAATAAACTTAGTAAAGAGCTGAAACCAGATTAGACATCCAAATAGAGAAGATGCATTTATAAAGAACTTTTTAATTATACAAAAAAAATGCAACATGTTGGTTATTCTGAAGTACTTTACATTCAGAATGGTTTTTTATGTTCTATACAATTGGTTGATAGTTAGCCATCTTCTATTTCCCTCAGGTTGAAACAGAGCCAAGAGCTGCACCATATAGCGGTGAAGTATGTCTCCTAGTCAGGCACCTCCTAGCCATCCCTTTGGAGTTTTAAGTTTTAATTGTATACATTTTCTGTCAAGTTGCAGTTCTCTCATTTGTTATGTCCTTCAGGTAATGGAATAGAGAGCAATCTGTGCACTGCATAAGATGATTTGACATGTTCATTATCCCTTCTTCCTTGTACAGCAGCTGCAGTCAGGTTGGATGATTCTGCAGGTGTAAGCTAGTAGGCTTTTATATTGTAGGTGCTTCAAGTTTATGATGAAAAGCATTGCTTGTTGGATTATTTCTTCCTACTGTAAAGAGAGAGTGTTAAAAGAGGATTTTGAAAGTTGCCTACGTAGCAAGTGATGGTTGCCTCCATGTATGTGTTCTTGTGCTTCATCTTAGTTAGGCTTTGTTAGTCAAGAAGCAGTGGAAGGATCCAGAAAGAGCTTTCCTGACATGTTGATGGTTTCTTTAGCTGATCTCAGTTTGCTGACACTCCCCTCTGTGACTGAATGATAGCTTTTTTTACTTCCAAGTCTTAAAACAACCTCTACCGTTGCTAGATGAGGTTTAATAAATAGAAATAAATTAATGTATAGCATTTATTAGGCCAAGATGTGGATAGCTTCTGGCTAGTGAAACTGCTTTGTGAGGGAGAACATAAAAATGGAGTAGTATCAATCACCAGGAGAAACCTTAATGTTGCTTGCAGGCAATGAAGAAGGTCTCTCATGTGCACGCAGGAAGAACACTGGCTGTGCTGCCCCCTCTGGGCTCAGCTTTGGGTGAGGTTGACAGCAGTCACTGTCCTGTGTCCATGCCAGCGAGGGCATCCTCCCTGGGGAGCCTTTTCAGCCACGAGTTTTCTACCAAAAATTATTTCCGCCGGCTCTAGTTGACCCTGCGCTGGGGGTACCACCTCTGGAGGTAAAAGGATTGTTGTTATCTTCTTGGCTCACCCATGGAAATGGCTTCTGGACTAGTGCTGTGGAGGAAGATAGTGGTACCAGTGCTGATGCTTGGTTTTGTTCTATGGGAATTTGGTGATTTGGGTATTAGTTAGAAGTTTAGAAAGCTGATTTCCTCCTGAAACAGGCCAATTATGAAGAGGACTGGGACAGGACAGCACCCATCTCCAAGGCTCTTTTTTATTTTATGCTCAGGCTGGCTCTTAGGTTTATGCATTGTCCTTCATGCAGAAATCCAAGGTACCTTGAAAATTAATTCTATATCACACGTAATTCCTAATAGTATCATTTAAAAAATCTTTATTCAAACAAATAATCTTTCTGTCTGGATTTAGCACTCCCAATTGTTCCATTTTTTTAATTGGCAATATACTTCTAAGACAGAGAAAAAGATGACTTGACTCTTCCAGTGTTATGCTTTTAGGTGGTGTGATTTAGAGCTAGGTAAGGCTCCATAGGTGCCTGGAAGCTCAGAAGCAAGACTTACAGGTATGGGAGCTGGTCTGCAGGGTAGAGTGTGCCAGATGGACCCAACACATGCAGTGGGTGGAAGGGCATCCTGGTACAAGAAAGTCTGCAACCCTCTTTTCTCATGTACCTGCAAAGAGTGCAGCCACTCATCTAGAGAATTAGCAGTGGAGAGCACCAGTGAGCACCGCGCTGCGCTGCTGCTGCATCCGTGCACGCACAGAGTTTGCTCTGCTGTGCTTTTATGCTGACACAAAGTGTGATCTACATTACAGTCAAGAAGTGAAAGGGAAGCAAAGGAAAAACAATCCGTCTGTGAGTAGTGCTTAAAACCTGGAAAGCATTTTCTGTTACATATTTTGCTGAATTTTTGTTCCTTTTTTGTCTAACTGTTGAGAATTTTCACCCAGCCACTCTTGCCTCATTTATTTTTTTCTAGTATGTATACAATTGACACCATTTTCATAAATGGTTTGCAAAAAGGTTTTCCTTTGTAGGCGAGGAATAGTCAGGATAGATATAATTTTCTAGGTACTCTGTATTAGACTGTAATTATCTGAAGGCAGAATGACATGAAAGTTTTGTAAGGACAGCTGAAATGTCAATAAATCTAGATTACACATGGCTCTCCAACAAGGCTTAACTCAGTTATTTTTTAAAAAAAGTTGTTAGTGTATATAGCTATTTAAGAATTTATTTGTGGAATGGAAAAGGGTGGGAATTATGAGGTATAGCTTAGCTTCGTGCCTCTAAAACACATTTTGTTATTTTTATGGTGCCCCAAAGCAAACCTTGTTACCAATGTGCATTCAGAAAGCTAGTTAAAACCATAGACATTTTTCTTTTTTTATGTGTTTTTGTACAGGATTTCAAAAATGTCCATTAACTTATTCAATATTTGAATTAAGGATAAAGTGCTTTGTTTTATTTTTTCATCTTAACGTCTTTCATCGTTATGCATTCCATAGATGATCAAAACAAAGAAATGATTGCCATGGATGGGCAATCCTGCATAATAATGCAAGGAGTTGTCACAGAAACTGAATGTAGATAGACATGAAGAAGATAATGTTTTTTACTGAACTGACATGGAAGATTTGCAGAACGTCTCAGGGTCACAGAGTATTGTGAATAATGAAATGCGTGTCTACGCACAGAAATGATTATCTGCATGGGAGAACACAATGGGTGAGGGAAATATTCCCTTTGCATAACTGCAGAGATGCCAGTGGTTTAGTTTCAGAAGTTCTCTCCTCGCCTCCGATAAATAGCTTACATCAAAAGCATTCATGCCTGCAGAGAAAAAAGCCAAAGAACCAGACAATTTTTACTTTTTATAATTTTTTTTGCTTTTCCTATTTAAAGCTTTTCTGTATCTGAAAGCAAGGGTAACATCACAGGTCAGACAAACTTAAATTAAGCTGTTCTCAGTGACACAGTAGGTAGTCATGAACTCTTCAGTGTTTGAACTGTGGCAAGGCAGGGAAAGAGGAGGAGATGTTTTAGATTGAAATATTTTAGATCTTCTGAGTAGGTTTTTTGAGTATGTCCCTGGTCTTTTTTTTTATAGTTCAGGGACAGGCTGGTTTGGCAGGGCTGAGGTGACAGAAGAACTAATACTAGATGCGTTTTGATCTGATAGTGGCCTCCCAATGACTTCTCCCAAGCATCCTGCTCACCTTCCAGGGTAGCATCGCCGGAGCAGTTTTGATTCCTACAGACACTGGGCTGATTTTGCCTCTCACAGGAGCTGCTTTGGTGGGTAACAAGTGTAACTTCGTAACTGCATAGCAAGATATCAAGGCTTTAGTGGCTTCTTAGATTAAAGAAGGACTGATTATTTCAATAGCCCTATAGATCCTCCTTTTCTTTTGATTAGATGCTAATTGGACATGCCATAAAGCTGAAAATCTTCTGGAACAGTGGGAGAGTTTTAACTGAGCAAGCCTTTTAAGTCGAGGTGGAATGCACCCAAAAGCTGTGGTGTACAGGGAGCCTCGAGATTAAAACAGCTGTGCAGTGTTAGCATTTCCAGCAGGAGAAGAACGTGAAATAGCAGCTGTGGTGTCTGCCATATCTTCTTTCCAAAACTTGGCCCAGAAGAGGCATTTTTGCTTCAGGAGACCACTTAAGGAGATATATGCAATGGCAGATGACACTTTTGCACTCTTTATAAATACATATCTTAATCTGTCACTTTTATTAATACGATACAAGCGAGAGCTTAGCTGTGTGCTGTTTGTGTAGATGTGTTATTCTGAAGTACAATCTCCAGCTCCTGGGCCTCCAGCTGGCTACCTGTGTGTGGTGAAGAGCAAAGCAAAGAGAGCACAGTGCTTACTTCTGCCAGTGATGGAAAGTGGGAATTTTTGCACTAATTCCCTATAATTCCCTGAAAGTTGATGCTGAGGAGTATGTCTAGGTAAGTTTGGTGCATTTCCATCCGTTTGCTTTTGTCAGAGCAATTTGGAAGTAGGTGAAGGGAAAGAATTGCAAACTATAATACGTTGACATTAAAATATATCATCCAATGAACAGCTTCATTTCCTAAATTGACTTTTAAATGGTAAGACACAACTATATTTAAGGAGCTCAACAGTGCAGTTCCTGTTGATAGTAGAATTCAGCAAGTTGATTTGCATTTGTAGATGTTGTGGAAAATATATTTGCAAAGGATTCACAGGGGCATGAAAAACTTCTGGGTTGGCTGAGGAAAAGGAAGGAGAAAAAAAGAATGAGTACACTGCATGTAGAGCTTTAGCAGGATGGGTTCCTGTAGCACTGCAAGCTGGTGTTGGAGCTTCCTGCACTCCTGTAGGAGGGAACTGTGACAAATATTTTCTATTAGGAATCTGGAAGTAATGATAAATGTCATGTGTGTACTTTTTGTCCGAGATGTGCATGACTGTAAAGAAACAGATGGCTCCTTTAATTCTAATCATGGGCATGTGGCTCCTTTATCTATGAGGCTTTTACTCCTGTAAAAATATTTCATATAAATTCTTTTTAAGAGGGAAGGAAGTGAAATCTTCTTACATCAACTCATTAAAAATTACCAGGAACAATAAAGATTATTAGGAAGTCTGTGTACAGTGAAATACAAATATGTTGCCTAGAGCAGACTGAACCCCCCCAGCCAAAGTAAATGCCAATTCCCAGATTTATGTTTCTATCCCTGTATTCATACAGGGAGCTACCATAGCCCAGGCAGTTCTCCATCACACGCTCCTGCTGTTCCTCCCCCATCTGCACATACAGAGCTCACACAGTCCTGCACCCTGCAGAACATGCTGGTGTCCAGATATTTACAGGACACAAGAGCGTGAGAATTGGACCTGTCTGATTTAAACGTATTTGTGGGTTTTGGATTTTCCTACTCCAAAATGTTCCACTTGCTGCTTGAATGCATTCCTGAGTGTTTATTTTTGTTTAAGTGAGACTGACATGTGAGTAGGACTGCAGGCTGGTTTTGGGTACTGTTGTGTTTTTTTTTCCCATGGAGTGAGTCTGCCCAACAGTGATTAAATGGAGCGAAGGTGCAAGTCCATAGGTCAAGGTAGGAGATGTGATGCTTTTTCTTCTCTTTCAGGGTTGGGTGTTTAAATCCCCCTGAACAAGGGCGATTTGACTGTTTTGCTAGGCAGTTTGCTTTGTCCTCCATGGTGCTGTTTTCCTTTGGCTTGTGCCTGCTGGGCTCTGCTTACATCTTTTCCTGATGCCCCAGTTATTTCCTTAATACCTGACTACCACAAGCAACGTGCTTAGCACCCGTCCTTACCCAGAGGTCACCTCAGCCCTTTTCTTTGCACCCTGCAATGGTGCACTGTAACATTAAAATAGTCCTTCTATAAGACCTTTAATAACTCTATTGCTTTGAAACAGTAACTTGATACAGAGATCATTAAAAACCCTGATAATTACAGGCCTTTATTTCACTTTTTAAACATATCATGAATAGGTTTATTCTTTTGCTTTTAGTACTTCTCTGTTTAAGAGAAGCTTTGGTTCAAACAAAATGTGTTTTCTTACTGTTCTAATTAATGTCATACTGCAATCAATGTCTTATGAGTCTAATGACACTCCATCCATAAGGTATGATTTTGAGCAATACTAATTTCTTTAGTTGTGCTGAGAAGTGAGACAGATTGGAGTACCTTCCTACAGCTAGAAATGTAGTGTAGCCATATTATTTTAAGGACCCTTTGGACAAAATGATAACAGGATTGAAATAGATCTTAGCTTTTAATGCACAAGCTTGGTGTCCTGCTGATGATTTTGAAGGCAAATGGTCTTCTGGTGTTTTGAACACTCTCCCATTTTTCCAAGGGTTGTCTTTGCCCTCAGGGATAGTGAGGGCTGAAGAAAATCTCTTAAAGTCAGAAATTGAATGCTTTTCTGTTCAGTAGTTTGGAGACTGACTGGTTTGTTTCTAACCTGTTTTTATAAACACATTCTAACTTCTATCAGTTCTTCACCACCATGAATTTTAGCCTTATACATAGTTATGCTGATACTTTCTAAAATCATGGCAAGTGATGGTAGTATTTGAAGGTAAAGGTCAGAGTTCAATGATATGGAGGAGAGGGAAGGAACATCCAGTGGGGAGCTGAAATATTGGGTTCACAGAAGTAGCTGAGTATTTTTCTGGTTGAGAATTTCCTTGTGCTGTTTCCTGCTGTCACTACCAGCTCAATTCCTTTTGATGTTCTCCTGGACACCCTAAAGCACCAGAAAAACTTGTTCTCAAGTTACCCAGGCATCCTCCAGGCGAAAATAGCTGGTGGTGGGGTTGTATCAAAGGGTAGTGTTGTAGGAGGCTGCCAGTTCCCTGTTCCCAGGCATCAACCTGGTGGTAGTGCTGGAGCACTGGGCTGGACTGACCCTTGCTCTGAAACAGTGCCAACACTCCTATACCAAATGCCATCTTGCCATCTCAAAGGCTCTTTTGGGAGAGTTTATCTGAATTTTATTAAACCTATTCCATTACAGCAATAGGCATCAAGACTATTCTTTATTCTTTAGTGTCATAACACAAGTGGTTGAGAGGAACAAAGATACAATGATCTTCCACCTTCTGCTGTCAAGGAAAAGCTCCTGGCTTTTGCAGAGTGGCTTGTGACAGAGTGAGAGGAGGCACAGCCCCTCTTTTGTGTGCAGCAGCACAGGGAGGCAAGGCTGGCCAGGCACGGCAGAGGACGCGCGGCAGCAAGGATAGTGAAAAGAAGCCCGAAAGGTTTCTGACAGCATTAGGCTACACGTTTTGGGATCTTTTGCAAAGGAGACATGAAATTTTAAAGCATTTCTCAGCATGATGATGGTAAAAAAGGAATGTGAGCCACTCAGACCGCCTCTGCAGGTGGCTTTGTAGAAGTGTAAATACTGTCTAAATCCCTACTGTATAACTTTATTCTCTTGTAATATAGTAGTTACTAAGGAGCATATTAACTATTCACATCATGGTATCAAAATAAGAAAGGGATATTAATTATTTAGCAGGTTACTCATGAGACTTTCTGAATAAGAACTGAAAAAGGATTTCTGAAAGTATTTTCAGAAATTAAGAGCCTGGGTAAAATTCTCCTTAGTTATCTCTGAGCAGTCCCTTTGAAATCATATCACTTTCTATGAATACACAGAAGGATCTATCTTGGGTAGTGAAAGAAAGCAAAGATGAGCCTGACATACAGCCTTTCTGTAAAAGACAAAGATTGGCCAGCCCACAGGAAGGAAATAGCTGAAGTGAGTTTCCTTAAGCTCAAATGAGAGAAGCCTGTATTTTTAGGGAAGAAAAGTTCTGGTTCTTGTCTCAAATTACTCTGTGTGCATGCCAGGCTTTCCACCCAGCCTTGGTGGTTTAGTTACATGAGACAGAGTGGCTGGAAATGAAAATAAATAAATATATAAACAAAATCCATTTAACAAACTTTTTCCTCTAGTGTGAAGTCTGAGTTAATTTACAGGGAGGTATGTAATGAGGGCAACAGCCTGCTGAGGCTCTGCAACATTGTCAGCTCAGTTACATTTTTGAGTTTATTATAACCTGAGTTTCAACAAACAGGATTTTTTTTAGAAAACAGCAGATATGTGCATAGACTTTTTTCATTCTTAGGCAGTTAATTTTACCATGCAATAGAGTTCAAAAGTCTGCTGCTCTTCTCTTTCCCTTTTGTTAGTTGAATAAAAGGTTTGTTTTGTGTGTTGGTTTTTTTTTTCTAGGTATGCTAAGAGAACACAAATTTCTTTGTGTTAAGCTATATAATTTCTCTGATGGATAACTCAGAATTAGTCTTACTCAAGGATTTTTTGCTTCACCTCCAGCTGTTGAAATGGGTTGATCTAGTTCGACTGGGCTTAATTATTTTAAACATGATGACTGGAACACCTGTAAAGGTCCCTGCTTAAAGGCTAAATGCTTCCTTTATTGTCTTTGTACATTCCCTTTTTGTCCTTTTTATTTTATTAAGCACAGAAAGATTTTTTTCTTCCCCTGGGCAACAGCCCTCTCCACAGTTGTTTTTTTATGCTTCACAGATTACATGGGCTGCACACCAAGGCCACAGTTTTATTCTTATTGTTTCAACTGTGGTGCACTCATAATTTCTTTTCTGCATTTTCTTTCCTGTAAAACTCTTAAAACGTCTTTTCCATCAAATATAGGAGGGAGTTAACCAGTTTTATCTGTGAATTTATGTCCTACATGGCTGTCTTCACACTACTCCCTGTATTGTGGAATTTCCCATCTTATCTATTGAAATAACCTTTTCCTGTATGAAAACAGAGACTCAAAGTGTTACAATATTCTGGTGTTTGAATGGCTTTTAAGGCCTGAGCAAATCAAGGTTTTCCTATTTCTCTGAAGTTTTCTTGAAAGAGAAGAGGCATTTTGCACAGCAGGTCATCTCTGATGGTGCCTGAAAACAAGGCTGCAGTCAGAGGAATATAGATGGTAGCTGCTCTAATGAGTGCAGCTTACATCAAATTGCTTTAATGAGTCGGTGCAGTTGTGTTAGCCTTATTACATTTCTAAATTAACGGCTTCGAAGGAAGTTTGTTGGCTTGCTTTACTTGAAAGCAAATCAAACAACAGCCTGCCATATTATACAATGACATGAAATAGCAGAATTTGAATTTAAATTTGCCTCAGACTGCGTGTGATCCTTTCTATTAATAAAACATCCACGTAGCAAGAGATAGGTGTTAAAATAACAATCTCATCAGTTAGGGTGCCAGTTCTGAACATATAACAGCAGGTGGCTGTTTCAGATCAACAGTGTCTCTCTTTTAATTTTAACGGTAGTGAACTAAATCTCCTGAACAAAGGCAGCCCTGCCCCTGGTCATGTCAAGCATCCTATCCCTCCTCTGTGTGTCAGGAGCCATGCGCTTGCAACCTGCACAGGGCTGCCAGGCTGAAGCCAGTCTGTCCTTAAGGGATAAAAAGGATGGTTTAATTGCACATGTGGCAACTTAACAAATCAGAACCTTTAAAGCTGTTGGTCTTTATCTTGGTTTGGTATGGTGCAAGGTTGGGATAGTAGCCTTCCATCACATCAGTCTTATTTTTAGTTAATGAATTGTCAGGTAGCACAGAGTTCATCTTTTGTTCAATCAAGGGAAAACCAGCAACCATTCAACATTGGAAGCTCTTAATTTTTTATAGTCTTTTAATTTTAGTGCAGTTTGAGTTGTTTTTTTTTGGTTTTGTGGTTTTGTTTAGCTGCAGTGGGAAGAGTCAATATAGAGACCTGTTATTTCTCAGTTCTTTCATTTCTGGCTTACCTAGGATAGTTTTCTCTTGATTATATGTAATGGCATAGAGTTTTCAGTGACTGTTATTAAAATAGTATATAATTTGCAATAGGGAAATAGATGACAAGGTGAAAAATACAAAAATCAGTAGTTCTGAGAATGCAGTGCAAAGTGAATGAATTGTTGAAGTTATTTGGAAGGTACCTAGAATTGTTGCAGAATACAAACAAGGTCTCTTTGTACTGAGTCATAAATTCACTTACACAAAACCTTTCAGACCGTGTCTTACCCAGATGAGTAAAAATGCATTTTGGTGTGGTGGTAACTAATACATTGGTACCAGAGTCCATGTGAGAGCTGAGGTTGTGCTAAAGGCTGTGAAAGAAGCCTCTGAGGCAAGGCACATGAAGAGCAGCTGGTAGGAAGATTGATCCCTTGGGTTAGGGCATGTGAGGTACTGCCTGACTGCCTTGGAAAATCATTCTGAAGTTGTTTTGCAAAGTAGGATGTCAAGTTTGGATTTGCCAACATCACAGGAGGATATAGTGAAAGACTTTAACAGATGGGGAAATACTTTGCAAGGGAATCAAAACTGAAAGATACTTGCAGAGATGGAGAAGGGAAATCTGCTTTTCTGCCAGATACATGAAGCAAGTAAAATGCAAGCATGAGGTACAATCAAAAAGTTTAATAATCAAAGGACAAATTGAGGGGTAAAAGAAAAAACATGACTAAGAAACCAAATCAACACCTGGAATTTTGCATGTGAAAATGAATCGTGACACTTCAGTCATTTAGGTTTAAATTAGCAAAGATTAATTTGTGTATACTGGAAAAGTTACCTATTGGTTCTTCGTTATCACTGCTATTATTGGATAGTGTTGATGGAAAATACTGCTGCAAAGTCTATAATTGTACCTGTAAATCAATATTTGCTAGGCATGATATATTGACTGAAAATGACAGATAATGGATCACAATTCAATTGTTTGGAATTCACACATTTTTGCAAGAGGTTATGATTTAAATTGTTTACCTTTGAGCCTGCAGTTTAATGATCTTATGGAAAGAAATACTACAGAAACAATTGAAACAGTTTCAGATTTCTGTCTACTGACACTGGGGTGTTTCCTAACTGGAATTATGTTTGAAAGATCTCTTCTACTTCTCCTGGTAGAGAAGGACAAGAAACATGAGAAATAGTACGGGTTTTGAAAGAGAGCATGTGAAGGTGATGGAGTAGATGACAGAGCACCAAAGGAAAGGCACTGCAAAGATGTATAAGACCAAAGGCAGAGTTTGAGGTACGCATGGATATATGCATAGCAATGTACATACATGAAGTTTCACATGCAAACTTTTAATTGGAAGCATGCTTGTCTGTTTGGGACTCTAGTATACATGTGCCATCCTAAGAGTATTCAGATTAAGTTGGGTTTGTAAGTTCAGTCAATGGAAAGGCCTCAAGTTGGGAGGTTTAGATTAGATATTAGGAAAAATTTCTTTACTGAAAGAGAGATGAAGCATTGTAACAGGCTGCCCAGGGAATTGGTGGAGTCACCATCCCTGGGGGTGTTAAAAAATTGTGTAGACATTTTGTGACATGGTTTGGTAGGCATGGTGGTGTCAGGCTGATAGTTGGACCTGATGCTATTAGAGGTCTTTTCCAACCTTAATGATTCTGTGATTAATATTTGAAGAGGACAGATTTCTCTTTTCATCTCAAGGTCTTTGGTCTCATGTTTGTTAGCTGATATATTGTATTAAAAATTCATCTTAGATGTAAACCATAATATGAGATTTTCATTAACTCCAGGACAACTGTGAACATCCTAACCCAAAGAGCCTTCCTGGGTCATTGCTTTCCACTGCTGAACATTAGCAGTGATATTCCCCCCCCAGCATCACTACCTGACGTTGTTGCTGCATATGAGCCAATGTCTTGTAGGGCCAGAAAAAAAGAGTTAATCACTGCAACATAAGTTTTTATCACAACCTTTTTACATCTTGACAGACTGTCATATCTGCCCTTACATGAGCTGTGATAACATGTAGAAGAAGGAGCAAGAAGTAGCTGTCCTGGAGTGGCGGTGAAAGAAACTGCTGTTACAATAGATCAGAAGGACACAAGTTGGTTTGCACTCTGGAACATAACCCAGGCCCGTTGTATTAGGTGGAAAGATTTCTACTGATTTTTCAGGGAGCTGAAATAGTCACAGCTGTTCTAAAGGTGTTTCCTCTCTTTTGCTTTCTCTTCCTCTGCCTCTTGTTCTGCTTCAGAATGCCTTGTGGCTAGTGTCTGTTTTCTTGGAATGACTTCAATTAGAAAATATATATATATAAAAATTAAAAAAAAGGAGGAATCTTGGGACTGGAATCTTCACTTTTCTGTAGAAAAACTTGGTTTGAAAGTTTTCATTCAACTTCTGTCAAGTGCTTTCTCTCACTTTCCTCCTTTCTGACAAGTTCTGTGTAAAGTGCAGAGAACAAGATTGAAAGCAGAAAAAAACCCTAAGAAAACACAAAGATGTCAAGAGCACCAGGGACAGCAGTAGAAGTTTGCAAGTGTTAATTTTACTTGGATATGAGAGAACGGAAAACCAGTTTGAGGAAGGATCACATGGATGCAAGGCTTGCAATTCCTTGCTTGCTGCTAGGATGTGTTTCCAGGAGTGCAGCCCATGGAGTGGAGCTGGAGGTGGGGTGAAGATGGTGGCAGTGCTTCCTAGGGGTGAGAAGAAAACTCAGCATCTGGCATTGAGGCAGATGAGAGGATGGGTGCTGGAATGTCAAATTCTAAGCCAAAATAAGAGCAGAGGTGGCCAGGGGTGGTTGTCTGAAGCAGACTAAAGGAATGAACTGCCACCAAAACCCTGAAGGTAGCTTGTGTTTCTCATTCCCTCTGTGGCTGGTGAGGGGGTGGTTTCAAAACAGGACCAAACTCTCATTTTTTATGCATTACCAATCACCTACTAAAGAATAACATTCTGTCAGTAACAGCCTTGATTCACACCACGATCTGCATCAATTCCCAGAGCTGTCACTGCTTTCTCTTAATAATTTATTTGCTTCTGTAATTGTTTTGCAGGGTTTTCATGACTTTGAGGGAGTGAATCTCCAGAACAGATCATAACATCTGAGCTAAACCATGGATTGTGTTGCATGCTGAATCTTCCTAATGGTTATTAAAACTTACCATTAACTTGGGTGGTCAAACTATGCAAAAAAACAGTTTGCAAATGTACTTGGGAAACAGATGATCAATCTCTTCCTGGCTGTGCAATGAACAAGCCAATTGTGGCTTGCTAATATTTTCGTGATCTCTGTTTTAACTGTGAATTTTTTGGTAGATGATGAAAAGTAAATCTGACCACAGCAAAGAAAAATCATCCTCCCTAATTATTGGGCTAAGCCTCAGGTAGCTGGGTCAAAGGCATCTGCATTTAAGCTACTTACTGTGGTGCCGACATGGTCCGCAGTCCTCTGAAAATTCAGACTTGATAAGAGCTTCCTAGCAGGCTCTGTGTGTTGGTTTCATTGCCTGGTGGTGAGGAGGGTGAGTGGTACCTGCTTAGTCTTATGAGCCCTGGGAACCATCAGAAGTCCCAAGGCTTCAGCATAGACATCCCTTCCCACAGCACTAGGCAGAGGGAATATAGGGGGACGGAAGAAGGGATTGGTTGTGATGTTTGAAGAGAAAAAATGGGTGCTGAATCATCTTTTAGGACTGTTTTTGTCTAGTGAGTACAAGCAGAGCTTCCCAAGCTCTTGTGAGGGTTTACCACTCACGTTTCAAATCAGCACTTGGCTTGCAGCAAGCCTTTGCACTTTGTTGTGCTTACACAGTACGTGTTTGTTTTGCCTGCCTCTCTCAGAAAAAAAATCCTTATACCCTAAAATTCAGCATGATTTGGAAGATTGGATTTTTTTCCCATTCTCTTCACCTCAGAGTAATGCAGGGGCTGTTATTGATAGGGTTGCTGGGAAGAATAGCAATTTTGAGAGGGAAAGTGGAGAGACAAAATGTAGGTAGAGCACCCGTTCTCCTGTACAGCCCTTCCCTCCACATCTCCTGCGTTCTGGCAGGATGCATTCGTATGTGGGGTGGGTGGAGGTGGGCCCTCCTTTGATAACCAGTTGAAAGCAATTCGCTGAGGAGTTGCCCTGTGTTACTTGAAAGTAGTTGAAAACCAGGCCAAGAAAATTTCCTAACAAATACACCACAGCAGATGTCATCTGTGGCATGTGGCTGTCTCTGGGGTGGGAGGCAGTTTTAAAATGGCCCTTAGTGTAAATTAAGTGACCTGTCATAGTTAGAATAACTACTGATGCATGTTGGAATTATTCGAAAGGAAAAAAGTTTAAGTAACTTCATCAGAACTGGTTTCCATTTAGACTTGTCTAGAAGATGGATATAGGATTACTGTTAAGTTGCATCTATTATTTTCTTATTTTAGTAATAATGAAATTGTTCCATCGTTGTGGGGCAAAATATTTTGATTGTGATAATTAAAATAAAAACCTACCCTGTAGTTTGTGGAGGAGTCCCTATATAGCACAAGGGATTGTTTCCATGGGACTGTAACACCTCAGAAGGACATCCTATTGTAACATATACAAGCCTGGGCAGCCAGAGAGCCACTTTCCTGTGCTATGTATAAACCGGAATGTTTGTCTTTGCATTTTGTCTGCCCTTGGTGTCTGATCGTTTTGCCGCCTCTTTTCCCGATTTGCCTCCCTTCATTATTTTTCAGCTTTTCTTGAAGAGTGTTTCCCACTTGTCATTCAAAATAATCCCAAATGCAGCTTTCTACTATGTGCTGAGCCATGCCTAATGGCTTTGAATCGAGTGAGAATCTATCCTACCACAAAAGTTTATACGTGGAGTTTCCCACTTTTTGGATTCTTTTTAAAGGGGCTGCAAGTGTTCTACACTCTCAGCTGGTAAAAATCCAAAGCAAAATATGAAATCTGGTAACATATAGCTAAGAAAATAATTTTTATGCTGGTCTTATTCTGGTCACTGTAGCACTCATTCTCTGACATTAGTGATAAAGCAAGGACACATCTGAAATCTTTTCAAATACAACTTGTTAAACATACTGCTTCATGCATACGTGTGCATTTCTTGTGGAGGTGGCAGTGGTTGTTGCTGGCTAGATGTCTCATGGTTCAAATAACCTCTTTTGAGTAAAAAGCAAGCCCAGAAAACTCCCTTTTATTCACAAACTGCCTAAACTGCAACCATATGTTAAAACCAAGATAAAAACCGAGTTGAAACCACCACATCTGCATTGGCTTTGAAGAAAAATGAGACATTTGACCATATTATTGGTCCTGATATTTTTCTTTGTTAAATAGTGTTAGGAGATATCTATCTCTCTATCTTAAAAAATCATATATAAAAACATGTTTATGGATAAAATTGTATCTATGCATGTACTTTTTTCAGGAAAAGTCTGTGTGTTTTAGTACTTGGCTGTGTTGGTGCCTCAGTGTTTCACAACAAAAGCCCCCATGGATTATATGCTGTGCATAATTCATGCTTTACACTAAGTGTGTTTGGTAGCCTAAGCCAAATGAGCAAGGTAGAAGAAAACAGCAGAGCCTAGAAATTATATCACGGAGAAAATCTAGAAGCCCCAAAGGCGTCTACTCGATTGTTCTGCTGTCATTCTTTGCTGACTGATGAAGCGAATGTGAAAAATGATTGGCACATTTTTCAAACATATTTCAGATCTTCATCTTCACAACTGTACAACTTTGGACTTAAATCCCTTTGGACTCAAGGGAGAGGACTGGAGTAGCAATTGAATGTGTGCTTCCAAGGGTAGGTTTTGGAACTTTTTCTTTAGCCATAATGAGTTGACAAGTTTATAATTAAATTGGTGAGTATAGACCACTAGTACGGTGCAGAGCTCAAATTAACTTCTAAAGTATTGCACTGAAAACACAAAGATATTAAAATCTATTATTTATAGAAGTCTCTGTGATAGGCAGCACAGCAGTCTTCCTGCAGAAGCTGTTAGTTAAACGTCAGAACAAGGCAAATGTTGTGAGACTCTTTATGCATCAGCATCCATGGTACAGGACAAAAACGCTGGTCCCAAAATAAAGCAGGACTCCTTTGGGGGAACAGTAGTGACTATAGTAGGGAAGGGCTAGTGAGGAGTCTAGAGTTTTACAGTATTTAGGTAGCTCTGGCAAAAAGAAACTGGCTTTCAGCACCATCTTGCCGTTCTCCAAAACTTGCTGCCACCACTTCTATTCTCCTCTGCTGTCACCTTGGTCCTCCTGGGTTTCTGCAGGGATGTGACAACCAGAGAGTGTGAAAGGCGTAGCCAGGCAAGGGATGGAGACGGGCTGGGAGGCTGTTACCTTCGCTGCAGTCAATTCAGGTGGAATTTCATCTGCTATGGTAGTATTTACATTATAAATATAACCTTGCAGTAAAGTAAATAGACTATAGCTGGTCAAATCATAGCTGTCTGCTGTCTGCAGCAGTGTGTGTCTGCTAGCCCAAGTTGCCTCATTTCAGTGTTTTAAAAGGAGCAGTAACCAAGTTAGTTGGTTACTGCTCAGTCTTTGAGTAATTGTATTGGACCAGAGCTCTTATTTGCCAAAGAGTATGCATGTCTCTCTTGCAGAACCTCTTGCAGCATCCATCACCTTCTATATCTTTTATGTATTGTTGTTTCTTGCCTTTAATACTTTCGCTGTGAAGGAAATGGAAGTGTTGGATTCAAGAAACATTTTGTTATTTCAGCAGGATTATTTCCAGTGATGTTTTTTCATTTGTTCTGAGTCAGGACTTATTTCTGAGTTTCTTAGTAAAAATGTTGGAAAACAATGCATTTTCTTAGTCTCATTAGCTCCAAACTTTGTGAAGAGTACTACTTGCACTCCCATTAGGACAGGTTAAGGGAGCTTCTTTGTGATTTAGTGCAAATCATTGCAAAACACTAGCTTAAAAATGGATTCAAGGAAAACATTATTCCTTGGAAAAAAATCCCCTGGTGAGCATTAATTAAAATATCTATTCTGACAGTCACCTGCATTGAGCAATCATATATTCTTATAGGTTATTCTAGAATCCAGAAAGCCTTGTTGTTATTGTATATTCCACTGAAGGTGGCACATCTGCCAGAAATCTATGAATTGTAAGAATTTACATCAGCATCTGGCAAGTAAAAGTTAATTGTGAGAGTGAGGAGGAATAGGCTTTCAGAAAGGCTCATCTGGTGACATTTTGCAGTATCAAATGGTCTGTCTCAAAAGAGAAGTAGCACCTTGATCTGACTAATTTGATCAGCATAATTTGATCTGTGACGGCGGAACATTTGATCTATAATTTAAAAAGCGGGACTTAATCAGCGTGGAGGGGGAACTGCTCTAGGTTAGTGCTGATCCGGTAGGCAGTGCCATGTGCCATGGAGGCATTTGTTTGAATCTGAGGATTCAATCTACCTGGAGATGGTTCTCCAGACTCAGTGCCCTTTCAAATCCTTTGTATCCTCAGCCTCTGCTGCCTTGGGGCAAGGTGGCTCCAGTCAGCTGCCACACCTTGCTGCTTCTTAATGGGAATGAAGAAGAAGATGGGGCTGCTCCTGGTAGATATCCAGGAGGGAAGGAGGGTTGTCCACCAAAAGTGAATTCAGAAGAGTGAATTGTCTCAGGGAAAGCATGCTGGCAGTTTGACCAGAAGTTCTTGTTGCTGCCATAATTAAATAAATAAGAAAGCAATTAAATAGAAACTGTGGCAGCCTCAGAAGTGAAACGGTCCCCTGCCTCCCTCCCTCCTCCCCCTCTCTGTCGCTGGCGGTGGAGCAGTGCTGCAAGCTGGCTGAATTTCACATCAGATGTGGCTAAATTTCTCAAGAAAAAAATATCCAGAGGGACAAGACGCGATGCTCTCATTTCTGACATCTTAAGCTTGTCACAGACGCTGAGCCTGTTTCACCCAACGTGATTATCTCTCCCTCTGTCAAGGAGGCAGATGCCTCAGCTAGGAAAATATCGTCTCCAGACTGTCATCTGGATTCTATAAATGGAAACAGGCCTTTGCAAAGCCAAAAATTATATTTAGTTGCAACTATGGGGGGAGGGAAAGTAAAGAAAAAAATAAAGGCCAAAACCTTCAGAATTGCAACAGGAACAAAAAGGACTTAGGTTAGCCCCAATCATCTGCAAATGTTGATGCATTTATTGAAGGTAGACTGAATAAATAAAAGTTATTCTTCTGTTACTCCTTTTATCTCTACCTAAAGCATTCACTTGCCAGTCAAGTTTCTGTGTACAAGCCATAAATATTCAGCTTTTTCTGGAATAGTTTTTACCCAATATTTCCTTGTTTTCATCTAAACTCTCCATATGCCAGTAGCAGCAACAGGAAAACGCTGCGAGCTAGAGATGTGCATTTAAGTGATTTAGCCCTGTATCAGCTGAAAAAAAATCCTTATCTGACCAGGTCTTATTAGCCCTGTGATAGAGAGCCAAAAATAAATTGAAAATCTTGCTGGTTTAGGTACGAAGGAAATTTAAACCTTGTCCGTGCTGCAAGAACAACTTGTGTGTGTCGTGCTACTGCTCTGTGGGATAGGCATGAGTGGCTATGAAAGATTAGTTATTAAGGCTCAGGTTTTAATAGCTTTCTGTGTGTAGTGCTGACTAAGCAGACTGAACTGCCAGTGTTTTAAAGGCCATTCAGGAGAAATTAGGGAGAAACTTTACAAAGGGTTTCACTAAACACAAAGTTGGGTCAGCCAAAAATTGTAGACTTATCTCAGAGTGTCCTTCTGAATTTTTACTTTTGTAGGAAGTGACAAAGGTGTTCTTGGGCAACTCCCACTCCTCATTTTGTTATTAGCTGAGTTTCTGCATGGTAAACAAATGGCAAAAACTGTACAGTGCAATAAGAGTGTATGTGGAGCAGAGTCTGCCAGCAGCATGCACCATTGGATATGGCAAGGTGATTCCCACAGCACCATACCTGAGATGAAGAATTAAGGGCAAAGGGAGTGTGGGGAAAACCAAGGGTGCTCTTTAGACATTTCAAGTTGGATTGGAATAGAAAGGGTGACAGAAACAATTAAAATCTTCTCTTGACTGTGCTGGTTTATCTGTGTTGAAACCCTGGAAGGAGGGAGGCTGTGCAAACTCTTCCTAACAGTCAGTCTGGCACTGTATGGCACCAAGTTTCCAACTACTCTGCACCAGAGACCCCTGACTGCTTTTGTGGTTGTATTCAGTTAAAGGAGAAAGCTGCAAAAGCTCCTTAACTTACACTTACTTAACTCTGAGATCAAATTAAAAGTCTTCTGGCCTCTCTTGGGACTGTGAAAAACCAACCAAAGCTTACAATGAAGCAGGATTTTGTTTGTTGCCGTAGCTCATTAGGGATGTGTCCTCAGCTGGATGGGAGGTGATCAGTAGAAGGAGGTGAGCAATTCTGTGTATGTTATTTATGGCATGGAAACCTGTGCAAAGGCAGAGAGAAGAGCACAACAACCTGAAGATCTGTGCAATTGCTTTTGAGGCTTTTTTTGGTTTCTGGCTTCCAGCATGGTGTGCTGCTCCCACCACCTCTCCCAGTTCGCAAGATTGTGGTCACAGATCCATGTAGATTTTTCTGCCCTTGCCCTGTGCAGAGGAGGGAGTAAACCTTTCCTGTGGTCCCTTTTTTCCTACCTGACCTTACCTCTGCGGAGAAGAAATGGTCAAATGCTGTGTTGCTTCTCCCTGGACGTCGGCTCTACCGATACCGGGTTTGCAGGGCCCGTGCAAAGGTTGCAGATCTTTTGTTCAGTATAAATTGATGGGTGCACAATTTCTATTATGCATAGGCCAATAGCAATATAACAACTGTAAAAAAATATTTATTTTAAGTCTTGCAATCTGTTATTTATGAATGAATTTTACTTACAATGATTCACTTACAGGACTATTGTGACAACAGCACCTTGTCTTAAAAACAGGAATTTGCAATACGAAATAGTTAATTAACAATAAAAAAGAGAACAAACTGAGAAGGCACATACAAATTGACAGCATAAACAGAGTAATACCCAAGCTTTGTGTGGGTTTGAATAGCATAGAAAGTGAGAAATCTTAATCGGAGGAAAAAAGCTTTAATTTCTATCGAAACTTAAAAATTAGTCCGGTTTCTGCAAATCTCATTTTGTAATCATTGGAAAAACTCCTTAGATTTTGCAGGCCTGATTCAGAAAAGCTACAGTGGTAACATAAATGTGATCCTTTGCAACTGGGCAAAGACCAATGGATAACTTAATCCTGCATGGGACTTACTTGGGAGTATCAGAATACGTCTGCCAGATGCAAGATAATGTCAAGTAAATATTTAAAGCTGTAATCGTGCCACAGCATGTTAGAGGATAATGAAAGGTGCTGAAAGGGAGTTAAATGCAGTCAATTTAAATAGGTCATTTAAATGAAGGAAAGCAGCAATGCAATTTTATATCTTGCTGCAGTGTTCATTAACAAGAAACATGCCAAGGGCGAGCAAACTCCTGGGGTTGCTGAGAAGTGGTAGAGACTGCCTGGTGGGCTATAAATACTTTACTATCTGATCTTTGTTTCCAGCATCAGTTTACCGTGACTTTCCAATCGTGGTGTTTTTATGCTGTGTGTTGTCAGTTCCTTTCCTGCATAGTGTGGAGCTAAGGAGTTTGGGTTAATGCTTGGGTAGAAGTTGTATTATCAGAGTGCAGCCAGGGTGTAGCTGGACACTGGTGAGTACATCTGGCTCAGGAGAGCAATTCAGCACTGAAGAGTACTTGGATAAACACCTTGTTAATGCAACTTGTGCCTGTTTAAATTTTTACCCTCAAAAATCTTCTGAGAATCTTCTAATCACTTCTTGTTTTCTGGTTATTGCCTTTGTTATAAGTGGTTGGGTGATGGCTATCTACTGAAAGGAGTGACTACTGGGGCTTTGGCCTCTTTCTGCCTGACACTTCAGCCAGATTCCCACTATTTTTGTTTTTCTGAAAATAAATAAATGAGATGCAGTGAAGGTATAATGTGTCAGCTCTCCACAGGGTTTGTGTTTTGTTCACCCACAGCTATTTCAAGTGGCCTTCCAGGCAACTGCCCTCAGTAGGACACTTTGTCTAGACATGATGTGAAGCTAAAGCCGTTAGTCAGACTCTATTAATATACAATATGCAAAGCATTCCTGGAGAGAAACTTCACTGCAGATCTGTCAGATATGGCCAAGAGAAGCTCTCTTTCGGTCTTACCTGGTGGGAGAGAATGACTTCTGATAAATAAGGGCAAGGTCTAAGCTCCAGTGTCATGAGCAGCCCGACACAATACAGCTGTAGGAGCTCTCTGGTGGTTGAGTCAGCCCTAGTGTCAGCTCCTCAGCTGTGAGACACAACAATTACACCAATAATTCAAGTCAGAAAATTGATAAAACCATTTAACATATGCGAGAGTGACAGTGAGTCATCTTTGATCATTGTGTTTAGCAGCCTGGAGATCCACAGGCACCCAGGACAGCCTCAATCCCACATCTGCATGACAGCTCAGGACAAGGAGAAGCAGAGCAAAGTCACTGTGTTCTTCCTACCAGAGAGGGAGGGCTTCCCGTGGATTTGATCCCCAAAGACCAAGGCAGTGAGAGGTAGGATCTGTTGTAGATCTGGGGGGTGGGATGGCACATTTGTTATCTGGAGCCTTTATTGCCTTCTCCTTAGTGTGGTGGCAAGCTGGTACCTGCAACAGTGAGCACATTAGCCCGTGCCAGTTGTGTACCAAGTGTGAAAAGACAGACTAAAACGCTAATAAAGTTTTGCACAACTCTGTTTAGGATTTCAGTTCAGGAGCAGAGTATATTGGTAAAATGGAAGTTACAGATGAATGTATTCAAAAGTAAAAGGAAAGGTAGATTTTTTTTTTTAAGCTGCAAAGATCTCATTTCATAAATGGATTCTGTGAGAATCTGTTAAAAATGTATTTTGTGTTCTCCAGCAGTCACTTAATATACAAGTGGAGTTGTGGGGGCTAATATTAAAAACACTGTGAGTGTTTATGTAGCATACAGGGCAAGGAGCAATAGAAAGACTCCTACCACTGGTGATTAGGAATTGTGCAAATACTGCTGAGGAGGCAGTTTGCAAAATTGAACTGTCCAAAGCAGCACAATGCTCAGTAATGAGTGTTCACAGGACCTACATTCTCGAGCACTTGTTTTGACAGTTGTATGGGCTAAATATTCAGCTACTGCAAATTGCTCTGAAGCTTTATTTATTTTTTTTTTCTGTTTAACTAGACCTGGTATAAATCCACAAGTTCCAAACATTTACAGTAACAATAAGTCCTTTTTATATTTTAAAGTTTTTGAACCAATTTCCAGAATAAACGTTTTAATTTAATTTGAGCTCAGTAAAGGCCCAATAGGCATAAATACAATAAGGACATGAAATAGTGACTTGTCTCTAATATGGATGGTTTCAAAGCAGTTCAAAAAGCGATCGTGGTACCACCAGAGGCAGATCCCCAATTCCATCCAATCTGCAGTATGCAATGTTTTTAGTTTGAAGACAGTGGTTTTTTCTTCTACTAAAATTAAGACTACTTACTATATCCTAAAAGCTAATTTATAGTCCAGCATTGAAACAATATATTTTTTCTAAGAAAGGCATTTTTCTTTGCTAACTTTGATGTACTGTTATAAGCCAGAGGACTGCAGTATTCACTTCATGCACTGGAACGTGAAATGTAACGATTTTTTTCTTAGAGCTCTGCTGTTCTTGCTGCCTTGGGTTATTTTTTATGTCATTTACAGTGCTGAACATGAATGTGAGCATATTACGCAATGTAGTGTAAAAAAAATATATAAAGGCAATAAACTCCACTATTATTTTTGCTTTAAGAGAACAACCTTATTTGATCTTTTTGGATTTCTGAATAAGTTAATTTCAGATAGGGTTTTGCAGCTTGAGTGTTTATGGCTGCACATTTATCTGTGCTGTAGAAGCTCCTGATACAGACCTGTCTCCCGCAGCTGGCAGCGGATGGTAACAGTGAAAGCTCAGGGATCAACAGCCACCCAGGCATGGATATCACCTGTAGCAACATCTGAATTTCATGCTAATTTTTTGTGGAAATGTGTGCTGGTTTGTACAAGTTTTAGAGTTTATTTATTTTCTGTGACTTGTCACTCTGCCCTTTCCATTGGTGACAACACATCACTCAGTCATGAACAACTGCAAAGTATGTTGGCCTTGGCCAGACTGTTTTGAGCAGACCAGTGATCTGCTAAGCCAGAGTCGCTCATCTGAGTTATTTACAGTTTGGCTTAAACACAGTTCCCCTTGTTTTTCTTAACTGTTTTTTGCTAGTGTGCAAACACATAGTATTGAAATTCCTTTCTGATCAAGCTTTCCTCCAGAGTGCCAGCACTTTTGTGTTCCAAGTTGCGTGCACAGACACCTCAACACACCTTGGAGCACACAGGTGTCATCACAGGTGTACCCTAAGGTGCACCAGTGGAAGCTCTCTTGGTTTATTTTCCCTCGCTGCTTACACAGCTGCTTGTGAATTGTGTGGCTCTGTAGTATCAGTGCTCCTGTCTGAGTGAAGGCAGCTTAAAACAGTGGGAGGAACAGGAAAATCTTGTAATGTTGTGCTTGCACAGCCTGTCTTGGTACCACCACTAGGCTGCTCATAGGTGGGCTAGGTTGACTTCACCATTTTGGAGGGCCAAGAAGGTCCTGCTCATCCACCACCCACTTGCAGGGCAGGGAGAATTAGACTGCCAAGACATCTCCCTGCAAAGCTTGCTTGGAGAAGGAGGAGCTGATAGCTCCATGCTTGCTGAGGTGAAGTTAGCTCCAGTTCTGCTGTAAGCTTCTGTCTATTCAATGGGCAGTGAAAGTCCTCCACATGTGCTCCCTGATCTGTCAGGCTGGTGTTGTTAGTTAAGCTGCTGCACATTCTCTGTTCACAGCAAGGTAGCAAAATCCTTCCTGCTGTCTGTGACCAAGCACTGATCACCTCTCTTGCTTTCTTTCACATGGTCTAGCAGTCTCAATGAATTGAAGTCATGTCTCAATGTATCGGAAGACACTGCTTTGAACATAAAGTAAAAATACAACACTTAAAGTTGTGCTTTATGAAAATTATTGTAACTCTGGTGCAGTTAGGCTGCTGATACATGGTAATAGTGGATGTGCTGCCCATCCAGAATGTGGAAGTATCACAATACTGTATGAAAGAATGTTGTTGGGTAGGTGAGCAAAATCTTGATGTATAGAACATTCAGCTGGACTTTACAAGCATGGTCATTAAGGTAGTAACAGGAGAACAGGTAGTTTGATCTGCTATTTTGACTCAGTGATGATTAAAATGATTAACAGTGAAAAGAAAACCCCTCTGTATATATGCAGCAAGTGCATTGTAGCTACACTGTGTAACAGTGATAGCATGATAGCATATAGATCTATGTAACACTCAAAGGGGTTTAGATAAGGGGACAGGGAATTTTCAATAAAAATAATATACCTGTGTCAAGTGAAAGCTTCTGAAATGTGATCCTTTTATTTCAGGAAGGGCCAAGGGGAAATGCAGTCTTTTGATATTGTAGCACGTTGTTCTCAGTCAGTATGGTGCTCAAGTAGATATAATGACTTAACACCAGATATGGAAGTATTATTTGAGTCAGATTATTTGAGTACATTATTCAGTCACAGTGTTGGTAACCTGGATGCTAAAGCCTTCCCCTGACTGCCTGGGGAAACCTGTTCCAACAGTGTCTTGTGGAATAGGTAATATGCTGGTAAATAGAAATGACAGTGTATGCAGAGGTTGCTCTTGGTAATGAAAATGGATCTGTTGAGACTACAGTTGAAGAGTATTTTTCAGGGTTAGTAACTTGCTGGAAATTTGTGGGGGGCTGGATCCACTTGTGGATGGAGGTGAATTTAACTAAAGATTTAGTCCAAGAAAGGTACATAAGGAAAATGTTGTGGCTTTTTGCTTGACTGTTTCAAAAATGAAATATTTTTTGTGCTCTTAATATCAGTCTTTTCTCATGAAGGGATGATTTTCTGAGGACAATTATGTTCTATTTCATCTGAAATAGTAGTTCTCAAAGTAGGATAGATAAGACATGTCTTTTTTCATTTCCTTCTTTAACTGTATAGAAGCAGTAATCTCAGAAATGCTCTGAAGGTGCTGCTAGGAGAATGGTAAGATCTCTCAACTCTGGGAAGAAATCTTGTGTTTGTTTTAGTGGGTGACTTTAAAGTTCTGTCATAACTTAGGAAAAAAACCAAGAAAGGTGAAATACTCCACATGGAAAAAAGTATCTTGGCCCTGTGACATACACAAGTTTAGGAATTGGGACATTCAATTGATAACATGACAACTATATATATACAGAGATACAATTGTATAAGGTTAGTTAATTTCAAGTTAAATTAGATATTTTTTTCTTATCTGAAATTATTTTTTCTGTTGTTCATCCAGCAGCTGTGTGCATGGCTCTCGTCAGAGCCACTCCCCCCTGTGGTCAATGCTGCCAGGGGTCTGCTGCTTCCCAGGACCAGGGCAACACGCTGTGCACCTCTCCATGGCACACTGAGGTTTGCTGCTACTGCTGATTAGTTTTCTGTGCTTTGCTTCAAAAGATTTCCTCTGAGGCCATTTCTCAGAACAGCTCTTTCTGTAATGAGTTTGTATTTTAAAACACTCCATTTCTTGTCTCCTTCCTTTTGTTAATCCACAGTAAATGAGGCAAATAATTGGGAGGTGTCACCTGTCCTTTCATGAATGGTGTTTCTGTTCTTGTCCCCTCCTTCCAAGTGAAATCCCTGAGAGCTACAGCAGTGAAGAGTCTCTGAAACAGGGTCTTAGACTATTGTACTGCTGCTCTTCTCCTGTTCCCCAGGAGGTACTGCTGATCCTTCTTTCAGATTTCCAGGAAGGATGCAGTCTTTTATTTGATTATTTTGCTGCCTTCTATTTCTTGGCGTCTATTCCTTGTTCTGCTCCTTCAGGATTATTCTGATTTGTTAGTTCTTTCTTTGTGATTTTTTTTTTCTCCCCAGTGCTAGAGAAGTTTATGGCTCCTTTCGTAGCCATTCTGTTGTCAATAGATGCTCTGTAAATAGGAAGAAAAAAAGCTACAGGCGTTCCCACTTCTCTCAACTTCCTGTGTTATTTGAAACTATTCTCCTAGCTCCAATTATGGCTAGACAAATAATTAAATTCTTATTAAAGTTTTGTTGCACAAGAACATTCTAATATTTCAGAAGAAATGAACTACAGCTCTCCAAAGCGCTCTCAAATACTGTTAGCTTCCCACTCATCCCTGGACCTTTCTAGCAGTTCTGTTGGCACCTCCTCCTCTTTCTTGCCTGATTTTTTTCCCAAACCGTGCAAGGACATTCTATCAGAAACTGCAACGTTTCTTGCTTTTTCTCCGAAACTTTCTCAATGGAGAGAAACAGATTCACTTTGGTGCATTGTACGACTCTGAGATGCTGTCTGCATTGAGTTGGTCACAGTGGGTTTTGGAGTAGGTAGGGGTGAGTGAGGGGTGTGAGCAAACTCTTGTTGCCATCTGGAGCCGCTTCTCATCTCCTCCTGTTATCCACAATGCTCCTTTCCTTGTATCTTTGCATCAGAAAGAGGAATGGTTGGTCCACAAGCTGTGTGCTCATTTTCTGAGTGGCAGCCAAAATTTCATCTGAAGAAGCAACAGCTTTTGGTGCCTATGCAGCTTGGAAGGGTTATTTTCTGAAGCTGACCATGCAGGTCCTATTATTTTCGTGTCTTTAGTTGAGCCAGCCCCTACTCATCCATGAAGTGTCCCTGCTAAGCCTCTGGTGTGCTTACAGCTCTGCCATACGCTCGTCTGTGCGTGTTGCTCTTGATACACACACTCCAGAAAAATTAATAGTACACTGCAAATTACTATCTTGTCTGCTGTGGTACATGGAGCAACCCACCTGTTTGGAAAGCAGCCAACTTGTGTTTATTTTAGCAGATGGGAAAAGCAGAAAGCCACTTAGAGTAGGCAGGGAAGCAATATATATTCATTCAGTGGCAAACACGGCAAAGTGGTGAACGGAGCTGTAGAGTTAAATAAGAGTAGGCACGTGTCTTGCATAGCAAAACTGCAAATTCTGGTGGCTGGGAAGGGAAAGGCAGTGGATCTGCACAATGGAGAGTAAGAAGTGGATGTTACTTAGTTCTTGATGAGCAGGAGTGTGGATCTTCTCTTTATCATAGCTCACACGCAGGAGGCTGAAAACTCTGCCCGGGAGCATCTAGAGGGAAAACTGCAGTTCTCCCAAACCCTGTTTTTGCATGTGGGCACAGTAAGATCACGGTTGTAGGCAGCTATGTCACTGAATAGTGGACAGGTTAGAGTTAATCAATGGCTGTTTTGTAGTACATGGGTACCCAGAATATCTAGGAAGTTAGGCTATTTGCAGAAATGTTAGTGCCCTTTCCACAGGGGAGAGAGGAAATGTATTCTTAGCGGAATTTATCAACAAAATTTGATGTTGGAAGTCATTGTCTTTATTATGCACAAGGATCTAAATGAAGACTTATCCTGTCTTTTTAGAGGACAACAATGTATTACTGCTAGCAGTTAATCCAATTACTCTTTTAGGTCAAGGAGGAGTGTTCTGTGCAAATATTTTGGGAAGCTCTGAAAAAAATATTCCGTGTCATTGACCAAAAGAGAGCACATTTCAGAATTTTTCAGCAGATCAAAACTTTAGAAATTCCTGGCCATATTGAATGGCATGTGTTCAAAAGAGCTGTAGGCTTTTGATGTTGATTGCAAGACAATAGTTGCTTATTTTAGCTATGAAGATTTTTGCAATTAAAAGTTGTTTCAAATCAGAAAATAAAAACACTATCTAAAGTCATCAGTGAAATTCTTTGATGTGGGGGTGAAGACAGGATTGTGCAAACCTTAAGAATTAATTCAGAATGAAATGTTTTGCCTAAAGCAGATTTTAACCGCATCATTTTGGTTCACTTTGTTCCTGGTTTTCTAATGAGAATTTTATTAAGTGTATAGGAAGGGACTGTGCAATAACTGCCAATGATCCATCTAAAGCTTGGAGGAGAGGACAAATTTCTTCCTGCTTTGTCGGGGGAGAAGGTGTCACACTTGATGAGACAGATTGAGCGTTCTTCTTTGCACCTGCTTGACCAAGCCGTGGGAGTAGGACTGTAGCACTCCATCTCCTCCTGCAACCTTTTGCAGAGGGGATTATGCTTCATTTCCATCTAGAAATGAGGAACCCAAGTAGGGTTAAGATTTGACAGAAATTTTTGCGGGTGCTTATGTTGCAGTCTCTGCTGTGAATGCAGCAGTTGGGGGCTGTTAGGATCAAATTCAAGCTTGTGGAGTGGACTGTGACTGGGGTAACAAAACCCAATACAACAAACAAAACATACTCAATGCGGGATGGGGATACTTCTCCATGAGCTGGGTAAATGCTGAGGTCCAGGTTCCTCCTGCCTATGTGGGTGTTTGAGGATGTCTGCCTTACGTGGCAATCACAGCACTAGCTTGGTTGTTGGCTTTACCGTAAGGATTATTACTTGAACATCAATATAGAATTTTAAATATTCCTGAGATATTTATGCTGTAAATAGGAGTTTATCCTACCTCTCCCATCAGACAAAAAACAGACCTCTTGGGCCACATACTGTCCAATCCCCAAAGCCTCAAGTCCTAGTAACCAACACAATCTAATATGGATCAGCAGTCTGCAAAGTCATTAATTCAAGTAGTAAAAGCCCTCTACTAAACGAAGAATTTGCTTCTCTGAGACTGTAACTATCTGAGTCATAGAGACAACCATTACCAATCTCAGAATTTACATTTTATTCATATGCACCATAAAACTGTCTTTTTAATAACATTTCAAAAATAAGCACGGAGAAATAGTTGCTATAGAAAAGATTTATAGTACTGGTTTGAGAACAAAAGACCAGGCACTGCTTCGCAGTAAGAGGAGTGAGCGAGCTGTGCCACTAGCAGGCTGTCATCCGTCACAGACCCTGCAGATGTAATGAGAGTTTTCATTTTGTGCAGAATTTTACTTTTGAAGTATCATCTAAAGAAACTCAAGGTAAAAGTTATGTCTTCCGCAAGATATTTTTGCTGGCTTGTTTTATAACTCTGAATGAGTTCTTGCATTTCTAGTGTGGTGCCTGGTGCTCTGTGGAGAAAGGAGTGGGGCAAAAGGAGTGATTCCAGAAATGGCTTGTTGGGAATGAAAATTAGAAAATTTGGCTGCTTGTGTTTCCTGTGATATCTGTCATCCTTGTGCAAACTGCAAGTCAGTGTGAGCTAGACTTAAAAGTTGCGAGCACGCAGATGAAAGCTGAAAGTAAGGTTTCTGGATGACGCAGAAGAACCGGGGCTTTTTGGTAAGAATATTTCATTGGGTTTTGTCAAAGCTGGACAGGAAAATGGTATGGATAGACTGTGTTGTCATTAAGAGGATTTGAATGCATTACAACCCCAGAATAGAATTTTTTTTTTTCTCATTAGCTTGTAAGTATGTTTGTGTCCTGATCAGGCAGCTAACAAAAATCACGCCTTTGACTGGAATAAATTAGGGAGAAAAAAAAAAAAAGCAGTAATGGAAGGAAGCCAAGGGTATGGTTATTGCGTGTATACCTGAGAGTTTTCATCAGCTGCTTCAACTGAGAAGATGTTATTATGGAAAAATACCTCATTTTTCTACCCTTTCCCTGTCCTGCAGGCAATCTTTTCAGGCAAGTTATTTTGGAGAGGTTTCCTTAGATGTTTTCCTATAAGAAGCTAAAAGCAACTTGATATCCTAATGTTTCCGCTAAAAAGAAAAATCATTTCTTGCATAACTCTGAACAGCTTTGAGGGCCTGGGTAACCACTCATGACCTTTCCTTTTTGTGGGTGGAGGAGGCAGAGGATGAAGGAGGTGCTCAGTGAGCATCACTGCTTTGTTTCACCGCACAGCCTGGCAGCTACACTGGTGAAACATGTGCTGCTGCTCTTGTTTTTCGAAAAGGAGTCGTATTGGGGGAATATTTTGTTTACACCTGGCTCCTTTGTGACAAACAGAAGGGATTTTCTTCAGTCTATGGATGCATGATTTAAGAGGCACTCCAGTGCTCTTCGTGGTTTGAAGATCTATATACAGCCGTGGCTTTAGTCCTTCCAAAATGCCAGAAAAACCCATTGATTGGCAAGTATGAGTGTCTTGGGACTCACAGCATGTGAAACTAACTGGACTAAGAAAAGTAAGGGAGCTGAAGGAGGAGGAAGGAAATTCATGTTTCAGGTAATGATCTGAAAGCTCATTCAAGGAGAGAATGGACCTATGGAAGTATAAAATTTTTGTGTTGAATTTTGTCATACATACAACACTAGTCTAACAGGAACATAGGGATTCCTTTTGCCTGGATATCAATGCATATTTACCCAATGGTTGCTACAGCTTTTAGCTAGCAGAGCTGAAGCCTCTCCATGTAAAACAGGAAAGGGGGGGTGAGGGGGAGAGAGATGCTTCCTTACAGCTTTATTAAACTCTGAATTATATCAAAGATTATTCAGTTGGAACATGAGCCAAGGCCTGTGGACAGGGTTGATGTTATGGTTTCTGGCAATTCTAGATGGAACTGAAATGCAATTGGACATAAAAGAAAGACACAAACCAGCAGAGTGTTTAGCTGGTGTGTTTATATGAAGTAAACATGTTTGAATTTCTCCTGAAAAACATCCTGGTGCCGGCAGTCATCCTAAAGATAACTTTTCTCTCTTCTCAGTGAGGCTTATAGGAAGAAGGAATTTTTTTCCTACTGGGTTGTTGACAGTAAGTTTTTATTATTGTAATTATTATTATTTTTTGAAAAACTAAGGAATGTGCTACAGGGTGATATTTAACAAGTTGATTTTTTTTGAACTAGGAAACATAACAGTTACTGCAGCTACTTTATGCTAACTCCTAATCGAATTCCTCTTACGTATACACAGTTGCTGTGTTTTCAGTCTCCATCAAATTAGGAGGAAAATTGGGGGGGGGGATGAAAAAAAATTTTTTTTTACAGTTATTTATCATCTTTCAACTGAAAATATACAATTTCTTTATTAGTCTCTGAATGACCTGTGTCCATGACATAAGAAGTCTTTTTCCTGTTCTACTCATGGGAAGATGGAAATGTCTTACCCATGAGGTTGAGGAGTACATTGGGGTGAGGAGCTGCTGAAGTATAACAACAGAGGCATAGCTGAATGTTGGAGGCTGGCACGATGACTGCACGTCTGCCTTGAGGAAGGTGGCCAAGGAAATGTAGATATGCCTCAATGAAGGCTTCTTTTAACCATGCTTGAGAACAACATCCACATGATGGAGTGAAGTTGGGCATCTGCCAAGGCTTTTCATGGGTCTTCCATCACCCTTCTTGAGCTTGGTGTGGGTTTGTCATTACTACCTCAATTAGTTGATTTAAAGCTAGCTTGTGTGTCTGTGCATTACACACGGGAGGGTAAGAGTATCCTAGCTCCTGCCGTTAGCGGAGTCTGTAATGAAGAGAACAGTTGAGTAAGAACAATGTTCTCTGCTCCACGTGGCACAGTATGTAAATACTGCTTTGGATGTTTTGTTAGTTCCCTAAAATTTCTCTCCTGCTCTAGTATATGTGTGATTCTTTCATAAGGACTGTATTTATCCCATTAGCAAAATCACAGCAGTTTCCTAGTGACGTTTCTCCCTTTTTCAAAGTGTTTGTTCACAGTTGTTTAATAATGATCCTTTCATAGTTGTGCACTAATTATTTTGAGTCATCAAAAATTGACATCTTCAGGTTTTTAAAGCTTTTTACATTAGATTCTGTGTCATTGAAACATCCCTGTGGTTTGATTCTTGAGACCCATAATTAAGATCCTACGGCTGTGATTTCAGTGGCTCCATGAGGGTGTCTGGCTGTCATCATAGCAGGGAACAGGAGGCAGAGAGGTCGGGGAGTATTCATAGTTTTGTAATAAATTCTCAGCCTGACCTGAAGCCATACATCATGTTAAGAGAAAGTTTTAGCTGTTCCCTTCAGAACACTGACAGCAATTAAGATATCCATACATCATTCTAGCACTAAGGTTTTATTAGATCTGTGGTTTCTAGGGTTTGCTCCAGATGTCAGTGTTATGATGGTCCTTAAAACCAAGATTCATTTACACTTTCTGTCCTGGATTCCAGTAAGCCAATGCATTTTTGTTGATTTCAGTACATTTTTCACTTACTGAAGTTGTGGTTCTCTGTGGCTTGTTTGCATTTCAATAAATCTGTGTGTAGTTGGCAATATGATCATATAGGTGACTGGTAAAGGGTTCATATCTATTCCACCTGTCTTAGTGAGCTCGCTCAAGACAGGATAGACCTACCTAATGATGCCAAGCAGCTATTTGCAAACACGTGATGAATGGAAACAGTCTGTGGAGTTGTTTTACAGATGCTACATGAGCCCTCTAAGGTTACAAAGCTGTGAAATCATAGCCCAGTGCCAAACAACTCTTGTGGTTAGAACAATAGGTCCTTATGCCATCCCTCTGGGTAATCACTCGTAGCTCCTTCTCCCCTGCAGACCCTGTTTAGCAGCTGCTAGCCTGATTTCTGCTTTTTTTTCACTAAAGTGGTAGTCCAGCACCACACAGCATTGAACCTTGTGAGTAATCCTCTGAGCTTCCGCAGACGGATGGGACTTCTCAGGAAGGACTCTGCTTCTCAGTGGGTCAGCCCACGGAGATGCCTTTTGCCCAAAGTTGTTTTTGACAGCGAAACATACCCTGCTATGTATCAGCCAGCTTGCTGGCAGAAGATGGCTGTGCACTTCACTCCTCTGCTGGCTATTCATGTTTCATGGTGCACGTTATCCTTCATCCCTGTAAATGTCAGAGGGACGTGCCGTAGGGCTCCCACACTGTTGACGTCAGTGGCACAGTTTGCTGGTGGCTTTACAAACAACAGCAAGAGCAGCTTCTGCGTGGCATCTCCATGGAGGCGCGTCAGGGCTTGTTGGTCTTTGGCTTATCCTGGGTGTTGACTCTTAATTGCTCCAAGCAACTCGCCTTCAGTCTCAGGAGTGTCAGCATGTTTCACGAACACATACACCTTAAACAAGCCAAAAGAAAACTTGTATTGTTAAGGGAGCAATTACATGGCAACCCAGACTTTGTGCACTGTTGACCCAAGGCTCTTTTTTGAACCACTAGAATTTTCTGATTAGATTATGCATCCCTTTTAATGACGCTTTATATGGATTATTAGTGTGTGTTATCGTCACTGCATGTAGTCCAACGAAGCAACCACAGCCAAGGTGCAAAGTGTATCCTACAGATTAATGAGGTCTTGAAAGAAGGTGACAACCTACTGTGAAAACAAAGACTATCAAGTTAAATCACTTATTTTATCACTTAGATGTGGCTCTTACTAATACTATTCTTGACAGGTGAGAGAAAAATCAATTGCATGAAAATGCAAGAGGATTGTATTTATTTGAGGGGATCCATGTTTAAATCTGAGAGGGTTTTTATCCATTGGCAGATATTTAGGAAAGAGTTAAATTGTTTGAATTAACAACCAACATTTCTAATTGCACATAAACTTATATAATGGTAGTACAGCTGCAGTTTTTAACTAGCCTATCAATAGTGACTTTCCTGATTGTTGGAATTTTGCTTCCCCGATAGTTGGAATTTTACTTTCCTGATCATTGGGAAGGGTGTTTGGGGTTTGGCTTTTTTTGCTGTAGAGTTGGAGAATATTGGCTTGTTTTTGGCTGTGGTTTTGTGTCTCTGCATCACACTGTAAATAACTAGTAGTGGTTAGAGACTGTCTTTTGAAAAAGCATTTAATTTTGGTTCTTGAAAAAAGATTTGTGTCTTAAAACTGTAAGCTGAGGAATCTCACTATCTCCGTTGTTAAGGGTTCATTTTTTAGATAGTGGAAAAGTGTTTCAATTCTTTCTGGTAATATAATAGATTGAGGTAGCTGAAGTTTTCTGTGTGCTGTATATTTTATCTTTTTAACATTTAATAGTCTGGCCCCGTTCAGAACACATTTCAGACTGCATGTCATTTATATTATTAATGGTATTATTGATTTATAAGATCAACTTTAAAAATGACTTGCTCTTTTACAAGAAAACCATGAAAAGAATTAATGTGCTTTCTCTTTGTACATCTTCTCCTCCATCCATTGAAAATTATGATCAAGTCAAATGTCATTGGATTATCATCCTTGCTCTAAGGAACTGTGTATAATTACATATCCTGATAAAGGCATGTTCTTTTTCCTTTGGGGGATAGATACACTGATGTTGCATTACCTGCAGATGTGGAATGATTACTCCCTAATGTTAACATAGGGATTGCTTATGGCTAGGCAATAAAAGCATGTTTTGTTTGCTTTTTTTCTGTAATCTGCATGCAGAATAGATACAGGTGAATAAAGAGAAGACGTAGGAGAGAACTTTGTTGTTGCTTCTTGAAGCAGGGTGTTATTGTACTATTTATTAGACCTGCATGAAACGATATAAAGTCTTGATATTTATGAGAAGCATTGTTTATAAGAATAAATATTTCCCCCATCCTTCTACCACCATGACTAAGATAAGTGTAAAGTATACTTTAAATTTTATTTTCCTCCTGTAAACGTTTCTTCCCTTCTTTTCTTTCCCTGACCCTGACATTATGTAGTTGATTTAATTCTCTAGATTGCTTTCCTCGAGCTCTAACTTGAGTTCATTTTGTTATATGGTGACCACAGTTATGGATGACGCTCCCCCTGGCACACAGGAGTACATTATGTTACGGCAAGATTCGATCCAATCTGCGGAATTAAAGAAAAAAGAGTCCCCTTTTCGTGCTAAGTGTCACGAAATCTTCTGCTGTCCACTGAAGCAAGTGCACCTCAAAGAGAACACAGAGCCAGAAGGTTTGTGGCGCTATGGATCCATGTTCTGTTTGTTTCTATTATTATTTTTATTTTTCCATGTATGTCCCGAGAGTGTGCTGTGTGTTTTCCAGCCTGTGTCAGTGTAGCGCAACTGATGCAGGAAGCGTGATGCACTCCATGTCCCCCTTTGCTTGCCTGTTAGTGTCTGACTCAGCTGTCACAGGACACTATAATATAAGCTACGTATGGTATCGTTTTAGACGAGAAGTAAAAAGACGCTGCTTTTTCTTAAATAAAGTTTGTTTGTTTCAGCTCTCATCATTACACACTGCCTGTTTTTTTGGCTGCCAAAAGTTGCTTGCTATTTAAACGGCATCAGTTCCTAGTTGGTTCTTTCTAGTAACATTCCTGAAGCTGCACTCTGCTGAAAATACGGCACTTAGGCTCAGATTCGGCTTGTCCCCAACACCTTTCACTCCATAAGGCTTCTGCATAGCGCTAGAGAATGCTCATGACAGCTGTAATTCAGTGAAGCAGGATGAAGTTTGTACGTAATGCACGCCCGGTTGCATTTTGGAAAATGAAATGCATGCAGAGCAGAAAAAAATAAGTAGAATGTTTTCCTTTTCAGATAAAGCAAAGGTATGGTCTCTTCTAATGCTCTGTTTACTACTATGAAATTATTAATGAGGTATCTTTAGCTTGTTTTTCTAGTGCACATAAGATCAAGCTATTTTAAATTATATTTCTTAATATTTTCTGTTATTGTTCAATATGTGTTTTGCGTTACTGCCTCATATTTTACATGGTAAGCCTTCTATTTTTTGCGTAAGCTCCAGTTTCTGCGAAGACAAATAATGCTACTGCTGGTGAATGTGTTTTAAGATGAAATATTCAGGACTGGGTTCTGCCACAATTGAGTCTGCAGGAACGGCAAATGAGAAGGTTGAACCCTTTCTCACGAATCACTTGTATTATTCTCTATGTAATGATGGGCATCAGTTGTTCAGCTGTCGTTATTAGCCCAAAATATTTCAGTCAATTTTTGTCTCCTGGTACGTACTCCAAATTCTGCATGAATGTTCTTTGCACCACTTCTGGGGAATCTGCATCTTTTATTTTAAAAGCATTTTACTAAAATAATATTTCTTTCCCATCTCACCAGCAGTATCATCTGACACAAACACTGGTGTGAGGTGTGTAGAGAGGTTTTTGTTTCTGTGAATATTAAAATCGTGCTTTGAAAACATGAAGCCTAATTCTCTCATTTCTGGGGCTGACTTGAGGGGAGTTATGTTTTTATAATTCTGAACTCAGTAAACATGAAGGAAAGGTGAATCCCATAGCACTCTTCTGGATTAGCAAATATAATGAATTTCCTATCATCTGTCAGAATTTGTGTTGTTAATGAGTAAATTACGAGCCCAGAACTGATCATGTCAAGCTCCTCTAGGAATATGATGACAGCTGATCTATTAGAGGTGCTCGATGTCCTTGGCAACTGATATTTGGTGGAATGAAAGGCTCCATGTGAGCCAGAAAGAGAAGAGCCCTGAACTTGGCATCATTGACTCACATGCTGTATTTCACTTTTTCTTTGTGCCCATGTGGACCTCCAGCAGAACTTGACGGTCATTTCAGTGGGATTTATACTGGGAGATGGATTCCTGCTGGGAACTAGCTCTTCACTAGGTCTGATCATTTTAAGTGAATAAAACAAGAATTTACACAATAATGGAATGTAGCGTTCAAGAGGAACAAGGGAGGTGGAGTTGTGCTGGGCCTTTTATCTCCAGAGCACAGTTCTCCTGGGGGCATGTTTTTTTCAGTGTGGAGGAATTCAGCATCTGCAGGGGGAAGCTTGCAAGCTGCAGGCTCTAAATTATGACCTAGGATGCATCAGTTCTGCCATATTCTCACCTATAAGTCAACAGTTGCTCTTCTCAAATTCTCCATAAATTTATATACTCTTTCCAACAACAGCTGTGCTACTCCTTCCTCCATGGCATATGATATGGCTAATGAGTCTTACTGAAAATATTTCAGTTCTAGGGAGAAAGCTTTTCATCTTTTACTGTGGGATAGAAGAATGGATGTCTCTTTCCCTTTTTATTCTCTCTCCTGTCCTCCAAGGATTTTACATTACTAGGCAGAGCACAAGTAGGTATGACCATATGACTTATCCTACAACCATCTGAGTTGATTGGAATTCATAGGGGTATCAGTTTTATTGTTGCATGATTTCTATATGTGTTTCTGTGAAAGATCTTGCCTCTAGCACGAAAGAGAAAATATATATTTTAGAATCCTTTTAGCCTTTGCAGCTTAAATTGCCTGGGCTACATTGGTCTTTTTCTGCAAAATCTGTGAATTGCCTGCTAATGATATTAGACCCACTTGAAAGCCTGATGTTAGACCCACTTGAAAGCCTGATGCAGTGGTTTGTTGGCATGAACCTTGAAAAATCTGGGTATAAGATGATCTGTACTCTGCTTTCAGTGCTAACACTAAAACAGCCCATTGAAGTTAATGGAGTGGCTGAAGCAAACCCTACCTGAACATCTTCTAGTGTGAACCCAGCAGTTAACAGCTCAATTGTACTACAAGGATGAATGAAAATAAATGTTTAAACCTGTAGCTGTAGCATGATTTACACATTTTTTAAAGTATTGGCAAGTAAGGCAACCAGGAAGCTATTAGGAAACCTCTCCAAGTAAAATGTCTTAATGGAAGTTTTATGGAAAAAACTTGAAGGACTGCAGAGAGTTAAAAAATGTACCTGAGTAATGACGTGGGAAGACATAGTAAATCTTTTGTGTTTCTAACTTTGCAAGTCTGTCTAAATATTTCATTAAAATGATGGATTTCTTCTCTGTACTTTTTAACTACTTTCATACAGGATTAATGCTTGGGGCATCTTATTTAACACTTCAAGGTTTGAACTTCCTATGCATGTATTATGATACTAGGTAAAAGATTTTCCTGGCTTTTTGTAGGGGTGTTTGGGAATATTTTATTTGCTGAAAGACTTAAATACCACCTCACTCTGGTATCTGCAACAGATGGACTATTGTTTCTTGTATCTCAGGCCCATTTCTAAAAGAAAGAGAAGGAATGAGAAAATCAGATCCATGTTTCTTAAATTAACCTGGCTTCATTTCTTGTTCTTTTCCTGACATCCTACCAGCCTGTTTGCAACATCATCATTTTTCACAGCACCTATATGCCTCAAATACACTTTAACAGAATAAGCCCAGTATACTTGATATCAGTCATGAGGGCACATAGAAGGTCCTTGGTCCAGTAACTGTGGCATGGACAGTGGTTTTTTAAGTGTTAGATAGGGGAGGTATGTGAAGAAAAATAGGAATTTGCAACAATATTATCTTTCACAAGTGTGGAAATTTCCATTTGGGTCCAGTCCCAGCAGGATGATGTCTGTCAGTCTGGATCGTAGTACAAACGGGATGCTTCCTTTCCTAATGCTGTGGGATACTCTGGACTAACTTAAAGGATGAACTACTGTTTTACTCTGCGTAGTTTCAGCTTTGTTTTGTCAAAGTCATTCTACAGTTTACATCATCATGGATCTCTCAAATGCAATAAACCAAGCAGACCTGACATCCTTACCTGGATACTAAGTCCTGTGGGCATTGTGAAGAGTTTAAAATTACATCCAAGCAGCAGCAAAATACAGGGTGTTTTTGTAACTTTCCTCAAGCCAGGAATACACTGCTAGCAGGAGAAGGGCCATCTGAAGTACATTTTGCAGCTATTTGTTCTCTTAAATAGTTTAAACATAAGCTGCTGCTATCTGTATAAAACATGGTTACATAAAAAGAAGTCTGCTCCTGGAAAACTAATTTGAGTTGTTTTATTGCATCCAGAGGAGGGAATATAATGAGAAAAATGTTTTTTGAAAACACCCATTGGTTAGTCACAGACACATAATCAAGAGTCTTGGCCTCTTGCCCACAGTTCTGTTTTCATGGGGGGGGGAGTTGTCTTTTTTTTCTTTTTTCTTTGGTAACATTTAGTCTCCCTCCAGGCATACATAACCTTTTTACACAGCAAAGCAGACAAGCATGGCAAAATATGTATTAGGGGAGAGGGAAATCTGGGATAGCAGCTGGTAATGAGTAAAGGCAGCTTTCCTCAACCAACAGGAAATCTGATTAGATAGAAAATGTTAAGGATGCTAATGGGAAACAAGCAGCTCTGCAGTTGCCCTTGACAATGGCTTGTTATCTTCATCCCTAGCAATGGGATAACTGGCAGAACCAGTCCTGGGGGAGAGGAAAAGGTAGGACATTTAAGCACATTGTGTGGGAGGCTGGCTCTTCTACCTACTCTGTGTGCACAGGTGGTTTTGTCACCAGCAGAAATTCAGAGCCTTTATGTGTCATACTGAATGTCCCTTTGGTGCTCCAAGCGTTGTGTCACCACTGATCGTACTGTTCCTTGGCACTCTAATTATATGCTTCTCTTCTAAACCAAATCAGTGCTATTAGCCCAGCTCCCATTTAATTATGTTAATACATGTGCATTTTTGCATTTTAAAGGAGGAAAAGAAAGAAGAGGGAGGAGAACCTATGTTTGAAATCATGAAGGACTGTGAGAAGATTTTAAACTTTATGTATTGTTCAGAACTGAAGAAGACTTTGTATTCCAATAGGGAATAATAGACATGAGCCATGTGATGCACAGATATATTCGCCTCTGCCCTTTCTGTCTGAGGCAACATGGCACACTTGGCTGTGAGGCACCAGCAAGGAGACTTAGCATCTGTGCTGCTGGTGCGTTCAACCTGCCGGAAAGGACCTCACTTGGTTCACTGAATAGAGGCTCCTACCAAGTTACATGATCCTGTTTAGGAACTGTATTAAGGTTATGGTCCCTTGATACTAAATTAATCATATTTTTTAATCTTTCATGATGTTTTTCATCCCAGTTGCCAATACTCTTGCCAACAGGGGTTTTTAACCCTTTCCTACTGCACCTAAGCTGTCTGGCCTGGAGAAGTTCATTCCAGGGAAGAAAGAAGGGAGAGCAGGCAGTCTGCTATTGCCTGGTGTTGGACCTTACAACCCTCAGCAAAACCTTGTTCTTGGCTCTGCTTTCATCTGCACCTCTCTAAGTCTTCCTGTGGGGAACGTGAAGATTTGACCTCTCCTCATTCCTGAGTCCTGGCACTGACAAGAGGAAGCAATGAGAAATGTCTTAGCCTTGTCCAATAGTAAATGAAAATAAGCTCTAAATCCTGTCTGTTCAGATACACATGGAGCTGCTGCGGCTATGGGACCATATCTGTAGTGAGGGATGATCTAAAAGGAATGACATAGACCATAAAAGCCAAAGGTCTGAAGCTACCACTGTTGTAATAGCTTTTTCTGTCCAAAGAGAAACTAACTTCAACTTCAGTGATTAAATGATAACCTTCTGTTTAGGGGCATTGGGAGGCAGTTGTGAAAACTGCACTCTTAATTTCTTCAGATGCCTTGTACATAAAGCAGAAGAGCTCAGTCCTGTAAATGACTGAGCCCTCTTGCCCTGATCCTCCAAAGCCTTTAAGCCCACGATTAACTTTAAACATGTGAGTGCTCCCAGCAGAGTCAAAGGGGTTGGGATGTATTTAATGAGCTTATCTGAACGCAGTCTGGGCCTGGCCTGGGTTCAGGCTCAGACAGTGAAATCCAGAGTAATTCCACCAAACCCCAAGATTTACTCAATATTTACTTGTCTGCAAGTGTGATCAGAATTCTCTCAAAGTCTAACTTGGTTTCTTCTTTTCTTACTCCCTTAGGAGTTTATATGGTCCTTCTTGCCGCAACTGTTCATGATTGAACATGCTTGTTCTCATAGCACTGCTGTGCAGTAGAGAAATTTGAAGTCTCCCATTATAAAGAGGGAAGTGAAGAACTTGATTCTCAAAACTGTTTCAGCATCTCATCAGCATTAGTTACAATAACACTTCCTAATGAATCAGCTGAGCAACTGATAGTTAACTATTATCTTTGGAAGATTCTGGAGTGTAACACTTTTAGCCATGCAGAAGCATCACAGAGCTGTGAATTCAACATTTTTCCTTAGATTTCAACTTGGAGTATGACTTTTTTATCTTCCTTTTTGGCATTGGCTCTGCAGCAGCCTGTGCCAGCCGCCTCCATCCCTCCCTTCCTCTGCACTCCCACCGTATGCTTGTACTTCAGCAACACCAGCTTCACCACCAAACACCTTCTTTTGTCAGTAAGTAAGCTAAGGAGTGGCTCAGCACAAGGTGAGCCCAGCACCAGCCAAAGCAGGAGGGATGAAGTGGTATGATGAGGGACAGAGAACAGGGTAACAGGAGCAGCCAGCGTTAGCAGGTGATGCATGAATGGTGACAGGTTATTAGGCTTCTATTTCTGCTTAACCTAAACCATTTTCCTCTACTGCTTCTTTCATTTTCTGCACTTTATTTACTTTTCATCAAGTTCTTGGCTCTGTGCTGGGTGTTTACGCATCCAGCTGTGTGCTGCCTTATGAAAAACATCACTTTTAAGGTAGCTGGACATGATTTAAAGAATAAGTTGGTGGTTCACTGTTTAAAGTCCCGAGTAGGATGCATCTAATTGTTGATAAAATGTTTCTGTCAGCAGATAGTACAATGATTACGAAGTGGATGTTGAGGAAGGCATTTAAGGTTTTGAAGAAAAAACACTGAATGTAGCATTTTGAATTACTTGCAAGTCTCTCTTGTTCCTGAATTCACATATACCTGCCACCTCCCAGAAGAAACTGTGAGACTTTTCCTTAGCACTTTGTATAGCTCCTGATAGCCTAGGAGATCAGTGTGTTATAAACAGCCAGGATTCCTGCATTCTGTTGATTTTCTTTGCTAATTCCAGGTTATTCCTACCTACCTGAAAAAAAAACAGAATCATAGAATGGTTTGGGTTGGAAGGGATCTTAAAGGTCATCCAGTTCAAACCTCCCTGCCACAGGTAGAGATGTTTTCCATTAGATCAGGTTGCTCAAAGCCTCATCTAACCTGGCCTTGAACAATCCAGGGATGGACAGCCACAAATTCTCTAGGCAACCTGTTCCAGAGCCTCACCACACTCATAGGGAAGACTTTTTCAAAGATCTGTGGCTCTTGCTCTCAACTGAATGTGACCCGAGATAAGGATTACAGCTGGAAGATCCTTCTTATTGTGTATGCACATGTGTCTCAGTCCAGGAAATAACATGCACACCCTAGTCTGTTTGTCTTTAGAATAATGTATCTAGAGGAAACGAAGATAAAATACAAGTAAGAAAGGTAGCCCAGGCACCCTCTTTCTGATAGAAGAGGGATTTCAAATTTAATAGTGCCACCACTCTTTCTAGGCTTCTGCCCAGGCCAGCAGCTTACTTAGGGAAAATTCAGACGGTGTCCAGCGTCAATGGACCGATGCTTACACGCCAGTCACTTCTTACCCAGCACTGGTCAGGGGAGCTGATATTTAAGTTATTCTTTCTGCAGACTATGTCATTTGATCATACCTATTGTTATAAAATACTTTTGTGTGTACATCTGTTATTGAACTTCTAGTCCCTTTAGGAGTAGGCTCTTTTTTTCTGCTAGACATTTTCTTTAGAGCCCAGATGTTTTCTGACTCTGTAAAGCATGGTCAGACCTGCCCTTCTGGGTGACTGTCCTCACAAAGTCATCAGGTTGGTGGTCCCAAGTCCATAGGAAATTGATGCACCAGGAGAAGCGCTAACAATGCTCACAGAACTTTTAGGTGCTATTTTGTCTGTCCACAGATGACACATTGGAAATTAAGCGCTTTGTTGAACTGTGTTTTACTAGTGGAAAGTTCAAAGGTGCAGCTGTAATTGTGACTTGTATACTTTTTATCCAAATTTGTACTCTGCAGCATTAAAGGATTTTAAGTAAGGGGCATTAGGAAAAGCTTTAGTGCTTCTACTTCAGTACAATGAGTTTTAGTTCTTGAGCTGGAGCTGAGTGGGTCATGATGACCTAAAGACAATTCTTATCTCTTACCTTACCTGTGCACACTTCAAGGCAAATCTTTCATCTATGCCTCTTTCTATTTTGTCCTCATCTCAGAATAAATATTTATTATGGAGACAGTATCTGGCACTTAGCATATCTGAAGTGGGACATTTAGACCAAATGAGTCACACTGATGGGGACTCTTTAAAGGTACTCTTTGAGACCTTCAAATGATGCTCTTAGTATGGAGGAAGCCCTTTGTCTTGCTACATTTAATTCTATGATTCTCCTGAGAAAGCACCAGACTTACTCTTCAATCTGTCCTCATTTTAAATATGAAGGTGTATTCTTTATTAATAATGAAGGTTCTTCTTTGTACTTCACTCAGCTACATGGCCCATCATAATTATTGCACGATCTTTTATGAGTGGTAATGTCTGTAGTATTTAAATATTGGCCTTTGGGTTGAGCGCATGCCAAGTTTTTCGTGCTGTTCCAGATTAGAACAACTCCAGAAACAAGGAATTGTTAAACTTTTTGGTTATCAACGGAAAGTTTTTTCCTTTCCCAAGGCAATCACTTACTAAAGCATTTAGGCATGTCTACGTAGGGCAGCAGAGCGTACTGCAGAGATGCCCTAGCAGCCATCCCACATCTGTGCAGCCCAGTACAGCACTGTGCAATGCTGTCAGGGATAATTAGCTAGGTGAGCTCATGGTGGATTGTCTCAGCCAATATGTAACTCAGGGGGTTCTGCTCTTCATTCCATCAGTAGCCTGGGCCTTCAGAAGCTGATACCTCTGAGTGCACAAAAGTGAAGCCACAACAAATGGCAAGTTTCATCAGAACGTCTGGCAGACTCCTTACTTCTAAGATTATTTGGGTAAAAAGAGAAGTCACTCTTACTTCAAACTCTGTCTGGCCTCCACATGCTCCCTCAGCTCTGTATTTTTCTCTCATGCTTCTTCTAGTTCTGGATATTACTCTGTCAGAGCTGTGGATGCTTTCAGAACAAAGCTAAAGAATTTGCACAGCAGTACATTTTCTTTCAAATACATGGTGAGCTTGCCATGCAGTAACGTGGATTAGTATTCTTTTATGATTGCATAAGCTGTTAACTTTAGGTGGTAGTACTTTTGTTCTCTTTTAAGTGTCCTGCCCTGTAAAGCTGAAAAAAAATGAAGAAGCTTTGTATCTCCTGCCAGTCCTCATGGACATCATTGGTTTGGAAGCTTTACCAACTTTGACTTCAATGTTGTGGACGCAGGTGAGGCTACATAAAAAGAATCTGCTATGGAGACCATCTACAAGACAAGAGTCTGGGACTGCGGTGATAGATTGCTAAATTTTTAGGCTTTATAAAAAAAGGCATTAACAGCATAAACCATGTCAGTCTGTACTCTAATCCTGCCTTTCCTCTGAACAGTCATGTGTTTTTTCATTTCTGTAACAGGTAATGCCAAATATGGCGCTTAATTGCAAGAGCTGTTAAAAATGTAGGGTTTATTTCAATTGTGCACCTTTGCTTCATTGGTGCTTCTGTTTCTCTTCCTCTGCAACTCCAGCTTGCTTGAGTCAGTAGTTGAAGACCAAGTTTTGCTCTCTAATTACTCTTACCACTGGTGAGTATAATGATTCTCTCATTTCAGACAAGTGGCAAAGCTGACGAGAATGTTCCCAGTGTCTCTCAAATACCATTAGCAGAAAATGTTTAAGTTTTACACAGGATGTTCACTTCTATTAATGAGCAATAGCATTAACCCAGAGTTCATATGGCTGGCATTTTTATGATAAATTTAGATTAAATAGTCTCAAAACAGCCGTAAGCAAAAATTTGAATGGAATTTGTGCTGCCAAATGCAAGTAAGTGATTGCTTAAATCAGTTGGATATTAAATTAGATAAATGTAAAAATGGTGAGAAATTTTGCTGGTCTTTATACTAATAACAAAGCAGCATGTTTAGGAAATTACTATTTTAACTGGAAATAATTTCATTTAGTGTATTTAATAATACATGCAGTGAAATGTGCAGTCAGTGTGATATGGTTATGGATATATATAAAAAAATACGGTGCTGGTTATTTCAAAGTTGAGGGAGATTCTGAGTCAAAACAAGTTTTCCTGTTGGTGTTGAAGAGCATATCCTTTATGATATGCAATTGCTACCTCAGTGGAAGTGATATGTTCTCTAAAGGCATGCTGATTAGCCTTGGCAAAGACTAAGCAGATCACCAAAATGTTCCTGAATGAATATGAACCTTCATCTTTAAGAACGATGATTTTCTAACCAAGAAGAGACCGGTGGTAAGGACAGGAGAGCAGGGTGCTTTTGGATTAAATTGTTGGTTGCAGGGGAGATCCAAGATTGAAAAAGAGACTCCTGAGCTCCAACAGAATTAGAATGCTATTACATTAGGGAGGAGCCAGAAGCCCCTTCTGGATGGAAACCTGAAAAAGAGAGAAACAACCTGGAGAGGACAGAGCTCTCCAAAGAAAAACACATCAGTTACTCAGCTGCCCGCACTGGCAGAGAAACATAGTCCGTTGTCCTTGGATTGTTCTATTTCATCCTGTGAAGACTGGACCCAGTGAGCAGCTTCTTCTCTGACTCCCATGTTCACAGCTCTGTATGTACTGTCACGTGCATAAAATGAGGTAATAATATTAACAATGGATTCCAACCACACAAATAGTTGTCCATATCCTCAACTTCTGTATGAGTAATTAAGTACATTAACTGCTGTAGAGTGCTGCCAATTTATATCTGATCAAGTGTATTTATGGGCAGATTCTTTAATTTACATGTGAGTAACTGTTAATCCAGGAAAATCACAGGACAGAGCACTTTGACTGTTTGTTCTTGTTATAATCTCTCCTATACCAGAATTGGTACTGCCTCAACAGAACTGAAAGGTGCCTTTTAAAAACTAATGTCTCGAAAGGACATTGTAAAAAAAACCCAAACAAACCCAACAATCCTGCCAGTTATTTTTTTAGTGGTGCCTTTCAGAGTGGGTTTTTTTTAGTTTTATTGACAAGTTTTAAAGTCAGCTTGTTTCCAACAGAATGATGTTGAGATGGATGCTTGCTGATATTTTTCTTTGTAAGTCCTTGACTAGACCCTTATTTATAAGTAAAACTGGAATTTACTCATTCTGGGATGCATGTGGTGAGAGTGGTAGTTGGCTTCAGGTCAACTTACTGTCTGAGTTCTGTAATACATCCCCAAAGACTTCACAACATACCTTTGAAAGGCACCAGTGACTTAACTTGGTGTTATAGAGGGCTTCTATATTTAGCTCTTCTCTCTTACAGGAGCTGTTTCTTATTCAGGTGCCAAACTCTCTACCTTCATTCCTTGTTTTATTTCTGGCAATCTTTCTGTATAACCTGTATTTCATGAGTAATTCTTTTTCCCTTTGAGTCAGTGTCTGAGGTCAATCTATTGTTGCTCTAAGAAGTCCATTTTCTCTCTCTTTAGTTCTAGGGAAACTATTCTGGCTGGGGCGGCAGGAGGAAGTTGGGGGAGAAGCACCCAGTAAAACACTGTCAGCTTCTCAGTCTTCAGGAGCTGACGTCTGTCATGAAGGCTCACTTTTAAGGACATAAATGCGTCAGTATATGGGTTTTTTTCATAATCCATAAGTCAAGGTTTATAAGGAAAACATGCAAATGTAAACCCACGCACCAGATTTCTCAAGAGACTTCTGTTGCTGTAGGTTGGTTAGAAAGGCAACTTTAGTTAAAAGGTTTAGTTGTATTGCTTTGATTTAAGATGGCACTCCAGGGAAAGATCGAAACAGATTGGTTCCTGCAGTTGGTAGTTTGAGCAAATTCACAAATAGTTTAGGGCTTCTTTATGGTCTTTAAAAATCTAGTGGTGACAATGTATGGGAGATCTGATGTCTGATTTTTCCATCATCATAATATCAAGACTTGTTATTTCCTGTGTATTATAACTTGTTCAAATTGGCATTGCCCCACCTGAAGTCAATGGATCTTGAAGTTGTGAAGTGGAGGGATTGCAGGAGTGGAGTGAGTATTGCCTGAGAACTGGCTCCTAATGCTTGCTTCTAACTCTTTGAGAGAATAAATACTCAATGTTGATTTTATAAGTAGTGCTGCCAAATGTTCTAGGAATCCTCTGCCATTCCATTAAGCTTAGCTGCAATGAAGGTCCTGTAAAGAACAAGTGATAATGGCTTTGCCTGCTTCAGCTACTCCTAATAACCCTTATTCTCAGCAGTCTGTTAAAAAAAACAAGCAAGAGGAGGGAATAAGAAGAAATCTGTATACACAAAAATGAGAGATCCTATCTGGAACTATATCAAACTGTTCTTCACAGCAAAATGACTTATTAGGACAATTAATGCAGAGGTGTTGTGATGAGGTGTAAAAAGTGCTGAATAGTGTCATGTTTCTAATAAGAGCTGTAAGTTCATGTCTGCTATTAAGTAATGGAAGGTGGGAATTCAATAAGGAGAAAAGATCTTTCTATGCATGAATTTTATATGAATTGAGCAGCGTTCTGCATAGAAGAGTATTACAGCAGGAAGCATAAAATTAACCTCACCCACAAAGTACAGTAGTAAGTTTTCTACTTGGATTTCAAGCCTGAGAGGATTAGGTTTTTCTGAATTGCAAGTGGGCCTTCATGACTCAAGGCTGAAGTGTCATCTGAATAATGGAACCCACAGAATCTCTTCCAACGGTGGTGTTAAGCCCAGCACTTTGTTTGAATCAAATGTGTCTCTTTGAAAGTCATACCATCTTCAAGATGAACCGTATTCCTGGTGGTATGTTTTCATCTCAAAGGAGAAAATTGGTCTGAAAAATGGTTGATGCAATCATGTTTACTTAACCATATGAATAATTCCTTGTCTTATCCATATTTTAACCGTATTTTCTAGACAGATTAGATTTTTATATATTTTAGGCATAAAGATTTTCATTAAAGTATACATAGAATAGTATGGTATTTTATTGGAAAATTGGTTTGTGTGGAGTCCCGTAGAAAGGAACTTCCCCAACTGTGTTTGCGCTGTCCAAGGACGGTGTGTGCCAACATCATGTGGGGAAGAGGGAAACAGTGGAGGGCACCTATGGCTTCACAGGGAAAGCATTCAGGCCTTGAGACAGTTATGGCACTGCCCTTGGTGTAGTAGTCTAGATTTGGGGTGAGGTTTGGGATCCAGTTGGGAGTTATTTTCAGGCAGCACATGAGCCTAGCTTTGAAAAATTGTTGTCAGTGAATTTCAGACCCATTCATTTGCCTGCAGAGGTCTGTGAGCAGAAGGGATGTGCTAGGAAATGCTCAACGGGTGGTGTGTTAGTGAAAGTCCTTCCATGGCAAGGTATCTAGAGAGACAGACTTGCCCTTCAGTCAGGACTGAAGTGCTTTTTAATAACTGAGAAGTTGAATGAACCAAGGCTATTGTTTTCTGGAATTCTTAAATCAGATTTCAAGTATGTGTCATATTTTTATTTCTTCCCTGTCCTTCTCCATTTTAAAAGTAGATGAATACAGTGAAGGAAATGGGAATCATACATATAAAATTAGTGCTCTGAAAATGTTCCTGTGAGTTCTGGAGTTACAGTGCGAAGGTACTGGCAGGCTTTCCCCAACGGCTTCTCAAACTTGGGTCCTATATATCTTATAATTTGAGAGTTGTCCTGTTTCCAAGGTCATAATCGTACTCTCTGTGGTTATGGACTGCCACGTGTACAAGGAATGTTATCAGAATACTGTGACTCTAAAAATCTCCCTTAGGTTTACCCATGAGAAGCTTTTCTTATCTCTTCCAAGCCTGCTGTCTTCATACTGTCCTCTCTGTGCATCTCTGGCATGTGAAGAAAAGTTAGCCTTTGTGTTGCTCTTATTGCTCCATGAGACATCTCCTAAGGAACCAAATTGCATTTAGATCGGTGCTATGCAAGGTGAAAAGATTCAGGATGGTCAGGGAAAAAGGCCACATGTTTCAGATTTAACAGTATGGTGAATTATGAGTAACTAATTGGAGTGGTGTAATTGAAGGCAATTAATTGAAGCAGGGAAATGCATATTTACTAAAGGGTTATTGCTGTCTTTATTGTCAAATAGAATTTAGACATTGGAAAACTATAAGGTGATTGACAATGCATTTGAAACTTCAATCTGCAACAAAGTGTAAGAAATGGGCACAAATTAACATAGAACTACAAGGCTAGAGGAAGGCTGATACAGCTTGTGAACTAGTAGGGAAATTGCCTTTTAAATCCATTTTAAGAAAGTAATTGGAAATTGTTTTATTAGGGCTCCTAGAGAGCTGCACATGATGTGATTGATCTGATCATGTAAAATATTGATCATGGAGAACTCGGCTATAAGGAGGCAAATACAGGTTTCAGAAATATGCATTAAATGCATTAAATGCATTAAATACATATTTCAAAACACTGATTACAGAGCAGGACTTCAGGCGGAAGGGAAAAGTGAAATAGGGAAACATTCAAATTTGGCTAGCAGGAGAAATATTACTTGAACAGTTTTAGATTATTCAGTTTGTTTCACAATGACTTTTTGTCAGAAAAAAATTCTTGATTAATAGTATGAAAAAGTAGGTTTTAGTTTTACAAATGGTACTGAATTGAGAGTCAAGCAGATAATGAGAAACAATTTAATCTGATACATGAGGAGGATTAATTTTGAGTACCTGGGCTGTAATAGGACAGCACAACTCAATGCAGATAAATGGAAGATAATAAGCTTAGGAGTAAAGAAGTCCATCGTAAATGACTGCTCAGATAGATGCTGCAGCAAGCTGACTCGGGGAAAAAAATGAGAAGTTACTGGAGAAAAATTGTCTATTCAGCAGCAAAGCCAAAGAAAGGAAATGGGATATTGAACTGCTGCTGCTGAAGGGGAATAGCGGAGGACTTAAAGCACTGTGGGCGGTGCTCACCAGTGCGCTCTAACACTGGCAGTGGGAAGGCAAAGTGCAAATTGCAGATGGAAGTTCACCTTGCATTGACAGAAATAGTCCTTAAGGATCAGAAATCTCTACAAAATCCTGGTTTTGAGAAAAGCAGGACATTTGTGGTTCTGTAGCCTGTTGGCACAAGAATTATACAGGTTTTCCACCACTGCTGGATGGAAATTTTCATTTGTGTAATTTGGGATTCGTATTTTAATGAAATTCAGAACAAAACTGGGAAAAATTCCAAAGAAAACCTCCACAGAGGTCCCTGGGGAAGACCACATTACAGAGCAGATCTCTCCCGAGAACTTACCTCTTTGGCATCATGAATCAATTTTACAGCAGTGTCTGATAGGGCTGAAGAGTAGGGCACTATGATAGAAAGAGCCAACATGCAAGGCTCTCAAGAGAGGAAAATATAGTCTATGCTATACCAAACTTATGGGAGACTTGCTTTTGGAAAAAGTTCCTCTGCCCTCTCTACTTAAATCTGTAAAGTTTTGGCCTTCAGTGTTTTTACTTTTCCTTGTTTCAGAAGCTGATGCTGTGATGACTTTAGTCAATTCAGGCTTTCTATAATAATAAGTCCATAGCATAATATTAGTGCCGTTGTAACCATAAAGGATAAAAGTCAAACATGGTTCATAGGAAAAGATAGTGGTTTTAGCTCATACTAAAAGATGCTGCTTCTCCTTGTAGTTGTTGCTCTCTTCATGACTCAAGGGTACCGTGAGTGCCCCTTTTTGGTATTTCCTTCCACCTGGCAAGACTTCTGTCTCCTTTCCTGACATCATTTGGTTCTGTTTGCAGTCTCAGCTCAGGTTGACTGTGAGGATCAATCTGTGTTTACTTGTGGTATAAATAAATAGCATAGATCTCATGCTTACACGTTGCATAACCGTTCTTGAAAGGTTAGCACAGGTGGCAGAGCCTGCTCCATAACTGAGATCAGTAAAGAGTACATGCTTTGAGTTAAGACTGAATATATTCTAAGCTAGACAGTAAAGCAAAAAAGGGGTGATGATGTCTGTTGTTACTGTAACTGGCAATATGTCTGTGGTTTAGTGTTGTCTCATAACAAAAGCTGGTTCATTCCCACCCAAAAACATAACAGTCTAAGTAGATGCTACCCAGGCATTATTTCTCTCTCAAATAATACATCTATATGAGGATCAGTTAAAACTCATGATTTCTGTCAATTCTCAGGCTGTTGGTAGGAGATCAGTAGCACTTGTTGCAGTGTCTTAGAAAGAGACTTCTTAGCTATTAGTGAGGTTGGCCTAGTAATTATTCTCTTCATCTTCCTGCGACATAGAGCCACTAAAAATTTCGGGTTATATTCTGAAGTTTAACAAGTCTTCTAAAGATGTCCAACTTAACTTTAAGCACAAAATATTAAAGGTAAAAGACACATTAGGAACAGCATACTAACCTCTAGGGGTGTTCCAGCATAGCAACTTAACAGATATTTAATTAGAAAGGCAAGTAATTAAAGAGTGAACATTAATTGAAAACCAGCAACTGTTCTCTTCCTCTGCTCTTAACGTATATTTTTTAAGGTCAAACTCTATAGAATCGTACTCTCATAATGCCTCAGGTATGCCAACTGTCAACACTGGAACATGGAAACTCGTTTAAATGTATGAGTTGGATCTGGGGTGTAAAACCACTTGCACATCATTGTGGGAACAATGTGGCCTGGCAGCCCTTGTGCAGGCAGGTACAGCTGCTGCCCACAGAGAGAGGGTGGCTTTTCTCCCTGCTTACTACTCACTGCATGTGGCCCTAAGGGTTCCTTAGCCAGGACTGGACCTGTTGTTCCTCTGATCCTTGAAAAACTGAAAGATGGACAATTACTGGCAGACTCAGCCCCTTATAGCAACACAATGGTTGAAACTACCTGTTAAATGGGTGCAATTTAAGCACTAGTGAACTATCACATAAAGCCTGGGTGACCTTGACAGTGCTGAAGCTGGGCATAGCATCTTCATTGAATCATGTGGTTCTCAATGTGTACATCAGTTTCAATACATGAATACCCAGGCAAGTTTGCTTATAGCCTCTTTTCCTGCTAATTTTTTATAGCCACTTTTTCTGCTATTTTTATGGCTTCAGAATTCAAAAGCAAATTTTATTTTTATAAAGCCTTGTGCATGTCTAATGATAGTCTTGACATGAAAGCTTTCTCCTTCCGCAGGTACCTTGGGAATCCAGGGTGTAGGAACCCTGCTGCTGTACTAGACCACTTTATAATTATACATTTTCTTTCTCATGATCTTCTAAATCAGAGTAACGCAGAACGGGTTTAATGTAATTACTAAACCTTGTTTTGCCTTTTCACTCGTTGAATATATGGCTCTGAAGGCATTTTAATAGAAAGCTATACTGTAATGTGTTTGATCTCACATGTTAAATTATGTGATCTCAGCTGTTATTGCAGCTGAGCAGTACTCACAAGGGACTGAGGAGATGTGAGCCAGCTTGTGGACTGAGTCTAGACTTTGTGAATTGGTCTGGTGAAAAGACTGGGAGTGGCTGAGGAGCACCTATTCTCTTTGACACCCAAACTCCATCCACTGTCCAATGCTCTGCAAAGCTGTCTGTCTTGCCTGTGAATACCCTTTCCAAACACTATCCCACGCTTACTGAAACCTTGTTGATCTTTGTCAGTTCAGCAGGACCAAAAAAGGCTTGTCACCACAGAGTTGTTGAGCTGTGTGACCTTAATGAGATTCAGTAATTCTAACTGTTGATTCAGTCTCATAAACTGAAATTTTGGAGTGTGGGACAAAAATCCATCAGTGGCCCAAAGGCCAATGCTATTAATGCCACATGCTGGTTTTGCAGTGTCTCGGAGACATCCCTGATTTCCACAGTCCAAGGAAGGTAATCTCTGTAATTTGAAAGTAGTCAGCAAGAAGAGTGAGTCAGACCGTGCTGTACGGGTTGTGCCAGCGCCCCGTGTGCTGCACTGTCTGCAGCAACTCCTTTTGCTATGAGTAGTTTTCTGAGCCTTGTTCAACATTGTTGCCTGACACCAGCTCTTCTTTGGCCCTGCAGCACTGACCATGTAGTAATTATTCTCACACTGCGTTGTGCAGAGTCAGGAAAATTATTTTTACCCAGGGCAATTTTATACACATTACAAATTTCTTTTACAGTTATCACTTTAAATCAAGACAAAATGCTCTGTGATTCATGACTTGATCCAAGGCTCCAGCCACAGAAACAGAACTGTGTGCAAGGAGGGAGCTGGTTTTGTTCTGTGCTGTGTTTTCCACTTACGTGCAACTTCATGGTATGTCCAAGACGCACACGAAAACAGAGAATTTCCAAAACATAGATAAGGTACTTCTTTAGCGTATGATGTGGACAAGGGAGAAAATAGATACATTTGGAAAAGTCAAAAGAGACTCTTCAAGGGTGGATTTTCAGGATCTAACCTGTGAGCTCCAGCAATGGAGGCTCAATGTTGTTACTGTTTTGACCTAACAGGCTTGGTATAAGTGTTTGCACTCACCGAACTCCAGTTCAAATTTAACTGTCATTAAGCATCCACCTCGCTGGTCAACTTGGGACCTGCCTGCCTTTAGACCCATGTGATAGACTACAAACCAAGCTTCATTTTTTTTCACTTCATTTCACAGATCTAACTTTAAAAAAAAAAATTTTAAAATTAATACAATCAAAAAGGCAGTTTAAACTACAGAGTATTCAGCAGTTACTAAAACCTCCTTCAACAGATTTGAGTGCAAGACTGAAAATGAACTGTTATCTTTTCAGTTATACTTACAGAATGCAGATTTGAATTGCAAAAAAGACATTAAAAATAGCTTGTGCAATTTAAAACAGACTGAGTCAAACTGACAAAGCAGAAAATAACATGAACTAGAGATGCACTTGTGTGCTATATCATGTTAATGATTCTGTTTTCTAAACCAGGAACAGCTCAATAATATATGCTGTTTCCAAACAAACGTATGTTTTATTAAAATAAATTAGGATGGAGAAAAATACAGCAGTGTGGGATGGGAAAAAAACCCAATTATTCAGGAAGATTAAACTTGCTATACATCAGAGGTTTGTGGCATATCCCCACTGGGATTTTCTGTACTGTTTGTTAGATTTTATCTGCATATTTTACATCTGGTCTCAAGCAATTTTCTGTGCAAGCCTATGAGCATTACATGACAAAGATACCACACAGAGGGAAAAATTGTCCAGATGCCATACTTAGATACTTGCTTAAAACTATTCTGGAGTTCCAGTAATCTAATCTTTGAGATTCAAGAGGATAGCAACAGTAGAATGGGAAAAAGGAGGGATTCATTGTTACGTGTTTGGTCTGAAGGCCAAAGCAATTATATTCTGGATTAATCTACTTCGTGTAACTGCTTGTGTGCAATGCGTATTTGATAAAAGAAGTAAGTTAAACCCCTCAGGGCAGTGCCTGTGTTACACTGGTAATCAAAATAATAGCATGTGGCCCTTGTGTCTGGGGCTACACCGGTGAAACCTCATCAACAGGAGTCAGGCTCTTTGCACTCTTCATGGAGAGGTAACACGTGTTTTATTGTGCTGGTGACTTCTGCAGCAGAACAGGTTCCAGAGTTCCACTCTGTCTATGATAACACCATAAACGTTTAGAATGCCATTTTTCTTGTGCAGGCTGATATCCATATGTTATGGGCAGACACGATGCTGCTTGGCACTGTGATGTGATCATTCCTTACATCTGCATTTTACTGTACATGATACGCCTGTGAGTGCTGGATGCCCAGAGATCCTCCCTCCGGCTAATCTGTCATGTTCCCTTGACAGCTATTAAACAAGGATTTATCAACATGACTCAAAGGTACCTTTCTGGCACTTTTAATATGTAGAAATTTCAATAAGGAAACTCTAGCTACTTGCTAATGCAGACCGTGCAGCAAAGTCAAACCAGATGTCCTTAGGAGTGTTTTGATCCAACAAATCAACAAAGCTGGGTCTTCAGATGAACTGGAGTGTACATCCAACACTGGTTGAGTGCATTAGGCCGCATGGCTTCTTTCTGCCTGACACGTGGTTGCTAATTTGGCTCTAGCTTAAATCACTCAGGTTATGGTTAGGAAGAACTAAATGTACAATACCTCTTGTGTGGCTGAGCCATATCCTGCTGAGGTCCGTCTGTTTTGACCAGTTTAAACTGCAGAGATGGAACCTTGGGTCTCTCTCAAAATGCTGAGTGTGACCAGGTCTCCCAGGAGTGCAGGCAGAGGATGCCAGGAAGTTTACTGGTGCAAATCTGGTCTGGAAGTTGGCTTTGAGCCTGAAGCTAACTCTCAGCATAGGCGTTTTCTAATAGTCCCTCAGCTGCAACTGGCCCTTGCAAACAATTGCTGCTTGGAGATTTCACATGTGGGAGGGTGTTAATCTGGGTGACTGGGTGATGTTTACTGTCTCTGTATTTCTGGCCATTGACAAATTAATATGTCTGTAGTTAAAGCTAATGACTGAGGTGTGAATTCAGCTTCCCTCAGACTCTGGCTGTAATCATATATTGTCCAAGGCTGTTTAAGACTGTTCAATTTGGTGCTGGGCATTGGTTTTCTAAACTCTTATGCAGAGTTCTGTTTTTTCCATAAATAAATGGAGTTTAAAAAAATAAATTTAAACCGGCCCTCTAGAAATTAGAGTGGGGATAGCTGGGAGGTGGTGTACTTGGACTCCTGGTGTCCATGTGTCTCCATGAAAATGCCAGTGATCAAAATATCTAGTTGTAGATTAATTGCAGCTAAGGTTTTGGGTTTTGGCAGGGATTCCTATTCAGATCTTTTAGGATTTAAACCGCTCTCATAGTAACAGAGTTGGCAGGAAAGAGAAGAGGAGGATATCATTAGTGCAGAGTGTGTAACTGGGGTAGGTGGACCTCCATTTCTACCTGGTATGGGAATTGCTTTATTTTCCTGTTAGTGGTTATAAGACTTGCAGAAAGTTTTCTAGTACTCAATTGTTAGATACATTGTCCCATTGTAGGTAAATAAGGCTGTGCTTGAAAATTAAAGTCCTAATTACTTCATATGTGGTTATGGTGTTGTATCACATTCTTCCAGGGGCTATGGCCTATGCACTGAACTTTGTAGTTCTCTCCTGTTTACTAACCCTTCCTCTGTGTGTGTAGCTTCCAAAGACTCTTCATCATAATGTAGCTCTGAGTAGCACCACTCTTACCTGGGGTAATGCAGCCTTACTGCTGCTTAGTGGTAGCAATTGGAGTCAGGTAACTTGGCTGTTTGAAGAGCTGTGTTCAGGTATAGGATAATAGGTAAACTCCACATACTGTAACACAGGCAGAATTGATTAAAAAGAATCTTGCAGAGATAAGTGTATCAGAGGCTGGGAGGCACTTTAGGTGCTTGGCAGATCAGAGCTAAGGAAGAGCTCAGACAGGTTGAGCTGTTCAGCATTTGAAACAAGGAATGAATCTGCACTTCAGTTGTTGGGAGCCAGCTGAGAACCATCACTTAAAACACAGACAGTGCTCACATAGCTCTTTAGGTAATACTCAGGTCCTTAAATGTGACTCTCTATTGTTCTACTAAATTATTCTACCCATAACAATATTTGTAGACAGAGCCATCTATTTTGCTCTAATGGAGTTAATTCTGTAACCTATGATAAGTATTGTGATGTCTGCTATATAACACAACATTTAGAAAACCAGAACCTAGAATAGAATATTAAACGTGCTTCATAGATTCTTGTATAAATTATATTCAAGCAGAGGAAATTTCAAGTACAAAGACGCCATCCAATTTATTTAAATTAATTGAAAACAATAAATCAACAGCATTGTTCCTTATTTCCTAAGAAAAAATAATAAGTGTAGTGAGAAACTTTGGACCTATGAGCCTATGGAAACTTGTTACCTTGCCATGACTTGTCTGTAAACTCGGCTACAAGTATTTCACTTGACTGTCCTGGAGGTTGTGATGGAGCTAAAGTTATTTTGTCGATAAACCTGACTCTGTTACATTGAAGCCTGTTGCTGTGGGCAGTTTTAGACTTGCAGATATAAACCGTGGCAGTCTACAAACCTCTGCCCGCCGGTTCCCTTGGTGGCAAGAATGTTCTTGGCTGAGGAGCCAAACACTGTTTGGTTTTGTTATGAAGATATATGGCAGAGCTGACAATTAAATTCAGTTCTTGGGTTAGTGAAAATAAAGTAGCACAAAGGAGAAAAATAATATTGAGTAGAATGTGTAGCATACGCCACCTTGTAAATTCTGACAAGGACTGGAGATTAGGAAATCTGAAATAAATGTAATAGTAGTTTAAAAATCATTCAGAAGTAGATTACTCTGAAATGTGATTGCTGAGCTCCACGTTACGTGAGTTCTTTGTCTGTTCTACCAATTGAGAAAACACAAGCGTCAAGGTAATACCTTGGCAAAGTATGAAGTGTCAGAGCAATGTGATGGTGTGGGCAACAGCAGACAACATGTTGCCCCAGGCAGCAGCTATTTTATGAGTCAGCTTAGAAAAAAAAGGAAGAACAGAATGTGTTTTTGAAAATAAGAATTTGCAGTAGGACCCAGTAAATCAGTTGTTGTGGTTAATCAGAGATATGGCACGTACATAACTCTTTTCCCCCACTTCAAAGAATTCAGAGTATCTGTGATGTAATTGATTCCTTCTCTCATGTCAGTGTTCCAACTCAGTATGCTGAAAGATGGGCATTTTTGATGAGGAGGGGGCTTTTTCTTTCTCTGTTTCTGTTGTGTTGCTTAGCAGCTGAGCTGCTGCTTGTACACTGAGCACTGCAAACGCCGTGCACGGTAGGAATGAAAGCTCTATTTGTCATCTTGATAAATCTTATTTGTAACACTTCTGTAAAGGATGTGACAGATTAGCTGAAAGAGAGATCTGGGGACATAGGGTAGCACACAAAATTTAATTCTGACTGATTGGATGTCACAATGCAAATGAAGCATGGTCTCAAATGGAGTAGTAATTGCAGCTGTGTTGTCCATTGCTTTGTATATTCTTTGCATTCTCCTATTGATTAGAAATATGTTGCTATAGTAGCTGGAACATAAGTTTTCTTCATGTGTCTTCTCATGTTTTATTGATTTTTTTTCCCTGCTTAATAAAAATGACAGTCTGTCTTTATTTCTGAAAGGAGCCAGTTGTTTATAGCCTGTACAAATGTATCAGCAGCTTTTGTAACAGCTTAAATTTCACAGCTACGTAGGTCCTGATGACAACAACAGAAATAAGATACATAATTCACTCATAATGTCTGAGGTGGGTTATCCCTTAGTCCCCACTGCTACCACCATGTGGAAATGTCAGCATGGTCATTCTGTGTCGTTGTATCTACCAGCTTTTCTCATCTACAGGTAGCTGGGCAGTCAGTCCTGCTTCAGCCTCACCACTTATTATGGGCGTGTATTAAGAATAGGAAAACTCTTAATTCCTTTTCACTGTGTCATCTTCAGGGGCCTAGGCTGAAGACTTGATCAAACTGAAAAATTTAATTAGTTCTTCCTGTTTTTATTAAATACTAATTTAAAAAGAAATCTTGGGGGAAAAAAAAATCTGTAAATGGAAACCTTTCATTTAGATGTATCCATTGGACTCCATTTCGAGGTATTGAAAATGGAAAATAAAAAAATAACCTTTACAAAGATCTGAATTTCACCCAAAATTAAATTAGCAGATGCTCTAATTTGCCAAAAAAAAAAGATAGTTTTTTTTTATCAGATTCTTCTGGTCTGTTCATGTTTTGAATTGTGAACTGGCACATTACAACTTTGCAACTCTATATTCTCTAAAGAGGCTTAGAAGAGGCAAGATGTAAAGTATGGAAAGGCTGTATGAAGCTACAGAACCTTTCTTGCTTCATCTGAGAGTAGATATGCATTTCTTTCAGTGGAGTGTATTCATTATTTGCAAGACTGTAACATTCAAAGCCAAAACAGTGCAAAAAGATCCAGGGCATTGTCTCTAGTTATTTGTGTCTCCATCTGCAATTTAAGTCAAGTTATCGATAGCAGAAACAATGATTTGTCAGTTTGCAATATTAATTATCTGTTTAGAGCAGGATCTGTGTCTCCATCCCTTTGCAGGTTCAGTATACAAACCTGATTGTGACTTCTAGATGTTACCATACTACAAATATTGCATTATCTGGTGACGAAGATGGTAATTTCATCCCTTCTGAGCCTTAATGTGCAATCTGAAAACAAATTACTTCTTTTTAGCTGAGTGCCTACAAGCTGTCGACAGATGTAGGAGTATTTATTTTGCAAAACTTCCACTGCTTCCCTTCCATGCTATCAGTTGCTTAGCAAAATAAGCAGATGACATTGGGAATGATGAAGTGTGAATATTAGAGCTCTCTTTTCTAACCCATCTCTTGGGTCCCACAGATCATATTTTTTAACAATGTATGCTTGGTAACTGAGCGTGTTTCTTTTTCCTTTGTATGTACTGAACTGGAGGTGACTTGTTCTGTCCATAGTAGGCATTGCCACCGTGGGGAGTGCCTTTATCAGCTTGAAAAAAGGTGTGTGTTTGTATTTGTCAAGGCCACTCCTTGCAAGGATCCCTTGCAAACTTGCCTTATAACTTAAACTTTATTGAGGTGCCTAAGATTTTAATGAGGAAATGGAATCTCCTGGGTGATCAACCATAACATTAGGAAGAAAATAGTACAAACCATTTTTCATTAAGAGCTGCGGTATGGAGATGAATGAGTGATGTTCAATAAGTAGCTTCAGCCTGGTTAAAAGAAAAAAGTCTTGCAGTTCATAAAAGCAAAAGAATTTGGCTGTTTAGTTCAAAATCAGAAATTATTCTGAAGTGCTGCAGATTGTGTGGAAACATTGGAAAAAAAACATTAAAACAAACCTATTTTAAGGAGGAAGAAAATGTTTTATTTGATGCCAAACTGAAACAATCAATTACTTTGGAAAACTGGATGGATTCAGTTGTGCATGGTATTGTGTGGAAAGAGAATAGAGGAAAAAGGAAGATATTACACATTCTTCACATTTTTTATACGCACTCAGGGTCAGCCATAATTTGGCTCTCAGCATAGCTGTCATGGATTTCTAATCTAATCTTGCTGAGAGCACTTGTAGGTAATTCTATAAATCTAACAACAGGTTTCTGCTTCATAGTTTGTATCAGTGAGATTTGTACCTGGACTTTATAAACATATAAAAGGTTAATTTTTGTAGTTACTGTGCAACAAGATTCATTTATTATCTGATTGTAGAAACCTAAATAAGATGTTGATTTCTTTTGTTTTGCTTTTTTTTTTAATTTATGGTCAGGGAAAATTTGAGGAGTCCTGCTTGGTTAAACTATTTGATCTAGTAAATAAATTGTGCATGGCAGCCTACCTAATATCCAGAAAATTAGTGACCTTGTTTGTTTTTTGGATGAAAATGGTAATAAATCCAAGGTATTTTGTCATGAAATAATTCTGTGAGTTGTGTGCTTGAATTAATTTTATATTAGCAACTGATTGCAAAGTTAGCTGTAAAATAATGAAACTATGGTAATAAAGAATACAGGCAAATTTCAGCAGGCCATTCAGGTAGATGAACTGAACCGTATGTTGCAAGGTAGTCCAGGTATCATTCAAGGAGAGCAGTTGAGATGAAGTAGAAAGACTTGTGTAAGGCAGTGGTAGATAACAGGTTGGCCTTATGTTGTGCTAGTGGGCTGGAAATGGTCATCTCCCTACACACTTGTTCTGGTGAATGATAGCCTCACATTTTTTTATAATAAAGTTATATTCACTATTCATATGTGCCCTTGGCTTGCAGAATAGTTTTGTAGCTTGCTGTAGCAGTTTCAAAATTACTGGTCAGCAAGGCATGTTTATACAAGTAACCAGTATTTAATTGCCCCTAACTAATAAACATAACTCAAATTATCCCAGTAAACCATCTTATGATGTGTAGACCAAGAGGTTAAGAGAAGTTTATCTGTGGAGGGAGCGCTCCAGCCAAAATTTGACAGTTACTTTGCTAAAGGTGGATATGGAAAGATTAAGGACTATGGCTATAGATTTGTTTAGTGGTCACAGCTGTCCCTGTGAAGTGTGTTGGAGGTAACTCCAGCCCATGGAGCAGCTGGGCCTTTCTGAGTTTTCCTGGGGTATGACAAAGTGCTCATGAGCTATTCACAGGCTCAGAGTGGTTCAGCCTTTTAAGTTGTTTCTGTGTTTAGTCTTTATGGTGTTGACCTGCTTGAGATTAAGCAGCTCTGCTCTGTGGCACCCTGAACTTGTGTACCACTGCTCACAATTGCTGAGAGAAGACATCCCTGCTGAACCCAGCCAGAGCATGCTCGGTGGTGTTCAGTCAAACCGATGCTGGGTGTTCAGCTACTTTTTTCCCTCATGTGAAGATCCCTAATTTTCTTTTAATCACATATGATCTGACGGGATAAATAATTGCTTTAGGAAATCTGACTGTCCAGTTTTGCCAAGTTTATTTAAAGATAGCATTGAAAGTTAAACATCCCACAGATACAGGTTTGTCAGCTGCAGAGCAAAGCAGAAATCTGTTCTCTTGTCACAGTGCACTGGCTCCAGTTCTTATGTCATACAGTAGAGATGCGAAAGTGCTGATGGCTAAAGAGTGAGTCTTTTAATTGCATTTAGCTATTTAAGCATTACAGATCTTTGCATCCCTCACTGAATTCTCTGGGTATTTTTCTTCTCATTTCATCCACCGAGTGTAATTAACATTATTACTGTGAGATGTTCATCTTAGTCTTGCTTTGTGAAAAATTGATGCTGGTGTCATTTAGGTGTTTTATCTAGTGGTTAGCCGGTGGCTTGCAGAGTAATATTCCCTGTGGGAAGGTTACACTTACCACACAAATCCTGTAGGTTTAATTGCAGCAAAAGTTAAAACAAGCACTGCACGCTTCATAGGTTGATTGGAAGACCACAGCAAAACATGGAGTGGAGCATAAAAAAGAATATCATTTTAATCCTGTCTCCCAAATTACATTGAATAGTTGTAGCCTGATTGTTAAAATACTCTCTTACCAGCAGCAGAGGTAAGAAAACAGATGCTTTGTGTTCTTGCAGCACCAGTATAAGAGATCATCCTTGTAGGGTGCGGCACAGAGTCACTGCACAGCGGGTGAAGCACGGTGCAGAGGGGGTCTTGCTTGGCGCGGGTGCCCCAACCCCACCGACTGTGACAGTTGGACTCTGCAGTGTGCGGCATCGGGGATCCGTGCAGCTCGCACGGCCTCGTCTGGCCGCTCTGGGTAGTTGTCAGGAGCGAGCCAGCTCTTCCTCCTTTATTCCAGGATATTTCTTCCTCTGTCGATTTAAACAAAAGAGCCTGGCTTTCTTGTAGGCGCTACTGCTTGAGCTACGGGGAAAGTTAATAATAAGTATTTTCTTGACATTCATTTATTAGAGGACTGTAAAGCTTGACATAACAAGAGATAAATAGTAATCTGCCTTGCACCTTTATATTCATCAGTTCTCTAGCTTAAAGTTGAAAAGAGTGGAGAAAAACTTGTCAGCATTGAGTGCTGAGTCAAATATATACACATAATCTTGGGTAAAATAATATTAGACACAGTATCATCAATGTGTGGTTTCTCCATAAACCCCACTTTTCTTCCTCACAGTGGGGTGAAGTGTTTGTGCATGTCTCCAGTGGCCCTTAGCCATTTTTAGTGCTTTAAGTAGGTACTCAAATTCCCTATTGACTCCTTTGGCTGGATTGCCAAATAAGGAGTTACTGTTACTGTCCTATGTTCAAGTGGCCACCTTTGTGAGTGACAGTTGCAGTGATGCACAGGGTATGCTCTTGAGTATTTTAAATTAAGGAAATAGATGAAAAAAATATCATCATCCCACACAATTTCCTCATATGACCTGTTCTGTTTAGTATTACCTTGTTTTATCCAGCTTGGGTAGTGTTGTTTATCCCATCTTTAGGTTTGCAAGAGCCTAAAAATAGCAGAAAGTGCATACCCCCATCAGTAAGTGATGTGTCATCAGCATCGAGAGAACATGCACAGAAGAGCAAAGCTGCACCATCCTCTGCCCTCTATCTAGGGCAGTTAAATCTTCAGTTAACAGAATGAACTTGAAAGTCTTCCCAGTTTTAAGAAAATCCTGTACCCTCAGACCTTGGAAGCCATAAAATTCCCCAGTAAATTCCATATACCATTACTATCTTGAATGCACCATATCGAGTGCTGAACAAGGACAGAATTTGGGGCCTCCTTCTCCATTTGGAACCAGATTTTTGTGCTTAACCTGGCCTAAGCTACTTGGCAATGGAGAATGAGTTCCTACCCATTTTGGTGTTATGCAGGGTCCAAATGAGAAATAATTCCTTGAAGTCAGACATATCCCTTAAACTTCCTTTAGAATACTATTTTATGGAGATGAAGGTTTAATAATCTTCAAATATTATATACACCAGAAAGCTAGATGGTACCTGTGATGTCCCTGCTCAGGGTTCATTGAATGGTCATGAGGGTGAACTTCAGAGAGGGTGGTTCTCCTGGGCTAAGTCTCGAGTTGTATGAAGAGGCAGATCAGCAGCATTGCTCTCTTTAAAAGTTCCTCCCTTTCTCCTAGAAATTAAACCCCAATGGCCATACCAGAAGGGTTGTGTCTCAGCCATGTCAAAGTTGAAGGTACAGGGAAGGAATTGTCACTGTGGGCAAAATAGAAACCACAGTCTTGCTCCAAATACAAGAGGTACCCTGTTAGACACCAGGTGGAGAGGATGGACCTTTTATTCCAAGATGGACGATTGGCATAGAAGACAGTATAAGAAGTTGCAGGAAAACTAATTTAGAAATACAGTGGGCATGAGTGATATATCTTCACTGCCATTGATAGTCAGTTTAACATTTACCCCATTTACTGCTTGCTTCTAGATGCAGAGAAAACTTTAAAATGTCACCTGAAGTAACATCTTGCATCTAATAACTGGCAAAAGGATAAATCTTCTCTATGAAAGTGTTGAAAATGATAACAAAGTAATAAGCCTATTAAGATAATTTGCTGCTGACCAAAGGTACCCTAAATCAGGATGGTTTAAATACATGATGTATGAGAGAGCCTAGAGACCTATCTCTCGACCATAACTCAATCCTTATTTACCACTTTTAAAATAAAAATTAAGAACATGCTACATATCTGTGTATCTCTGAAATTGATATTTCAGAGTATGTAGTATATTGTTTTCTTTCTAAAGTAATTGAAAGACAACATGGGCCTAGAGACATCTCAAAACAGCCTCATATGCTGGACAGTAATTTAGTGGAGCACAATCTACAGGTTTTTGAAGATCCTGACATGAGGGATAGCATGTAATCGTCATTATGCTCTTAAAAAATATTTTCTCATCTGTGTTTAGAATTTCAAGATGGAAAATTTTCACCAAAATTTAGTTCCTTTCCACATTTTACTGTGATTCCTGGTATTTGTGATTATTTCAACATCCAGTTGGGTTTGTGTGCCCAAGCTGAGAAATACAGGAGAGCTAAAATGTTTCCAAAAATCAGACAACTTTAAACCCTAGAAAGTTCCATAGCTAAGAAGATCCCTTGGCTCTTGCACTGACTCCAGGAGCTCTCCTGTTTGAAAATAGGGCTGAGATTCCATTCTGGAGTCCTCTACGTTGGCAGCAGTCCTAGTGGCAGCTGTCTGCATGGTGTGTCCCTGCAAGAGAAGGCTTGCGTTGCTCTGTCAGCCTGTGGCTTTCTCACGCTGAGAGCATCTCTTTGTGCTGGTGAGCTGTGAAGCTGCTGTGGCATAAGGCTCACCTTTCTCCGAGTTAAGTATGCAGGTGAATATTTAGGTGCCTGACTTCGAGCACTTCGTGTTTCAGCAGGGCCACAGCTTGTCTTTGGAAAGCCTCTGGGTGATGGCATATTTTAGGCATTGATGATCATGACTGTGTTTAAACAGGAGCTAGGGAAAGGAAACTCCATTTGCCATTTCAAATCCCCTAAATCATTTCCCACAGATGCTCATATATTCATAAGCAGACTGTTCTCAGACAACAGGGCAAACACAGGCTCCTGTAGTACATGGAGAGTGTCTCTTCCTAGTCCTGCTCTTTCAGCGCTCCTCTTGGCACTGGTGGATTTTCCAAATGTTCCAAACAGAAGATGAAACTAGCTGCTTTTTTCATTCTTCCTCAGCTTAACTTCGTCCTGTTTTCTGTTCACGTATTAGCTGGTGCTCAAAAAGATGAACTGCTTGATTACTGGGAGCTCTGGATCTTGGAGACTCACTTCTTCAGAGGAATTCAGAGCTCCCAAGTCAATGAGCTTGTAGTGTCCTTATCAGAGGTATTTTGTTTTTGTTGCTGCTGCTGTTGTTTTAAAATTGGTTTTAAGAAGTTGTTCTTGCTGGCAAAGTCACTTGTTTGATAGTGGAGTCCAGAATAATATTTTGGGAACAGATCCTTAACTTGCTCCCATTATCTTCTCTTAGTGGATATGGAGCACTGCAAAACGTTAGTCCATTTCTAGGGTATTTAAAGATAAAATATAAAGGAACAATACACAGGGTCAGGTTGGTAAATATTGCTGAATATTTCCAAGGATCTATGATCCTGGACTGTTCAATCCAAGCCCTGAAGTCAAAATCTGGTTCAGTTTTTATGGCCTGACCATGTTTTTGTGAGCAACATACTGGCAAATACTTGCCTTGGTTGAATCTGCTCACACCTTCAGCAGCTGTCCAGGTACACCTTTAAATATCTGTCTTGAAAAAGGTAGTGTGACTCACACTGTAATGCACAGGCAGGCCATGCCTGGAATGTCTCCTGTCTACTTTTCTTGCCTCTGTCACTGTAGTACCTAAGAACATGATGTCACTTAAGTCATCTGCCTGTTTATTTATGGATGTCTCTATTCCCCAATCATTACCATAAAACCCAAGAACCAGAGATGGGTGACTCCTATCTGTCTGCCCACGTCTGATAAATTTCTCCAAGCCTGCCAATTGAAAGCTAACTACTTGAAAGGCTCATGTATCCTTTTGGATCTCCAAGGTCACTGAACTTGAATATCTGCGTGAATCTTCTTTCAAGCACTGCAGCTCAGAGCAGGGTTGCTTACAACAGGAATACTAATGCTTGACATGAAGAGAGAGACGAGATTTTTATGCTACTGTGTGCTGTGGGTCCACTGCAGAGCATGAAATATGCTCTCGGATTTTTAACTTGTTCATTTTTCTAGTGCTGTTGACTGACTGCTGGGATGCTGTTCCCTAGAGCCACGCTGCCAACTTTTTCTCCTTGATTCTGCAAAGAGAATTAAGTGGGAGAAGGACTCCCTCTAATGCTGATATATGGGCTTAGAGCTCCCATCACTGCAGCTGAGCACTTGGTTACATAGTTGCTTAATTAAAAAAAAAGTAATTAAATTACTTAGTTTTACAGCTGCTTCTTTGCAAAGGAAACGAAGCTGGGAATGTTTAATGATGCAGAGCCAGATTTGGAGTTTATGAGGTGGAAGCCAGAGGAACAACACAGAAGATGTCATTAAGTAGCTGGCTTCCAGGCTCTGTCCCTCAAAACGTGCCTGGGTGTTTCCTGGTGAAGTGCTGGGGCTCTTAAGAGCTGCAGTGAGAAAGGTGCATTTTCAGTGTCTTGGAGACTCAGGTGCATGATGCAAGTTGTGGTACCCATATCATTTAAGCTCTATGGAATATTATGTCCCACCTGTCAAGTATCCATCCCAGTGTATGAGGAGCTTCCTAGCCTGGCTTGTGGCAGAGGACATAAGTGACTTCTTTGGGTTGTTTCTAAAGGAAGGCTGCCAGCCAGGAACCTGCATCTGTGTAAACTCCCTTGGGAGCCAGCAAAGCTCAAAGTGAGCTCTGGAATCATGACAGAAACTTGAAGTTGTCACCCTTTGTCAAAGGCCTCTCTAACCGTGAACATTACCTGAACATGCGACTTAGTGGCCAAAAATACCCCAAGTCCAAGCCTCTGTTGCTTGCATTAAGGAACAGGCAAGAATATGTCTCTGAAGATACCATAGGGTACAACAAGCTATGATGCATGCATCAAAAGATGGGATTGCTTGACAAGTCTTACTCTCCTGTAACAGTGTTAATCTCCTGTGGGATGTGCTTTTTCTGTGGATGGAGAAAGGGCATCTATTTCTGGGACCATCAGCCAAAGATGTTTTGTGAGCGCAAGATTTCTCCAACAGAGAATTACATGGCCCATTTCCCTTAATATCTATTTATACCTAGACCAGACTGGAAAGGGCTAATCTGTATTATAGAAAACTGGGATGTTTTACAATTTGATTCTATTCAGATCTGGAACAGAAAAAAAAGGAATACATCCCAAGTTTGGGGGCCTGGAATCTGAGGCTGAGGGTATCTGTGATATGAATCTGTGGCCAGGTGTTTATATTTTTTTTAAAAAAAAGATCACAAATGGTGCAGAAAAGTGATGCATTTGCTGATGGTAGGGCTTCATTGGTAATTCATCCAGTGAAAGTTTGTCTGCTGAGATTGTATTTACAGACAAGCAGAGTCCCAGCAGAGCACACCAACATTTTCCTTTTAGCAGCTCTACTGGCAGTGAAATGGGCAGTGAAAGGTACCATCATACTGAAAAGGAAAGAAATTATCCAGGTTATGTACTATGTGGGGTTTGTGATTTTTTTTTCTTTGGTTCAAGATAAAGTATAAATACAGTTATTGAGAAATTTGCTGATTTCAAATTAATTGGTAATAGGACTAGCTGGGAAACAGTAGTGGAGGTTTTGTGGAATCTCTCCACTGAAATTTCCCTGTTACAGGTATGTCACAGGAAAAAAAATTATGAAATAGCCTCCTCTAGTGGCAAATGTTTCACTTTTTTTTCCTGAGTTCTTGGCTCATGCTTTCTTTCCCTAATAAGGAAAGTAGGCCAGAATGATGTCTGCAAAATAAGTGGTGGGAGGGTTTTTTTGTCTGCTAGAGGTTTGTGCTTGTCCTTCTGATAAACACACCAAGCATCTTTCATTAACAAACTTTTTCTTCAGTTCCCCACCTGGATGCAAGCATAGTGCTGGGACACTGTATCTAATAATGAGAATGAAGGCCTGATGGATGGTAGTGGCACATAAAAGTCCATTTAATCTGTCTGTGGTTTTCACTCCCACTTTTCTAGTAGTGTTTGGTCCAGCACCTTCTCTGTATTATGGAAATTTGAGACAAAAGTAAAGAATTCTGTGCTTAGATGTAACTTCTTCAAAGCATCAACTTCTATGACAAGGGTGGAGACTTCAATTTTTACCTTCCATTTATATATGTACAACTTCTGTGTCTTCACATGAGGAATTCCCAGATATAAATGTGATCTGAATCCATTTGCAAAGTGTTTTGCTTTTATTGACCTGCATACAGGGAGCTTTCTAAACACCTGACTTTCCAAACAGTACAGGGCACTTTCTCATCTGACTTGCATTCAGGGATGTCTGGTCATCCTTTTCTGTTCAGGGCTTAGATCTGTATTTTCAGTAGTTTATTTCCATATGTTGTTACAGGAAAATGAATAATGATGATTCACACTATTAGAAATTATCAGCAGAAATGAAGAAAAAAAATCTGAAGAATTAAACCCAACCCCAAGTTTGTGTCAAATTAAATAACTTTCAACCCATTACTTTCCTCTGGTAAATAGTGAAATCATTATTTTATTAGAGCTAGTTTATTTAATTATCCTAAATGAAATCACTTTTATGAACACTGCCTGTATTGATTCTGGCTATAAATGTTTGGAGGTTTCTGAGAGAAGAGCTTTCCTTCTGAGTTGTGTTTGCACAGAGCATTTGCAAATGGCATGGATAATGCAGAAACAGAGGAGTCAGAAAGGGCTGGACTTGGCAAGAGGGCAAGAGGCACTGTCATTTCAAAACCATCTGGGTTTTTTTTTTTTGAACACTGCAGCTGCTGTGGTTGGGCTGCCTGAAATTTGGCCAGGACAGGGATTTAAATACTTCATGCCTGACTCTGACCTGGACCAGGGTCTTTGGAATGTCCTCAGGTGGAGAAGTAGTTACGACCAGACTGGGATTATTTGGGCTGCTGGAGCCTCATCTGAGAGGGATGAAGCTGGAGTTTCTGCTGATCTCCTCATTGCTGACACCTGTCCACTATTTTCTTGCAATTGTTTCAATGGGATTTTAAGTGGGGTTTTTCAAAAGCACTTTGGGAAGTTCGTTACCTGTGGGTTAGGGAAATGTAATGGGGTTTGAAGTAGAAATTTGCCAGTTTAACTGAAATTTGTTTTCCAGTTATAGCGGATCAGAAGGATGTCATCACATAGGGCTCATGTACATACACTGGTGGCTATAAGAATATTTGTACCTCTTCTTTTTTTTTATGTTTACTTTTCATTCATCAGCATTTGCCCACATTATATATATGTCTTTCCTTGGGGTATGGTAAGAGCCAAGCAAAGAGCAGGGCTTTACTCTAAGTTGCTGCAGTCATTCTGCCAAAAGCCTCTGGAAATACACTGGGTTGACACCACCTCCCTGGTGCACAGTGAGCATGGGCCAGTAAACTAATATATGTTTGCCTCATTTCCCCCATATATCAGAATAAAAAATTATTCAAGATACCTGTCTTGGGTGTGGCACTGCAAGGGTGCTGTGCGTTCTTTGGTGTCTTGAGAATGCCCGACAAAGCATTCTGTCTGCTAATTAATAGCAGTGCTACTAAATCCAAGGTAGCCTGAATGTCTCTGCACAGTGCCACACTGTGCCAAGAAGACTTGCCCTTTAGGTTTTCACCAAGGAACCAGCTCCCAGTAGTAAATATTTGCTTTCCCAAAGTGACATAACACAGATATCAGATCATCCTAGCACGGCGACTTCAGTGTCATCCTGTCCCTGTACTTGTGGAACAACACAAACAAGGGCTATTGATTTCAGAACGAGATAATAAGAGTTACTTTTGATTATACTTTATTTTGCAACTTTACTGAAAATCTCTGAATAGAATAACAATAAATATTGTATTCCAAGTAAAAGAAAATAACTTAAAAAGTTTAGGCTGTTACTTATTCTATCCTTCCTGCTTATTTTCATGGTGTAACAGTGTGGCATTGCAAACTATTTGCAGGCAGGCAAAAAAATGGTTCTCACATTTTACTGCTTTCGATCCTAAGTCTGACTGTCAGTTCTGCTTTTGAAAATGAGCTGTCTTTGGGCTCAAGAACTTTTAATAAGTGTTATAAATTGTTAGGTCAATTTTTGAATCTTAGGAGTTTGCAGCTGTTTAGTTTCATGTGCTGAAAAATCAGAATTTAAAACTTGTCCTTTCTAATAAAACATTGTTTCAATTGCAACACACTTTTTAAACATGCTGCATTGTGTGTTGACATAAATTGCACAGATGTTTGCAACTGCAGTGCTGCTCATTCCATTTTGGAGCCTTGCAATCAGCGCTTAACTCCAGGTGCCTGTTGGAACATGCAGAGTCCTTTCATAAAAATGCTGCTTTCTGCTCCCTAGGATTGTACCACCAGGTGGCAGATGAAGCCAAGGAAAGAAAGTAATGCTGCACTGAATTCCCACAGCTTCCCCTTAGTAATTAGAAATGGAAGCATTCCCAGCGTCAGAATGTTAAATAGTTTCACTCTCCAAGGGATTTCTTCCTTATTTTGGATTCCATGAGAGAGTAGTACAACCAGGTCAAAAAGAGAAAAAGGAGAAGGGGAAAATAAAAAAAAAATTAAAAATTAATGGAGTCACAGGTACTTCCAGACAAATATAAAAATATATGATACTTTCAATAATCTGGTACTCATATAAAATAGGATTAATTGAGTTGATTTGTTTTCAATTTAAGTAACTGAATGACTCTATGAAAATACAATGATCACTAATACAAAATAGTCTATGCAGAGCAACAAATTGTAAAACCCCAAATGAGTGTTTTGTCTAGCTGGGCAGCAATCCAGAGCACTCTCTTCTCTTTATTCCCCCTTCTCCAAGAAGGCAGGAACCTTCTTTTAATCATCATCTTTATTTCCCTGGCAGGTTTCTGTTACAGCTGCTGTACAGTGTTCCATGATGTTACCGTGGGACTGCTGAGACAGCAGTGCTGTGCTTGCTTATCTGTATTTTACATTTGAGATTCTCTGGTCATAACAGCATCAGCAGAACTGGAGCCTGAGCTCTCAGACTCTTCCTGGCAGGCAAACTAGTTGGGGATTTTGTTGTTGGATTCCAGGAAATAAGGTCAAGCCTGATTTTTTTGTTTTGGTTTTGTTTTTCTTTTTCTCTAGAGATAAGTTCAAAACTGCAAAGTAGGATTGATTTAAATAGGAATGCCTAATTGTTTGCAAGATTATGAATCTGATCCCAGGTTGCAGTCATGGAAAAGGGTTATTTTTCTGCCACAACAGAACAATAATATGTGTCATTTGGATGTGCTTAGGCCCTTATTTCAGCATGCATCATTGCTTAGATGCAAACTAGGTAAAGTTTGTCTGTTGTACAGAGCATGCACAGAAGGCAGAGCACTGTGCTGGTAGTGTGACTGTGATATCTGGGAGGAGAATGCTTGATACAGACCTTGCTGCACTACCCCTATGCCAAGTAGCCAAGTAACATGGGGCCACAAATCCTTCTAAGACCTGCCAAGTTGTCTGTCCTGCTCACCTGTAAAGCAAATAGGTGTGACACATAATAGCATGGGTAAACTGATAAAATTTTGCCTTAAAAAGTGTTTGACTTCCTGCTGTCTCTTTTGGAGGGCTAATTTGAGCTTCCCTCCTAGCTATAACATGGCAATCTCCAGTGAGTACTTTGTAGCAAATGTCAGCTTTGTTTTTTATTGATATATAAGGAAAAAAATGTAAAATTACTAGGTTTTTTACAGATTCTACTTTTAGTCATTTTATTGCAGGTCCTACACCACACCACAAAGTTGCTCTTTTAAACTGGTGCCATGCAGAGGTAACTAATACTCTAGTAGAGGTAATGTCTTAGCTGGCCTAAATGCAGGGATCTCAAAGGAGCTGTGTTCCTTTATGCTAGATGGTGCTACTTGTATGCTGAGGGCACACAATAAACATAAAGTTATCAAAACAAAGTGGGAAATAGACACAAGGTGTATTTTCCTTTTACTAATAAAAAAATTAAACTAGTTAATATGCAACTAATAACTAGATGTTAATAAAGATGAACTGGACTCAATATATGTTTTCAATATGCAATTCCAATTTTATCGTAAAACCATAAGAATTATTCTGAATCACTTAAACTATGCTTGAGGTAGCTGAAGAGTACAGAATACAGAAATTTTAATAAGAACCATGGAAATTTTAGGGACCTGTCATTAAGAATTCATGTAGGCTTTGGGGAAAAGGAGTTAAATGCAGTGGTTCTTGTGGAAAGGGAACTACATTTACCAGCAGATTAACCTTGCTTATAATTGCAAGACAATGAGCAATGCAACTGCTGGCTTTTGACTGCCTGTCAATAATTGACATAGGTGAAGTAAAACCTGTTGACTGAAGGTCAGTTGTTTGAAATCAATAGAACTCAGCAGGCAATTAGAAACGAATTTAAGTATGTTCTTCCACATATGTTTTTGAATTGTTTTGGTGAAAATGGTGCTATTTCCAACTGGAGAGGTCTCAGAATCAACTTCATTTTTTGCCACACTGCACTTCTCTTGGCGTGGTGATGTTTGTTTCTGGCAGCAGTAATTAGGAGTCTGATATTTAGCACATCTCATGCATTTGCAAGTGATTGTGTTAAAAGAATTAAGAAGTTACAGCTCCTCAGCTGGAGTTCAGTAGTTTTCCTCCTAATATGCAAAGTGGTATGCTGGTCCCTTGCACTGCAAAATAAACCAAGCTCATGTGCATGTGACTTGTAAGTATGTCTTGGGAGGAGCGGTAACTCCTGGTGAAGAGGCAGAGCCTTTTTAAGTAGCTCTTCTGTACTACTCATAATTAGGATTTCACAATGACAAAATCACACTTAGAGACAGTGTTTGACTTCAAGGTCTGACTCTTTCTAAACTGGCTAAATCTCATTATTTACATAAAAAGTGAGCATGGGCTCAACTTGCTGTGCTGAAGGATGAGTTAAACAAGGTGTCAGTAAGTTCAGTAACAGAAAATTCAGATCCAGCTCTTAATTAATACAATTGAAGTAGAACTGTAGTCACATTTTGGACTACAGTCTTTACAATATTGCACCTTAATGTTTTCTTTGCTTGTCAAAATTGCATGAGTAGGTGATTTAGTTGACCCCCAACTAGAATATTGTTAATATTTTTAACTAAATCCAAATGTCAAAAAAGGAGCTTTTCTGAAATGTAGACATAAAAATTACAAAAATTCAGAAGCTAAGTATTTCAGGATTGTTAGCAAATACAATTCTTTTAAGAGCTTTCCTTGCCTGTAATGTTTACAGTACATCAATAATGCAGCTTATTTAAAGAAGAAAGAAAGTTTGATACATATTCTACCTCATGAATGTTGTTGAGCTATTCGTATTGCAAAATGGCTTACAATAAGGAGTATCAACTACACTAAGCACCAGGCTGCTATGGCTGGCATAATGTACTACAATATCTTGTTACAAGCATTCTTTGTAATTCTAGGAGGCAGAAAATAAAATTTGACGCTCAAAAATAATGTTTAAGTAAATCATGTAGGAGAAATGTACATTTATGTCCAAGAAATGGTTAGATGTTGCCAGAACAATACAGCTACATTATGAATCTTTAATGATCTCTGAAAGTCATAATGGTCTGTCACTAATGCCCATTAATGATCTCTCTATACCACGAGTATGGGCTTGATGTTTCTGGCCGGTACCTTAGAGAATACTTTAAATATGCCTTAAACTTTCTCTGATCTACTCCCTGTATATCTGCTCCAAATGTAGACTGCAATTGCCTGGGTAGGAGCAGCCCGTAAGGCAGCATGGCTTTGGGGTTAAGAAAGTCTTATTCAGGTAAGATGTATTTATGCAATATTTTTACAGGGAAAAAAACTAGGAAGTATTTTCTGGCAAGTGATCTTCTGTAGAGATCATAAAATATATAAAGAAATTTAAGCTTAGTATTGTTAATACTAACAATGTGATTGTTCTTTGACTTCATGAATTTTCTTTGGTAACTCTAAAAGCACACTATTCAAGAAGGAAAAGGCAAGTGTTATGGCTAATTCCTACTGATTGAAACTGTAAATACACTGAATATGCTACTAAACTGGCAAAATTATATGGTTTTAATATGTTTTTCAAATATCGCACAGATTGATTTTAATTTTATGACCTTTTAAATATCCGTGCCACATAATTATTTAATTTTGGACTCAAGCTTGCTTTAAAGAAAAAAACCAACTATTATTCCATTTCTGTTCTAATTGCCTTTTGTAAGAGTACTGTGCCGAGCGTTAACTGAAGAAAATCTTGTTATGGTGTTAATAACTTGAAAATCTTTTTAGTGCAAAACGATCACCATTTATCTATTCTTTTGCAAATGTTTTAACTAAAGGCTTATGATGGTTTAATTTATTTTTCTTTAATAATGAAAAAAAGTGTTCTCTGCATTTGGTATGTGAAATGATCAGATTACTCTAAGAACCAACGCCCTACGACTAGAAGAGAAAAACAAATCCAAGGACTCTTGGAAAATGCTCCAATATCAAACAATAATCTCATAGGCAGTGCACATGAGTTAGATATTAACTGCGCCAGTTAAATATTAACTGTCTAGAACACATATCATTCTGTATTAGAAATAAATCAACATGATTAGTAAACAACTTCTATGGCATTGCATGTGGCATCTGTTTTTTTCTTTTCACAATTAATGCAGTACTTCTAAGTAAAGCATAAAATGTGAAGTAAACAGTCTGCAGTGTTTTGGCACCTTAAAATGCATTTAACAAATATAATCACTTAATATGAAATAATATTTATTAACTACTAGAAGATTTTCTCTTTTGCAAAAGCAGTAAGTTTTTATGGCATGATTGCAGAGAAGATTAAGTGGGTCTAAAACCATCAAAATAGCTGTTATAGGTTAGCTTTTGGGGAGTATGTTGCCTAGCCACAATATACCAAAAAATGCCAGTGGCTGATTATGGACCCTGGTGCTTGTTCATAAACCTGGTGTAAAGGCCCTGGGTCTCGTTTCAGGGAATTAGAAAGCGTGCGGGGTGGTGGAGTGGGGCAGGATGCAGTGCAGGAGGGGCGGCGCGGCGGCTCAGCGCCATGGACAACGTCTCAGCACCACGGACAGCGGCCCCGCTGCAGGGACCCCTTTCCCGCTACCCCCGAGGCCAGAGGGCTTCTCACCTGCGGCACCGGGGAAGACCCGAGAGTGAGACACACCCAGTCCAGCTCCGCATAAGTATAAAAAACTGTTATATGCGACATCACAGCGGCTCTCCCTGCTTGCCTGAATCTTACGCTTTCAACTTTGCCGTTAATTACAACCGGAGGCACCACTTAACATTTGTTGTAATGAATATCACCAGTGACGAAACAATGCTGGAAAAGAAAGTGAATGACCTTGCCAGGGCAGTTACCAGAACTAACTCTAGGTGTCCCTCTTGTTTCTGGTTTTAGCAATAATTTTATACATTTGGGTTTTTTGACTGGAAGTCTGTCCCATTTGTTTGGTTTGTAACTGTTCACAAATTAATGTTCTACAGCTTGCTTCCTGTACAGGAAACTCTATATTTTTCAGAAAGCCTCCTGAAAAAACTTTAAATCAGAACTTTTTATGTAAGCTAAAATTCACGGTTTAAAAATATAGTCACTGAGTAAGACATTTCATACATTACAGAGGTGGAAAAAAAAAAGGGAAAAGGCTGAGGAAGGTGGAAGTTTTTCAGCTCTATTCTGATTCCCTGGTGTTTGTGCATCTCAGCATTGTTCAGACATCTTGGTTTGCTCGTAATTGCAAGTCAGGAAGAAGAAAGGCAGAAAAAAATATTAGTATGTAAGTGAATTTATATTATGAATGTGGAACCCATATTTGCAGAGGTTTGAGATGTCCAATTTTAGTTACAGTCCAGAGGAAATACAGGTACCAGCAACTTCTGGGAGCCATATCTCTTGCTCCAATCATATGAGAGGAATAGTCTGGGAATCCCTGCAGGCCTCACAGAGTGCTGCAGGATTTAATAAATTCTGTGTGGCTAGGTATTTTACCTGTCCAGCTGTCCATTTTACAACTGGACTTTTTAACCTCTCATAACTGCACCATACAGGAGACAAGAGAACACAAGGAGGTCTTCTTTCTTTACGGTTACGTGGAATAGGCTAAGTGGAATCAGTCAAATGATAACAATGAAAGATCAGCCAAGATAACGTCTTACAAACCAGCAGGCTTAGTTCTGTGGCTCAGGCTCTAATTCTGCTCCTTGTCCTCTCCTTCCCAGCAAAATCTCGCTGGCCTTGGAATGTTTTGTTGTAGATGAAGTGAAACTAAGTTTATTTGTTTGTAAACAAAATCAAGTTGACCTCAACTGAAGGATAGAGACACTGATATTTTTTTGTGGCTACTGCTCATTACAAGATTGTTCTAATTTTTAATGAAACAAGGAAAGAAGATCCTGGCAGGAAGTGGTGGAAAATGAGAAAGATAAACACAGGGAAGAGGGCTGAGGGGAGAGGACAGAAATCCTGATGATATATCATCTGCTAAATATGGTGCCTCTCTGCTGTAAGTTTAGCTCAGCGTGGTTTAGCAGCATGACTAGGGAGTTGCGAAGGCCATACATATGGACTAGGATTTTCGTTAAGATCGTGGTATTATATTTGTCTCTACTTCTGCAACCTAATTTACTTGTTTTGTATTAGTTTTAGGTAGAAATGCAGCTACAAGTTGGACAGTTATCCAGTCCCTATACAAGCAGAAGTGTCATTGTAGTTCAGCTGGACTTAAGCATGGAATACCAGTACTCAGCTCAAGCAGGTTCAGATCTATTTCACTGATTTCTCAGCAATGTCTCTCTGCATAGCAACAAAAACTTTCTGTGCTTTCTGATGAGATCTGAGTCCCCAGAAATATACACGGATGCCTAATGTAGATATTGGGAGCAGCAGCAGATGTTCTGCTATTAGTCTCCTTCTCTGAATTGATTTCTCTGAATTTCTTCTGATTTGCTAATGTAGAATTAGCATACACATTTTTTCTAGTCTCCAGACCTATTTAAATCCAATACAGAAAATGCCAGCTTGGGTTTCTTGTTCCTGTTTTGCTAGTCAATGTTACTTGTGAGTGTTGTTTCCAAAAAAAAAAGTGCATCTAACTTATGTTAATGAATTTCCCTCTGTTTACTTATGATACGTGGTATTTTCATCTCAAAATCCCCGTGTGATTTATAGATGCCACCTTTACTCTGCTCTTGCTAGCAGCAGCTCCTGCTAAGCCTGGAGCTTCCATGAGGCCAATTGCAGGAATGTGTGTGTGTGTGGGAAATGTGACTACTTGGGCTGGTTTTACATTCACGTGTATTAGCGAGCACTGCCAGAAAGAGGAAACGGAGCTACATGGACCTTCACTAAGTGACTATTTAGTTTTGATGGTGGCAGATATTATTTATTATAAAGATGCATTAGGTGGATTACAGTCTGAATCATCCTGCAACAATAGTTCAGTAAGGCAGAGGTAGTATTTTCCTTCATGCAGCTGTGGAAAATAATGGTGCCTTTTTGAATGAGAACGAATTGCCACCTGGAGATGCCTTTCTCTCTTGTTTCTTGGTTATGAAGCACAGATATTTGGTCAGATGAACTCAGTTAAACCTGATTTTTACATCACTGAACTTAGGTCAGATATGTCTTGTTACATTGTTATTAATATAATGCTATTAATATTGCTATTAATATAATGTCAGTGAACTGAGACAGAATGCAGAAATTTGGGTTCATTGCCCTTGTTTTAATCCTAAGGGATGCACCTGCCTTCTGGTTACTGAAAGTAAGACCAACTTTTTTTTCTCGGTTAAACTGCCTCCAGTTCCATCACAGTGAGTGGAGCAAGGCCCCATCTGCACACTTGCAGAAGCTGTGACCCAGTGCAGGGTCTAACTCCAACTCTTGGAGTACCCTGCCTCCAACCAAGACATGGAACTTTTTGCTCAATTCCATTTCATTTGTGACCAACTCTGTTCACATTTTCATTTGACTTGGTGCCATGATCTCAGCATTCAGGTAAAAGTCACAGAAAAACACTGCCAGACTCTTCTGATCCCAGCCTGGGTAATTTGGTTTCATTATTAGAAAACAGATGGGTCTTACATCGTTAATAGGGCAACAGGAAGCAACAAGTTTGACATCCATCACATGATTGCAGTGAATTGGGCTCTATAGTTGTGTAAAGTCAAGTAGGGGGACAGAAGTTAGCTTCTGAGAAAAGCAGTGATGTGGCTGTGAGAAGCTGGTAGAAATGTATGGGTTTAGATAGGAGGGGGAGAATTCTCAGAGGCTCCAAAGCACTTGAGACCCAATGAGTCTGTTTTTGTTAAGCTGTTGACAAAGGAGAAAACGCCCAATTTCTGAAAAGGTGGGAAAAGAGCTATTTGAGTAATCTGACAATCTCTAGGCACCTTGCTTTGGGACTGTGAAGGTCTATTTATGGTGTTTAGTGATGTGCGAAGTGACCTTATGTTAAGTTTGGCAGTGTCATATACCCCACACTTCTCATGTCCCATGCTGCAATGTAAATATTTCAGGGATGATATGCTGTCATTTACATTGATGTTTCTCCGAATCATCATGCTGAGAGGTGAATGAACAGATACTTCTGTGCATACTGATGTAGAAGTATTTTTTGCTATGGCTTTGTGGTGGGCAGAGAGAAGTCAATCGCTCACTGTTGCAAGATCCTGGTTCAGGTTGGGTCCCCCAAGACACCAGAATAACGTGTTCCCAATGTGGGAGCTTTGCAGAGCTGTGGGAGCTGATCTCTTCTGTTCGTTCTGTGACCTTTCCCAGCTGATTGGCACTGATCTTTTATGCACTGGATAGACAATCTTTTGTGGCTGACATTTCAGGATGACTGAATATGGATTAACCTAGGCAAAAATATTTCCATTTTTCTACCTTCAAACAATGGCCTTCTTTTCCAAAAAAAAATGCCTGTACCAGCATCTCAGACCAAATCCAGTTTTGACTGACAGTGCTGTAAAGGAATTGGAATTCACAGCTGGAAAGGAGTAGAACTGGGATTTCTCTGATTAATATTTTCTCTGAGAATCTGAGAGGAAACTGATGGTCTTGATGTGAGATCTCATGAACATCCTTAGCATTTCACAGGACATGTTGGTCATGAACAAAAGGCTCAAATTCTCCTCAGGGTCAATCAACCTCATCCTAGCAAACTTGTGCCAATCTGATAAGAGAACAGGATTAGGATATGAGAACCTTTTGTAATGTATCAGCTGCATAACTATTTTCTAAATATCTCAGTAGTCTTAGTGAGATGACTCACATATTGAAGACAGGGATGTGTTTCTCTGCTTTGCTGGATGGGGGCCAGTTTCCATACAGTCTGGTACATGAGTAGTGCTGGGGTCTCTTCTGGTGTTGGGATTCATGATTCTGTACACAGAGAAGACAAAAATCAACCAGTCACCTAATCCCTCGAACAATGAGTGAGCTGTTAGGTAAAGTGAGTCCAGGCGATGTGTCTACACTGATGCCACAGGAATCTATTATTATTTTTTCCCTGTTAGTGAGCCGGGCTGTACAGTGCACTTTTGCAAAGAACCATGGTAGAGAAGCACACAGGAACATCCATGTCACTGTTTACAAGGGCCCTTATGCTCTCGACATAAAAATACTTTTGTTTACAGCAATACAGCTTATATAAAGGTCTGCAGCTGTTTAGTGAAGCTGAACTTTACTATTAAGATTAATTTTAAGGTTAGTCTATTGACTAAAATATCCTCAAATTTGAGCTCTTGGTCTGGACCTGCCTCAAGGTCTAGCTCTTCCACTACTACCTTTTTCCACCTTGTACTCTGAAATAAACCTCTAGCTGACTCTTAATTTTGGCTCACATCTAGGGTAAAACTAGGTTTTCAGAGGTAGTGAACTGGACAGCAAACTGTGCTTATCCCTTAGGCAGAGAGCACCCAGACACACGCTGTTCTGCAGCGCTTGTGTCCAGCCGCGGAGCTGGCTGCAGTGGAAAGGCTGAGTCATTTCCACGGGATATTTCACGGAGGAGCTAAGTGATGTGGGGCTTGGGTCTGAACAGCTCTGTTTCCTGATGAATAGTAATTCTGTTTACTTAGAAGAGGAAAAAATCACTGGGGGCCTCAGTGCTGCTGTGTCATAGCTGACTGGATGAAGTCTTGTTTATCTCAACCTGAGAAGAGAGACAAGCAGTTCTGGTGGCACTTTTCAGAAAATAACTCTCTGCTTTTTGGGAGTGGAAATAGTCCATAGATTTGACTGCTGGAGCTTTTGTTACTCTATTTGCTCTGTAACAGCAGTAGTATGTTACCCCAGCAAGAATAAAAGAGCCTCTAAAGGGACTCCTGACATCCCATGCCAGGCTGCATATTTTTTTATTTTTTTTTTCACAGCAAAGAAACTTCAGTCTCGTAAATGTAGAGGGTTGGTTTGCGGTTTGTGCTGGGCTGAGTCAAGTCTGGAGCTGGCTTGTTGGTGTCTTTCTGGTCCTGATTTTCAGTGTTTGTTTTGCCCAGCATCTACCTGTTTATATAGGACTACTATAAATCTTTTGGTACTTGTTTATAGAGGAAGAGAAAATAACCAAACATGCTGCTTTGTCTGAGGATGTGCTATTTTGGCCCAAGGTGCTGCCAGTAAGTTCCTATTTTATAGCAACATGTCATGAGAATTACTAATGCTTCTACAGGCCACAGAAGAGCTCAGGTCTCTCAGCGAGTGGCACGTTGGGCTTCTGTGCCAATCACCAGTGCACTTGTACAGGCAGCTGGAAAGTGCTGTCTCTCCTCCACCCATTCCCTTCTCTGACAGCAATGCTGCACTGATACGCCACTCTGCGCCGATCACATCTGTTGACATTCATGTGCCGACATAGCATAGCGATCAGCAGCTGGGGGAGAGGAGTTCCTCTGCTCGCAGGCACCAGGCAATGCTGCAAAGCCACAGCAGCTTGTCAAAACTTGCAGCTTGTTTCATGACAGTGAGGTGTGGAGCTGGCTTGTGATTATTTTTCATCTGATCTCAATTTTTGTGCAGTGTTTGTTTTGCTCAGCGTCTCCCTGTTTATGTAGGACCTATTATAAATCTTTTACACTTAAGATAGACTCAAACTCATGGGAAACAGCAGTGGTCTGGGACCTACCATAGAAAAAATGGTTCAAGGAGGATGGAGCAAAACCCAGAAGTTTTGCACTCTTCTCTAATTTAGTGAAACAGCCAATGCTGCTTCAAAACAGTGGAATTTCTGCTTGGTCAGATCCCAGCTACAGGTAACACATGACCCTGTCTCTGGCAGTAACTGTACAAGTCTGTCTGATACTGATTCCTTAAGAGGTGCTTAATTCTTGATTGAAATGCGGCAGGCAATATACTCTCTAGCTTTAAGTGTACCCTGTTACAATAATCATATACAAAAAAAGAGGATGTATGTTCAGGGAGTGTTTGGTTATATTTTATATTCCAAAAGTCACTTGGAATGTTATTTTATTTTATGTTTTTAGCATGGTGAGGAGTGAACAGGTCTTGCTGGTCAGAGAAAATGTTCCTCGAGATTTTTATATCTCTAACACTGAAGTAGTCCAAAGATTGGTCTTGTACCAAAGGCATTTTCCCAACAAGATCTTCATTTTAATGTGCCATTTATAGTAAATGAAGACACATTTGTAGGAGTGCTGATAGATGGAGAGGTAGGGTGATCATGCAAAAAAAACTGGAGGACTGTTTTTTGAAACTTAAATCTGATTATGCATATATGCTATTTTTATTCTCTAGTTATCTGTCAAGGAACATTTGTGCAAATGAATTTTCTTTATGGATTTTAAGCATGCAAGCTGGAATGCTGGCAGAAAGATATCCTAAATGCTGCTTTTGTATATTGCTTTTCCCTAGGATTTTCAAGGTTAGCCTAATTCTGAGTTCTAGTTAGCCATTGTCAAAATGAAATGTCACCTGACCTATAGGATAGATCACAATGAGACAGCTTCACTTTGATCCGAAGATCAAACACTGCTTTGCAAGCTGGGAATATTTATGATGTAATGGGTGAATCTCAGGAAAAACAAGTCTCACTTGTGACTGTATTGGAAGTGGAAATATGGCAAAATTCATAGTACGTTAACGGTGAGTTGAGTAGGATGAGTTATTACTAATAATATCCAACTGGCTGTCTCTTGGGTTGGATTTCACATGTCTTATGTGGACTGGCAGATGATGGTAGTGGTGGAACTTGTGAATTACAGTTATTTTTACCCAACTGTTTAACTCAAATAAGAAATCATGAGTATTTATTGAATGTGAGTATGTGGATGCCATAAAGTGCCTTATAAACAAAGGTGAGTGAGCATGCATACACCTATACCTGTATACATACGTAATTCTTGTGCAAAAGAGGTACTGTGGATGGGTATATGGGGCTGCCAAATTCACTATACCACGTCAGCCGTTGAGGTCTCAGACTGTGAGGTCACATATTGTACTTTGTCAGACATTGCCTTAAAACTTATGCATTGTGGGCATCTTTATCACTAAAGCCTGGCCATGCAACATTTTTTATTGGGACAGGAATTCCCAGTTGCAATAAACAGATTTGGACCCGTTGCGAACTGCTTCTAGTCCAGGGAAGGACTGTAACATTTACAGTGAACTGCTTTTGAATTGAGCTCTTCGAATTGAAGATACTGGGTAGCATGATTTCTGCTGTGCTTGCCTGGGACCAGGGTAAAACCGTGGGGAGGGAGGGGAGGACCACCCGGCTTTTCCAAAAGTGGAGGAGAGGAAGAAGAGGCAGGTATCCTGTGAAGCCTGGTTGAGGTTGAAAATGCATCAGAAATATGGTGCTGTCACACCAACACATCTGCATCTGTCTTGTCTCAACTGCCCCAAGGGAGCCCTGGGTGCATAGGACACAGCTCCTGGGCTTGGCTGGCTGAAGCCCTTTGGCATTGCAGGTCTTGCTGAGCTCAGCTTCTGCAAGGAGCCAGCCCACAGCTTCCCCCACTCCGCAGTCATGGGATATCCCACCCTGCCTCAGCAAGTGACTGAAAATCTCCTCTGCCTCAGAGATAAATTCTTTCAGTAGTTGTTTGCCTTCAGGGCTGCAATTCTCTGGTTTGCTTTTAGTCAGAATTTGCTTTATTTTAAGCTCCAGCTGTTCAAAGTACACTGGGGGGGGGGGGACGGGGAGCGCAGTTGCAGAGGAACCTCCAGGACCTCCTGCTTCCTGTGTCCTGGGGCATGGATGTGTGCAGGATTGGATGTGCACTGTGCAGGGCATTAAGCACAGTGCAATGCCAAGCTCTGACAACAAGCTCTGCTCCCCGGCGTCGTGGCACCTCTGCTTCTTCCTGCCCTGGTATCACCGCAGCCTGGCCCACACATAGCTGGTGGTGCATAAACCCAGTTGGCAGGAGAGCCTGGCCTCAGGGGACACAGAGGCACTGTGAGGGACACAGGGAAGAGGGAGATCATGGCAATGACAAGGAAATCGCTTTCTCTGAGGTTTTTCTTGTCTCTGCTAGAAAATTGGAGCTGAGAGCAGGTGCAGGGGGGAAGGAAAGGCAAGAAAAGCAGAAAGCCGCCTATAAATCAGTGAGCCCGAGAGGGGAACATCCTATGAGGATGAAGGAAAGGCAGGGGGGAGCTATGGCTGGAGCTCCCCTGCCTGCCCCTCTGCCTGCCTCCCCAAACTACCTTCCTGCCACCAGCCAGGTGTCCTCACTCCGCTGCCAGAAACATAGTGCCAGCTATTTGTTCATCGCAGTCACGTTTGTTTGGGTGTCTGCACCTCCCCAGGAGGCAGCTGTGTCAAAAGCAGGTACCCACAGCCTGTGGGGCCGGCAAGGGTGGGCAGCTGGGGTGCACCAGCTCCCACTGCCTACCCTGAGCACCGCCTTCCTCGCTGCCTGCACCCTGGGGACCCTTCTGCAACTCCTCACACAAAGAGCCACTGGGCAGGTCTCCCACTTGCTGTGTTGCCTGGCAGAGGAGGAGGAGAAGGAAGGAGGAGGAGGGGAGGGTGGTGATAAGGGGCTTGCTGCGTCGCTTCATTTCTGTATCCAGCGCACAGCTCGTGGCGTGTGTGCGAGTGCGTGCATCTGCTGCCTGAGGACTACTGCGGCTGCAGTCTCGGCGCTGAGCTGCTGGCGACCGGGCGTCAGGGGAGCTCTGGTGTTTACCGGCTGGTGACAAGTGTTGCAATGCAAAAGCCAAACGCGTCTGTGGAGGGGAGACTGTGCTGGCAGCGGCACCTGTAAGGAGCAGAGGAGAAGACTCTTCCCGAGGCATTCAGCAGCAGGCAGCCAAGACTCCAGGCATCAGCACCTCCTCCCCGTGTCTCCATCACTGCTTGCTTCGGAGCTCTTCTTAAGAGAGAAGAGGAAAAAGGAGTCAGAAAACCCCTGCAACAGGACAGCCCCTGCTGGAGTCTAACAGGTGTTTGCTGGGATTTGAATGGGGAGGGGATGGGTGGGGAGAAAAGTTAACTGGAAAAATTGGGGCTAGGAGAGATGCAATGATCTTGCACCAAGTGGATGTGCCATGTCTGCATGTGAATAGCGCATCTGGAGAAGCTTGGAGGGATGTCTTGCAAGTAATCTGCTCGATCTCCGTGGAAACACTCACCTCTGCCTGCAAACTTTCCCCTGCCAGAAGTTGGGAGGAATAAAACACCAGAAAATCAAAAGGGGAAGATCTCAGTGGACAAAAACGCTTGAGCTAAACTGTTGCATCCCGACCCGGGGCTCTGGTGCAAACGTCCCACTGGTGCCTGCAGGGCTCCCAAGCCAGTTGGCAGTGAGTGGCATTGGCCAAGGCACTGGGCAGTGTCCCCAGCATTGGGGACAGGCCGAGCAGCATGCTGGCTGCAGTGCCTGCAGCTGGCAAGCAAACCCCGCGTGCCTAACCTGCCGGTTGTGCCGGGGCGGTGGCGGCCATGGCGGCAGCCATCGCCAGCTCCCTGATCCGCCAGAAGAGACAAGCCAGGGAGCGGGAGAAGTCCAATGCCTGTAAGTGTGTCAACAGCCCCAGCAAGAGCAAGGGAAGCTGCGAAAAGAACAAGTTGAATGTGTTTTCCAGGGTCAAACTCTTTGGCTCCAAGAAAAGACGAAGAAGGCGACCAGGTTGGCAAGGGTTATGTGTTTGGGGGGTTGGTTTGTTTAATGCAAACTGGGATGTGCATCAGGCATGGGGAGATGGGGACTGGTGTTTCAGGGCTGATAAAATACATGTGCAGGTATTGCCACTCGTGACTTGTATGATCTGATATACATGGGTACCACATGCCAGTCCTTTCCCTTTCATGTTCATCTGGTTTATTTGGATAACACACACCACTGCTATCTGTTTCACTTGGACACCTGTGTGCACCCGTGCACTAGTAATTCAGTAATCTGTCTCTGTTACACATACACATATACAGACACACGTGATTTATTTGTGGGGGAGATGCTAGAAGGGGAAGTTCCGACACATACAATTTCCTCAGTTGTATGTTAAAGAATTTGGTGGTCTAGGGATCTGTTTTTGTCTTCCTGCTTCACAGAATGCCCTTGCTGTGCTTTATTTGCTGGTTGCAGATGAGGCTTTTTGCTTTCGCTGGCACCTTTCAGAGTTTTGCTTCAGCACCCTGTTCCTTTCTAGGAATCTCATACATGCAGCTGTCCTGCAGACACGATGCTCTCTGTGTCAGAGGTGCAAAAGATCAGGCATGAAGATTCAGTCCCTGATCTGAGTGGGGTTTTTGTACGTGGGAGGAGCAAAACCCTCTGGTAATGTTGCTATCGCTTTGCTGTGCTGAAACATTGATGCCGTTAGCCACTTAACCTATCTGCCTTTCTCAGCAGCCACAGAAAAGGTGCCTTGCTCACTATTTGCAAATAGTTTTGGAATGTATTATGGCTAAAAAGCCAAAGAGAGGATGGATTAATTTCTTGTCAGAAAAGTTGGTAGAAAAGAATTGTGCGTCTGTTAGAAACCTTATTTAAGGTTGCTAATAGGAATGAATATACTTATACAAACTATTGTAAGCTTTTGCCTTCAGCTCCTACTAAAACGAAGTCCAGTAACAGAGGTCCCTAATGTCTTTGATTACAAACATAAAGAGTCTTATGCAGACATTGTCTGTTGGAAATGACACACTATATCTTCGCAGTTTGTTTATCCCTGAATTAAGTTGTTGTGGACCGAGCTGCAGAGATGCATCCCCTCCTGACAAGCGTAGTTTTGTGAAAATGACTACAATGCAGATGTCATTGGGATTCAGGGGAAGTAGACCTTTTTTTTTGCAATTACTCCTGGTGCATTACCCAGATATCTTAAACGGCAGACTTGACAGCAGGTCCTGTTGCTGTTTACTTTTTGGTTTAGAATGATCTGAAAGTGCATGAGATTTCTCACTTTCTAACTGTGAATGTGAGGATGGTTATGAAAAAAAAGAAATCTATCTGAACTATGTGTTGTTTTGATCTTTCTTCTTCTAGCTGATGAGGTAATTACCTCAACCCTTATGGTAATATTTATTTTTCAGTTCCACACATTGCTGGATTTCAAGGTTTCCCCCTCAATTTTCCATATGTTCATTGAGTAGTTTATCACTTTGGATGCTCTGTACTCTTTGGAACAGTGGGAAATGGGGGTTTGTTTATTAGAGTTGCAGCCGTTCCTGTGCTAAATGTTTGCTGCTATATATTTAGGCTCTCAACTGTCACTATGGCTCTTATTAGCACTATCGTAGTAGTCCTCTTTTTCCTCTTCATTTAAGAACTCACACCTTTTTAAAAGGCAGAATACACTCTTTGCCAGCTCATTTCTAATCTTAAATGAGATAGGGCTTAGCTCCTGAGGCCAAGCAGTACACTGTTGGAATTTGTGTTCACTGGAAGCAGATTTTACTGTGCTACGTACATTGCGATCGAAAGTGGCATTTAATCATTTGGTAATTGATTTCAGAGACACAAATTTGATCTCAACCTAAACGAAAAGTGTTACAAAGCTGGTTGCCCTGCTTTTTTTTTGGGTGTTTTTCATATCTCAGCTTTAAGAAGAAATCTGAAGATTTGTCTTTAGCATCCTGCTCGCTTGGAAGAGCATATCAGGATTTCCCACATTAATCTCACTATTGTTTTTTTACAGAGCCTCAGCTTAAAGGTATAGTAACAAAACTATACAGCAGGCAAGGATACCACTTGCAGTTGCAAGCAGATGGAACAATTGATGGAACAAAAGAGGAGGACAGTAGTTATAGTAAGTGACATAAGAATAAATGGTGTGTTTGTGAATTGTGGTGTCTCATTCTTCCCATATAGGTCCATTCAGAATTGTTGTCCTGGGATGACTGAGCGAGTGGAAGCGACATTAACACTGTGCTCACAGCGCAAAGTATTCCAGACTTACTGGGTCTGAGAGAAATGCAAATAAAAATCACTTATAAAAATAATGAACTACAGGAGGTAATGATGACACATATGACAAACAAAGCAAATGTTATCTCCATGGTAATCTAGAGAAGTTCATTGCTGTCCTTTGAATTTTATTAGGTTTTTTTTCGACAGGGAAAATTTGCTCGCCTACTCAGAGTGCCTGAAATAGAATAACGCTATCTCCACTCTTAAACAGGGGTTCATTCAAACAAAGATTTGTTATTTCACACAATGAGAGTTCATCATCATTTTAAAGTTCACGTTTCCCTATTATTATTATTTTTTACCCCTTCTAAACTTTATTACGCCTTCAGATTTCCCTCAGTTTTTCCATGAAAAAGCTTTGGAGTTTTTTTATTTGTGGGGTAATTTTTGTTTATTACAACTTTGAGAATTAATAGAAAACAAGAAATGATGACTAGAGCAGAGATTTAGTGTATGTGAATAAAATATTTACGTGTTTTACATAGTTGTACCATTTAGCTCAAACTATGTTTCTGTTCTGAAACAAGTTAGGCAGAGCGAAGAATTTGAGAAGGTATTTCAGGCCACTTAGACAACAAACCAGAAAATCAACAGGCAGACCTTCCTTTTTAATTATTAAAACCCACTGGTTTAAGTGCTATCCTTTTCACATGAAAAGCATTTGCAGGTGAAACATCATTTCATTTTACAGGGCACTTGAATATGGCAGAGTAAGCACTAGACATGATAGGAAGTACCCCATTTTATTTGTCCCATCACTTGCTCCCACACTTGTCCCATGCTCTCGTTAATCCTTTTTGCAGCCCTGTGTTAACTTCTGAGTGCCAGGAGGGACCTGGTTATGCTGCTGGAGGATGTCTGCTCTGCTTCCTTTGAGGGTGCTGGCCTTAGAGCAGAGCACAAGCGTGGGATCTGTAGGGACACCTGAGGTCTGCCTCCAGGTCCCATCCTCACCCGTGGAGAAGGCAGCACAAAAACCACATCGGTGCAATGCTACTGAGTTCTCCTCAGTGCGGCCACAAAATCTGCTCTAAGAATGATCCTTATGAAACTTAAACATTGGTTCCCTTTCAATTGGAAGTATCTAATAGTTACAATTTTAAAAATCAGTACAGATCATTTAGGATTTTAGGTTCATTCTGTTAATTATTTTTTAAAAAAATATAAAGAAATAAGTAAACCTTATTTTTTACATCAAAGCATGATATTGCTAAAAAATTTTAATGTATTATACTAGAGCAAATAACTGAAATTCCATCTTTTTTCTTTTTAAATGATCGTTTTATTCAAATACTTTGCTTGCAATTCCTCTAATAGAGATTCTGAGCTTCAAAGATGAAATTTATGGAAATCTGTCCCTTTTACTTTCATACAAATACGTCTCTTTCTGGGATATCTTCATTTTCACTGTGCCCTTGAATTAACCATAAACTGATAGATTACCAAGCAAATCATAAAAAACTCCTTGTTGCTGTATACCAGCCTTCCAAAACGCTGGATACTTAAATTTAATGGATGTATACCAGAAATGGTTGCAGCTTAACTGCAGTATCTAAGTGTTCAGAGCAGAGGAGGCTTTTATCATCAAAAAAACCCTCATGCTTTTGAATATATTCATCTTTTATGTAGGTAAGTGTATAGACCTGAATGTCCTGCGGTCCTGAATTAATTTAATTACCACATTTTTAATGGCGATAGTAAGACAGACTGATTTATGTTCTGGAGCAGAGGCCACATAATGGGGTTCTCCCAAAGCCTTGCTCACATGAATATTAAGTGGGTCAGGCCCTCTAAAATCCTTCCTTTCAATATCTGCAGAGACATCGCTTGTTTAGCCCACATTCATGCACTTCAGGAAAGCCACAGGACTTGCAGCCCCTCTAAATGTGCAGGAAAATCCTTCTCTCCTTTGCACCCCTGAGAGCTATCATTGCTGATCCCTCTTGTCACCTTCACTGAACATTTGCTCCAAGACCATTCAGTTTGCAGTACAGTGCAATAATAAAAGCTCCTCTTAACAATTAAGGGGAACAGCTTCAAACGCAGCTGTGGCCAGCAGAGCAGTTGTGCAGTGCTAGGACTCTGTAACTGCATTTTTTAGAGCAAACCATAGCCAAAGTCCACCTGGTCTCCAGACAGAGCATAGGACAGCATTGTTTAAATTTTGAAATTTGTCTTCCCTATTTATGGTGGAGATGAGGAGAACTTGCAGCCCCTGATAGCCAGCTGCTGCTTTGTGCTCCTGACAGCAACCTGGGCCCAGGAGCCCACCTTCTCCATCATTTACTATCTAGAGCTGAGTGGGAAGTTTGCCTCAAGATCCCTTTCGGCTTCTGACATGGGAGCAATTATTTCAAGCTCTGCAGACCCACTACCTGCAAACAGGATTCACAAAAACAAGGTCTCTTCCACAACTGCAGGGTATTTAAAAGAAAGCTAAGATTTTTGAGCACAATTTAGGAAGGAAGTGAAATAGGGATTTGAGGAGCCATAGAACTTGGCTTTAGCCAGGAGTCCATGTAATTTGAGGAAGTGTTTCATGGAAAGGAGAGCCTGGCTGAGAAACAGATTTTGCCTCATTAAATGTGTTAAATAGGGCAAGGTTTTAAATCAAGGAAGAATTTATTCCCCAATTTTGGCAAGACAAAAAAGAATTGAGGACTGATAAAATAAGGTAATACAGGAAAAAATGTCCTGCAGAAAGCGTGTGAAGGTCCAGGTGGCCAAGCCAAGGATGGCACAAACCTCACAGTAGTGTATACATTCATAAATCCAGCTGTGGCCTGCTGCCTTGTATTTTGCAGCTCTAATTCTCTGACAGCTTGTATTTCACAAGGGCCATAGCAAAGATCATCTCTCCCTTAGGCATCGCCAAGTTTTTCATTACGATGGATATTACATCCTTATTTTACACAGCACAAATGTAATAGAGAAAGGCTAGGATGCAAATAACTTGGCATTGTTTTATGCTAACATAAACTGATTGTAGGAGCAGACAAATTATTTTCTTGTGGCTTTTTTGCCACCCCTTCTCCCACATGTGTTCATACGAGGGTCAACTGCTAGAAGTGCAGTAACATCTGAAAGCTGTGCCCTGTGGCACTGGGACCTTGCACAGAAGGGACCTGAGTGGCTCTGCTGTATGTCCCATCAGCATTCACTGGCTATGGACAGTCCACATACTGTTACAGAAGCTGGACTTGGACTTGATACCGTGCAAGGATGGTGGGAGCAACTTCTGCTGCTGAAGGGCACAGTTCCCCTTTTTGGGGTGGTGCCAATGTCCTCTTGCCTTGGAGATGGCAGCTGGGGCAACCTGGCTGTGTGTCTGGCTGTGCTGGCATAGAACAGATGCCCCCCTCCAACAACCAATCCCTCTCCTCTTCGGCAGAGGCAGTCGGCAGCAGAGCCAGGATTACTCCCCCACAGCCCTTTCACAACTTCTGAAATTCTGTGCTACGGCAGCTGCTAATCCCACCAAAGTCTGAACCAGCTTCTGAGTGTGCCCAGCCCTGGGCTTGCCTCAAAATAGAGCAGGTATGTTTATGGCAGGAGAACATGTTCAGCTGCTGAGAGGAGCAGTTGAGTACCCATTGTAGTGGGTGCCCCAGTCCTCCCCAAAAGAATTCACTCAGCCTTGAATCTCTGCTCACTTTGCCAAGCACAGCACAGCCAGGAATCACTCACTAAACCTATCTCTGTGGCTTTTGGCTGCGAGATTTATGTTTTCCACTGTCCCAGGCTTTGCCCTGTCCTCAGCTATCTGCTGACAGGTTTGTAGCACTGTTTATAGTGGAGCCCATACTCATACCCTTGTGCTGAGAATACCCAAACGCTCGCCCTGCTCGTAAATATGTCATTAAGAACATGCTTTTTGAGAGAGACCTCCAGGTTCTGCCTGGATACTGAGCTTTAAATTGTGCTCTCCTGCCTACACAGAGATCAGATGCTGCTTTTGGGGGCTGAATTCCAAAAGAAAGCTCTCCAAGGGAATATTTTCTCCCACAAATAAAGTCAAACGTTTGATAGAACAAATGAGAAATCCTTTTCACTAAAATTTTTACTCTACTGAAAATCTAAGTTTTGTTCACCAAAACTGTATAGAACTAGAGGGTGGTTTTAGTGAAGAGAAAGCTATTTCTGTTGATTTTGTACATGCTAGTGAGTGTTAAGAGGGGCTGCCTGTGTGTGAGCGTGTGTTTGTGTTTGCGTATACACTTGTGTGTATGAGAGGGAAAGAAAAACGTATATATGTTTTTATGTTTTTTTGATCTCCTACTTTCATTTGTTAACTTCTGGCTATTTCCAGCTGCTCTGCTATGTATAACCATTGTAGAAAATTCAGTGACCAAAGGTGTCCCAAACTCAGTGCAGAGCCCCCACAGTTCATAATTGTGCTCACATGGCCAGGCAAGCTCAGCCTTGAGTGTGTCCCTTGGCTTCTGGCTGCCCCCTGAGCCCACAGCACCTCCTCTTCACCAAGCCAGAGGGCTGAGGTGCTCAGGTTAACCTAGCACAGCACATGGAGCTGGAGTTCCAGCTGCCTGCTGGAACAGTCTATTTGCACCAGAATTTAGTCATTCATCCCCAGTACACAATATTAACTACTGGCCTGGCCATTCCTTTATTGAAACTGGACATGCATTTGTCTGCACTTTCCTTTTTTGATACACTCTTGTCAACTCCACACCTAGAATTTAGGATCCGTATGAAATGTTGGCAAACTGCAAATATTCTTTTAATTCAATATGACCATTTGGAGGTTGTCAGGCTGAAAAAGGTATTTATGATGGGTCATAATTCTTATCTTATAATTTTGAAAGTAATAAAAATATTTCAAATTCATAATTCAGTTTTAAATTGGCTTCAGACAGTGACCATAAATACCAAACTTCAGCCTGAAGCGGACCGGAGTTTTCTAGCCAAGTAATAAACCATTGGAAATAAGAGCCAGTTTTGACATTACCTCATCTTATCTCTGCATTTATACAGCAGATATAGAGAAAAAATGCTTTGGGTTATAATAACAGTTCCAGAACATTTTCTTGACTCCTCTTTTTTTCAGCCATACGTGTTGAAAACAGAGTACTGTATTCAGCTCATTATTACTTGTGTTCAATTTTAATATATATGAATCTAAGCTATGGCACAGCTTTGCTTTTTTTTTTTACTTTGCAACTTTACAAACAAGAATCTTAATTCTATGAAAATATATCTCCTTATGGATACTGCCATTATTAGCATGTATACAAGCATAAACACAAGCAGAGCATTCGAAGCAGCTCAATTTTGAAAGCATAGTTTTAGGGCTTGATATAAAGAATGTACTGTCATTTCATTTCATTTTGAATTTATTTGACATTTTTTCAAAACCCATTCTCTTCTCAAAAAGAGAAAAAATCAATAAGTTTTCAGTGGAAGCATTTTGAGATATTAATGAAGATTTCTAACTTTTCGATGTTTCATCTCATTCCTTCCTTTTGGTCAAAAGTACTAAATTTGATCTGAATTTGAAAAAAAAATGTTTTGATCATCTTGAAAAACTTTTTGTTTGTTTTTGGTGGATTACTTTCTCTTCCACTTACTGTCAGAAAAAAACTAAAACAAAAAACAAATTAAGTATGTTCAACTCTACTCAGCAGACCCTGGCTTCTTCTTGTGAGGCAGGTAAGTCATTTTTTCTTTCAATATGTCCAATTCACCATCTTCAAAAGGGAGGGGGGACATGTTGATATCCTCTGCAGATACCTTCTGAGCTATTGGTGGAAACTGGTATAGAAGACTATGGCAGTAGCAGTATTGTTCTATAGCACCCAATGAAATTAATATATGCATGAATGAGCATTTTTTATTTGGTTCGGGTAATTATGGCATAATTCTCTCTATAATCTGCATACTCTGCAGGATTAATTTTGCTCTCCATCTCCTTTCTCTTCTAGCTTTGTTTAACCTCATACCTGTGGGTTTACGAGTGGTGGCGATTCAGGGGGTTCAAACAAAATTATATCTGGCAATGAACAGTGAAGGATACCTATATACATCAGTAAGTAAATGTTTTAAATTTTATATTCCCTGAAATTATGGTAAAATTTAGTAAATTAATAACTTCCTGCTCTAAGGAACCTGCTTATAACCTATAGAGATGGGATTTGCCAGCACTTTCAGTACAATGGTAGCATTCTGTTTTTACCTTATTACTCTGTTTCTTTTATTAGAGCTATCCAGAATCAAACTGTGGTGTATTTGATGAAAAGTAATAGTGCCAAAGTGTGACTTAAATAAACAGACACAACCAAAACCCCAAACGGAGAGGATCACTGTGGACTGGTTGAGCCAACCAGGGCAGGGTTAGAGAGGAAAAGGGACAACTTTGTGAATCACACACATGCCTGAATATGTTTTATATCTTTACATGTAATCCCTATACTGTTACTAAAAGAGATTACATATAGCAATTTTTTGGTTTGGCCAGGATTTTCAAAATAGAAATGGAATTACATGCCAAAATCTTCAAGTTGCTGAGTGAGTAAAGAAAAGCTTTATTTAGCAGTTTCAACGAAGAATGTCAGTTAAGAGTTTTCAGTAGCATTTTGCAAGAGAGCAAACAGTGTTCTTATTAAAACAAAGAAAAAAATGACATTTTAAAAAATAGAACCTTTTTCAATTAAAAATATTTAGTTAAACTATGTTTGGGAGTCTTAATTATAAATTAGAAAGAATTTTCACAAGGAGGAAAATAAAGGAAAAGGTAATTAGTTATCTACTACAAATTATTCTCTTCTACGAATGTTTCCCTTAAGGTGCCTTTAACACTGATAATAGTTAAGTAAACTTATTTAAATCTCTCATTTGTTTTGGAGTCCTGACAGCTGGGACAAGGGGCAGCTTTGCATATTTTTTTCTCTTGCATCTGCCTGAGCAAAAGCAAATTAGAACTGGCTGTGCTGTGGGACAAAGTAAAATTTCAGTGAATGGCATCGAACTCCACTTTTCTTTTTGCTTTGGCTGTTTGCTTAGTGCAGTTAATCCACAAATGTGTTTGCAGGGCTGTAGCCACGCAGCCAGATCGTGCAAAGTCCCCTTAATCCCCTGTAGTCACGGTCCTGTGGCTGCACAGTGTCATTTACATTTGCACTGCAAATGTACCTTTGACTGCACCGTGCGTTGTCATTTCCATCAGCATCCTCAGCTGCACTCCCTTCTGGCTGCCCACACGCCCAGAGAGCACTGTGCCACGCAGGCTTCTGCAGGCTTAGTTCTGCCTTAGGGAGCGGTACCTCAAGGCACATCTCAGGGTGGGATAAAGCAGTTTGTACATGGAGCAGAATTCCATCACTGCACAGCGAACGTGCTCGCTTTGCGTAGGTCAGCTCTTTCATTGCACGTATTCTGGGAGAATCAGATATGGTTTTGCAAAGATGCAGAAAATAGGAAGGGGGCAGATTCTGCCACTGTTAACCTACAGCAGAGCAGTAACTTCTCATTGAGAGACATAACCACGAAGTCAAAGGGACCACTGAGAAAATGAAGTATCACTCCTGGTATATCTCGATGCAAGGAGAAGGGGTAGAATATAACTCTTATTTTGATTAAGTTCAGCTTTTCATTTGATAGGTATCTTGGCTACCTGGGAAGAGCTCAGAGATTCGCTTTGGTTGTAATTTGTGATGTTTGCATTGATTAGGGAGAGTTCTTCATGTGGTCTCCTGTGTTGCCATGAATACTGTATTCTTTGAATCCTTTAGTATCTATGAATTTAATAGTTTATTCCATTGCAAAATTACTGGTGACATCCCTTTATTTTCCCTTTAGTAACAATTGTCATTTTTGTTTCCTTATTAGACAACTATATTTTCTTGTTTTATTCTTTCATTCTTCTTGAACCTGATGGGTCTGACATCGCCTTCAACAGATTTTATTGTGTCCCGAATCTATATTTTTAAATATTCTTCACAAAGACAGATATCCATTTAATGTTAATCTACTTTTCCAAAGAAAGTTTCCACCCAGATTCTCAATAATCTTGGGTTTATCACTTGGTGCCTTTTGGTTTGGTTGTTTTGTTGTTTACAATAATTGCAAAAAACTGTCTCGGTGGGCAAAACCCAGGTCAGGTCTGGGTCGATGTGCCCAGGGAAGGAACAAGGCCTGGTGAGGAGCATTTGCCCCTACTATGCACAAAGGTTGCCAGAATTTCAGTTCCAACACAATTTTTTAAGTGTTTCTAGCACTTCTTTTGCTGATAATGGTCCTTTCAGTGAGGGATACAGTCTGACAGTTTGATGCATGGGAAATGAGCTCTATATTTTGGGCTGGATTCTTCGTTGATATAAATGAGTCCCAAGAGAGCTCAACTGATTTATACCAGATGAACACTCACCTGTTCAAGGGATGCCAACAGGGAGTCCGGGACAGATCAGCTCAAGTAAATGACATCCATCTACATATCCTGAGGGTTTCCAAGCCCTTACAGGGACATACATATTCTGAATGGGATTTGTCAGAAGCAGACAGGGGGCAACATGGGATTGATCAGGAACAAAAGCCCCACAAAACACTGTCAAACTCCTGAAGCAAAAATATAAGGGAAAATAGAAATATACTTAAATTGTAGATAACTATAACAGATAGTTACACCATTTCCAGGGAGAAATGGAATTAGCATTGATGATGCAATGTAATAGTGAAAGAGAATATTGTAGTCTATGTCATGATCATTTCCTTCTGGTTTTATTGTGACTCTAGATCTTCAGTTGTTCTTGTGTCTGTTGTAGAACTCTTTCCTTCAGATAGCATTGCTGAAGGCTATAGAATCATTTGGTAAATGGTTTGAAAAATACCCTGCTAACATGCCATCCCTCTTCCTCACCCTGTGCTACCATCTACGCCTTGCACCTGATAGCAACACTTCTAAACCACTGCACCTGAGAAAGAGGCCATGAAGTCCATGGCAATTACACCACTGGTAAATAGGTAAATAAGATATCTGGCTCAGGGGAGGATAAATGGAGGCTCAGCTAAGTGCTTTCCCACACTCACACAAGAAAGTGTATTAGGGTAAACACACCAGGTGTTCCATTTCCATGCATCTTGGACTAAATATTAAATCACGATTTCTTTTTCCTTTTTGTGACTGTGATGAATTCTTATGTTTTATTCCTTGTGGTATGCTTTTTAGGTTTGGGCTGTGCAGCAATTTTACTGAGTTGATTCTGAGTGTTCTGCATATGCAGAAAATGTCGTAGTGACAATCCTTTACAGCTGCTGGCAGATGGAGAATATCTGCAGATCTAATTTGCTAGTTTGTTGAGCTCTGGTTTTGGCCTCCCTTGTTTGGGTGTCTGGCCTCCCTTGTTTGGGTGACCAGTGACTGTACTCAAGAATAAGGCAAATTTGTGTCACAAGGGGATCGGTGATATGTAATCAATCTGTGGAGAACAGATATCTTTAGTTGGCTGCCAGAGTTTATAGATAGTTTGCAGTGTCTGTCATTTAGAGCAAAAATAAGAATTTTAATGTAAAGATAAAATCTCCTTGGGGACAAGGCAGTAACTCAGCTAAGTGGGAAAAAAAAAGACATAATGTTTAAATAAATATATAAATATCTATGTTATAGAAGCACATTAAAGTCCTGGACCGCAGGGAAGGAAAGAGACTTTGGTCCTCCCAGCAGCCTGCCATGCTGCCACTGCTCACCCTGCTCTGAGCAGTCTGTGTCTGCTTCCCTTACCAACTGGAAAATGCATCTTCATAGCATAGAAGACCACATTTTAAATGTTTTTTTTTGTGTGTGTGTAGCCAGTTTCCTACCAAATTCAATAAGAGTTGTGTGACCATCTCCCAAGCTGAACCCACCCTCACCTTATTTCGAGGGGCCTTGTGAGGAGCTATTTGAAGCTGTAGCTCTTCCTGCTGAATGCTGCTTAAACATTCCTTTAAAATGAAAACACAGGGATTGATTCATCCCTTCTTACACCAATGTCGTGCTGCTGTAGATGACTTATCAGTGTTATGGCTCTGCTGTCTTACATAACCACATAATGAATCGTGCCTTTTTGTATTTTAGGATGGCTTTTATTTTGTCTTATTTTTCTTTCTATGAATGACCACATCTTTCAAATGGCCTCCATATATGCTATGCTTGAGTTTTTCAAGTTTCATAGCCTGCAAATTCCTTCATTGTCTTGAACAAAAGAGTGAAAAACATTTTAAGGATCTCTTTGTCAGACATGCAGTCCTAGAGCTATTGCTTTCTCATTAAAATGATTGTGATTTGACGGAGGAGGCTCACGGTGGTACAGAGCAGCAGCTGAGTGAAGTTCACTAAAGGGAAGGCACATATGTAGGTGAAGAGAATTGAGTGTACTGCTTGAATTCTGCATAGGCTGAAACATAACCAAAATACAGCAAATTTTTAAAAACAGCCTAACACTCTCTAACCATGTATTTTCCATGAACCATCATGTCAGAATTTTAAGAATCATTTAATGATAGTCAGTGAAATGCATTTTTATCATGCAGAACATTTCAGCCCATGTAGTTGTGTGTTTGTTTAGCCTGGGTACAATGTGAGAAACAGTAAAATTAAATACGTGCTGCTCTTTGCATCCTTCTGGCCTATCTCAGGAACCATAGCACTCAGCTTGTGAAGAGCATTTGTTTTCCATCTTATCTTTTTCTGGACTTCTGTGCAAAAGTATTTGATTTAATAGTGTTATATGCAACTAATCTTACAGCTTCTCCAATCTGGGACAAGTGGGATGACCAGTGTGCAGGTGTTGAGGGAAGCATAGGCTCAAAGGGGTCCCCAGTCTGGCTTTCCCTTTCCCATCTCCACATGAGACCTGTCAGAAATGCCTAGCTCCCCAGCAGCACTTCTTGGAGAGGGGCAGCAGGACTGAGCCTTTCCACAGCTTTCCATGGGATGAGTGATGCCCTCAGGGGCACAGCCAGTGCACTTCTGCCACCAGTGGTGCCTGTGACCAGGTGGCTGCTGACTCAAAGCAGACCTGCAGTGAATGGGGATCTGAATGTTGGGTCCTCAGCACCAGCTCTCCCATCTGCTCCCTCTGGGATGCCCTGTCACTGCTTGTGAAGGTAGACAGAGACCGTGTCCAAGAGTGGTCCTTTGCCCTGACAATGTGTGATAGGGCACAGTCTGTCCATCCCTCCTACAATCTTTCAACTCACCTATTGAAAATTCAGGGCATCCAGCCTTTTGCAGGATGGGTGTTAGGAAATATACTCATGGCACAGATGTTTATGTTGCTTTGTTAGCTATTCCAGGGTGTCCAATATGTTTGAGTTAATAGAGCTGCTGTACGGGGCTTAATTTTGCCATTTCTTTTCTGATGCACTTAGCACAGATTTAGCATGGGTTTAAAGAGCACTTTGATATAATACCCTGTGCAGAATTTTATATATCATGTAGTCTAAGAGATCATTCAGCTAACATTGTTCTCTGTATGTAAAATAGACTGTCATATATAAGTTGGGTACCTGTACCGAAAGTAAATATTGTATGAAGCATAGACGTTGATTATAGCCAAGAGAAGTGAAATGTGATTAAATTCTCAGAGTGATTCAAAAATTGGTTTGGTGAGTTGGAGAGAAGAGAAGTTTGTGCATATTTTAATACTGAGCAGTGCAGTGGAGACCTGCTGTAGCTAATGGGAATGGCTGGGGCATTTATAATGAATTACTGGCAAAGAGCATTTTTCCACCTCAGGGAAATAGCACAAACCAAGAGATAGGGGAAATAATCAAAAGCTTAATCTACTTAAATTTGCATGTCAGTGTAAATCATTTTTTTTACGATGAATGCTCAAGCACAGACTATACCTTAATATAGTTTATTCTCTTCAGTGATAAAATCTTAGATACAGCTGCAGCACATTTTTCTTTTCATTGCAACACCTTACTCTATGCTGGATAAATGTGCAATGCCTCACAGCAAGGAGGGCTGCTCCGGCCCTCCCGTGACCCAGCGTCGTGCTGACAGCCCTGACTGCTCACATTGTCCCACAGCAAAGGTGGGAGAGCAGGCAGGCGAGGTGTGGGGTCAGAGCTGGGACAGCAGCTTGCTCCAAGGAGGTTCTCAGGCGTTGTAGGACCAGCCCAAACTGATAAATGTTTTCTGACACCTTCAACCATGGATACTGCTCTAAATTATGTCAACAGCTAAGCTCAGCAGATGCAAACCATAGTATTTTGGTTCAGTCTTACAGCAGTGTTGCGGCACAGAGGTGGATGCTGGCTGATGCCTGGCACAGAAGAAGCTTAGTGGGTCTCCATGGGGAATCACAGGCTTCTGATGGGCACTCCCTGGCTCAGGCTGTGCTTACAGGCTCAGCGTATTTACCAGGGAATCTGACCATGAGTTTGGGGGGTTTATTGTGACCTGGGATGTACTTAGCAGTGTAGCTGCAGTGCCCACTGCTCACAGACTTGTCTCCCACTTGCTAAAGGGACCAGCAGCCTGTGACTGAGCTTGCTGTGCCTCTCTGGACTCCCTCTGTGATGTGAGACACTCCAGGGAGTCAGGTCTCTGGGGAAGCAGAGTGACTTCCTGCAGTAGCTTTTCCTTAATGACATATGTGCTGGACTTTCTTAATGATATGTGCTGTTGCATAGTGATGGGGCAGAGATAGGTGCTGTTTTGATCAAGTGCTTGTCTGCTGGGATCAGCATGATTCCAGATTTCATGAAACACACTGCTTGCTGTTTCCAGCAGGGAAGCGGGGAGGGCATCACCCTCCCACGGGAGAATTATTAGGAGAATCAGCAAGCTGAAAGTCTCAGAGCTATTATGCTGCTTTTCTCTACAAGTCGTCCCCTAGGCATCTGAAATCCAGAGAGGTGCTGCTGTGCATCTGCCCCTCACTGCAGATGGTGGGATCTGAGGATACTCAGGATGAGGCTTCATAAGAGGAACTCAAGCATGAGAAAGTGATGTTTCAGGACTATGCACTGTACAGATCCTGACAGACCTGCAATTAAATGTCCATGCCATGGTTTCCTAAGAGAGTGGCTGTTAAAAATCAGCAGTGAAATTGCTGTTCGTGCAAAAATAGTTTCAATGCCGTATGAGATAAATAATAAACACATGAAGTAGATGAAGACTAAAAGTGCATCCACTCTCTTTGCAGCCATTTACTAATCAATGCCAATGTCCTAAAGGGCACAAAGTCTTTTCAAACTTCAGATGTTTCTCAGAGCAGAAGTTTGGGACTGAACAAGCTCAGAACTGTGGCTGAAATGGCAAAGTAGATGATAAGGCCCAGTTTTTCAGTCCATTGCATTGCTCACCTGGGTCACAGTGACACAAAACCAGCATGATGCCAAAAAAAAAAAAAGCCTTTGCAGAATTTGGACCTGGACCTGGGTTTGATAGTTTGGCACCTGGATCACACGGTGCTTACTTTCAGCATCAAGTTTCGGCTACACGCCAGCAAACAAGGAATACTGAGTTCCAGGACTTCCAGGGTACTCACAACTCTTCACCATCACATTGCAAAGCGTGTTTGGCAAGCAAGAGTTGTAAGCAGATAAGAACTTGAGCAGACGGTGTGAGTTGCGAAGTGTGAGAATAAGAGCATTGCCAGGTTCTCGGCATGTTCTGTTGGGATTGCATATTCAGAATGCCAAACAACGGATTACGTTGCTATGATTCAGCAAAGCCAATAAGGAATATGCTGCTTTTCTCCCCCAAGTTTGGTGTGAGTGCTGTAGGTGCCTGCAGAGCAATAGGTGTGCATGCTCCCTGTAGGGCTTGCTTCTTTTGCAGTTTGCTGGGAAAAGATGTATATTAGTAATTTTGTGGATTTTTGAGGGTTTTTTTTTTTTCTGATACATATGAAATATCTTCAAGATCAGAAGCAAGATAACTTTCCAAACTTACCCTTGTTTTTTTAGAGTGTGACTTAATTAAACAGAAATACCATTAAGAAACCTCGGCTTCTTTCCTACGCTTGCCTTTCTGTCTAAAAATCTGTCTGCCTTCCCTATTTCTGCCCAGAAGGGCTTCCCCTCCCTCTCGTGCTGCAGGTTGAGCTAATGAGCAGCTCTTGTCACAGTGACTCAGCAGTGTTTCTGCCTTGTTATGCTCACTCACTAACCTGCCGACGAGATGGCTCACCCTGTCGGCACTTGCAGCCTGCTGCTGGCTGTAAATACCCATGTGAGGATGGAACATCTAAACAAGGATGCTAGGGCTATCAAAGACAGCCCCCCAAGCCTCCTCAAACCAACAGGAGTTGATTGGTACTGGAAAACAAACTCAGAATTCGATAGAAACTAACCCAAGATGACACTGAAACACAAGGATACATCACATTTATTAAATCTGCAGAAAATGTTTTCCAGTCAGCACATCATTCAGCTGGGGAACAAAATGGGCAATGGGATAGTGAGGATGCCATAATTTGGGGAGTTCACATATAATTTAGGCAAAAACTTGAAAGAATAATACTGCAAAATACAATGATGTCATGTTTGGCATAGAAATATCCTGAAATCGTAGCTCACCAGAGGCTGGGGAAGTGTGCTGAAAAAATATTGGAATAAAATTCCCCTTTTCTTATAGTCTCCCATAGGCATCTGCAGCAAGACAATTGCTTGAGAAAGATATGTCCTGACTAATCAGTCCTGTTTCTGCATCCTTTTTATATTTTCTTTATGGGTTAGTTTTCAGGAGGCTGTTGTTGCTCTGGTGAGAAATACCCAAAAGTGTTAGTTAAGCCTGGTTAAGGGAAAAAAGCAGTTGTGGTGAGAGTAGAGGGACTGGGGTGAGAATGGACTACAGGAGGGAGATGAACTGAAGAGGGAGATGGAAGTGTGCCTGTTTCTGCATGTGCTTGTTCCTATCCCCGTTCTTGTCTGTGTCTGTTGCTGCAGGGCAGGACCCAGAGCTCCGGCTGTTGCAGCAGCGCTAGGGGAAACAAAATTTGGCAACTCTTGTGGTAAAACTAAGTAAAGGGCAGTTCAGTTTCTCAAAATGACTATCCATCAATTAAGGCTGGCATCATCAACAAATCTGTCATGTGGTGGTATTGGGAGTGACTTTATTAAACACATTTGTGTGTCTTTTTATCTTCGTGTAGCCCTGCAGTTGCAACAGTGCTAAGAGGAAGTAAATTCAGTTCTGTTCTTACTTGGCAGCCTCAAGAGAAATGTTTACTGCTTTCTGGCCATTTACATCCTTGCAAACCCCCTGAAAGCATCCTTTTCCTGGCAGATCTTTTATTACAAGTGATGAGGTGTGAAAACTGAGAATCCAGTTTGACTGTAAAAGTTCAAATCACATTTGCAGTGCTGTCAGTCAAAAGGTATCTTTTGAAAAGTCTACTAAGCAAAGCCAATGGGGAGTCAGTGGGCAAGAAAAAGGAGTTGTTATCCCCAAGATTCTGAGGTTTATGGTTGTTTTGGGGAACTGCAGCACAACTGAAGGGAGTTTCCAAAGGAAACTCTGTTATTTCAATTGCAGAGCTTGGGTGCTATCCTCTTGGCATGACTTCTCAGTACTGAAACCAGACATACCTATATGAGACCAAGAAAGGAGGATAAACCAGAGTGATAACAGCAGCTAGCCAGGAACAAAGGAAACAGGAAAGTGGTCATATTTAGGTTATGTCCTTGAAGCCTTGATGTCAGCAACTTACTTTTCCATATGTAAGCTAATTCTTGGAGGTAGGCCTGCTGAGTTCCTGGATGGAAAATCTAAAAAACACTTGAGAAAGAAAACAAGTTAGTTGAATAAAAAATGTATCAAAACCCTTGCATTTCCATGCTGAACTGCTTTCATTAAGCAATCTAGGACTAACAAAGGAATCCAAAATTTAGAATGGATTAAGGAGTCTTTGGAAATAATGCCAATATAATAGTTCTTACCAGTTTAAATAATGGAACAGATAAGACCTTTCATATTTTATATTCAGTGGATGCTACAGGTGCTATCACACTGTTTTTCATTTTTGTAATTTTACCCAAACAGCACTGAATATTGAGCAGTACGGTTCTTCTAAAATTAAATCCACTGGGGAGCAAAGCAAAACAGGCATGGTAATTGGTGAAGTGCAGTTCTGTTTATTTAAAGCCTCAGGAGGTATCTAAAAATCAGACAACTAGTTTCAGAAGCACAGTACAAGAGGCTGTCTGCTTTATAAAGCAGTCTTCCCCTTTCCTTACTCTGATTACTTTGAATGCACATTAATGAGGGAGTCAATTTAGACCCTCCATCCTCATCCCCAGAACATTTTCAGGAGTTTAAAAAACACTATTATGACATAGCAGTGTTCCTCTTGAACCTGAGTGTTAGTGGGATCTTCATTTGAGCTGGCTGGGAATGGACAAACCTCAAAGGACTTGAGGGCATGTTTCCTCAAAAAACAACTCCAGAAGCTAACATTTTGTGAAAATGGGCCTAGCAAACAGGAGAGAGTGGGTTGTGCCTCACCCTGCCAGTACATGTGCCTCCAAATAAACTGGAAGACCTGCTGTGTTTTTAAAATGGGTATCTCTCTTGGAGGCGGTACACAAATTAAGAACAGAGTTCCATAAATATGAAAGTTTCAGTTCAGATTTTAGGCAAAATTTACATCAATTCTCATTCCATTCTCATCATTTCACACCAGTGTGTTCGAATATCGAGGAGCATCTGCTGCCAGCTGAGCCATATTGGCACTGACAGAAGGCACAATAAGCTCAGAGTAGGTGAATGATCTGAAACGGAACAAAAAGCCCAAGAAATTCTAATAAGTGGAACAGACACAGTCTGTTCCCTTCACCTGATGAACTAAGAGCTTAAGGGGCTTGATATTGCAAACCCTTTCTCATGTAAGAAATACTTACTCAAGCAAGCAGTTGCATTGACTGCCTGCCAGAGGAAGAATTAATTTATCTGAGTATGATTTCCAGGATATGGGCAAGACAGCCATTGATTTGCAGTAGGAAATTTCTGTGTGATTAAAAAATGAAGAGAGCATTTAGAGACCAGTAAAGTATAATGACTAAAATAAGTCCCTGGTTCACCTGGAGACAGGTCCCAGGGCCTGGAATGGTTATCAGGAATAGAGAGCGATGCAGAACTCAGTCCTGGTTGGTCCCTGGGTTTACTCAGTGTCATGGGCAAGACTTGGCTTGGAGCCTTCGCTGGGACCAAAGGCTCAGGCCTTCATTTTCATCCATGCAGTAGCTGGACTACTGCTTTCCTATGAAATAGTGCAGAACCAGTGTTTATTCAAAAATAATGCCTCTTTTAAAATGCCTTACACTTTTAGATATTTGCTTTTAGGACAGACCATGTGAAAATCTCTAGTTGTCATTCTTCAGGCTCTTTCTGCAGTGCTATCCTGGCACCAGAAGCCTTGTGCTGAGGTTCACCCCTTAGTACAGCACACTTTCTCCTGACACCTGTCTGTTAAAGGCAGTGCATGCCTGATGCCATGGATGAGCAAGGATGACTGAGTTTGTGTTACCACTGTTGGGCGTCGTGAAACTGGAGCCAAATTCACTCACCTATTTTTGAAAATCTTGACTTTAATTTATGCTTTAGCTGCCTCAGTGTGAAACAAAGATTTAATGTGTATTCTAGATGGAGACTGGGAGCTTGCTCCATAAGCAGCAGAGTTCAGCATGGACTCCCTTAGGCTTTTCTTGGGGAGATTATTGCAGCTGTAAAAGCAAGGAGTTTATGCAAATTGATGATTTCTACCACATTAGTTAATTGTTTCCCAAATTTGCTTTTCTAATCGGTGAGATGCCAAAAAACACCTGTACTCTTTAAGTGTTGCACTAACAGTTTATATTTGCTTTAATTATGCTTGTAGGAACAATACCAGAATGGTAAGTATTTATTAAAAACAATGTGTAGCTCTTACAAATAAGCTATATAAAATACTTTTCTTCACAAAATTATGTCCAGCAGCAGTGGCAGGGAGAGGGTTTTCCCTGTTCATCAGCCAATAACCATTGTACTGATAATTTATCTTCCAGAACAGCATTGATTTGATAGCACTAAAATCATGTGTTTATGCACCATCTCTATCACAGAGCCCAGGAAGCACTACATTTAGAGGCCATACAGACATTTCCCTATGGTGAATCCCTTAAGATCTTGAAACTTTCAGCTGAGAAGGAGGCAGTCTAGATCTGTGCATAACTTGGGAATATCTGTACTAAGGAAACCAACCTCCATTTCTGCTGTTAACTGAGAAGACGAGCACGGTCACCCTGGTTTGGCAGTGAATCATCTGATGAAGCTTCATTTGCTTCCCAACTGCAAACCCTTGGCACTTGCAGCCTTTCATTTTATTATCACGGGAATGACAGTAAAAGAAGACAAGTGATTTTTTCCCTCTCATTTAATACTAAGCTTTCTGTTATTGAGCTGGGTTTTTTCCCTCTGGCTCTGACAGTCTTCTAAACAGCAGTCACTTCTCTTATGAAACAATTGGAGTTAATGAGGGTAATTGTGATAGTTATGGCCTTTATTTTTTGATATAGCAATTGTCCAATCTGTACTTTTTCATGGAGTCAAGCAATGTTGGTAAAATTAAGTTGTAATTAGACTGATCTCTCTGGAGACTGTTTACTACAGAAAGATGAAATCTGAGCGTGTCTGCTTTTCTCAAGACAAACATTGAGTAACCTAGAACTGAAAGTTTCCTGTGCATTGGATCCACTCATGTTGTACTTTCCACACACCCACACCACTGTGTCAGCTGCAGCAAGGTCACACATATGAAGAAAAGAGTTTGGTCTTTTGACTGCAGTTGTGGCATTTTTTAAAGCTCTATTGGTAGAGAGCCTGGTGAGGTTTTAGAGGTTATGTAGTTCTTAAACCCAAATCAAAGCACTTCAAACTGGAGTTAGAAGTTTCCATTTCTGCAGGGCAGCAAAAATACAGTGGATACGCAAATAGCCAAATTAATCCTATAAGTAGATAGTTTTGTGAGTTTATATTGATTATTTCAAAAATGGATAAATATATTTTCTACCCAGATTCCTGAGGAATGGGTTCACAAAGCTTTACAAAATTTCATTTCTCTCTAATCTTCAAAACCCAGAAAGCCTGATAAAATTTTATTTCCTTGGAACAAAACTTCTGAAATAATATTTTTGCATCGCTACCAACCTGATACTACAACCATTTAGTTCCTTAATATAATGATAAGGAACATATCTGTTATACAGAAGATTTGACATAATAATCCATATCTAGAGAATAAATAGAGATGGACAACACCTTTAAGAAGGGTTGCAGAGCTCTGTGTAGTTATATACTGGAACCTGGAATAAAACTTCAGATGATATTTGGAGCAAGGGGCAAGGAAGCCTTAAACAAACAAACAATGGAAATAGCAATGTGCCAGCACTCAGGGCTTTTCTCCAAGTCCCCGTCTTTCCAAACGTAAAACTTGGCTCAGGATCAACCTGGATTTAAGACAGCTGACTTGTTTTTTTTTTTTCTGTTCCTTATTCAGATAGAAATCACCACAAAGCTAACTCTGTATTTTAACTTCATAGCCTGAATTTAATTTCAATTTAAGATTTATTTCTTCTTACTGACTCATTTAACCCTTTCTCAACACTTTCTACTGATACAGGGATATTAGGCTGTTGTTCAACTTAGTGTGTAAGATTTAGAAAGAGGCAATCGTGCCCCTAAGGCTAATTGCATGATTTCTTAAAGACTGGGTCTGAATAATGTTTTGCTATGACTGGCTAGAAGTGGAGCACTCTGCTTGAAAAGTTACGTGCGTGCAGGCCAGGATAAAGTCCTTGAAAGCTTCTACCAGTCCCTCACACATGAGAAGCTGCCACGCCGGTTCAGTAGATATTCTTATGAGAAACTGGTCTTATGATCAGGCTGCATTTGTTGCATTAATTGGGATATTAAGAATAAAGAATTGTATTTCTGCTTAAAATCTTAAGTTTTTTGCTATTTACAGTCACAGGGCTCATTCATGCTCACATCCAGAATCCATTAAGCTCATTTCAAGGCTACAACCTTGTCTGCCAAGTCCCACCAATTGTTTGTTTTTATGGTCAAGTAATAAATGACAGGGGTTTGCAGTTGAAATAGTGAAGGTCAGGCAGTCAGAAGACAACATAACCCTTTACTAATACCAGCATCCCTGGGAAGACATCCTGGTTAGAGTAGTGTCCTTGATTGCTGCTTCAGACCATATTGCTGATGCTGGAATGATTGCACCGGGATGTGCAAGTTGCAAAGAGGAACCATTAAAGGGAGCATGTGGAATGGCACATTGCAAACGGTCCCAGTATCCACCTCTCCAAATGTTTATTTTTCACACCTTGCTTTCCTTCCTAACAATTCACATCAGCATTCATGTCACTCTGTCACTTACAAAGTGTTTTATCAGTACATGGTACTGCGTGACACCGTATATTCCAGCAAGCACAATACAAAGAGCACTGCACTAAGTGGCGGTTGAGCCCAAAAGAGCTCATTTCATTTCTCAATGTGATTGATATCCCCCATCACTTTGGGTGTTGCATACCTGCTCTCAAGCATGAGTGAACTGCCCCTTGAGGTGTGTTTGGCAGCTGTTACGGAGCCTCCTCCCCAACCCCTGATTCTGAGTGCTTCGCTGCATGGAATTCTGCATCGGCTGATGCTGAGAAGGCTGCAGCTACATGGTGAAAGTGTGAGCCAGGCTGCTCTAATTCATGCTTGTTCCTAGAGAGGCATTGCTGCAGAGGAGGGTGAGTGAGATATAACCAAAGTTCATGGCCACATGTTGTGGTGAAAGGTTCACACTGAGTCCTGGTGGACTGACTTTTTCTCACAGAGAAGGAAACTTCAGTATCTTCAGCCTCTTCTCCAAGTGGATGAAATATCTGTATAGAGGTTTACACTATGCATAATGTGCAAACAGCCCAGAAATTGCCTCGCATCAAAACCTGACATCTCAACAGCTCAGGCATTATTGAAAAAGAGGTGGGGAAAGATCTGAGATTAAATTGGGAGGAAAATGCTGCAGCTAGGCAGTCTTCTCTGTGCTGAGACAAAGCAAGCCCCAAATGTCCGTGGGCCAAGTGTGTTCTCATGCACTTAAGCCCACATAGGTCTTGTAGGAGAGAGTGAGAAACTGGTTAAAAATAGCTGAACTCTTCCTGCTCAGCTCAGTTGCATCCTGGGGAAAGAATAAGAGTGGTAGCAGTACTTTCATGTCTTTGGCTTTTTAAATCTCTGAACATGAATCACTGAGACCACAGTACGCAGAAGGATGAAATGCCAGTGCCGGGCCAAGGTATGGCCCTTCAGTGTCAAAGTCGTTGGTAACTCCAGTGAGGTAAGATTTTCATGCTGATCTTCTATCTTTCCATTTGTAGGGCTGTGTTTGTAAGCTTTTGGAAGGAAGTAAGGCATGCCCTTCTTCACCAGCTCCTTTCCTGTAGCCCTTGATCTACTTTTGTTTTTATGAGTCTCAGTGAGCATTTGATGCATTCTAGGGAAGCCAGCACTCAAAAATCCTACTGCTCTTCAAGCCAACCTTTTCCTGGATGGTATTGTGGCCCTTTTCTCCATAGCAAGCTCCTAGTATCACACTTAACAAACATCTTGATATGTAAATATGTGGACAGTTCAAAGTACAGTCATCTAAGCCTAGACAAAAAGAAAATACCTCTTTAGGGCCCAGTAATCAATGCACAGTAGAGTTGTTATCGCTGTGGGATGGAACTTCAACTGAGTTTTCTTCAAATTCTACGTAAAAATTCTGGGGAGATTTGACTGGCAGCAAGCACTGAATATTTACATTTCAGAAACCACTGCTTTTATTTTGTCAGTGGGGTTGGTGAGGACCTCAAGGATATCTAGTGAGATGTAAATTTAGATTCACCTGTTTGTGTACTGTTCTCCTCTTAAATAAGGCAATTTTTCTCTGAAGTGCTTCATAAGAAAAAGCTCTGAGATGCTATCTGGAGAGTACAACATTTGAGTTGTAATGAATCCTGTTACAAACAGATGATGTATTATGATTTTTTTACTGCTGCACAACAATGAAGTGTATATTGTAAGGCCTTGGAGAGTGCATGTATTAATTAGTACAGAAGGAAATTGTAGCTGATTTAGAAACTATGGTGACACAAAAGTTGTGGTTTTATTTAAGTTTATTTATAACAGTCAGTTAAAAAACTTTCACATCCTCTTTTCACCTTTTCTATTTCTTTTTTCTTGAAAGGTAATATAGCTATTGCAACATAACAAGACTGTTGAAAAGCAAGTAAGGTGTTTGGGAGAATTCTAGTTAAATTTATTTTTTTGCAACATTTATCAGAGAGGAATACATCAGAACAATATTGCCTTGTTTCCTTAAGTGTGTAACTGTGTTTGTGTGCTTGCTTAGCCATCTAATGATATATCTGACTCTACTCCTAATAACATTAAAATACATTAACCAGTTCTGACAAGTTATAGGAGACTGAGTGCAATTTTCAGAGATATTATGTTCATGCAAGTTTCATGAAACAAGGCAGCTGGGTAAGGAAGAGACAGAGCTGATGTTCTAATGGCCTAAAGGAAAGAAAGGTTGCACTGTAGCTCAACTCTTCCCAGGGGAAGCCACTGGGGAAGCAGGAATGCCCTCAGCAGGCTGGGAACCATCAACACTTGCACATTATTTGGTACCAGAAAATCCAACTGCTCAACCCAGATCTGGGAAGCCAGCCTTTGTTCAAGTGGCTGCTTGTGAAACTGCCACTTTTTAAGGCCCAACCTTGAATTATCTGCCCAATAGTTGTTGGGGCTACTGGTTATCTCTAGGGTATAGAAAACCACTGAGGATATAACCAAGAGCAGTGTCTGTAGTGCAGCCATGGTGTTGCAGTTTCCCATGGGAAGAAGGGTCACAGTCAGAGAAGCCTTATTGAAATATTATTTGTCCAGAGGCCAAGAGTGCAGTAAATCGGTGTTCTTGGATGTGTTACGTACTGTTCAACAGTATTTAATAAGCAATCTGCATTCAGCAAGCTGATACATTTGGAAGTTGTTCACTCCTTTGTCTATATGGCATGCCAGATTTCTACTTGACTGTATTGTTGCATATAATGGGTAAAGAATGGAGAAAATCAGGGTTAGGGCAGCTTCTATAATCACAGATCGTAGGAACATGTTAGTAGTATTCACTATTACTGCAAAAGCAAAGATTTGTTGTAAGATAGCAAGGATTTTAATCATAAAATCACTCCTGAATCAATTTGTGTGCTTTGACTTCTTAGCCGTAGCCCTGGTCCTACAAGCAGAGAGGCAGCATTAACCTGCAGTATTTCTGTTTCCATAACTGGAAACTGGAAAAGTATATATTTATATTTATATTTGTGTGTGTGTTTTAAATGCTTAGCTTTTCCTTTCAACCCAGCAGATCAATCTAAATACCATATACCTTTGTAAAAGAAAAGACGTTCTCATTAGTCTTCATCTCCCACATGTATCTCATTGCATTTCACTGAAAAATTGCATCTGAGAAATCCTTTCATAATGCAATATGTTGTAGAATAAACAATGGAATCATTTACACCATGGATATTTTGTCTTTCAGGGATTTGGATGATACCATTAGTCTGTTGGTTTTGGCAAGTGTTTCTTTGCTAAACCAGGTGCACCGATGTAATTCACCAAGGTGCGCAAACACAATTTGTTTAGTTTCGGTTTTAGGTGCTGGAGGGCATGTGTGTGCTCTAAAAATCCTCTGACTTAAATTTGGTATCTTCATCTGCCTTGTCCAGCATCCTTGCTTGGTATAGAATCATATACTCAACACCTGCCTCATTTGGAAAATGCCTACAAGTTTAGACACTCAACAGAGTGGTTGCAGGTATCTGTTAAAGACATGTTCCACCTTCAGTCCTTGATCCTTTACCTCTGCTCCATAATCCTTTTTCCATTTAGATCCAAACAAGTAGGTGTTTTAACAGTTCAGTGTGCCTCAGCTATCGCAGAACATCATGGCAAAGTAGTGGTCGTGCCTGGCATCCAAGATGTCTCAAGGGCATTAGCAAATGTCCTGCTAAGTTGGTAGGCATTCCCCTGACCAGGTGATGTGTCCAAGCCACTACCAAGCAGCAGAGTTCATGCTGAAATTCAGTCTGAGGGTGACTGAGGTGCAGAATTCAGGTTTCCCATCAGATGGGGTAAATTTTCATCCTTTTCGGCAGGAGCACAGTGGGATGAGGTATGTATTTGCTTGACGGGCGAATGCATATTCCCAAAAATTTTACCTTATGAAAGGCTGGCAAAGGCAATGAGTGTCCAAGACACCTCTACGTCCTTTTTCCTGTAGCACAGGAGTCCCTCTGTGTGCGTGAGTTCAATAGATCAGCAAACACAGCCCTCCCAGTTGTCGCTATGCAACTGTTTGGACATGCTTTCCCACCTCAGGGAGCTCTTGGGTGTCAAGGCAGAGTTCAGGCAGCCTTCTCTACAGTGAACCCCCCAATAGCCCACAATCCCCACTCTTACCCTTAGGTGCTTTGTGGTTTTTAAGCTAGTGCTCTTCTGGGTTGGGCATCAGTAATTCTCTGAACAGCATTTGTCTGGATAAGAGACTAAAAAAATCCATCTGTTTATTAACAGAAATAATTATTGATGAAAAAGAAAAGATTGAGAGAGAATTCTAACCAGAACAGCCTCATCCTATCTTTCAGTCTTCTTCCTTGATATTTTCTGTTCTAAGTGTAAAAACTTTAATGTAAGCCCTACTTTTTTTGCATGCATGCATATTCAGGGTTGTAAATGAAAGGAGAGTGGCAGTTTTGCATTTAGTAACTTCACACCCACACACCTCTTTTTCTTTCTGATGCTGACGCTTCAGCCTTTGAAACGTCTCCCAAGAGCAGTTCCTGGATGCAGACAAGTGAGATCTAAAGAGGGAACCTGGATCTGCTACTGTTCACACATGGCACCTGAAAAAGGCTTTGAAGAAGGGCTCTTTTCTAGATGAGTAGCTCAGAAATTGTTTCTCATTAATTCAGGAGAAAGCCTAAAGACAGTTCTAAGAAGAAACTAAGTGTGTGATGTTGTCTAATGGCTTGTTAAAACTGGGGAGAGAGGCTAAACTCTGGTTCCAGTGACGTCAAAGGTGAGCTGGGCTCTCTTACTGCCCTCAGGAGAGGGCTTTGCCTGCAGTGGGACTCTAATCAGGTTTTCAGATTACAGGTGAACCTGCTGGCTTTTGCCTACCAGTTCCATGGGCCCGGATTTGTTGGCACGCTCTGCTCTGCATCCTCTGCAGCAGGGCATGAAGCCAGTGTGACTGTTAGTTAAACCCAAACCCCTCCTCTGGCACGATTCTCACCTTGCACAGGTAAGCAAAGATTAAATTACCGCCTCCCAAGCACAGGCTGTTTCCTCAGCCAGATTGGTACCAGAGACTGCATCAGGTTTTCTCTAACTTCAGTGGTTCCCTCTTCTCTTATCACATCTTCTTTTATAAAGATCTTGCTAATTTGGACTACAACTGACTTTTCTTTTCTTTTCTTTTGTCACTTCCCCTCTTTTCACATCCACTTTTCTCAATATTTTATTTATTACCTGTCTTCTCTTTTAGCCCAGAATTTATTATATCCCTCTCTTTGCCAGCAGAGAGGGCAGATTTACCTCCCATCACCTCCTCCCTCCTGTTTCCAGGATCATTACAAGTCTGGTTCAAAGCTTGCTGGAGCTAATTGCAAGTGTGTGACTATAAAAATTACAAAACACATTTCACATTTTGGAACAAAAGGAGTTGTCTGAAAACCTGTTTCTTCTCCCACTTGCTTCAGAGGACACCCTGGCTTGGAAGTGCTTTTCTTTTCCAAACACTGCTCAAAATAGGTATTTATTACAAAGAAAGTAATTTTGAATTTGAAGTGTAGGTGCCAGCATCCATATTCAACTCAATTAATATATATTTTAGGTAATTTAAAATTAACATAGCTAGGAAGCCTATGTGATGTAAACCCTAATGATCCTTAGCCACTCACAGCAGAGCACTAGGTTTCATGAGCTCTGTTTAAATTAGCACCAGAGTATGTTTGCCTCTGGGAAATAACAGTCCGTTTCTCCCAGGTAAAAGGATGTGTTTGAATTACCTTTGCAAAGCCTTTGGATGAACTATTTAGGAATGTGATCATCTCTGTGAACAAGAAGCTGTATCATTTAGGCACTCTCATTTGTATTTGAAAGCCAGCTTGTTACAAAAAAAAAAGTGAAAATGTACAAAAAGTGTGCTGCTTGCTAGTGAAGGTGTATGAGCTTCCAAAGTCTGAAAGTCTGATCAGGGCTTGGGCATTATTAGGTTTGTTATTTTCTTCAGGGCGGGGAAAAAAGGAATCACAGAAAACCCCACAGATAACAATAAGGCTGAAATCTGAGTAGAGAATTACCAAAGGGGAAAGCCAGTCTGAAAGAGGGGAGAGAGAGAAGAAATTAATAAAGTCATAGAAACAGGGAAAGAAAGCAATAGGGCAAGCATACTATAGATCAGACAGCCATCCATCACATCTGAGGTTTCATTATACTTAACTAAGTACATCTGGAAAAAATATTAATTTCTGGGCTTTTTTCATGTAGAAAGTTATTCAGGAAAAAGAAGTGTTGGGAGAGAATTAACCAGTAATGTGGAAACTGTATATACTAGAAGATGAACACATGAAGTCATGCGTGGATGAGCCAGGTGAATGCAAACATCAGTAATGAGGATTAAATAGGGCCATGTTCCCTGTCTTTTTTCTTCATGGTTATGAAACATGCAATAATTTCCCTGAGAGGAAATAAATTTCCTCAAGAACATGTATATTTTCTCCCTGTGCATATGTGTATATTTCCCCTCCAGTCTGCAATGCAGTTTTGCACAGGATATTTTAAAACATTTTTTTATACCAGTCTGTGGCAGCAAGACAATTGCATAGTTTTCTCTCACCAAAGAATCTTGCAAATCCTTTATCTGACTTTTCAGTAATGAATTCATTTGTTTACCTGAAAATGTGTTGTTCATTTTGAATGAGGGAGTTCCTTCCAGTGTGACACCACTATGATTTGAGTTTAGTGGCAGAATTGCTGAAAAGCAACATTTGCAAAATTCTTTGCAGCTCTAGGGGAGAGCCAAAGAGGGAGCGTTTGAACTCTCACTGGGGTTTTGTTATTCACTTGTCCTCCACTCTCTCACAGAGCTGCTGCTGCTGCCACACACGTGGGTCCCAGAGGCAGCATCAGCTCAGGGCACTGGAGGGGAGGGCGAGGGCATTGCACCAGCAGCCACGCTCACCGTGCTGCTGGGGGTGGTGCCTCTGAGCCAAACCACAGCCCTGCGACACGGGTACTCAGTACTTATTTATTTGAAAAACCATTTAATCCACCCTTTGTGAAGCAATGTTTGTGTTTCTGAATGAGGTCAGAGGCCAAACAAGAGCGACTGGTAAGGACTCACAGTGAGCAGCGAGGGGCAGAGATGGGGCAGCAGCTGCTTCATCTGTGCGTGGGCATCTCACGTGAGTGGGCATCTTATGTGCCCTCCCAGTGTGCACAGTCCTTCCAGCACACTGGGGACAGCTCTCAACTTCACAAGCAACAGCCCCATGAGCATGAGTCTGGGGACCTCCAAAAGGCACAATTTACTCTTTAACAGCCAGGTTGTGGTAGAATGCTGCTAGCAGAGTGGCAGGGCACTCTGGGAATAGATGAGTTATGAAAGTCAGGGTCTGCTAAGATCCTAGCAGCTATTGCTGAACGTGCTGGTGGCAGATGACTTTCAATATCGTAGAATCATAGAATGGTTTGGGATGGAAGGGACCTTAAAGATCATCCAGATCTAACCCCCTGCCATGGGCAGTCACACCTCCCACTGGATCAGGTTGTTCAAAGCCCCATCCAACCTGGCCTTGAACACCTCCAAGGAGGGGGCATCCACAACCTCCCTGGACAACCTTTTCCAGTGTCTCACAGGGTGGTGTCCTGTTTAATTTTTTTTTTACGAAGCTAAACAAAGATGTTCCCTAAATTTTCCAACCTCACTTTAGCTATAGAAGCAATAGCAGATATTTTAGGCACGGGTTTATGTGGGGAAACACACACTTTTCAGATTTTCCTCAAAGTGAAGATGATATGAAGGTACATGTCGAAATTTTCCTGAAATATTAACATAGAGCTTGACACCAAGAAGTAGAGCATCAGCATGAGTGGAAAACATTTAAAATTGTTAAAGTGGTGTGAAACATGAGCATAGAGAGTTAGCACAGAGACTGTTTCCTCCAACCTAGATTAGGTATGCAATCAAGCCTTCCCCTTGGCACTGTAGGTGAACCAAGTCACATTTGATGGCAAGGATCCATTTACAACAGTTTTACAAAGGGTTAGTCCATAAGAGTCAAGGATTTAAACTTTTTCAGTAATTTTTGTTTCAGAATTTGTAGCCTGTGATAAAAATTTGGTTTAAATTTTCAGGAAAACGGCTATTACTTTTTATCCACAGGAAGGGGTAGCCCTGGAGCCAGGTGCAGTGATGCTGCTGTCAGCTTTCAGTGCCCCAGGTTGGGTTCCCCTTGGCTAAATCATACAGCAAAGGCAGCCACAGAGTCTCCAAGTCATCAGCCTGGTTTCCAGAACTCTGTACACCCAGACCTTCCTGACCCACCAAGTGGAAGAAACGATGAAAGTAGGGCTTGTCTACATGAGAGTAGTCAGACACATAGGTTGTCCCCAGCACATTTTAGCTACCACATATGCTGCACTGTTGGTGCCAGGAGGGCTGACCCCTCTGCAGGTCCCTGTTGCCACCAGCATGGGTGACATCCCTGCAGTCCTTAGCGTGACTGCACAAATGATGGTTCAGCAGCTTGTTTCTACAAAGCTGCTTTTGGAACCTAAAGTGCTGCTGTCTGACCTATGGTCTGACCTATTGAGCTGTAGAAGTCTAGCCCTTAAGGAAGGCAAAGATGTAGCTAGATTCAATAAAAAATTTTAAATGCTTTTTGTTCTATCTGCTTTTATGAGACTTTAAAACACTTTTCATCTCCCTACTAGAATTACCTTTCGATATCAGCTGATGGGTTTACCTGAATGTGTGCTTTTGTACCCAGAGATGGATTTTCTGAGTCACCAAGGCCAAGGATGTTAGTTGGCCAAGCTCTGTCCTTATCTCCCTTTCAGAAAATGGCGTGCAACCTGCAACATTTTATCAGAGACTTGATTTTGTGAAAGCAGAAGTTGATTTTGCCTCTTCTCAAAAATGGGGTCCATGTACTGGGTGAAGCAAAAATATTGCATTACTATTTCTCAGCTGGATGTGAGTGCTCAGAGAAACCCAGTGTTCATTACAGTCCTTTATTTGTTCCTGTTACATTAGCAGAGCATATTTTGGCTGAGGTTAAATCAGTTCAGCGCCAGCTGAAGAAAGTGGTAATTTAATAATGGTGATTTGCTCATTTAAATGAGGCAACATATTTTTTCTCTGTAAATTTTATCTAGTTCTTATTTGCTGCTGTTTGTGTTCTGCTGTTCATTCGGCCCATTTGCTCCATAGTAATGATCACTCTAGAGCTGGATTCTAATTCCATTTTTACCCAAGCTTTATGTTTCTTGTAACCATTCCCAAGAAGGAACAAATTGCATTTCTGTTGCAGGGAGGAATGTAAGGAGGTGGTTGTTGCTTGAACCAGAACAAGCAGCATCTTCATTGCTTGGTTGTTTCTGGAATGCTGGTGTTGGTCAGGTCTGCTGCCTATAAACAAGGTATTTTTAGGCCCTCACGAAAGGCAAAGAGCTCTTGAAGTCTATCTCATGGACACATTGCTGTCTGGCTCCTGGGGAGCAGGGAGAGCAGCAGGTGGTGGGGTGAAGGCCAAGTTCCCTCCTTTTTCCAGAATTTCACAGGTAGGATTTTAAAATGCTGATGGCTGATTCATAGTTCTTGTACTCAGAAAGCCACCAGGATGGTACTGCTTCTTCTCCAATCTCCTATCAGCTATTCTACAAAATAAATCACTGTCAGTCTGTGGGACATCTGTGCTTTGTGCGTTCAGACTTCTGAATATTGATAACATGCAGCTGATCTTACAGCATAATAAATGAACAGTTAATGCAAGGCCAGAACAAAATTGTCTTTAGAAATCTCAGTTCTGACCAGATGATTTTAGTCCTAAATACCCAGAGAGTACATTAAGTATTAAATTTGTTATGGCCTTGCGCTGGGCTTGGGAGAGCTGAACAGTTTACATAGCAAAAACAAAGGAAGGATGATATCAGCTCTGTTTTGCAGCATGGATAGGATGCACAGCAGGAAGAAGGCTGAGGTGATGCTGTGGTTGGTGATGGGTAGGACACAGTGAGACATCCTGAGGGTGCTGATCTCCCCTCCTCCCACTCCCCCGCAATGGTCTGCTTTCAAAGAGCAACCTTGGAGATGGTGTGGTCCACTTAACACTAAATCATTCTTTATTAAAAACAAGAGATGTTTATTGGGCATTTCATTTTCTGTCTTGCTGCTTCTCAATACCTCGTTGTGGTTACAGTAACCAGTTGTGCACTTTTCTGAACCATTAGCTGGTAAAAAGCATTTTCTTTTTTCTGTTGAGAAGTGATAAGGGCTAAGTTACAACCTCCCTGAAAGAGTTATCCTGTGGAAATAGTCTCCTGCATATCAGACAACACACTCACTCTTCCAGGTCAGTCTCTTTATGTGAATCTGTCCTTTTTTCCCCTGGTGGTAGTCAGAAGAGGCTCCATTTGTGTGCACTAAGCCTCTGGACACATCTTGCAATCTTCTGGTCGTGTACTGCCAGTTGGACCAAGAGAAGGGATCTCCTGGATGGATCTCATCTGGGAAACCACTGTATGAGTCAAGATTTTGCTTTTTCTTACCAAGATTGATTTTGCAATGATAAAGTTAATCAAGCCTTGGACGTCTTCCTTACAATTGAGTAACAGTAGTTACTGCAAATCTCCCACTTTATTATAAAAAGAACCATTCCACTTTTAATTGGGAAATGTGCTCTAAGTGCATAAGGGGCAACATTTCAAACTTGCTGGGATCTGAATAGCATCAGTAGAAATCATTAAATAAAGCAGATGTTTTCCATTTGTCAGTCCAAGGATAGTGGTTTAGACCCTTTAATGGAACTTAATGAGACACTTAGCAGTCCATTTCCTACTGCTTCTGTCTTTTACTTACAACATCATCCCCTCAGCCAGCATCATCTTGCAGGCATAGCTGTGAAGGTCACCAAGCCTGTCTGAACATGGCAGTGCTTTGAGCCCAGTGCTGGCACACAGAAGAATTCCCACGCTGGATAAAAAGGGTTTTCTCCCCACAATATAATTTTGACCTGCAATAACGTTTTCTCTGTAATGTCCTTGAAATATTTCCAAAGATGTTGCTGTCCTCAATGCAACAGAGCAGCATCCCCTGCTGCAGAGAAAGAAAACCTCTTCCTTTAGCAATAGCTTCCATCCCCACCTCATGCTCCTGCTGGGGTGGAAATGCTGGAAGCAGAGTTGGGGTTCATCCCATACCAGTGCAAAGGGTGCAGAGGTAGATGGCAAAGCCAGGAAGCAGCCCTGGGAGCAATACCCAGAGGGAGCTGGCAGGCCAAGGGGTGCCAGGTTATTTGGGGTTGGGGGGGAGGTGTCACTAAAATAGAATCCTGGCAATATTGTGGCTGAAAATGAGTCGGGCAGAGGGAGGAGTGAGTTTCTCAGGGTTTCCACAGGTGCAACTGAGTGTTAAGTAGAAAGGCAGTGAAACAAAAAAGGAAAATTTTATGCAAACTATTGGCAAAAATGCTTGTTCTTGAGTTCACCATAGCTTTGAGGTCACTGAAAACACTGATACTTTGCATTCCCAGTCAAAAAAATAAAAGGGATTTTTTTCCCTAGGAAAGGCTAAGCAGTAAAACAGACAGAATCAAGTAGTATTACAGTTCACTGTTATCCAAGAAGGAACAGCTGAGACTAATCAGCTTTCATTTGAAAGTATAGCATTCCCACTAAGCTCTTGTTGCTGCTGGTTTTATTTTCCTATTCTTATTAATCACTGCTATTATAAATTCAAATGGATGACAGCTTTAGGAAGATACTTGGGGAAACAGGATCTCAGGGATCATCTGGATGAGGGGCTGTATAAGGGAGGTCTATTCATACATAAGAATAATGAAAGATTTCAAGAAAATGGAGTTCAGGAGAGAAACCCTGGGAGAAGAATGACTGAATGCAGAAGAAAAGGTGGAAGGTTTGATTTTTAAAGTTCCTTAGTCAAAATTATGAAAATATTGTATTGTGGTTAAAAAAACACTTCCACATTACGATTTCAGTTTTCTTGTTGTATAATAGCCTAAAAGAAGCATTTTAAGAATATCATTACATGATTTCTGATGTTTTGTTTTGTGAAAAGAACCAAGATTTTTATTTTTTTATGTTTATTTGAAATAACAACAGATTTTTAAGTCCTGGTGCTTCCCATGAGACTCTATTGGTTTATATTGGCTCTAAAGATACCTTATAATTTGATAGAGATGTTGCAAAAAATAAATGAATGCCTGAGAGGCATTTGGGCTTCAGAGAAGCCTGTGAAGGGGTTTGCAGTTGTCACTGCAGCTCAGGGTTTGCATGCTGTGCCCCAGCTGTGGACGGCACTGCAGGCAGAAAACTGCATGCTGAATTGCTGCAACATATTGCACAGAGCAGAACTTGGATAAGGTTGGTCAGTGCTTTTATGTGGGATGTATAACAAGAGATTTGGGCCAATTATATTTTTCAAGATCTATATTTGATAGTGTTTTCAATACCAACTATCTCTGGTAATTTTCAGTAGATGGACTGGATTTCTTGGGAAATAATAATACTCTGCTTTTACTCATAGCGAGCACTATAGATAAAGATGTGTCATTACATAACATTCATATGATTGAAAGATGATAACTTGGCTCTAATAAAAGTAGTTTACAAAGTAGTGGCTAGTGGAAGCCTGTCTGAAAGACTGTGAAGGTACTAGAACAATACACTGTCCTGCACACTGAAGTATTTTCCATTAGACATTTAACAAAAATAATCTACTTTATTTAAAAAGGAGATAAAAATATGTATCTTTTACAACTGCTCTATCGATTCTATGTTAGTGATGATGGTAAAGGGGTATAAACTCTCTACAATCTGCCTAAGAAGTTGTCCTAGGTATCTCACATTTACAGCTCAGTAAAAGATCTTGGCATGTGTGCAAACACCTGAGATTTCAGAGTGGATCAAAAAGTCTCTTATTTTTTAGAAGCCATATTCCCCTCAAAAGGGCATTCTTGATATTCATTGTAAAATCTTGCTTTTGATCAGCAGTCACAGAGTTTCAGTGTCCCCTATTCTTATTTAACTCCAGAACAATATTTAGGTGTGTTTGTAGGTAATTTTTTGGAAGTAATCCCTGGAAAATCTGGAAAAGACAAGGTAGATCTTCCTTGTCACACCTAGGAGGAAGCCAGTTAACAATAAAAGAAATCAAACCACAAATAGGGGTTCTTCAGGGAAAGATGAGATTTGGAAAAAGCAGTGTCATTTGTCCCCAATATATCTTTGCTGAAGAAGAGATAAAAAAGACAGTATTTCCTTTTATTTTTCAAATATAAAAAGAGGTGACACCATTTTGTATGAAATAGGGCAAGTTTTAGAGAAATCAGTGCTTCTAACTTGTGTATTTCTTGTGGGTTTTATCACTCAACACCCACATTACCTAATTATATTCACCTCAAATCAAAACTTAAGAATAGCTTGCTTATTAAAAATCTGTCATTTCTGTTGGAAAACATATCACTGCAATATACATTTTGTTTCTTACTTGCCTTGTCACCATCATTGCCACCTTAAAACCCACTTGCCCCCCTTTACCTGTAGTTTTTCTAGGCAGGTGGAAAATGGGGAGAGTTCAGCAGGTTTCTCACAGGGAAGAGGCAGCCCTTTGGCTGGGATGTCTCTGAACCACCTTTGCAGAGTGTTTAGTAAAACTAAACAGAGAGGACCCAAAGTGCATGTTACTGAGATCTGTATCTGTGCAAGTTTCCCAATTCTCTGATCTTCCTTCTTTTCAGGGATTAATTACCTGTTAGCTCACTTTTCAAAGGCATTTTTTTTACTGATGCTATCTTTCATCTTTTCTTCCTTGTTGTTATGCACACTCTTTTTATACTTGTCATTGAGGAATATTGGGATGGAAAACTTTTATCTCTTCCAATATTGGATTTTGCTTCGTGATGTTATTGCTGTGTCTGCATCAACCCAATTTCCTCCTCCTCTGTATATACCTTTATTGCTGAGTTATTACCCAGGTAAATTTTCTCTCTTGTCACTCTGCTGTTTGACACGAGGTGATTAATTTAATAACAGAGGTTATTTTTTAGGAGCTCCTTGAAAAGGCTGTCCATTCAGGTGATGGACAAAGGCACTGCAATGTAAGTGTATATTGAGGGCTTTATTTTAACTGCATTTCACTCCTTGGCAGTTGCACTGAGCCTTGGATACAGTTCCCCAACTTGGGATATATTGCCCAAGGTGGAAGAGACAGCAATGAAGAAGCAAAGAAGCTATTCATTAAAGCTGAGCTGTGAATGTGAATATTCATTTAATTTAAAAAATAAATTAGATTTAGCTGTTTTCTCATCCCCTTTGGCATTTATTTTCCAGAACTCTGCATCCCATCAGATTATACTAGTGTAAATGTTCTCAGAAAGCTCATTTTTAGCTAGTATACTGAATTATTTGTATGATCCCCAGGGACTGGTTCCTTGTAATTACACAAATAAAGTACTTGACTTACTTGTAGCTGTGTTCTGCAGCTGGTGCAGTGTGCAGTTGTTGATGCACATTAGCCATGTTTTAATGGTATGTAGTGATTACCAACAGACTCTCCCACCAGTTTCGCCTCAACACCACCATGGACTCCTTTTGTCAGGGAATGGAGAAGCTTTACAGGGCACAGTGCCTAATTAATTTTTAAATCCACAGTAGCACCTTGCTGCTGGAGTAGCCCAGCTTTCTTTCTGTGCCAGCCAGGCACTGCTTCCAGTGGTTTGCCACCACCAAGAGGTCGGTAGTGTGCTGCCAGCCCCAGGGTGAGAAAAGCTTTATCAGGCAAAAAATACCCCCAAAATTCTGCAGTTGGGCTGTGCAGGTAGAGGTCAGCAGGGTGCTGCTGCAGGAAACTCTTGCTCCAGAAAGCAATAATGAAGTTGCAGAAGAGTCAGCTGTGTTCCTTGGTACGTACCTTTTCAAAGAAGTCAGAGGACAATGCAGCTTCTTCAGTTGTGAATGAATGATACAGAGGTAAATACATAAATGTAACGCAAAGGGAAATGCAGAGGGAGTCTTGGACCCTCATCAGTGACAACTCCTGTGTCTTCTACCTTTGTAAAGGCAGATGTGGCCATTCTCCTTGCGTGAACTTGAGACTGGATGCACTTCAGCTGGTCCTACCTAAATCCTGGGTGCATCTTCAGAGTGTGAAAAGATTTATGGAAAAAGACAGAAGGCAGGTTTAGCAACATAGCAGGAGATAGTAAGGAGACCACAAGGACTATTTCAGGACTTTTAAAAGGTTTAAAAAACAAACCAAGAGAGTCCAAACTTGTCTCGGCATCACTGTGCAGGAGAGCTCAGGGGAGCCAGGGGAGGCAGGAAAAGTCTGTACTAAAAAACATAGTGGTGCAAGAAGTGTTCTGGGGTTCTTAATCCATGTTGGGAGATAAATTCCTCATTAGCCTTGGGCAAAACATGCAAGAACTTGCTTTCCTTGTCCTCCTTTGTAAAATCGCTCATGTGGAAACATCATCCAAGCTCTGGGAGGTGCTGCTGACAGACAAGTCCTGTGTCCAAAAGCAAGCAGGGAACGCAGGGAGCCAAGCCTTCTGATAAACCAGGAAAAGTACATTCCTAAATCACTGCAGCACTTCCACAGGTTTACCCTGAGTGCTGAAGTTGCTACTGAGGCTAAAATGCACTTCAAGTCTAAGTCGTTTTTTTAAGTTCTTGCACATTACATTGCTGTCTGTCTCTGAGACTCCTTCTTTTCTGCTGCCTCTGATGAATATTTTTCATCTTTATTCTTTGATCTGGGGTATCTTAGGGGAGGCAGACACCCTTCTAGTGTGTCTGGGATATGCCCAGCACAGTCAGAAAACTAACAGAGTAAATGAAAAACAATATTGTAAAGGTCTGTGATGATGAAAGGCTAATTCACTTAGGTGCTGAGGTAGAAAACGGCCTACTAACAGATTAAAAATGGTGAAGAAATAATAAAACCAACTCAGTCCAAATGCATTTTTTTACCAGTGTGAATTAAAAGGAGGGGAGACATTAGACCTATTATGCTTTGCACCCTTTGCCTGTTTTGTAAAAGTAGGTTATTAGTAAATCATTGAAACATGTACTATTGTATTTTAGAGCTACCAGATTAAAACCACCATCCATGAGCCACCGTATCCATCATTTGATGCTTAGGTTGCAAGCTTTTTTTGCTGTAATTCACTTGAAAAAAATACATAAATCATTTTTGTCTCTGCAAATAATTCAGACCTTTGCATTCTTGGCTGGTATCACTACTGACTGCAGCTACTGGGAGCAGGAGAGGTGAATCTCTTCAAAGTTGTTTTTCTTTTCTTTTTCTAAGCACACTTCAACTATGTAAATGTGATTACACTCAAATATTATTTTGTAGTCTTCATTTTCACAATGGACTGCAAACATTCATTACTTCTACCAGTTGTAATCTCTGCTGCTTTACAAAATGGGAGAATGGAAATAGTGCTTTGCTCAGTTTAGTAGGTGCAGCTTCCCAAAGTGTGTCTTTGAGAAATGAAGCTATTGCAAAGAAACTTGTCTCAGGCCTTGCTGGGAAGTGTCAAGTTTGAATTAGGCAACTGCAGTGTCCTGACCCCAGACTGTGCTGGCTGATTTGAAAAGGTCAGATGAGGTTGTGTCCCCACAGGAGACATCTAGACCATCTCTTGGCAAACTTCTTTTGTCTTTTTCAGTAATGCTAAGGTTGCAGTGACAACAATACACAAAAGATGGCTCTACTGCAAAGACAAAGAGTCTTGTTTTCTGTATAATTACCCCTCTGTCTAGACAGGTCCTTGCAATCTGGATGTTGGGTGGGCAGTTGGTTGGTTTAAGCCAGGTTTTTATAATACATTTTAGACCAAGTTTTGGCAAGTTTGCTTTTAAAAGCAATGTCATAGGCTGACAACTCCTGTCTTCTCTCATCTCAGAAAATGGTGAGAGATGACTACGCGTTTTCGGGGATGAGGTATGACACAAACAGAGGCCACCTTGGTACCAGCCCGTGCTGCTGCCCACTGTAGTGACCCACCCTGGGTACAGACAGGCAAGGGAGTGTCTCTTGTTGCTGCTTGTGATGGTTTCTGTGCCCAAAAAGAGGGGCAGAAGAACCCAGTGCACAGAGAGAAGAGGTGGCGGCGAAGTCTCAGCCCTCTATGAGCAAACAAAAGGACAGGACCCATGGCGATAACCTGGAAGGAAGATGATATCTATAACACCTGAGGGATTTCTGCCTTTGGGTACAGCAAAGCTCCTCCTGTGTTTGAGCCCCACTGTGTTTAGGGAAACAGGACCTCATACACCCGTCTATGTTTGAAGAATAAGAAGCTTCATAATCACATTTCCTGCTATCAGAAATATTCTCTGGAGTGCAATAGTTAGGCTAACCAAGCTGACCATTAAAAAGAAATGCTGTAGCCTTGGATGTTTTGGATAGCTGTTGTGAATACTTATTTCCCTACACCAACCACATCACAGCTGTGCAATAAAGCTTCACATAGATCTGTAAGGTATTTTGCAAAAGCTGGTGGAATTCCGCTTATGCAAAATGTTATTTAATAGATGGGAATTCCTGCCAGCACTGTCTGAAATGTTTTCTAGTCCAAGCCTAATTAAATTTCCTCAGGAACCCCATTGCCAATCAAACATCTCTGGTTTGTTCAGACCTCTGATGCTTTGGTTCATTTGAGACAGTCACATGAATCACCAGCAGGAGCCCAGGTAGCAACATCTATTAGAAAGCTGGCTGTGCTTCCCATTACCAGGTACTATTTTTAGCTGTTCTGTGCTTTGTCAGAATTTATGATTTAAAAATCTATAAATTTTCCATTTCAGACTGAAGTTTGTGGGGAAGTTTTAGCTCTATGACTGCAATTATTTCCAAGAATTAGATTTGGAAAACAATTTTTTTTGGTCCATTTATATTCAGTCACAGCCTTGGAATGGGACTTTCTTATGTCTCAGTAATATCTGAGACATGAGATTTTCATTTGCTGTGAGTTCTTTATGTACTTTTGCCCTTGCTGTGGAAAGAAAAAAAAAGTGAAAAATTAAAAAAGCTACTGTTTGACTTTGGCATGAGCTTCTGAAAATCTCTCTTTGCAGATATCCAATAAAAATATATTAGGGATAGCAGATAAGTTGTTCCCCAACTGAATTTGCCTTGTGCAGAAGAACTAGGCAGGACTTTTTCTTCCCCCCCCCGCCCCCTTCCCCAGGACAATTGGGAGAAAGATAAGAGAGTAACTACTGCAGTGGGGCAGGAGAAAGGAATGAGAGCAACAGTGGAGAGTGGAAACAAGGTGGAGAGAAGCTGGTGGGCAGAGTTTCATCTACACAAGTGTGCTTCTCCTTTCCCATGCCAGGTTTCCCAATTTCAAATGTGATGTTTTGTCTGGAATTTCGCTGACCAAATAAACCTGTACTGCTTTTATTACACAGACAAGAAGGTGCATCCCTTTTTACTGGCTGCTCCTCTCAGTGCATACCCAGCAGCATTGATGAAAGACAGAGAGAGTTTCTCCCCCAGAACACAGCACTATGCCCTGTGCTGCTGCCTCCAGGATGCTTTATTCTTCTGCTCATCACACAGCAGAGAAATAGCAAGATCCTTAGAGGAATCCTCCAAGTGTCCCTGCTGCAAACTTTCTGCCTCCATCTAGATGTTGATCTGGTTTGCAAGATGGGCATCAGCCTGCTCCCACACACAGGCCTTGCTATTATCCCCCTGCCTAAGGCTCCTTCCCTATGTTCAACCTGAGCAGCTTTAAAACCAGTGATGCAGAAGCCCACAGAAGAGAACCAGGCATAAGGCAAGGGTGAAGGGAGGATTGTAACCCAGTATCAGTGTGTTTTACTTCCCTTCTCAGTGTGATTATTTTGGCTCTCTAGTTAAGCTCTCAGAGAATGCAAATTTGTCAGTGGCAGCTGTAGGAGCTTGATGGTGAAAGAACAAAGTAGGAATTTATAGCATGCATATAATTGTAGAGAGAAGGATTTTTTAGTGGGAGATCAGCGGTTGTGCAGGGTAATAATCATCTTAAAGGGTGACTCTCTGGAATTAGTTGTTATTTTGTTTGAGTCCTTTGAAATCGTTTCCATACTATATAATTATCTTAAATTTTAAGTGCTTCCTGCAGTGATAATGTGTGCATTTTTGCATTCTTATGTAAATGCTTTAGCAGTTCCCAGTGTAGAATTGGAAATGTCATTCAAAACCAGGTAATGGCTTTGCAAAATCGAGGGGAAGAAATTAATCTTTTTCTTCCACATCAGTTTGTATTCTGTGCTTGTGTGGCTGTGTTTTCAACCCTGACAGAAGCCACCTTTCAATAACAAACATCCAGTGATGGGATACACTGAAGCAAAGAGCTGAACTTCACCAATCTGAAGTTTAAAAACAAAAAACAGAGCAAGAGACCAGCAGCCAAAGTGTTGTATCCTACAGAAAGAAAATAACTGCTCTGTGCACTCAATTAATCTGCACTCAGACATCCTAGGCAAAGCCAGTTATAAATGATTATAAAAACATTCCACGGTAATGATGGTTTAAGAATCCCAGATGAGATGATGTGGTGTTGCTGAATTAAGTGAACGCAAGTAGCTGGTCCTTCTGAGCACCCACAGACATGGCAAAGGGCTGAAGCTGGGATAATGGGACTTGGGTGTAACTCTTGAAGGTTTCCTGCAAGTCTTCTACCCCAGAAATCAAGACACTGCCAGTCTGGGCACCTGTAGCTCTACCAGCACCGGTTTGATGTATGTTGCTTCCAGTTTAGCAAAACACCACCAACTCACCTGGCTGTGCAGGTGGCACAGGCTAAACCTCAAAATCCAGGGAAGAGTTAATTATGTTGAGCTACAGATGCTGCTGTGCATATGGCTAATTTTACAAACGCAAGTGCAATGCCTAAAGCAATATTCAATGTTCAGTCTAAGTCCCCTGAAGGTGCCATGTAGGAACAAGAAGGGATATTGACAGGTTGCTCTGGGAAGGTACATTTGCCTGTTCAGACTTTAGATTATTTTGCAAGAGGGAGAAAAGGAACAAGCCTAGACCTTCCCCACGAGAAGAGCAGCAGATTGTGATGCAAGGGGTTGGCTTACACTGTAAAGCTGGTAATCGTGGAGGTTGTATTTGAAGCAAAGAAACAAGGCAGGAGTTCTGCTTTGTACAAAAGTGTGATGATTAAAATATGAGGTTTAAAAGGCTCTGTGTTTCACTAAAAAGCCAGGGCTTAGATTTCAAAGCAGACTGGGAGTTCAGCCACATACCTTCTACCAGTTTCAAAGAAGGATTTTTGTATAACTTTACTGAGCTGTTTTGGAAAAATTGACATAAATTCTTATATATCATTCACTTTTAATAATTTAGAGCTTAGTCCTGGAGCAGTAACTCAAGGCAAAGTCGTGATTCATATCAATGGGAGCTTTGCCAAAATAAGTCTGTAGGTTTGGGGGCTGTTCCAGTGAAGGGGAAAGAAAGCCCTGTAAATATTGCAAAGCAAAAACTGTATCTCGGATGTACCCAAGGTAATCTATTTCCATTTCAGCAGTCAGATTGCTGATGCCAAGGTTGATCTGGGACAGACTTTCCCTGGCTTGGATGAGAGCAGAACTGAAATCCTCTTCTATACAATACTTCCTGTTAAATCTCACTTAACCCATCTCCTGCTGTGATGGGGGACAGCAACTTGGGGCCACCTGGGGACTGTCTGTGTTGCTCTGCTGAGCTGCAGCACACTGGAATGGACCAGTCCTGCCAAGGGTTCCAGCAGAGCTCACAGACCGACCTTACCACCCACAGTAGCATTGGGGGAGGACCAGGGCCAACACCTCTGCAGCTCAGTTTGTGGTTTGGTAGGAAAAGCCTGGCTTCCTTGGCTTTGCCCACCATGTTTCTCACCCCTCCATTCCCACCTGGGTCATCTCTCCCATTCCCACCCCTACCCTCACCAGAGGCTTTAGCAGAGCTGAGTCTGTGCTGTAGGTATCAAACACAACTGATCCACCCTCTCCAGGAGTAATTTATCCCAACTATGTTCACTGAGGACAGGAAAATCCCAGATTGACCCAGCTCCTAATTTTGGTGTTTCTTTTAAGTGCCTGAAGGTAGATGAGATGAATCAGAGCTTGAGCTTGCACACGCAGGTCCAGATTTTGTCTCAGATCCTCAGGGATATTTAGATTGATGAATCCCATTTGTTTCATTAGTAGTCTTATTTTATTTCAATGAATTTCAATGGCATTTAGTTACTCCATTTGGTCTCCACAACCTTAGCCTCAAAAGTTTCAGAGACCAAGGATGTCCAAAAAGCCTTGCTTTCCTGTGGGAAAACTGCATTTCTGAACTTTCCAGCACATATTCCTTGTGCAGACTTCAGCAGGCAAGTGATAGAATTCGTCAGGATTTCCCTTGAATCCTTGGTCTGCTCTATCTTCTTCCCTCCACCTTTTTGGTGCTTGTTAGGTTATACTAACAACAGCAAGCCCTGGATGATGAAATGGAAGATCAACCAGTGGGTAAATTAACAGACAATCACCTTTTCTGATGGACAAGCTCACCTTTACACTGTCAGTTGCAGGGTGATTTAGCTCTCTGTTCTCTGGCTCTTTCCTAGAGATAACCAGAGTTTAGAAGCAGAACCGAATCAAGGCATTTTAGATTCTCAAGAAAAAATACAACAGGAGTTTTCAAACTAAGCCCTAAATTTACCTTTCAGATTCCTCCTTGCAATACAACAAACACCATTTGTTAATCTAGTGTCAGAAGTTCTTTAACTGTTCTTAAAAGGGCTTTCTGTAGTAAAGATAGAAGGTTGGAGTTTAAAATGAAGATGCTCGCACTATTCATCCTTTGGTGTGATTCAGGAATGAAGATCTCTCTACACAAGAACCCTCCTAATCCCTTAAGGGAGTTCCTGTCAGTTCAACCGGTCAGAGAAATTGAGATAAGGTCTGAGATGTTAAATGTTCCTTGACTCAAAGTCTCAGGAAGTCTGAGAGATTTGCTGGTGCAGGTGTGTGAGCCAGGGAGTGGTCATGCCTGTGTCTGAATTTAGTGGTTTGCTACTTGTTTCTCTGTGAGATAACTCAGAGTGGCAACAGCTCTCCTGTCAAAATATTACGATACAGAGATCTGCAGTGTTTGGCTCATGGAGCAACTGTTCCAAACCATTCCAGAAATCTCTGATTGCAGTCCAGGCTATCCTAGGTTAGAGTTTTAAATTGCACCTCCCAGAGACATTTGAGTGTTTTCCAAGTTCAAATTGGCTTTGCAAGTGTTTTACCAGGGACTCATTTCTCCTCTGCTTCTTAGACAACAGCAGCACAGTGTCTCCCAAAAGTCTGGCTCCAGAGTAATCTGTTCCACAGCCCAGGGGCAGCAGGGAGTCATAAAACAGACATGACAGATCCTCACAAAGTCCATGTTGCTGGGTGGGAAAGAAAACAGAGCTTTATAAGCTTATCTCTGTGTTCAGGCTGTCTCTTGGAAGGACAGGGGATCCTATTCGACCGTGTATTTGTTTTACAGAAAACTTCTCATAAATCATATAAGCATGTATTCTTAACTTCATTAGGATAGATGTTGGAGGAATATTAAAAGGACACACACTATTCAGCCCATTCTCTAGCTGTTAATGGCATGGCCCATATCATTAGGTGACGTATTAGAAACATTTGTTTCTTACTGCATTGTGTGGCTTGGTGACCCCTGTTTAGAAGCAACAGCTATAAACCCAAAATAAACTGTATTTTGGAGGCATCTTCCTGGGTCTGTCATGTTTCAGAGAGGTTTCCCTGTGGATCTGCCTGGGCTGGTTACCGAGGGGCTAATGAGATGTAGAAGTGGCTGCTTGCTGCCCTTCCTGGGTATCTGAGCTCTTCCTAGGGATGTATTCAGGCTGAGTGCACTGCAGTTCGAGCGCTGACTGTAACATGAAGCCTCCCATTTCTCACGCTACGTAGTGCCAACTTTCTTGTTAGAGCAATGTAGTGTTCCAAATGCTTGTGCATGACTTCCCTGAATTACACACAGGCTCCTGTTACCTGTGTGTGTTGCAAAGGAGGTTGGGCTCTGCTCTGCTGCACAGTTTTTCATGTGCAAAATGCTGGAAAACTCCCTGAAACTTGATTTACCATTAATTTCACCCTCAAAGTGTTGCTCATGAGAAATTTATAGGTATCATTTACAGAGAGAAATTTATCCTGTTCTCTGCATAAAAATGTCCCTTCTTGGGTGGGATCTTTACCTGCTGAAACAAATGTTTTCTGCCAGTCGGCATCAGCTCTCAAATAAAGGGTCACTCTTACATCTCATGTCCTTTGTATAATCCCTGATTATCTTGTTTTTAACAGTTTTTGTCATCTGAAATCTCTCAAATCCCACAATTAGCCTGCCATCTAATACAAACATCCCTCTGAGATCCTCTTAGCAGAGTATGTTCAATAGCATAATTTAGAAAGATACGAGGGCGGAGGAATTCCAAAGAGCATCTCTACTCTATATCAAGAAGCAGGGTTTGGCTGCCAGCAATGTCCTGGCACTGTCAAACTACTGAGGTTTGAAAAACATTCATCCATGGCATTCATGAATAAATGGATTGCAGTAAATCAGGCTCATTTTAAAAGGTCTCATTACCATTTGGTCATACAGAGATGGTGGTTTGGTCATGGTGGAGCTAACCAGCCCCTTGAGCCACCGACATTCCCAGTATTATTAAATTTAGTCCTTTTTATTTACACCTCATAGTAAGCATTAAATGGAATTAATAGTGACAAATATCTAACTAACTTGATTACTTAAAGCAAGGAGTGTAAGTTTCTCTGCAGACCACCTGAACATTAGAAAGCTAACTGCAATGCACTAAAGGGTAGAATTTCCTTTGATCATAACACATTTTGGATTGGGTCCTGAAAGAGTCACTCCTTTTGTTCAATGTAATGATCTGCATAACTTTCCCTGACACTGACATTATACGTGTTAAAAACAAAGCATAAAATGTAGTGTTTTGCAGAATAAAAGCCTAATGAATAGGCATATTAGTTTGATATTGATATTATTTTTAGGATATAATGCCAGTCCAAAGGCTATGCTGCATTTAGTACTTTACAGAGGTTTGCAGTGGGTTCCCAAAACATGTTTGGTTGTACTGATACAGGTGAGGCACCACTGTGGCAGTGATTCCAGTGCAGGCATTGCAGGGAGTAGTCTAGGGAGGGAACAGCAGCCCCCTGATAGCACTGCTAACTGCACAAAAGGAATAACAGCAGACAGGACAAATGTCTTTGCTGAGAACTCCAGCGTAAAAGGACAGTGTTGAATGCCAAAGTATCGGCTAATCCATAGCACCATAAATATGCATCCACATTAATAAAATATACAGGCCAAATGGCAGGGCTGTCCTTTTGTGTGGAATAGACTCTAAGCTGACAGTGAAGCAAGGACCTGTTTGATGTAATGTGGCATTATTTTTTCTCCTTCTGCTCATGCTGTTATTTATCTTCTATTTGCAGCTTCTCGCAGTCAGTGAGCAGAAGCAATTTCTAGTGTGCAGGAAAAAGCTCATTCAGCAGCATCTGCCTCTAAGCACTTCCTCAAGGGTGGACCCCAGCTTGCTCCTTTAATATCAGCAAGGCAGCGTGGTGGTAGTTCGGGGTGGTCAGAGCTGAGCTGAGGCTGTGCTTGGGAGAGCCTTTGGGTGGAAGAGCACCATCTCCACAAGTTTGCCGTCGGGAACATAGGGTGGCACCTCACCAAAGAGCAAAGGGCAAGGAGATCACTTCCACATCGATATACCCACTCACAGCAGTTGTACAGACAGGCTTTCAGCCAGATTGCAGGTTACCACAGAAACAGCATTCCCCATTATCAACTATTCCCATGGGAAGGACTGTAGCACTTGTTTGGACTGTTGTTCATTCAGCCACACTTCCCCCAAAAGAGAGAAACCTTTGCACGCTTTCCTTTTTTCTATAGAATTTTTGGAGCATCCACTGCTAAAAGGGTCATGTCCCTGTTTGTAATTAAACAGACAGATTTAGAGCTTGCTGCAAACAAGCTCTAAATTAGATTAGATTACTGGTTTTTAGCACTTTAAGATAAATCTGCATTAATTCCTGGGTGACAGTCTAAAGATCTCTTCCATCTCCTTACCCCAGGGCAGATGTCCTGTATCTAGGATACAGCAGTAAATCCCACACTCTTCTAATTAGCCCTGCTACCTCTGCAGTGCCTGTCTGGGGAGCTCCCTGATGCTAGGGGAGCAGAGACCACAAAGCTGTTCAGGGAGCATCGGGTGATGCAGTGCTCCAGCAGCACTGCCCATCCTCTCTGCTGAGGCCAGGAGTGCCCTGCTGTGCTGTTGCTGCCTGCTGAGTCCCATCCCAGCTTACCTGTCTCCTATAGCCCACGTAACTCCGAGCAGCATTTTATCATAGAATCACCCAAGCTGGAAGGGACCCAAAAGGATCATCGAGTCCAACTCTTATCCGTACATAGGACACTCTCAGCATTCACACTGTGTGGCTGAGGGCAGTGTCCAAATGCTTCTGGAATGCTGGCAGACTGGGTGCCATGACTACTTCCCTGGGGAGCTGTTCCAGTGCTCCACCACCCACTGGGGGAAGAACCTCTTCTTAATATCCAATCTAAACCTCTCCTGGCACATCTTCCTGCCATTCCCTTGAGTCCTATCACGGGTTGCAAGAGAGAAGAGATCAACACCTGTTTCACCTCCCTCCCTTGTGAGAAGGCAGTAAATGGAATGGTACAGCCAAGGCGCTCAGTGTGGCAGTGGAAAGGTTGTTTCGCCCTTCTTCCTCCTCTCTCCCAGGTGGTGTTTTAACAAATGCCAGCCAAGCCACCTTGTTCCAGGAGCAAATTAACCCGTGGCTGCTGCCCTGCACTCTGCAGCCCCAGCAGCAGCAATTTGGGTTTCTCCCAGTGGCAGCAATCATGTAGATGAACACAAGAGTAATTGTGTAAAAGGGCTACTAGAACAGGAACATGTTTTCTTCCTCAGCTGCTCTTGCCAGCCTGCAGACATTTCCAGTGGCCAAACTATAAGAAAGTGGTGTCTCTTCATGCCACACTCATCTGCTTGATGGAGCAGCTTTTTCTTGGTGCATTCTTGATGCAGCTTCTTGCTGTTGGTTGGAAGAAACCAGGTTTTGTATGATTTCACTGTCCTTGTGTCCCGCTGAGGCCGTGGCATACAAAGCCAAAGGGAGAGCTGGCAAGTAACTAGCAGCTCAGAGGAACAAACCACAAGTAGTTCACTCAAAACAAGGCAGTTGTGGTGTCTCCTAAGGCTCAGACTCCCCTTAGTCCTCCAGCATCTCATGCTACTGGCCATTTTCTGTGAATGGCAGTGGGCTCAGGGCTTGGCCATTAAAATGGGTGGGATGCAGGGCTTCTGTAACAGAAAGCAGAACGTGGTCCCCATACTTTAAAAAGAGTTTTTCAATTTAGATATATTTTTTTTAGAAAGAAATAATGTGTGACACACTTAAGCTGAGGACGTTCTGCACAACAGCTGTGTTAGAGAGATTTGACAATACCAGGATTTGATGTCAATTATAACTGCTAGAAATCTGATTGCAATGGCTGGCAGGTTATCTGTGTAATAATGGATGTGTTATAAAATAGGTTGCCTAGCATCTTTGGGGCTCTCTGCTCTAGTTCTGGGGAAGAAAGTTGTCCTATCTGCCTTCTGCTTCCTTCTCCCTTCCTATAATTTTTAAGCTTGGGTACACTGACTGATCACAGGGTCAGAAATACCATAAAATTGGACCACATTTATCAGAGACACAACGTAAAAGATAGAGAACTTTTGTAAAAACGCACAATAGTGAGGCTGAACAGTCACTTTGTCATAAGGGAAATGGCTGAAAATATCTTACCTCCGTTATGCAACTCAACGGTACAGCCTCTTTTTAAATGTTGTGCTTCAGGTCTGGAAATGATAGAGGAAAAAAATTGAAAGGATTCAGTGAAGGGTAATGAAAATGATTAGAGGCAGAGAGAACCTTTCATATGAGGAAAGATTTAAAAAGATTAGGCCCGCTTAGTTAAGACAAGAGATGAATAAGCAGAGACATGATAGAGAGATGTGGGGTAATGAATGGCACAGTGGGTACTTTTATGTGCTGTTTTCCAAAATTAAAAGCTGAAAAAAGAAAACTGTAAAAAATAAGACAAGAAGTTTGATTATGATAAAAACCAACAATGGACACATTTGAAATATGTTTTCTGCAACGCTGATTTCACCTGTGGAAGCTACTGTCACAGGGAACACAAATAATGAGCTTAGAAAAATTATGAAAAGGAGAGAAAAAAGGAGTTCTCCAGTAGCTTTGAATGGGAGCAGGATTCAGCAGCTGGCATGATCCCAAGGCTGCTGAAATGAACCACAAGCCTCAGTGGGCTCTGGCTATTCACACTGAACACACAGCCACCTGTGCATTAGATGCAGATAAGTCACCTGCTTCAGCTGCCTCCGGTGATGTCAGGTGACTCGATTTCTAATCCAGGTTGAGCAGGCAGGATCTATCCCAGCATGTTTTCCGGGAGCACATCGTTTCCAACATCCCTGTTTTCTGTAATGTCCATGCAGGTTGTGCCTTGAGGCAGCTCTTGCTTTTCAGTTGACCTGCTCGGAACGTAGCTCTTGCTGCTTCACCCAGCCAGGAGGGTTCAGTTCATCAGCTTGACTCATTCATGTGGGAGAGAGGATCATGAAAAGCTGTAGCAGATCAGATCCAACATCAAGCAAGTTCACCACTCAAAGATGATCAGCGGCACACACCTGGAGAAGACTATTTGAATGGAGTGTGAAAGTTTAGGGAAAACATGCAGGATGCTTCCATCTCCCATCTTCCAACTGGACCAAACCTGGAAGTGCAGTCCATGAAACACAGGGCTTTATCATACAATACTAACTTTGGATAGTCATCGAAAAAATTATTCTTTTTTTTTTAAACCCCAATCCATGCTTTCACTAGTAGAGAAGATATCTCTCCAAAGAAGTTTAATCACAGGTTAACATATAGGCTTTCCTTTACAGTTTTTGAAGCAGTAACAGGAATTCTGTATGTGTGAAACCATAACAATTAAATGTGATTTAAAAAAATGGCTTCTAGGCAATAGCAGGATTGTATGATATATGTTGATCTTCTCTGTTAGTCTGGTTTAGAGCCCTCAGATGCCCTGACAGGCAGTTAAGGCTTAATGAACCTTCTCAAGTTTCACAAAACAGGCAACGTTCAAAGACTAGTTTCTTCCTTTTATTGCATTAGAATTTCACTGATTTTGAACTAAGACTGGCAAGTCTGATGCCCTAAAGCCACAGAAATTAAAAAAGGCAGGTGTAAGCATTAGAAGGTATTAAAATATTTATAGAGGACTTGATCATTCAGGAATCTGCCGAGGTTTCCTTGCACTGTGCTTCCAGGGTCGTCAGAGAAGCACATGTTCAGTGCAGCTCAGCACTGATCCAGGAGAGAAGCATTTGGGGACAAAGTGGATCTTGTTTCCTTCTTACTCATATCAAGTAAATTACATTTCAGACCTTTATAGGCCAGATTATGTGTTTGACATCTGTGAGGTGTTCTCCTGGGCATTTTGCAGAACTTCTAACCACATTACAGGCTTTCTCTAACAGGATTAATTTCCTCTGCAGTAACCAGAAGAGCGTCTTCTTTCTGTATGTATCATGCCTTAGGTCTCTTGCCCCAGTTAAGATGTGCTTAGGTTAATCAACATAGGCACAGAAGTGAAGCGTCACCTAAAGACAGGGGAACAATAATATGATCATGCACAGTTCTTATCTCAATTAAATTTCAGCATTGTTTATAGTCACTGAGTCTTTTTCCCTGGATTCATCAGACAGTATATCCATTCCTTGGGCAAAGCATGGTGAGAGGTGACACACCAAGCTTTAAATAGGAATTCATTGATATGCTTAAATACCATTTAAAAATCTGGCCAAAGATGCTTTTGGACAAGTTTTCACAACTGAGTCACTGCTAAAGGCCAGAAAAAATAGTAATCAATGAAACTTCAATCTCTAAATCTCTATATTTGTAATTGATGTCTTTTGCTTCAGTTCACTGTGTACATTTTTCTCTGAGTTTATGCATCTGATTTACTGTGAAAGGAACAATGTTAAGGGAATAATTACACTATCTTTTCAGCGCTTTTCTCATATTCTCAGAGAATACCTGGTGACAACCTGAAATCTCACTCTAGAGATGCTGCATATCCAGCTGCTTCCTTGGGCTCAATTTTACTCTTTCTGGAAGCTTTGTCCCAAATAAATTTACACACCCCTGGCAGTTTGTGCTTCACTTGACAAATTCCTGCTTATTGCACTATCCCAGGCAATTCCATACTATGGAACTGTTTGGGATCACCTTTCAAGAAAACAGTGCCTTCCTGTAACTCCTACCAGTAAGCAAGCTTCCTGGTGAAGGAATGGAGTATTTTCTATAAATTTTTTTTTAACTTAATTTTCTTCCTTGCATGGTTGTGTGGCCAGCACACAGGCCTTCAGATTGTAGTAAATCCAAGGGGAATTACAGCCTTACACAAATTCCTGTTCAACACTAATTTATTTGTTCTAGCAGCAGTTATTTCAGCTTTACAGCATCTACGGAGGGCTTTGTGCTACCTGTGATGCCTCTATGAGAGCTCACCTGGAAGAGGCATAGCCAAAATGAAGCTCTACACTGACTGGTACAGCTTCTGCCTTCAAAAGCCCACACAGCTTTTTGATGAGCGTGGCTTTTGCTGTGACTGGTGACTGTTGTATACAGTCCCAATTACATGGTCAGTCCTCCTAAACACAGTCCCACAAGACGCGTACTGTGAGTTGCTCCCGCTGAAATCACAAGGATTCCTCAAAATAGGTAAATTTAAGCAAAATGGACAATCTTGTGGGATTGGAACCTATCTGTAGGAACTAATATATCTGATTAAGAATAAATAGCTTCAAGATAATTTTGTTTCCATTCCTATAGCAAAAAGCTTTTGGTGGCTTCACAAAATACCGGTTTCTTCAGAGAGTCTTCTCACACTGGTGATCTAAAAGCTGTTATTTCTGATAATGTTGAAGCTGAAGTATTCACATCTTGTGCTGTTGATATCGCTGCACATTACAGGGTGGTGATCCAGAGGATACACCCTGGAACTTCACATGCCAAGATTGAGAAAAATCGATGTCTGTTAATAAAAAAAGGCAGGCTCAGTGGTGCGGAAAATCACTACTCTGGAGCCTTAAAGATGCTCCTTCAAAAAGTCATGATTATAGAATGGAATCCTGGGCTATATTATAGTCCTGAAAGAAATCAGACTATAGGAGAAAAAAAATACAATTTTCATTAAGTGGAGAAAACAAAGAATAAATCCCACAGGCAGACAAAGTCATTGATCACATGGAACATAATCATATGCTCAATATGTAAGAACATTTTTCAAGTTTCCCAAGTACCCAACACTTTTCCCAATTACTTCTTAAAGTTAGTTTTTCTTTTCTTGTTTTTTTTTATTCATGCCCCTAGCACTAAATCCATCTGAATAAAATTTCTGATTGTTCTGGTCAGCTGCTGTAGGGTAGCTGAAGGACTTTAAAACTATGGTGATACACAGGTATTTAACAAACTCAGAATTGACCTAATGACTTAAACTTTCTACTCCATAAATTATTTGGTAATGATGTCCCCTGCTGATGGCATCCACAATGCAAATACAGTATGCAATATAGAGAGAGCAAGTGTCTTTGCCCTCCTTACGTGCACTGTGCCTACAGCTATACTGTTGAGAGGCTTCTATAATACGAGAGAAACCTGAAGACAATAAATACCTTTTTTTAAAGCAGATTTCCCATTTTCTGTGTATGGGAAATCTGAATTCTTGCATCGTAATCATGTAGGGGCAAGAATAATTAATATTCAGTTCTGCAGTGTAGGTGGGTGGGATTGCTGATAATTTGGATGGTCTTTGGCTTGAAACACAGCTTTTGCACAGTTAGAGCAGGAATAATTCCAGCATCACTTTTACAGTATTTAAGCTTTCAGCCTTGGCAGATGTACAATGCACTATTTGTGTGGAAAAGACTTGGTTATTTTACATGTAATCTAGTCAACTGTTTGGCAATAGCCACTCTAAGTATATGCTACGAGACCCTTTTACCATGTTGTCATACATAAACTTATGCTTTTTAAATTATTTTTCATATATTTAATGCAGCTGCATATCTATTCATGAAGGAACATTTCAGTAGTTCAGATGGTCAGCTCAAAAACAAGAAGCGCCTGACAGTTCATCTTCTTGCTTACTTAAGCATGGCTGAGTCATGACTACAGTGAATCCAGCACTTTCTTTAACTTTTATTTATTCATTCATTCATCCATGCATTGTTAGGGTGCATGTGTGAGGGGCTTGGGTGAGTGCAGTTGACTGTCGTGTAGCTGCCATCATCCTTGACTTCTGGCGTAAGCTGAGATGGAAATACTATTTAAAACAAATACCTATTTTTCATGTTTTGTGTAACAATATGTTCATAATATTGCACTTCACAAAACTCATTTGAATTATTTTCAACAGAAAAATGGACAAAAATGACAGCTAAGAGACAGGTGAATATTAGTCTTAGAAGTCAATACTTATTTACGTTTATAAATTTTCAATGGGATCAGTTGTATGAGCTGGAAACGATCAGTTTTAATTAGGGCACTCAGCCCTTTCCCAACTTTAACTTGCAGTTCCTCAATAAATTCTTAAAGAATTTGCCAGCAAAGATAATATTGTGGCCATTTTGCATTATGTTTTGAACTGATATGCTCTGTCCACACGCATTGGCACGTGGACTTGCCAATCTTAGAAATGTACATTTAATTGTAATACCCTCAAATCACTATCACATTCATTAGCAATTCTCATTCAAAGTGTCCCATTACAGTTCTCCTTCCCAACTCTTTTTTTTTTAATGAGTAGGAAAGACACACACCAGACAAAACTAAAGGCAAGTGATGGGCAGGAACAAACACTTGCAAAAGTAAGCAGCTGGTTAGTATTCAGGAGTAAGCAGAGCACTTCAGTATCTGCAAACAGCTCATGTGGGTTGTTTATTTGGTAAGGAGGATGCCTTTCCCACTATGCAGCACCTTTCTGAAGCTGCAGTTGTTGGGGAGAAATTAAGCAGGTGTCAGGCAAGACAAAGGAGAGTGATTCTGTGCTAAGTCAGCCAGGTGAACGAGGTGGTCTGCTTTAGTGCTGGAAAAATGGGGAGGGAATTTGTTGTGGTAACTGCAAGGTGTCTTTGTTTCCATGCCCTGCTGTTCGTGGTGAGAAATCACTGCCATGGTAATTATTGCTGAATTGTGGGATGCTCCAAGGTAGGGATTGCTGCCTTCGATGCTCGTGGGGGCTGGTGTGACCATCAGGTTGGTGTGACCCAGGTTGGTGTGACCATCAGGCCAGTGTCTGGCTGGGCATGGCTCAACTGCAAACTCATGTACAGCAGCACAGTGATTTCACCACAGCCTGTTATCACAAGCCTCACAGCTAAGAGAAAAATCAGGGCGAAGAAATTTTTTACTATCTTTCTGTCTCCCCACTGCTTCTGTCCCTCTGTTTCAAGGGACTCCACAGAATGTTGGCTTCTGCTGCTTATAGTGAGGTCAACTTGCTTCCTAAGAGAGCCAGAGCAAATGTTGTGGTTCTGTTTGCAATCTTACCCTTTGCCACTGTGTACAAGCAGGCCTTTTGTACCCAAAACAGCTCCAAATTACTGTACATGAACTATAATCTTCCAGTGGGAGCACTGTAGTTTTCCATTTTGCTGCTAATTGGATGATACACTTGCAAGTGTCTTTGTTAACGTGGCTAGTGCTGGGCAGAGAACAGTGATAGAAGGCTTTTATTTAGGAATCTTGCAAAAATGCAATGACTGTCCCCATTTGACAGCAATTGAAACCAATTGTCAATTAACTAAATAGCAGCCAATTAGCTTGAAGAAAAAAAAAAAGAAGAAAATTGCTTACTTCACATGCTTTGTTGAAGCAAATGCCAGTCAGAATATGGGAGACTTTTCTTTCTCCTATGAGAAGACAACAGGGCTAAAGATGTGGAAAAAATGGCTTTTTTTTAAATACCATATTTTTCTCACAGAAGAATATTTGAAAAACTAGATAAAACCATCTTAAGCTCCTGAGACATTTAATTTCCTTTTTATTTTTTTTAAATCAAAATTGCAATCATTATGCAAGGACCATTTTTCTCCTTTCTTTCACTTTGCTGTAGGATCTTTACAGCACACGGGCAGCTCCACTGAAGCTGGTTGTTTTCACAAGGAAAGACTAGAAAATATCTGGCTGCTGTGCATTGCAATGACAGGCAGGACTGTGATATTAACATTTGCACCACCAGACCAAGCCCTTCCTCTTTCATTTTACTAAATTTTGGGGGTCCATAGCTGAGATGTCATCAGAACTTGTAGTGTTAAAAACCCTGAAGCACCCAGAGGCCTCAGAAAGCAACTGAGTTCTGCTGTCAGGGCTGGCATTTTAATCTTCACTCCCTCCAAGACCTATGTTTCATATCTGTATCCTTTTCTGAATCTGGGAAGTAGTGGCAAAAGGTATTGATTGAGTCAAGACCATTGCCAGCCACGCCACTGGCAAGATTATTGCTCTTTATTTTAACTGTTAGCCCAATGTCATCTCCCAAAAAAAAAGCAGTGCAATTCAACATGAAGACAAAAGCTTGATCCTATAGATTTCAGCTATTGTAACATTTAGCTCTTGCAGAGGATGATGTCTGCATGAGTCTCTGACACCTGGGTTTTCGGTGGATGATGTGCTGGGCACCGAGAGAGAGCATAGATTAGACCAAAGAGGCAGCTGCTACAATCTTAACTTAATATTGCTGGATTAGTGAGAGATGACCATTTACTCATGGCATCCTGGCGTTGAATTTTTACTGCACTTTCCCCATAAGCAGTTAAGGCCAGGAGTCAATGCACGAAGGCATTACATGGCCTCACTTGTCGCCTGTGGGGCTGGACCACAGCTGGTCCCTCATGGCTGACATCAGGGTTGCATCTACCTAATGTCCATTAGTTGTATCAATCAATAATTCTTCACTTAGACGTTTTACTCGTTCCTCAAAAAGATTTTATTATGCTACTTTGAGCTGCTCACAGCATCATTTCACGGGTTTCAAATTGTGTTACTCTTTTGTTAATACTTTTAGGGCTCGTGTTTCATAATTGGATATGAAGGGTGAGAGGTACTTCTTTTAACTGTTGGGAAAGCAATAAATAGCAGATGCTTTTTTGTTAACTGAGGTGAGACTCAGCGCTGCTCGTATTGATCTGTTGCTTTCTTACAGGAACATTTTACACCTGAATGCAAGTTCAAAGAATCAGTATTTGAAAACTACTATGTGACGTATTCTTCAATGATCTACAGACAGCAACAGTCTGGCCGGGGCTGGTATTTGGGTCTTAACAAAGAAGGGGAAATAATGAAAGGAAACCATGTGAAGAAAAATAAACCTGCAGCACATTTCCTTCCAAAACCATTAAAAGGTAATCACTTGGGTTTTCTCCATCTATCCAAACTGACGTTGTCTTGTGTCAGAGATGTGTTTCTCTATGTTACCTCTGCGTTTCTCAAACCAAATACACAGTTTATTTGTGTCAAAAGTCTACAGTGTTTGTTGTAAATAACAAAGGCTCTACTTGGAATGGCTCTAACATCTGCTCACAGGCCATCAATGACTTGCTGTATAGTTTGTCAATCTGTGCTTTATGTTACAGAATGTTTGCCAATTTTTGCCTGAGATAAAGCTCTAATGTGCGGTGCTTACTAAATTGCAATTAATGCAGCATCAGCAGGTGACATTAAGGGTAATAAGGCATGTGGCATATGTTACCACTGTGTATGAAAAGCCAGGACCTAGAGTCATCCCAGTTAACTGGAGCATCTGAACCAGCACTGTGGTCAGACTTGGCTTCCTCTTTGGTCAATGCAAAGAGGGAGATGTCAGTCAATATATGGAGATGCCTCTTTTCTCCAGAAGAACCAGCTTTCATATGCTCTTTCCTTAAGAGGAATGAAGCTCTCTACCTCTGGATTATGCTTTTATAAGAAACTTTTTAAAGTATTGTCATTTTGGAATAAGAGAGGGTATCTTAAAGGTGCATAGTCCCGGTTGCATGTTGAACTAGTTGGGCAGTCTACGTTTAGACTAGGTTTTAGGCAACTGTTGTTGAGGTTGATCCTCTCTTCAAATGCTGTGTGAGAATAAAGGAAATAGAAGACTGAAAATCCATTTTTACACCCACCTGCTTAAGCTATGTATGCAAGTAACAGGTGAAATCGCAGCTGCCAGCATTGCTACTTCACTATTAGTAAGGAAATGTTGATTTATATCAGCTTAGGTCTATCTATCTTGCAAACTTTTGTAAGTGAAATGATTTTAGTGGGTGATTTAATTGGGAAAGGGAAGGAGGTGTGTTTCTTCCCCTTCTCTAAAATTTCATTCCTCTGAAGAGAAGCCCAGAGGTTCTTAGGGAGTATTTGAAATGGAAGAGGTCTCCTTGCCACGTTTCTTTCATTCACTGCTTACACTGCATATTTCTGAATGAAAAATGCCAATGTTTTGCAGCTGGACTTTGCACCAACAAGCTCAGTAACCCCTAACGTGTGCTGATGTATTGCCTCTCTTTTGCTTTGCAGTGGCCATGTACAAAGAGCCTTCTCTCCACGATCTCACAGAGTTCTCAAGATCTGGAAGTGGGACCCCAACAAAGAGCAGAAGTGTTTCAGGAGTGCTAAATGGGGGTAAATCCATGAGCCAAAACGAGTCAACGTAGCCAGGTTCAGGCAAGCCAAGTGCTCTCTAACAGAACCTTACCTCTGGATGCAGTTGAATTCTTACTAGCAGTCTTTCATCCAAACGTTCAATTGCCCAGGACAAGCCACCGAACTTGCATAGGTCACTCGTTTATCAGCCATTAGATCTACTGGTTGTCAAAGGATATACCCCAATAATGTAGAATATGCTTGTGCATATCACAAGGCACTTGGATAGCCAGCAAACATAACTGCGGAATAAATCTCGGAGAAGGATTGTCCAGCTCTTTATCTCTCTCTCTTTCTCTCTCTCTCTCTTTTTCTCTCTCTCCTATGCTTTGTGGAATATGAAAGAAAAACATTTAACAGCATTCACTGCTGATAAGAATTTGCTTTCCAACAGAAAAAGACCACTTTTGCTCTTCAAAGGAAATTTTAATGCTTGTATGTTTTATAGGGGCAAACAAAAAACAAATATGTAAACTCTGTTGTTTCCTTGGCTTACTGTTTTATATCTAAGGCTTGATAAAAAGTGTATCCTTTAATTTGGAATAGTGCAACTTTTCGATTTCTGAACTCCAATGGGTCTTTAAAGCTATGTCTTTAAAAAAATAATTAAAAATTCAGGGTTGGAACTGAGAGTTAGTGTCTCAGGCTCAAGCAAACAGTGTTATTGTGGTTTTAAACACAATGAAATATAAATTTTTATAGATTTGTAGTTTCTGGTAAAGTTCTTGTGCTAACCCCAGTCTGTAGGAAATGAGTTGTTTTGTTATCCCAAGCGGAAGTTAACAGAAAGGGATAAAATTGTCCTCCAGTGTAGATTTCTCTTAATTCCATTTTGTGTGTCATGTTAAACTATTGTCGTGGCTTCTTTTCTAAAGACAGAAACTGTGGAATTAAGGTGACTTAATTTTTTTATAAGAAACGTCTTATTTGTAAAAGTCCTTTCACTGTAACGGGCACGTGAATATTGTGTAGGAGGAAGCGTTAGGACAGGTTACCCCTAAACAACATATACTTATACATGCTATTGGAAACAATTGTTTAAAAAATGTAGTTAGGTTTCCATTTAGGTCATCATGTCTGTTGCATGGGAGAAAGTTGGAATATTGGCATAGAGTTGCATGATGTGTAAGATTTTGTGCATTAACCATCGTTGGATTCTGTGCTCCAAAACTGACATAGTTCTGTACAGGCAGCTTTCTGCCTTGTACAAAAGAGTTGTTTATTATTTGTTGTATACACAACCATGCACTGAATAAACTATTTATATTAAGATGTACTTTTTAAAAAAGCTTGTTTGATTATATGATGTACATCCATGATTAATTTCAAGGGAAAGGGTTGGCAGTTAAATGATAAAGTTATAAAAGGTACTGTAATTAATGTTCAAAATCTTTCTATGTAATGAGTTATTCCCCTGTAATGCCGTACACTATACAAATGAGAACATATTCTTTCTTTTGGATATTGTTAGAACTGGTCTTAAATGCTCAGCTGAGATACTCAAAACATAGTGACAATTAAGTGCCACAAAGACTTGGTAATGGCCCCTCTGCCATGTGCTGCTGGAGCCCCAGTGAATTGCACTCCTCTGCTTTGAGCTTCTCCAGCTTCTCTGTGTCTGCCCTCCCTGTCAGACTTCCTTAGCGCAGCCACGTAGAGCTACCTCGCAGCACACCTCCCCACAGCCCTCCGTACGGGGGGGCCCAAAGAGGTCGGGTAAGTCAAGCACTTCTCATGCCAATGTAGCAGCTTGAGGATGCTCGGAGCTCGCTGTGCATCACTGCAGGTACACTTCAGGGGCCAGATTTATCTGGTCTTGAGCAAAAAGGTTCCCATGCCTCCTGCCTTTGTGCACATACTCTGGAGGGAAAACATCTCTCTCTCCTGCCTTTGCTCTCCAAAAATATTAGTGAGAACTTTACTCATCTGCAACATCCAGGCAGTTCTGACAGGTGAGCTTCATTCACTAAGCTGTTTCAAGAACTCTTAGGAGGAACAAGTTTTCACCATGGGTGGCTGAAAAATCAGTTCCAGAAGGGAATAATGGAAATTGAGTAAAAAAGCTACCTATAAATTTTAGCCTGACGTTAAAATCGGATATTATGCTGTCTGCTCTGTGTGCCTCCTGCTTGACCAAGCTGGATTTAGACCTCAGACCAGTCTGGGACAATTTAAAAAAAAAAAAAGAAATAGGGTTGAGAGAAGAAGAAGGAGATTATATGTCAGATCAAACCCCCAGATTTATTTATTTATTTTTGCAGCAAATAGTAGGCAAAGAGTGCTGGCTTTCTGAGCTCCCATATTGGAGCAGGGTATTGCCCTCCCCGAATAGCACCATCTAGTAATCCTTCAGAGGGCCTGGGGGTCATCTGCTCTCCTCTTTTCAAAGGGGGAAGGAGGTCAGAGCACAACCAATGCCACAGAAAGCCTTAAAAATTGAAGATGTGGCTGTGATTGCTGAGAGGTTTTGATAATTCAGTGGGTCTGGAGCATCTGTTCCTTTCAACTAAGTGTGCTATGCCCTCATGGAACACTTCTCTTAACCCTTCCAACCCCAAACATCAGACTTATTGGGGTATATGTTCCAAAAAAAAAGGAGTTCAAGTGCCTTAGGAACATAAAACCTGATTAAAACAATACTTGTGGCAAATCCAGTTCAACGTTGAGCTTACCCTGAATATAACTGGAGGTCTGCTGTTTTGCTTCATAGCTGCAGTCTTATTGTTATTCCCCATCCCCAGTAAGTCCAAAGTCAAAGGTCACCTGCAGCAAAACTAAAATACTCACTTCACAAACTGTCCTGTCTGTAGTCTGGCTGGTTTTTCATATTGACATTGGCATCAGCTGTAAGCATTCACTGGCAAGTCCCTAATTTCAAAGGTTTCTAGTGTACCAAGATAATAAAGACTGTTCTTGGATGGAGATGAGAGGAGAGATATGGTAATAAATGAACCATAGACAGCTGTTTCTCACAATTATGTAAAGTTTCCAACAAACCTTTTCCTATGACAGTTTTTTTCTTCAGATTATTGTGGACTGAAAGGGAAACACTCTTGATTGAAGAGTTGGCATAGTAGAAAAAAGCTCATGTACTCAATAGGCAAAGTGGAGGATTGTGCCCAGGATTTTACACATAGTCTCTGGAGCCATAGACTGAGGTTTAATAAGGAGAAACAGACTTAAATGTGCCTTTGCAGATAGTGAAGTGAAGGTGATATTCTGACCCAGACGGCAAATTCCCTTGGGTAGACAAGAATGTGGCTTCAGCAGAGGACCATATTCTAGTGTATTTATTTATCTTTCAGAACCCATAAATTAGAAAGTTAAACAGATGACTCCTAGATAATACCTTCCTTCAATAAATCTGCTGGATATTGGAAAAATATGTCCATATTGATAGCTGTTTATCGAAAGAAAACTTAGAGCCACTGGTCAACCCACTTTGCTCTGCCACATACACAGCACCAGAGTGCAGTAAGATGCACACCTGGAGTAAGGACAAAGCCCAGGGGCTGGTATGAAATCAAGCCCTGCACTGGCTGTGAGCACTAAGGCTTGGTCTCAGGACCTTCTGTTATCACCAATGTGATGGCCGATGCCTTTCATCTGCCATTTCTCTTGCCCCTGCCTCTCCACCAACGCTGCTCACACTCAGTGCAGCACACCACGGGCCTGGAGCTGGCTTAGGAGGTGCAAAGCCAGCAAGCAGCTTTCCAATCCACCTGGGTTTCACTTGGAAAAGCCCAGAGTCACCACAGAGACCTAATGAAAGGTGACAAATAGTACCTGCCAACCCAAAACAAAACAGGTCACCTATGAAATTGGGAGGAATAGCGCTAGGAGCACAATTATTCTAAGGCAAAATTGCTGCCTTTTTTGTGATCCACCTGTCAGAGCTGCTTTCGTGGAGGTCTCTTTAGGGGGCTCAGGCATTGCCTGCTTGGCCTGGTTTTGGGGCAAGGGAGGGTGGGAAGAGCTCGCCTCTGTATCACAGAGATCTTTCTTTTTACTTTTCCTTTTTTTCTTTTAATTTACCTCATGCTACCTCATAGCATGGTTGTATCTCCGTAGCCACTTGCTCAGCCATGTTCATCGCTGGCACGATGGAAGACAATTCCCTACTTAGGGGAATATATGTCCAAGTTACCCCAGGGAAGAACAGTGCCCCTTCTGCAGCACCATCTGGTGTCCTCACAGCTGGTTTCCAGCCCCTGGGCTGGGTTTTCCAGTGGGATAAAGATGGTGTAACGAGCTCAGGGATGCTGTGGTACGCCAGACCTCTCCTCAGCTGAGCACCAGCACGAGAGCCAGGTCTGGCAGAACTCTGCTGTGTCTTGAGTATCTCTGCAGGAGACCAGAGCCAGCTCTAATGGGTTTAAATGTCTCCCTGACATATCTGTGATCAGGACACTTTTGCAGAACAGAATCTGTACGTAACAACCTCCTATCTTCTAATAAATAATTCTCTCTAAAACAGACTCCCTCTTGTCTGGGCTCTGATTTTTATCTCTGCGGATGTTTAAGGGCTCTCCACCCCACCACCCGTGCACTACACCATGGTTTGGCCTTCCTTGTGCTGTAGACCCTTCTGTATTAACATTGTCCTTTTACTGTGTCTTTCTGAACTGGAAAGGAGCAACTTGAGAGGCAAAGACAAGATCATCACCAATGGATCCTTCAGTTTGCTGTAGCCTTTAACACAGTCAGTAGAAGACACAGAAAGTGTGATGTGCTTTACCAGCTCGGGGAATGGCTACTCTAAATACTGGATCTCAATTTCCTACACGGTGTAAGACCAAGACTAAAGCCACCATTTTTTTTTTGTCTGACTTTGGCTTTGCAAAAATGACATAAAAAAGAATAGCAGAAAGCTTATTTAAAATAAATTGATTTCTTGGGGAAAAGCCCTACCATGCAATTTACCCCAAATAACACCAGCTTTGACCTTTTTTCAGCTCTTTTTAGAGAAGATGGTCTTGATAACCTAAAATTCACAGGGTAAATGTTTAAGAAACTCTTTCCCCTGACATGAGTGAACGGAGCTGTGAGGCCTGGTTCTTCCCTGGTAGGCTGGCACAGAAGTTCATGCCTTTTGGCAAGCAGGGTCCTGAACAAGCTGGGTTTGCTAGTGCATGATGGTTTTTACTGCTGATCAGGCACAGTAGCAGAGCTTGCCCTGCTTCAGGAGGTACCTCAGTTTGAAGGGCACTCAGTCACCCTGCCCTTCTGCAGCTCCTCTCATGTGGAAGTTAAAATATTAAAGGAAAACCCAAATTTGAAACACATTCTACATTAATCAGAGAAATTGAGGTAATAAATCATTCCATCTCATCAGGAACAGGAAGACAGTTTATAGGGTTCCCTTCAAAGATCACTATTAACAATTTGGAAGTTAAGATTCTTAAATACCACCTATGGAAAATTACTTTCAAGCACCTGTAGATCTATTTTTCCCACACACACACATATATTTGGCATTTCTCACCTAAATTCAGCAACTGGAGAGACAGGATGAATGCTTTCATCTCCCATGGGTTTTTCAGCATTGCGCATTGTCTCTCATCGTACTTCTTTTCCGAGCCTGTCCCCTTGCTGAGGACAAGGTCACAGGTCCACCAAGGGCCATCATATTTGTATATGGAGAAAGAGTTGTCCCTTGTGTTTGTAGCACACAGAGCTTGCTGATTTGATGAGACATTGATCAGAACTGTTGTCGATGACATACTTTAGGGGACACACAGCAGACTGGCAGCTCCCTTACGCTCTGTCTTTGCTCCTGTGTGGAGGTGTCTCAGCTCAGAACATGCTCCCAGGGGAACCTAGAGTGAATTTGAGGGGGCTTTGCTCGGGCACTCATGGCAAAAAGCTGCTTGCTGTGGCTGAACAGCCATGGCATTAGCAGTGTTGGGAGGACCATGGCTGGTACCTGTTAAAATTGATTCATTAGTGAATAAACTGCACAGCTGTGACAAGTAATTTGTTATGATTTGTCACCCACGCCTTAAAGAAAACCAAGGCAGAAACAAAAGCCCTATCCAACCAAAGAGAGCAGAGGATGAAGCTTAAGGATAAGAGAGCAGGACCCACTCTCCGAGAGGCAACAAAACCGCTGCCATTCATTGAGTTTAGCAGGACTCAGCTCACACCCTGACCCATGATCAGTACAGCAAAGTAATATTGCACAGGTCAGATTCCTGTTTCAGATGCTTCAAGGCCTGATCCTAATCCCAGCTGCAGAATACACCATGGACTCTGGTAAGTCTGGAGTCCCATGCTGATTTAAAGTACCTTTGTCTATACCAGGAATTTACTCTGTTGCTGAAGGACCTCAGACATTACCTCATACGTAAGTATGCTGCAGCATTAATCTATTAAATACTTTTAGATAACAAAATTAACCGGTTCAAAACTTAATCCTATTTCCTTTCCAAATGGTTTCCTTCAAATGGTACTTGAAATAGTTTTACTTTCCCCCATTGTCTATCTAATGCACTGATGAACTTTTCCTTCTGAGCTTCTCCTTATTTTGATTGCCTGCTCATCCAGCCATCCTTCTGATAATTAAGCGAGTTAATAATATAGAGTGATCTTTAGAAACTAAATTTCTTTCCTTGTTAAGCAAAAGAAAAACTTTTGTTGTCATTTAAGGGGTGTGGGGGGGTTAACTTTCTTCATTTAAAAGAAAAATTATTGCCTTTGGAAGCAGTGACTACATTTGGGAACCTACACTACACAGTTGTTGATGAAAATGTTACTTTGCATTAAATAACACAAACGCTACATCATTAGATTATATAATGAGTTTTTTTCTAGGGAGTTTCAATCAGTGGATCTTATGATCATTTAATCACAGCAGACCAAGCAAAACAGACAGAAAGCAAAAGAAACCATAAACCAGTCAGGAATATGGAAACCACTATTACCAGCCTGTGTCGTCTTCTGCTTGAATGATCTCTAAGGCTCAACCTATGAACGCATCACCAGTCTAACCTTCTTGGTCACTAATGCTGGGTCTGCTCTGATCACCCAGAGCACACAGGAAGTCACCTCCTTGCCCTCCTGGAAAATGGCTCTAAGAGGAAACATCACTGCAGTTTTAGAAAGGTCAACAAAAACAAATGAGTTCATCAAATCCAAGAATCCTGGAACAAACAGGCTCAGGGCTAGTGGCTCAGGAGTAGTGGCTTTAAGCAGTTTTACTTATCATCTGAACCTTGGGCTAAAACCATCTTGTTGCTCTATAACCAGAGGAAAGCATTGATTTGTAAGCTGAATTTGTAATCTGATGGTTTGTGTTAATTCACATATGTGATGAATAACAGTGCTCTGCCAAATACCTCATCTGTGTCCAAATGGACTTCAGGCAATCTCTGTGAACTTACCAGCAGAATCAACTACAAGTTTAGCAGTTAACATGTGCATTTCCCTCTCCCACAAATACTCTTAGAACAAAAAACATCCTAATCCAAATAGCTCAAGTATCTTCTTAAAAGTGAATGCTGTGCTATAAAATGAAGTGATGCATGCCTGAAGGTGCATGAAAAAGACAGCACAAAAACAAGCAAAAGATTGACATTGTACATATAACAAACCATTGCCTAGAAATTACTGTAAATGCTCTTTTTCCTATAAAAAAACAACTTGAACCACAATGTGCAATACCTGATCTGCACATGACAGAGAGCTGTCTGGACCATGTGGTCCTACCTCGCTGCCCTTCAAGCGGTAAGAGAGGATGATGAAGATAAAGAGATGAGGAAGTTTGTCCTGTTTTGGAAAAAAATAATAAACACCTTCTTGCTATATAATAATGCACCACAGGGATGAGTGAGACTGGATGTCAGCTCAACTGGGCACAGCTTGGGAGTGCCAAGGTCACATAATGAAGCTGGAGGCCACACTCTAGTCTAGCTTGACTGCCTGAGAAAGGGGTTTATAGGGCTGAGCATACCTGGAGTTCAACCCAATTCTGGTCAGAGAGATTTACCTTTTGCCTGCATAAAACTAGCATCAAACATAATGTGGTAAAACACCACATTATATTGTTCCCAGTTCTCTCACTAACGTCAGAAAACAAACCAGCCAGTGACCTGATGAAGGAAAATGTCTGTGGTGTTTGTCACTGGTGCTAATGTGCACAGGCTTTTGGAGTAACATTTACAGTACTTTATGTATTCAGCACCAGCAGCCAAGAAGGACGGTAGTGTGAAATTCCCTACCAGAACCCAGCCTTCAGTCTCAATGGCTGAGCACTTATTTGAACAGGGCCTTGATTTGTTCTGATGAAGGCAGCTGTCAGACCACTCAAGGAGCCGTCCTTCGTAAGTAACCATGATATTTAAACCCCACGACCTTTTACAAAATGTACGGCCTGGCTTAAAGGGCAGCCTTCCTGAAATAAATTACTCTGAAACCTCTTAGGACAGATTTTTTTGAAAATCCATAATGGGCGGACATCACATTATTTTACTGTGAGAAGATCAATCACTAATATCTGGTAATTGATTTGTAAACTACATTTATTTATGATGTGTTTGTGCAGCACCATGTGCACCCTTATCTATTATCCAGATTCCAAGGAGTTACTTACTGCAAATAAATCAATGCAATTTATTGATTAGATTATATAAATATGCCTAGCAACTTGGACAAGCAAAAGTTTCTGCAGTCTCTCATTTATGGGCTGGTAGCTGGCAAATTATGGTCTGAAGAAAGCCAAGGAAGCTGGTGAGCTCCCGTGCTTTCTTGCCAGCTACAAGTCTTCATTTATGTTAGTGCTGCAGTCCAAGTGAGGCGGGGGTGGATTTTCTCCTCTTTTGACCAGGCTGCAAAATATTTACACAGAGTACTGGACTCCTTTAGTGATGGCTGTGATAACAATAACAGGCTGCAGTCTCTGAACTGGTACCTGAATCACTCTCTTCCTTCAGCCCCTTGCTTTAACATCATTCTTGTCATCAAGCCTGTGCAAATCCTGGCCAAGAATATGTTGCATCCTGCCATCGTCCTCCCTTCCCTTCCATCTGGCTGCTGTTTCTTGTCTCCTGCCCTGAGAAGTGCTTTGGGCAGCCTCTCTGGACAGGCAGCAGCTGCCCACTGCACTCGTGCCCTGCCAGTGCCTGTATAGCAAACAAATAAATCATATGTGCACGGAGAGACCAGCTCTTGAGCATCTCAAATTGAACATCCCAAATTAATTGACATTCTTCAGTGAATCTTTCAGTGTCCCTGTTCCTTATCTATAAAGTGATTATGTTTCTCCCCTTTAGTGGGCTTCAGAGAAACAAATTAATTAATAGTTTGCATGTGAAATAAACAAACATGACTGGAGTAATGAGTGTCATGGAAAAAAAACAAGTGGAAACAGTATTTCATCTTTACAGAAAGGCTGAGGGCTGTGCAGTAAACAAGGGCTGGGGTCACACACTGAACGACAGGAAGAAAACAGGCTTTTGAACTGCTGCCCACTGATGTGCATCAGGCAGTTTGCTCAGCAACTGAGGCAGGGCCCCTATGGAAAAGGCAGCATTTGATCACATAAGGAACCACCTCTGGAAGCCCAGGAAAGGGGCTGCATTTCAGGATAAGACTTTTCCTGCTCCTCGCACGCTTGACTTTGCAGTTTGAACACTGTCATATAAACTTGTCTGTTAGCTTATATAATTTAATAGAAATTTAATAAAGTTCAAGAAGCTTATCTGTACTATCGCAGCTGCGTGCGGGACCGCGTCCTCTGAAAGTGCATTTGTTAAATGTGCAATGGTTCAAATTACCCTGACAAATGCAAAACAAAGATCTTACATAATTCACTGCATCTGGCAAAGATAAAATTTTACATGTCATAACAACACATATCAAAAGAATTATGTAAAACTCACCCATAATTTAAAATGTCACTGGAATTGCTTCATAATTAGGGCAAGGTCTTTAAAAGCTTCCTTGTGGAAGCTGAAACCTCTGTGACAGAGACTCAGCTGAATGCATATAGGTAAACTACACGTGTTAATTTCTTAATTGTACTTGCCACTTGTATGGTAGAATTGGAAGCACCAAGGGCATTCACACAGCCTCTGTGCCAAGCAGCTCCAGGAAAGCTGGAGGTGGCCACCACACCCTGCAGAGATTCTCCTGCTGAATACATGGACATGCACTATAGATTGTGGCTTCTTTTTTAGGCAGAGGGCTGTTGAGTTTGGGTATTGTATGCTGAAACTATTGCTTAAAGACAAGCTTTGTATGCCCTGCAACTTCACAGAATATTACGATCCTTGCAGTCTGTCTCCCGTGTCAGGCCAATGTGACCGGTCACACTGGGGGCGGGGGAGTGACCACCTATGTGCAACAAAAATTGGTGGCACCTACAAATGTCTTAACCTTCATTAACTTGCATGTTCAGCAGAGTTTACAGGAACTGAAGAGAAGGAATGTAAAGTGGATGGCAGGGAACAACTTAGTGACATCTAACATTGAAGAGCAAAGAGATAAGGGTTATTATTTAGACCTGTCAAGTCTCTGCCATACCCAAAGGGAAAGAGCAGGCGTGACCTACTTGCAGAATTAAGAATTCATCAAGACACGGGTTTTAGGATTCAGGAGACGGTCCATCCTGTAAATACAAATTGCTGTTGTGAAAACCCAACTTTGGGTGTTGACTTGGCTAGAATTGCTGCTTCATTATTTGAGCTAAAACCACTCTCCTCCTGCTTTGACTTCTGTCATCTCTCTGCTTGCACCCAGTCACTTCATGGTGTGTCACAGATGATGCTGAGCTAGTGCACAATTGGAGGGAAGGAGTCATGAATGGGGGCTGTTTTCATCCTCTCCTCTTGGGAGAGCACTGATTCACAGGAAAGGGCTTTCTCTGGGCTGGAGAACAAAGCGAGGCAGCATCACTGACAGCATCAAACCCAGAGGGACTCCTGCAGGAAAAGCAAGCTTGAGAGAGAAAGTAACAACAGGGAGTGTTCCACTACACAGGGTCCTCGGGACTAACCATGGCCAATGAAGAACTGTCCAGGGAGAGAAAGAACAGCCCTGGTGATGCAGAGGAAGGGGCATTCTGAGTACCAAAGAGGGTATTCAGGCACGATACATGGAGGCAGTTGAGGAGAAAGGATGATCTGTCTGGCCACGCACATTTGTGCTCTGGTAACTAAAGAGACATCAAGTTTGGAGCTTTTTTCCCAAACCTGAATCTTTTTGCTTCAGCTGTTAGGCTAATTTAACTGAAGAAGTGGGTTGTGCCCCTGCGTTGAAAAGGGAAAAACGGGGATATGGAGGGGGGGGGAAAGGGGGGAAAGGTTGTTTTTAAAGAACTGGAAGTCTTCAGCTGGTAGTGTGTCTCTGCCCTTAACAACCATAGCTCCCAGATACAGATGGTAGAAATATCTGTGCATTGCAGAATGCACTGAAATCTGGGTGGGGGGAATTTCCAGATATTGCTCAGTTTCCCAGAGCTTGTCAAGACCAGAAGCCAAACACACCAGCACGGCGACAACCTGCTAAGCTTGATTTCTGGTTGCTGCCAGTCCTGCTGTGTTCCCTGTCTCCTGCATTCTCATCACATCTCCTGGATCCCCTCCTCCCCAGATCTATGGCACTGGACAAAAAGAAAACATGAAACGCAGAAGCATCAAAGTAGCAGCTAAAATTCTTGCTCTCAAGATAAAGGAGCAAAGCTGAATAAACGAGTACTAAACCCATTGAAAAATCCGAGTAAATCCTAATTTTCTTACTTTCAATCTTCTGACTTTTAAGCTTATTTGGCTGACCTTGTGCTTTGGGATTTATATACATAAGTAAATCAACATCTTGATTTACACTAACAGATCACCAAGTTCATTGCACTACTGCATTTGGCTGTGGAAAGCCATCCTCTAACAATAGGCACTATGGACATCACAATTAAAAATAAAGAAATGCCCATTATGAGCTATAAAGCTCACAGTTGGGCAGAACCGAGCACAACTCCAAAAGATGCAAACTCCAGCAGGGCTCATTCATGTTCTTGTGAATATTTATGGCAAGGTGGGAAGTAAGTAAGTCCAACGGAAATCAATAGGGGTTTTCTCCCTCACCTTCAGCAACGTTTGTGGCTATGGGATTCCCTGTGGATTCACCCTCCCACAGGTCTGCCAGCTGCTGCGGGGCTTGGGAGCCACGTCACTGCAGGGAGCATTGCCTCCTTCTTCTCTGGGGCACCAAATAAAACACTCTCCCATGTCTTTTCTACAGCCTCTGGGGACTGCTTACAGTAAGCTGTCACCAGCCATGTCCTAGAGACACTGGGAAAGAAGATTTTATGTATTTCATGTTGAACTGCTGAAGTCTGTATTTCCTTTGTTCCTGTGCTGTAGCTCGAGGCACGATGTGTGCAGCAGCAGAGGACTGGGCTGGGTGAGTCAGCCACTCCGAGTGCCAGGGATGGTGGTTTCCCCAGCAACGGGAGATGAGAGGAGAAGAAGGAAAAAAAACCCTTCGGAAGAGCTTTTTCCCCGTAAACAGGTTCTCACTCTTCTCAGCAGCCGGCATGCAAACCTGCATACACACACGCTCCTGCCACTACAGAAGAAGGGCTTGATTTGATTATGTGGTTTTTTGTTTTGCTTAAGGTTTTTATTATTTTGAAGGTGAAATGCAAAGCAGAGATCAGCATGATCAAAACCAAGCAACCTGAGACCTCCACATATATCCTTTAAGCAAGGGAAAATGAGAGACGTTGCAATTATTTTTCAAAGTGTAACTATTAGCAATTCATTATAAACACATTCATGACACCACAAAGCTGAGTTTAATCACAGGTCCTGATGCTGGGCTGTAGCAGAGCAGTGAATTACGTGAAAAGCATAAAGGAGAAGCATAGGGAGAATTATTGGATATCTAGTGAATTTTATATTTGGGGAACATCCCTCCCTGCTCTCAAAGGCTTAGTAACCTATCTCAGTCTGTTCCAGAAGACTCAGAAATGCTGGTGGAGATTGCCTTGTTTTCCTCCTCCTGCTCTTCTCTCCTGCCCCAGGAGGAAAACTGCATTTGAAACTCCTTTCTGTCTGCATTAGAATCGACATCCCTCGGTTATCCTCACTGCATCTAAAAATAGCACAGGGAAATCCGCCTGAGATCAAAGCGATTCATTTACAAAGCGCCGCGTGAGGACAGAGCTCTGCGATTCTCATTCCCATCACATCCGCACTAGTCGGATGGCAGGAATCACACCAGCACTTTGAAAACACGGGGATGGCTCCCTGCCTCTGCCTCGCCTCACCCCACCAGCACAGAGGGAAAACAAGTGGGAGGAAAATGATTTGATTGATGCATGGGGGCTGGGGGGGAAATGAGGAAAAATTGGTTTTCTCTGCACGTGTCACAGATGATGCTCTCCTCCGGGCTGGGCTTCAGCAGCCTTTTCCAATGTGGAACAGGAGTGAAAAGACCAGAAAAAGAGGTATAGCCTCAGCACCCAGAGAAAGGAGTGTCCAGCCACAACTACGCATGCCAAGGACGCTAAGAATATCGAGCACATGAAAGTAGAAATAATAGGCAAGACTAAACCTCCTCCAGCAGCCAGTCTGCCCCAGGAGGTGATGGAGGACCCATCCACACTGCAGAAGGATGCTGCAAAGCTTTACTCTGAGATTGTCATGCAACCCTCCAGTCTGAAGGCTTAATTATGGTTGCTGATTGAGCAACAAGTAAGCAACTGAGTTACAATATTATGTCTTGGGAGAGCTAACCTTGTGCTTTTTAATGCAGATCTCAGGATGATTTGACAATTTACCCAATAGATCCCAATGCTCGAATTGCCCCATGAAAATTTCTGCTTTTTCTTTCTTTGCTATAAAGAGGTTTATTACAAATAAAGTTCTGCAGGAAAAAAAGCATTAATTATAGCAAGTAAGCCACTTTCAGAGGCTCAGAAACTAGAAAGCCCTCTGCATAAAAAAGTAAAGGCAGCATTTTTAGCTAGTTTCAGGATTTCTGAAGACTCAGGGGAAGCATTACCTGAAGGTCCATACTTCCCACAAAGTGTGTTGCAGGTCTTTCATCCATACAAGGCTTCTGTTTCTGAGGAATGGCAGAGACAGCTTCACGTGGCTCTGGCTTAGGGGACGTGGCGTGGTGGCATGGTTGCCCTCCCTCCTGACATGCTGCCCAGGCTCACAGGTGCTTCCAGAATCACTGTTCTCTGGCAAACATCTCCTCTTGGCTAACAGCAGGCAAGGCTTGGTGCTTCACTACCAGAATCTTGCCAAAACAGGGTCCTCATCAGCCAGATTTCAGGGAGCTGGACTGGACATGCATTAAGCAAAGACAGAGAGTCTTTGTCATTAAATTAATGAGTTGTACATTCTTATATTGACTTTTGACCATCAAATACAATAATAAAGAGTCATCACAAAGCTGAAATAAAAGCTACCTAAGGTTTTTCAACTTTGCCACTGATATCTTTCAGCTGGGCAAAATATTCAGTGAATAGTTTGTTTCTTAGCTATTTATCCTTTGTTTTGCCTAGTGAAATATGTCCTGAGACTCCACTATTCATAAATACAAGAAGTCACTTCCCAGTTTACATTAATATAGTGCAGTAAAAACTATCCTTGAAAATCTTTCAGATCTAGATCCTGGTGTTTGCTGGGTGCAGTAAGCTGCTCTGTGTGCCACCCAGCACATCAACTGGACATGTTGCTCAGTTGGACAATCTCAGCCCAAGGATTTGGAGATGAGCAAGCGCTCTTCTGAGACACATCCGTTGATGCAGGTGTTTCCCCTGTACCCCCAGTCACATCCCACCTAACATGCCCAAGAACTATGTTTTATTGGCATTGTCTAAATGTCTCAAATATCCTTTTGTGGGAAGTGGAAAGATGAATATTCCCAACACTGGTTTTGCAGTACTCCCTCAAATGATAAATCACTGGTCCTTAACACACATGCTCAAAACCCCCAAAATCTTAAGAGAGATATATATATATTTCAGCTTAAAAAGTATCACCATCACAGTTTTCATTTCTTTCCAGATGACTGAGGAACACAATATTTTGTTGAGGAAACTGCTGCTCATCAGAAGAATGTTACAGTGCAATGGTAAGGTCATTGCAATGCCCAGCACCCAGTGCAGCATTTTCAGAGACATACAGTATTATTTACATACCAGAAACTCATCATAGAGAAAGAAATTTCAGCAGACTTACCAGGATGCAAGTCTGAGCTGCTGATTGCAAATGTTAATCCCTCCGTGTGAAAAGCAAAGCTGTAGCCATAGTAAGGGGTTTGGGGGAAAAGATATTACTGGACATAGAGGAATATTCTGGGCCAGCAATGAGGACTCTGCTAGAACTCAGCATTCCCAGCAGCACAGGAACTCTTCAGTGTTCCTGAAGCTGTAGAGAAAAGATTTGGCAGAGACCTCGCTGCCTGCAGTCCCGTTTCTATTTCAAAACACAGTCAGGAGAGTTCACTGCCTGGGGCGGCCTCTGATTGGAGGCTTAACGCAAAAATTGCACTTGCTTTGTGTGAAAAGAAGCTTCAACAAAAACTTTGTCAAGGAAAGCTTGGACAAGAATGAGTGAGATCCTGTGCTTAAGGGCTGGAATGTGAACAGGTGTCTCCTGTGAGACAGGGCTCTGATCTTCAGGGCTCAGGAAATAACCACAGGCATTCAGCTTCCCCATCCAAAACTCATTCTCCCATTGCCTTTTATAGGTCAAGGCATTTTTATATGGATTTACTGTATTACCTATTTGGGATATTTAAATATCTGATAGATTGTACTTAAGAATCACCTTTAAATAATTTCTTCTATATAATTTTCATGGCAGTGAGGCAGACAGTCCAACTAATTAGATGAAAATGTAAAGTTTATTTTTAGAGAGCCTAAGCTGGTATTGGTTTGTAATTAGAACACCAACGAAGAACTGTGGGAAGGATTGGTGACTGAGTCGTTGCTTAAAAGGTCTAAAGAAAGTTTAAGCATTTTTTCAGATCCTTCTCTATTAGCACTGCAAATGCCACATACTTTCATAACTTTGACAATGAGACTTCAGCTTCTCCCAGAGCAGACCTTAGGTGCACTCAATGCAAACTGCATTTCAATTGCAAAGAGAGTGTGCAAACAAGCTGTGACTGAGAATGTCAGAGACTCCCAACTGACTTCAATAAAAACATCACACTAGAAACTGAGCATGTCCCTCATCTGCCATAAAAATTGCCAGTATGGCATAGAATCCCCTCTTCCCACATAAACCACAAGCACAAGGTCAGGTATACATGAGGAACACCCAAGCTCTTGGTTACACATTGGTAGGAGGGGAGACACAGGATGGATGTTGTGCTGGGCAGCTGGTAGACTGGCTGGAGTGGGACTTGTGTCTGCTCATGTGGTTAATCCACATACCAGGTGGTTTCTGACTTCTCTTGTCTTACAAATGGCTGGAGATGGGGAACTGAGGGAACTGTAACTGTAGAGGACATGCAAGCCAACCAAGGTAGAGCCCTTCTAATAATGCAGTAGGAGTTTAACAACCTATACATCAGTGAGTGTAAGAATGGTCTGTTTTGCTGTTTCAACATTCTTGCTTACTGCTAAAATTCACTACACTGCCTTTCATAAATAAGATGCTAAAGGCTTGGGTAATAGCAATGCTAATAAGTACTAAACTATACGAACATTGAACTGGAGTAAAGGGGTATTTTGCCTTTTATTAAGTCATTACCCACCCCCTTGCAGTATCAAATATTTTTTTCTTAAATCGTTCATGTAGTTTGCCTTGAAACACATGGAAAAAACATTGTTCCCTCAACAAAGAAAATACAATTCATAATCTACCTTCAGGGCTATATTTTTGTTTGGCTTGGTGTTTCTGTACGTAATCAAGACAGTACCATCCCTTTTAGCTAAATAGTGCCTGGGACAGAGCAGCCCAACACAGCAAAGCAGGGAATCAGTAGCAGGTTTGGTATTTAGGATTAGTCACCACTGACTGGCAGCAGCAGTCTTGTTGACCCTACATGACCCATAGCTGCTGGAGAAGAAGCAAGGGCCCTCCAACGTCTACTCATAGAGCAGGGACAGATATGTAGCTTGCCTCACATCGCTGCTGGTAGAGGACCAGAGGAGTTCAGGTCTGTTCTTGCCAGGGCCATGACTTTTTTGCTTTCAAGAATTAATGTATCAATAAATAAAGAAATTTGGGTTTGGCCCTGGCAGCACTCTGCCGTGCCAAAGAATATTTTATGCTGGCATAGCTTTCATCCAGCAATTAAACCATGGCTGTACTGATTCTCCTCTGCCTGGACATTACAGTTTGTCAGAGAGAGTGGTCACATTTCAAATACCCGTTGGGAAATGACTGCCCCATCATGCAGCTCCTTTCAATATTAAATGAAGATCAGCCAGGCACACCATAATAAAAGCTTGTTTCCTCCAAATCTACTACAAATATCAGAGCTACATCACCCCTCGTCTTCCCAGCTGGAATGGGAAGATCCAGAAACCAAGGGGACAACTTGCAGCCACATTAATGCTTTGCCGTGGCACGGCAGTCCTTACCCCCACAATGTACCACTCGCAGCCACACAGCTCCACTGTTCAACGTGACTTTTGGGTGGAGTGGAAGGAAATTGCTTATGGAAAATAGGGATCTACGGCAAACCCCTGGTCACTAGGCTTTCTAGGCAGCCTCTGCTCCAAGGTTAAAATGTATAAACTTAATTTGTGCACACTAGAAAAGGGCTGCAAAGACCTGAGTTCAGAGGCACCACAGCACAGAACCCAGCTGGAAAGGCCTTGTTTGTTGCATGGGTGCTTCTTCCCCCCTGTGAAGGCAGCACAAGAAGAGGGGACCCAGCTGCTGCCATCTCTCTTCCCACTGCAGCATTCCCTCTACTGGTTCCAGCTCCTCCCTGTCACTCTCCACACAAGCAGAGGGAAGTGCCAGGACCTGCTGCATGCCAAGGATGTTCCCCAGGGGCCTGACAGCCTCTCCAGGACTCCAGATCAGCATCCGGGGGATAGTTTTGTTCATTACAGCCATTAATGAACAGAACAGACTCAAGCTGCTGTGCACCCTCGTCCTTCCTCACTCTCCACCCACGCATTCCCATGGCAGATCCATTACACACTCCTGCTCACACCTGTGTTTCGGAGAGCCCTCTGTAAAAGAGGCAGCTTTTAGCAGGACTGCTTGCTGTCACAAGCGTTATATACCGAGAGGATAAACACCACATGCAGACATATTGTGGGTAAACTGTAGAACAAGATTATCAGTAGAACAAAATTATCAATATTATCTCCATGTAATTGCGATTCCTGAATTTAGTGATCTCCAGTTTAAAAAAACAAAACAAAAAACAGGCTTAAAATAGAATTTGGCAACAAGTCTGAGCTAAAAATTGATGTTTTGAAATGGGAGAAAAATATCTGTGAGAACTGTAACCCTTTACTAAGAAAAGAACTCAAATTACAGGAGATGTGGCTTGAGCATCAGTGAGTTGCAAAGCACAATAAACCTCACACTGATTTTTGTGCTGTGTCCCAGTGGTGATGTCTGAGCCTGCACAGGCACTGGCTGGGCAGGTGACACCACTCCTGTCTGCATTTTCCAGGATGCAAGTGTGATCAGGAAAAGGTTGGTTACCTGGGTCCTGAGAGCAGCCAGACCTCACTTACAAATGCCAATATGTGTAAGTGCAAAATATGTGCAATTTGTCCATTTTGTTTTAAGCCAGAAAGAATCTTAACTAAGTCTAAATACAAAATCTGTGCAATTTGTACATCTAGCTTTAGCTTAAGTAGAATCTTTATTAACCATTTCTATCCCTGATCATTCGGTGATCCTAAACAGGGCTGTTGGGACGGCAGCCAAGTGAAAAATCACACTTGTAAGTGCTCTGTCCCACTTTAAATTGCCTATTGGCAATGCCAGCGAGTCTCTGTAGGTGTCAAAACCGCATGTCCAATTATAACTCTCCAACAATCACGGCGAGGAACAGGCAGATGGCTATCATATGCTTAAAGTATCATTTCTCCAGTAAAGCACCATTTGTTTGCCCTGTCAAATTCAATATTTTCCTGTTTGATTTTTGTGTGTAAGAGCGAATTAGGAAAACCTGTCGGTGCTGCAGAAACATTCTGTGGTGCCTTGGCAGGGTCCCCGCCGCCGCAGCGGCTCAGGGGGTCCAGCTGCCCAGGCGGTGATTAGGAGCATCTGGCCTTTTGGCAAACCAATTGGGCACTGTGACTGGCAGCCGTGAATTTGCTGGAGGGGAGATCCTGGTGCTGAATGTGTTAGTGGGATTGTCTTGACCTCCTGTGTGACACCTCTTTTCGACTAAGCAGCCTGTGAGAGGGGTATTATTTCCTTTCCAGTGTCAGAGCTCATGCAGTTTCAGTCTGCCACCTCCACAAAGGGGGATTAAAATAAAATCATAGTAGATATTCCTATCAGAGTTCAGATTGAAGCAGGCTTGCCTGGGAATTCAGAACAGCTCTTCCTTCTTTTCTATTACTTGACAGCAAAAAAATGTAATTAGATATAGAGGGGGGAAAAATCAAAATCTGGAACACTTCAGTGGGGTCTGAACCCAACTGGAATTTCTAGCTGTGGCCAAACCCTGGCCAAGGAGTGGCTATTTTATGTACAATACTAAATTCACCACCTAAACAATTGTATGTGCTCAGTGGATAGGTACTTGTAGTACCATGCATTGTGCAATGGTTGCTCTCTAGAAAGTCAGTCTGGAACTTCCCTGCTCAACAGAGATGAGAGGCTGAGATCCGTGCAAGCTCCAGAAGAAGGAGAATCAGAAGAGGCAAAGCTCATCCGTGCCACCAAGATCCAATGGAAGGAGCTGCATCAGTCAACCATTATGCATCCTGAAATGGTGCAATTATGTCCTCTGCTTTAAACATTTACACAAATTACTGCAATTATAAAAAGCCATGTATGAAACTGTGTGGTGTTAAAAACATCTATATACTCTCTCTTAGGCATGCAGTACATGATGATCAGGAGTTATGTCTACATAGTTGATCTAATAAGTGAACATTTATCAGAAGTTTTTAGAAAGTGCCTAATTAAAGGGAATTTCCTCACAAGAAACTACTTAATAATTTTACCTTTCACACATCTGTTAAATTGGCAATGTAGTCCAAATAGAAATCATTTTGCTGTACTTCAGAGTTACCCATTTTTAATGAGTCTCTGGAGGTACAGGGATGGATATTGCTGCCAACTACCATTCAGCCTAATATTGCAATGGAAACATCAAACTAGAGGAACCCCGTGTCCCTGCTGTCAGACAGCTATGTGATAAAGTTAGCTTTCACAAAAAGGGAACAAGAGGCATCAAGGATAGGCAAGGGAAGGAAATCCAGCAGTGAGATCCAGACCTACTTCCTCAGCTCAATTAACTGAATATTTTTCTTCCTTATTTGAGAACATGAACATGTAGTGATGTTTTCTGTTCAGAATAATAATAAAAATTGCTCTGTTCAAACTAGAACAAAGACCAAAGGCAGAGGTTCTTTCCAATCTATATTATTCTATGATCTTAAGGAATTAAATAATTAATTTGCAACTTCTTTTTAGGGGAAAGAAGGAAAAAAACCCACTGGACTGCAGTTAGCTTCAGTTAGGACAAAATTCACAACTCTCCTAACAGCCCTTTGGCAAAATCCAGTGCACAGGCAGTAGGTGTTTGCACCAGTGATACTATATCATGAAAGCAAGTGGTGGAGACTCTCTGTGCAAAATACAACATCTTAAAAATATTTTGGAGACCTTAAAAAGCCACAGAAAAGATTATTCCTCATCTGCTAGGAAGACAAGGTGTGGCAGCAATACCTCTGCAACACAGCAATTCCAGCTGCTAGCCCTCAACTGAAGGCACTTCATAGGCAGGGCTGCAAAAAGTTTGCTGCCTCACTAAACTACACCGTGGCCTCTTCCTCTGCATGTCCTCACATATTAACAGTTTCTTTATAATCAGCTGAACTGTTGATAAGTGTTAAAAAAAAAATATAAAGCAGCTAAGTATGGGATATGTTCATTCCTATTAGCGTAGCTCCACCTGAACAAGAACTCACCCTCAGGAGAATGAAGTGCAGAGGCAATATTGAAATTTAATCAAGAGAAATATTCTTTTCCTCTTAAGGGGAATGTCCCTGTCCCACTGCCATTTCTGAAAAAAAAAAAAATTGCTAAATCAGTGGTGAATTTTCGATTGAAAATCAGAGTTCACCTTAAGTCAGTGATAGTTGTGCACTCTGACCACAATCACACTTCAATGAAGACTTTTTATTTCAAAGGCTATCATTTAAGCACATGCTTATCTTCAATAAATGGGAAAAAAATCAACAGGATGCAGTAATTAAGAGAGAACTGTAGGCTTATGCTTCAAATCTCTAGCAGGAAATGGAAGACTAAAGGCAAAATTAACTGAATCATTTCCCAAGCTCAATATGTGTTAGATAATTATATCTAATAAAGAGAGTTATCCACTGATTTTTCCTCAACATCAAGAAACCAGACGGTCATTAGAGAGAAGAGACTTGAGATAATCGGCTAAAAGCCGATTTTGAAAGTTCAGAGGAGAAAGTATGCTAATTTTTTTGAACCTTCAGAAGAACATGAAGAGCTGTAAAATGAAGGGAGAAACCCATACATCCACACTAGAGAACAGAGAGACTCTCAGCCCCTTCTGAAATGGCTGCAAAACAGAGCTACCTCATCTCAGGCTTTGAATACAAGGCTCATGTGATGTCTCTCCTCGCACCTTCCTCCTCAGTGCATGCATCTGACACGCTGGCCCTGGGTATTATCCTCCTCCCAGCATGGGGAGCACACATCAAAGCAACATTGAGATGCTCCATGGTCCCAAGAAAATGCTCCGAGTGCCAAGCTGCACTGAGAAGCCACAAATCTCTGCGTGTGCTGCCTAGAACTGGAAGAAGTATTTTTCAGCTGTGGTCCTGACACCTCAACCTGCCCCTCCAGACAGCCTCCCCAGACCCAATCCTATGCATGCTCTGGTGTCAAAGATATCATGAATCACCATTGTATCAGCCATGAGGACAACACAGCCGTGCCCTAGACATGAGATCAGATGCTCTCATGACCCCAGAGCTCTGTCACAATTCCATTTTCTCATCCACTGTCTGGGGTCTGTTTTTTCTACAAAAAAGTCTTTGCCTGAGGTTGATGAAAAGTATTTCACTGGCATAGGACAATGACACCAACACCAGCTCAGCCTTGCAAAACCCATTTGCAAGAGAGGAACGAGAGCATCAAATGCTGTGATAAACTTCATTAATTCTAGTCACTCAGTAGAATGCATTTCAAGATTTCTATTTGGTTAACAAGGAATACCAGATGTGGTCAGCTGCTGTCCTTTGGGGGGGCAACTGCAAAATTTACTGCTGTTTAAGTCACCTCTCATTAAGTATCTCAATTAGCTGATATGTGAGAACAATTACAGTACAACTACTGAAATCAATAGGTACGTTTCAGAGCAGACAGATGGATTGTATTTTCTTGCCCAGTTTCCATTTATAGAGGCCAAATGAAGCTACCACTGGAAAATCTTATAAAGTTTTAGAGCCTCTTAGTTACAATCCAGTTAGAAGCTAAAATTCCTCCCTTCATTTAGCCCCTTGCCTTTCCAGGATGAGATTGCAACGCATTTCTTAGCATTTTATAAATGGTTACCATTGAATGAATTGGATTTAAGAGATTCTGATTAAACCCATTCATCTCACATGAGATGAAACAGAAGAAAAATCAAACCCTGGGAACAATTTAGTTGTGGAAGGCAGTACTTATCAGGCAAAATTAGGATCCATACACAGCAGCCTGCAAAGTCTAGGGACATACCTGGCAATTGCCCACTTCTGCAGGTTTTAATACATTGCAGCCATGAGAAGAAAAGCAAGGAAATGATCAGTATGCCAAACAAGACTTCTCTCATCCTTTTCAAGTCACAAGGAACACACACTCATTCAAGTATTAAGCTCATGCCAATTAAATCTTTTCACTAGTGATGAAATCTTTCTTTCCTGAAACCCCTTGTGTAGCTCTCCCCAGCAAGAGGCAGGACTCAGATTTACCATATGTGGTAGGTTCATGAGGTGACCACCACATTGGGCAGTCCCACACATAGCACATTTGCTTTGCAGCCCGATGCTCTTGGGACCCTGCATCCTCCCTGCTGACCACCCTGACCTGGCATTTGGGCTTCCCTACAGTCATCCTGTTTTTCACAGGTTAGATGCATCACCAGGGGGCTAGAGTTTATCAAGTCATTATCCCAGCTCTTCATGAGCATAGTTTCTCCATAGCAAAGAGAGGCCATGGGACTTCTCTTGGATGACTATGGTATGGAGGTTAATTTAAGTCCCAATAACTTGAATTTGCAGGGCAAACATGGTGAAAACAGCCAGTTACTACAGGTGGGAAGATGTGCACAGCTTGGGTTATACTTCTGAATCTTAATATTCATAATGAACAATGCTATATACTAGTCAGAAAGTCTAGCAAGAAGCGGGTCCTTACTGGTTAGCACCTATGTGAATATAGTACCTGGACTTTCCCTGATTCCTTTTAATTCTCTATTTACATGTGAAGCAATATACTTGTAAATATGAGACTTTACATTTGGAATAATTGTATTAATTCTAGGCAGCCAGTTGGGGTGAGGATATTTGCAGTTGGCACCTCTGAAGCCATTGCAACACTGCTTCAGGCTGAGCCTTTTGTAGTCCAAGTGCATCGTTGTAAATGGCACTTTTCCCAGAACAGCTGCCTTGGCTTCTGCGCCATCAAAAACCATCAAAGGTGGGATAGGAACAGGCTTTCGAAGCATAAAAATCATTCCAGCTACAAATGTTCAGCAACAACTAAATGAATTCATGAATGAATTGTCATTTCTATGTGCAGGGCTATGTTTCCAGGAAATCACCATTTAGCATGGTTTGTATTAAAGCAGTTGCTAGCCAGCTTCTTGACCTCCAATTTTACCAACCTGTGCTACCACTCATGAGCTTCACTCAAGAGCAGACTTATAGATCTGACCTTCAACAAGTAAGGTTGAAACTGTCACTTGACAAACATAAGATTTTGTGACATAGGCTGGAAATGACACATGAGGAGAAAAATCCAGGGTGTAGACACTGCATGATTAAAAAACAGCAGTGGAATTTGAGCACATTAAGCAGAGTCATCTAACCATCCCACCACACGAAGGGGGGTAAATCTTCTCCTGAAAAGTCTTGCAGCCCTTCCACCTTCCTCTGCCAGGTTCTGATTGTTGCTTTGCAGGGCCCTACAGCATTATTTATGTGCATGATGAACATTTATCTTCATCTGAGTCTGATCCAAAGCTAACTGTAGTCAACAAAGATAGGCATGGCTTTTATGAGGCCTTCTGGCTCAGACCTCGAGGTTCTGGAGGACCATTGCAGTCCACCTTGCCCGTTTCCTTGGTCACAAAAGTCTGAATCCAATCAAAGCCAAATTTGCTGATGAGAAACCAACCACAGGTCCCCACACGGGCACACTGGCCAGCACTTCACCACAGGGTGACCTCCATCCACATCTCTGTCTGCCTCTGCATAACAAGCCAAGCATGGATTAGATCCAGCCTAACCATTAACAAGAAGTTAATCACTCATCGGCTGACCCAGCCAGAACCTGCCTTCATACAAGACAACCACTGCAACCTGACTGATACCTTTTATAAAAGTGCCTTAGGTAACTGAAGATTTTCTCAATCTTGTTATTAATAAAGGAAAAAATAAAACCCACAGAGAAACACATCTGATACGGTGATAAAATCTGGAAAACCATGAGGTCAATTAAAGCAATGTAAACTATGGAGTTTATGAGCTTCTGATGAGAGCCCAAGCCTGGTAAATACAGACAGCATCCAGGCACAGAGTTTATCTTGAAAGTAAGATTTTAATAAGACTGAAATCTTCAATCAGGCTGCAAGTTGAAGAAGATGAGAAATGCCTGAGGGCAGTCCAGTCTTCAGAGTAGCCAGATATCGCAGCACAGAAGGGGCTTCTCATCCCTCACATCCTGAAAGAGGACAGGTCAGGCCACAGCCACTGCATTTTCTCCAGTCATCCTCCACGCAGGTGTTTTTGGATGGCTCCATTGCTGCAGTATCTGAGCATGCCCAGGGTGTGGAGGACAGACAGACAGATGACCTCAGTGTGGAAAAGCAGATGTCAAAGGTGTCAGTTTTGTATTTAGCTGTGAAACCTCCAAGGCATCCAAAGAGGGTTGTAACTCTTGATTTACCTCCCAGGGATGATAATTTCAAGCAGTTTTCTGCAGCCCTTTGTGAAGAAAAATCCTCATTATTAGCAATAGGAATGGCCAGTTTTAGACATCTGAAGTGAGCAGAGTTTCAAGCTAAATCAGAGTTTGAAGTCTAAACACTTTTTCTTGCAACAAAAAACAGAGAAAACATTTCCTGAGAGAGGACTACAGTCTCACATTGTGTAAAACCTCAAATGCCTTTTCTGTCTTGGTCTCTGACTGCTCTACTGCACGACTGATGCAAAACACAGCAAAGGAGTGAAAGACAGCAAGGGTGTGAACAATCTTACATTGTTGGTCGAACCCACTCCTACAAACATTTTTGTTCATCAAGAAAAGCACAAGGCAAACTAGAACAGGCATTAAACAACAAATTCATTTTGCTTGCACAGTTTTAAAAGAGAGTTATACCCTGAAGAGAGAAAGCCATGTCCTATCTGCAGAACACAGCTGAAAGGTGTTTATTTTCCTTGGTTCTCTTCTTCATCTGCCCCTGAGGCAATCAATACTTGTTCTGAAAAACAGTTGTATTCACTTGTACAAGTACCTGTGTATGAGTATACACTTGTGGTGCTCCATTTTGGTGCAAAATATACATGCTGAACCAAATAATGATCTATTTTTATTTAATCATGCAGACCTGTGTATAAGACTGATAGAGCTACAACAATCTATAAATCCTTTTTTTATGAACAGCAAGGTAGGCTCTGTCCTAATCTGGGAGTCTGAACAGAGATATTTTAAAGTAAAACCTGCAAGTCCCTATTTTTATTCCCAAGGATTTCGTGTATGACATCTTAGTGCTCTAAGTGGATTTCAAATATGGATAGGATTTTCCTATCTCCCACTCTTTTTACTATAAAAGAACTACTGGAAGAGCCCCATTCTGCACAGGTTTTAAAGCCAGTCAGATTTTCCAGTGTGGTACAACCTTAGCTAAAATCATCCTGTTTCTGCTGTTGCAGATTGCCAGTAGGACACACATATGAACAGAGCTGTGGGATAGAGGACTTCACTGACTCTGCCAGTGAACAACTTCAGCTTCCCTATGACTCCTTTTTTTCTGATTTCTGCATCACACTGGCATCACATCTGCAACTCTGCCTGCGAGGAGGGATCTCAGACCCCACCTGTCATCCTCACATTAGCAGCACCCCCACAAGCTCTGGCTCATGAAGCAACACTTCTCCATGGCACTGCTGCCCAGAGAGAGGTTGGATGCTGCTGGGCAAAGGAACATGCCAGCACTGTAGGCAGGCAGATCTTGGTGAACACAGTATGTGCTGCAATGACTCTTTTTACTACCTACAAGCAACTGGTCTAGCCAAGAGCAGAGCAGAGCTGGCAGTCAGTAAGGATGCTGGTCCATTAGCATGGTGGACAATGTAGTCCTAAGGCTTTAGGTCAGTCAGAGCAGTGAAACAGGAACAGCTACTAAAGAATTTCTGCTTGAATTGTATTGACCACCCCTAACACTGTGACAGGACCCATGAAGCAGTGCACACTTATACAGTATGGAGTGATCAGCTTTAATCTGTGGGTACCAGGCATTGTCTGAGCTAGACAGAGTAATGGCTTTCTAAGTGGGAACTGGAAAAAAAATGCTAGTTTCATAATACATGCCAGGAGAGGGGTGAAAAAAGAAGACATTTCACTCATTATGTAGACACATCCATTTCTTCATACTCAGACAGTACTCCTCTAGTTTTGTTCTAGACCTAATTAGATTTTAAATGAGATTCCAGCACCTATAATAGCTTATTCTGATTGTTCTTTTTATATCATACAGGCACTGAATATTCATTGTGTTCGTATGATTAAGTACCAAATCAATAGATATGACTAGTGGACCTGTTAGAATTTATGCTTTGCCTTACAAATACAAAGAACGAAGTCATATCTGATGCACAGTTCAGCCTTCCTCTTTGAAGAGTTGCTGTGACTGACATGGCTGATGATCACAATGAAAATGGGAGAGAATCAGTAATTTAATGAAATTTCTGCATTTAAGATTAAAGAAACTGAAAGGTACTGTTACAATATGGGATGAGCTTCCAAAGCTTTATCATGGAATAAGAACAATGTGAATTGACACAAATACAAAGGGTCACTGCTTCTAAAGCAGCAAATTTTGGAATCTGTTTCCTGGCAATGGGCACCTGGATGCAGGAAGAACGGGACCACAGCTGTTATCCTGACATGGCCCCAAGCAAATGGTGCTTATGAAAAACATGACAACAGAAGAAGTAAAAAAAAAAAAGGGTATTTTTCCAAGTGCAAATCACACATCCTCAGCCATGTAGGACAAAGAAAAAGTGAGTATGTCTTCCTAGGGAAAAGAGTCTGTCAGTTTAGCAGGATGAAAGAAGGGAACCTGTGGTGTGATATTCCTATTCCATTGCAATGACAGATGTTTCTAATTCCTCTATCTTGAGTGACAGCTGATGGCTCTGACCATGATGCAGACCCTTCCCACCAGAATCACAAGCAGCCCTCTGTTTTCCAGAGCTACTCACTGGTCCTTTCCTGGCCTGCAGGTCTCCACTGCTAATATTGCTTCATCTGTCCATCACAACACTAAAAGAGGGAACACACTTAAACAAATCATTTTTAGCCTTACAACAGGATGAAGCAACTTCCTGAAGCCATGAAAGGTGTTGCTGGCAGCTCAACTTGCTGAGAGCAGGCAGTGTGTGTGTACATCACTAATAACAGAGTAACAGCTCCTTGGAACATTGTTTTTACAGTCGGAGACTTTTTGTTCCCTATATCAGTAACCTGAAAGGCAGAAATTCCGAAACATGCCCAAATGATTTGGGTGTGAGAAGTTCAGAGCATACCAGCACCACTAAAGAGGCACCAGGCAAGCCATACATTGATGATGTTTGTGCATAGTGAAGGGCAGTGTCAAGTGGAGGCATCATCCACCACCAGAAGTGTACAGCCCATTGCATGGGCTTCGGCCAGCAGGACAGCAAAGTAACCACAAAGTGGTCCAGATAGGACTTAAAAACTCTTCAGTTGCCCTCTTACGTGACCTACAAGTGATCCGAGGCCCCCACGTTATTACCAGCCCACTACTTACATCAGTGAAGGAAATAAATCTGTTTGGAAACACTGCCCAAGCTAACAAGGCTGCCTTGCAGCAGAGTTAATTAGCTCACATACACCACCATCAGCTGTGTTGCCTCCAGCTTCCAATGCAGTCATTTGAATTAAATTTTAGATGTGCACTTACAGATCAGAAACAAACTGTCGATAACGATAACTAATTTCAACTAACATTGAAATTATTGCTCTTGTTCCATCAGATGACGTTAACTGATGGACCACACCAAAGCAACAACAGCAAATTTTCTGTTAACTCTGGAGAAGGGACATGGAAAAAGATGGAAGTACAAGTGTTACAGTAATCCACAGTAATCTAGACATAGTTTAGTTGCCCTGTATTGCTTTTAGTACACATTTTCCTTGTCTACAGACTGTAGCTACAACTTCTGTCACCCCTACTCCCAACATGGCTTCAGCAGTGCGAGACCTTTACTTTTTTCATCCAGTTGAGATCTAAGATTTCACCAGACAATTTTTCATGCCTGTTTTCCTTTGACCAAAATATCATGAATTTTGGTTTCAAATACAACTGGAAGCTCTGGCTTCCATTTCGAATAGTCTAAAACTTAATAATTTGGTTTGCTACTATAGAACAGAGAGAAAGTGCCAATGCCCTGCAGAACCTGGACCTGATTTACAAATCAGATCATTATAGAATGACTCACCACATAGGAATAAATGCACTTTAAGGTAGCTTGATTAGGAAAATGAGATTAACATAATCAGTCTCAATTTTTGTTGAATGCCAAAGGACATTCAAGCAGTGAGGGAAAACACAGCAAAGGGAATCTTGTCAAACACACACACAAAATCACCTGCAGAAAGTTAACCAAAGTATTACTGCAAACATGTGGAGAGAATTTATGCAGCCTAAAATGAGAAAGACGCCCCAGAAGAAAAGTTTTGAACTATTTTCTATTACTGCACTGACACTGATCACCACTAAATTGCAGTTGTGTGTTGTTTGCCTTTTAATTACCTTTTCAAACAGCTCATAAATCACTGAGGAAGCATCTCCAAAAGTGCCTATGTTTTGGTAGTGTGTTTTGGATCTGACACAGGATCCACTGACATCAGTAAGACCTTTTAGGTGATTTCACTGGGCTCTGGATGAAGTGCTGGGCCACAACTAATGATATTCTTGCCTGTGACACTCAGAGTGTCATCATAATACATAGTTAAGACATTAAATTCCAACAAATCCATTTTAAAATAATCTCCAGACAGCTGTTCATGGTAAGGCCCAATCCAGATGTTTCTACATTTCTAAACTGTACCTAAAGCTACCTCAGCCCACTGGCACGATGTAGAGAAACTGAAACAACGCTATTTGCAGGGAGGGCAGTGTGTCCTCATCTTCTGTTCACATATGAATTTATCAGAGGATCAGGCAATCTGAATTCACTGTGGTTTTCACAATATTTTTTCTGATCTTTGAATGAAGAAAGGGTGGGAGGGGGAAAGAATACATTTCACAGTATCACAAGGTTGGAAAGGACCTCTGAGATCAAGTCCAACCTATATCCCAACACTAACACCAACCATCATCTAAACCATGGCACTCAGTGCCACATCCAATCTCCCCTTAAACACCTCCAGGGTCAGCAACACCACCACCTCCCTGGGCAAGGCATTGAGCTGAACCCCAAATATTTTGGTACAACACAATACCAAATACTGTGTCAACACTCCCAAAGGACCCCAATCTCTTGCATTGCTTGAAAGGCACAACTTATGCTGTATCTAGTTCCTGGGTTTCCAATCTTTCTGCAAGGAAGAACGCCTTGTCCATGATTTCAGGTGTTTCTCTTATTCAAAAGTCAAGGTGATGCTAGACACCCCGGTATTCCTTGGGAAGCTGCCACACATGCAGAGCAGTATCCCAAGCAAGCTGCAAGATCCACTACATGCCGCAGTGAACCAGCCTCACACGGTGATCCTGGTAGTATCACAAGTAGAATTAAAGAGCTTGCTTTAAAATCAGGAGCAGAACTTATTAACAAGCTACCAATGAGTCATGCACACCTATAGTGGGGTTTATTAACTAAGCTTATGTGGCTGACTGGCTTATTTAAAGCCCCTAAGGCATCTATATGTGCTATAAAAATCACTGTCAAGCACCACAGCCAAGTTTGCTGGTAACATTCCTTCATGTCCATGCAGGGAGATCTGTTTGCTGGGACTTCACCTGGTCATCAGCACATTCCTCTGCAGCTCACCCACTTGCACACAATATCATGAAGCTCAAATGCATTAAACTCTGCCTTAACATTGGTTCAACTCTTCCCTTTCCACATCCCTTAAGAGTCACTGCAGAATCAATAAGATGGGGGGTGCAGATGGGGAGGGAGGAGAAGGATTTCTCCCACAATGCAGTAATTTAAGAGAAGTATATAAAAAAATTTTACAGAAAGTGAGGACCAAATCAGATTCTGTTGAGTAGCTGAAGGAGGCTTAATTCTCTGAAATATCAAAAGCTCAGGTTTTCTGTAGGGAAGTAACACCTCTTCTAAAGGGCAGAAGCAAGACAGCCCAACTCGTGCTGCTAGTCCCGCAGTATCCCAAATATCACATTAAACTAGGGATTCCCAAATATGCTTTCCTCCTACACTGGCACTATCTGCAGTAACAACAGCCTCACGCATGCTCTGGATGACAAGGCATTAGGCATCTTCACCAGCATCCTCCCCATGCTGGGGTATGGGCATCTCTACCAAACGAGGCAGCCCTCATTTAAGTAGTAGCATCAGCAATGTCACTGACATCAGGACCCAGATGAATGCTCACCACCCATTGCACCAGGACTCAGTTTTCCCCAGAGGACAGAAAGGTGAATGGAAAACATGCACCTCCTTAAGGCCCAGTGTCTAGTGGGCTTGCTAACTCCCTGAAGTACAACTCTGTCATTGAAGCGTAGTAGAACACGACATCTCTAGCTCCAGGTCCTCAATATTACAACAGTGCTCTATGACATTAGTGCTCTCTGTGAAAGCTGTAGTAAACATTCTTGTCCTGGAAAAAGCCTAGGGGATCAGTCTGGCTCCTGCCCCAAGTCCTGATTGTCGTGTCTGGAAGTTGTTCTTCCTCTTCACATCGCAGTCCCCATTCCTAGAACCTTTTTCTTTTATTTTATTCCATTAATTCCATGTGTTTTTTCACAGCACATGTAATCCTTCTGTCTCCTCTGTCAGCCCAATCACATCTCTGGACTGTTCCTCAAATGCACTGTGTCTTCCAAATGGAGCTTTGATTAGTCTGGGATTGAGCAACCCCAGCCAACTGCTGCCGTCAGAAGAGAGATGAGACACTGCACCATAAGTGATCATTCCTTTGGTACCCTGTAAGGAAAGATGAGGGGCCAAACCACATAGTCCTGACTCAGACTTGCCATCCAGGTTTCACCCCTCCATCTGGACACTGTTCACAATTTCAGTATTTCTGCAAAATGTCTAGTTCAAGCAGCTAGTGCAGAATGTGGGGTCTGCTCCATTTAATATGTTCCAATACAATAGAAAAGGTTTCATTTTATTGATGAATCTGACACCCCAGGCAGAATAGTAATTACATTAAAAATCCTGTTCCAACTCCCACTGATGCATCTATTTCTGGAAGATGCTTAGTCTTGTTGTTTAATTCCCTGTCTCCAGATATGTTGAGTGTGAAATTTTATCTACATAAGCTACTTTTACCTAGAGATCTACACTGTGCTTTCCTTTAGCTGGTGAAAAATTGGTGCAATTTAATTTTCTCCTCGATTTGTATCAGCCAAGAATCTGTCCGCTTAACTATGTTAAATTATGCTTTCATCAGCTATTAACTTTCATGTCATATTCAGATCGCTCCTACTGTTAAACACCTTGGAGATGCTGACACAACTGGAATCCTGGAAGTCACCTCTTCTACAAGGAATGAGAATTAGAAATCAGCTAGAGGAAGATCATGCAAAGAGAAGGTGAGGGAGATAGAAGGAGAAGGGGAGAGGTGACAACATTGTTGGAAACAAGAAGAAAAACAGCACTGTCAGCTACCCCAAGAAGAATTAAGCAAGAGTGACAGGGATGGGATTAGATACTGTTAGTTTTCCTTCAGACTTCTATGGTCCCATATTAAATTTGACATAGTCAAAGTGATGGTTATCACTTTGAGCAGTAAAACTATTGAATACATCAAGCTACGGGGCAATAGGAGCAGCTTATGCACTTCGGTCTTGTGAGCAAAGAAGTTTCCTTCCGAGTCTGGCAGCATCTTCTAATTACACTCTCCAAGCCTGTTGCTTGTATATTTGAGAAAATTAGCACTTTAAGGCAGAAATTTCTGTTTCCAGACATGGCTAATTTGTTTCCAGTTACCCTGGTGTTTTCCAGGTTTAAGTTTAATGACATTAGGTTTTGCATAGGAAAAACCTTCCAGTCTTCTGCAATACGCTGATTATAAATTGGATGGCTCAAGTGATGTTTGCCTCTATTGTTGTATATCACAGAGTATTTCCCTGAAAAGCTGCAGACCTGGCTCACGTTCCCAGCTCTGCTGTTGATTTGCAGGGTTCTCACCTGCCCATAGGGTACCTTTAGACCGCGATGTCTTTGGGACAAACAGCTCCTTCTGGGGGTTTACCAGTCTCAGCCTGGGCTGCCTATTACACACTGCCCACCTACCATCTCTCATACCATAGGTCATTTCTTTTTTTCCTATCTATTCCAAATTCCTAAATATTTATGCTAGAAACACAGCAAGAGTGGTGCAGCTGAGGCAGACAGGAACTTCAGGACAAGCAAAGAACCACTGCCAACAAATAACCTAAGAGCCTGCATGAGTTTTGTGCAAGTGTCATTATGCTATCACATCATGCCAGCATGGCATCCAGGATCCAAAATCACCTCTCTGCAACGACCAGTCTGAAGGAGCAAGTTCCAGTCTCACCAGCATGCCAGCCTGGCCAGGACGCAGCACCAGGGCTTTGGGATCAGCTAAGTTCTTCAGTCTCTGTTGGACGTCAACTGGAATAAATGTGTGGGCTGAATGGGCCTCCAGAAGAGCTCATTTCTTCCTGCAGACTACCAGGAAAACTAGATTTTAGCTAAAGCTGGACAAGATTAATCACAGCCCATTTGTCAAATGCAAAGCAGAGTGACTTCTCAACTCAGGTTTATTCTTGACTTGCATGTGAGCGTGAAGAGTGTGGTTGCAGAAAGCACATCGACTGGAGAAAGCGACAGATCCTAAACCTCTGCTTTATCTGCTTTAACCTTTGTTTTCTGCTGAGCAATGCCAAAAATAGGGCACTTATCTCCACAGGGCTGCTCTCACCTTTTTCTGGAGGTGAGCCATGGGGCCAGCATGGCCCCTCCCTTTTGATAGGCAAGTTTTCTTATCAAAACACTTTGCCCTAAGTTGTTCCAGAAATTTCATTTCAATTTGATTTAGATATGTCGCTTTCTCCTTTTTGAATGTGAAGAGTTTGATGGGGGTTTTGTGATGGTGCCTCTTCAGCTGAGCTGGGTTTGAGAGGAAAAATAAATAAGCCCCATCTACAAAAGCATGCTGCACTCACTGTCCTCCTACTACAGGTTTTCAGCAAGGAGGTGAGTGCAAAGAGTGGAAACAGAGTACAGTCTGTGTGGTGTGGGTGAGTGCTGCTCTCTTGGTCAACTTTTGTTTATACATTTGCATTCCTGCTCTTGGGTTAAATCACTATGTTTCCTTTGCTTCCCTGAGTAAAGGGAGATAAGAGCACTGCTTCTCTCATTTCCCTTATCTCATGAACGTCCTCTTTGCTTTGCTGAACAACCTCTCTCTCTCAGCTGGCTTTGGCACGCTGACGGCAGCAGCAGAGGGGCGAAGCGAAAGCATGTGCATTTGCAAAGTAGGAGGGCTGGCTGCTGCCTTCCCACTGAACTCATGGATATATTTTTCACCAGCTAAGGAAAATAGAATATTTTTTTCCAATTTTTGGTGGTTAGATTTCAAATCTTAAACAATTTGCTCAATTGGTACATTTTTATCTGCTTTGGGTGTTACAAATTGACTTCCTGTTTCATGAACCACTCTTTACCACACAAGCAGTAATACACTCAAATATACAGTGAAAATGCTTTCCTCAGACATGTGAAATTTATATTTATTTGTATAAATCAAAACAAACCACTTTGAAGTGCAAATATTGTTATGCCCTTTAGATTTTACTTTGATGAAGCCTACAATACCATTCCTGTTAACCATCTGTTTAATTCTTAATTAAATGGTGTTTCCATACGCAAAACAATCACGTCATCCTCTATAATAGAAGGTTCTATAATTGTTCCAAAACAAAAATACTAAGCTTTAAAAATCATGTCTCCTCTATTGGCAGGATTTGATGCAGATTGTAAATTATTCTCAGATTTATTTGAGTCCTTCCAAGGAAGCAAAGTTCTAATGACTCTTCATATGTTTATTATAAAAGATTTAGATGCTGCAAAGAGATCTGCAAATATCAATTGTTCTTTCTTTGATGAGTGGATGATTTCAAATGATTTTTTTTTTTAAAGTCTTCCCAGAAGCTGAAACGATGCTTAACAATTGGATCAGTTCCTTCAGCCCTTCCCAAACATCAGCCTAATGACAGCATCCAGCATGCTGGTGTACAGCTCTCTCCATCCCAGCACACTGATGTACAGTCCTGGCTATTAGAGAGAGACCTTCAAAGTTTGCATCCAGCATAATGACGACTATGGCCAGTCACAGTATCACAGTATCATAAGGTTGGAAAGGACCTCCGAGATCATCGAGTCCAACCTATAACCCAACACTAACACCAACACTAACACCATCATCTAAGTCATCTCAATTCATCTCCTTAAGCTGCTCTATCCTGTAAGGAGCTGGTTATTTGGGGACCTCTCCAGCAGAGGTACAGAGGAAGCATTTTGGCTAACTTAACATAGACTTCAAATCTCTGTGGCTGGAAGTAATTTGATTCTCAGAGCCCAGCCTTTTCCTCAGAAATTACAGCCAGAAAGCCAAAGAAAACCTTGAAGACAGGACTTATCGATTTAAATGTTTCTGACTTCAGGTTTTATCTGGTTTTCTAAAAGTACCCTCAGGCAGAAAGGTTGCTCTTTTATTCCATGGTATAAGAAACAACGTATCATTACCCTGCTCTTCATTTATTTCCTGGAAATACCTTATGTCAGTGAGTCACCACTTTTGAGCTCAACATAATCACACACATTTGTCGAACGCCCTTTTCCAAATAATTCAACTTTGTACAATGTCAAATTCAGTTAAGAAAACGAAAAATATATTTTCCTCTGTGAAAAAGCAATTTTTCCAAAGCAAAGCAAAAGTGTTATCTCCATTTGTTCTCTTCCTTCTTCAAGATTCCCATTTGAAGCTGACTTGAGAATTTCAGGTCAAACTTTGTTCTCACATACACCTACTTATAAATACCCCAGTAACCACAGTCTTGAAATCCTTGTCTAGAAAAAACAACAGGGTTTGTGGAAAGAAAAATCTTGCTAAATTCTTGGCTTTGCAGGCACTGCTGTGACACCGCCACGCAGGAGCTTACCCCTAGCTTTGCCTGGGGACCAGGGAAGGAGGAAAGCAACTAAGAACTGAAAAGCAACTCCCCACGAGCTGCACGTCCACCAAAACCTGGGGTGGAGCAGGCTACTTGCCCTGACCACACTTATGCTGGAGCATTCTTATCTGGTATATTTTGCCATCACCGTGCACCTCCAAGAACCTGCTTTCAGTGAAGCTCTTAGGATGCCGTGACTTCCACCTCTTAGAGGTTACCTCCCAGACTTAGGACCCTACAAATCTTACATCCTGCTTGGCAGAAGAGCACTGCTGTGTCCCTGGCATGGAGCTGCGAAGCCTCATCTCTGCAGAGAATGATCCTCCTTGCTAGTCTTGGGACCATGCTTTCTAAGTCTGTTAATTAAAGTTCTCCATTTTGCTCATTTTTGCACCAGATGATTTAAAGGCCAGTTCCCACCAGGACCCAGCCCATACTGCAGTTTTTCTCCAATGGGGCGTTTGTATGATAGAATCACTGCAGCACCGCTTTCTGTGAACTCATTGAGGGGATTGGGGTCCCCTCACCCCAACACCCCTGGAAGTCTGGACGTCTGGTCCTTTCCAGTATTTCCATAAATGTCCAGCATGCATCTGTGAGTCACAGGCACCAAGCTCCTGCTGTTCCTGACAAGGACCCAAACTTCAGTTCAAAATGGTTTCTTCTGCTAAGCAGAAGTAATCCTACAATTGTGATATTTGTCTGGACGATGCCAAGATAATGCCATAAGCTACCTCTGCCAAGACACAGTTGGCAGGGAAATATCACTAACAGCTAGTTTCATGCTGCCTTGCTCGGTAGTAAAGTAATAAACGAGACAGGGAGACCTCTCAGGCATGCACAGTTTTTCAGTCTCCACTATAATTGCCATTTGCAGACCAGAAATCTCACAGTTGCATGAGAAGGGAGCAAAGCCTGGGCAGATTCTGACTTCATTACCATCCAAAATTCCTCTCTATATGCACAGGATGCAATTACTCCCTCTATAAATGGTCATCAATAAGTGACTGTCTCTAAGCCAGAGTGGAAGTGGAGGTCAGGCAAAAGAGACTGTCTCTGTCCCTGAGTGAGCTCTCCAAGGATCTTGCAAAACAGATTCTTGGTGTTTCCCTCCCAGCTACAGGCTGGCTCTGGCAGTGCACGTCCTCTACTTTCCCAGTATTGGACTGCCTAGAGTAGTACAGAGACAGCCTTGGGGAGTGCTGGAATGAGCTTTTGCTACACTAAGCTATATTTTAAGATGGAAGTTTGCACCCGGCATGACAATGTGCATGCTAAATTTCCCACACTAAAAAGTAGCTGTTTGATGAAAGCTGGAACTGCTGACAACAGTGACAATATAAAGCCATCTTAGTCACTTAAATTACACAGTGGCAGGCTCAGATTTTCACACTGAGGAAACGAAAAGTGATGATATGGAGCATATAATAAAAGCAACACTTTCCGTCTTGATATGGATTAGTTTTCTTTGAGATTAAGCCCGTATCCAGAACTGCACAACATGTGCTAATGTTACTGACAAAGTCCAGCTTATAACAACAAAGTGGTCATCTAGTAACACAGAATAATACTGTGACTCTGCTTTAAAGTACTTGCCTAAAATGCAACAGTTACAGTTCAGCTTTCAGAAAAAGCAATTTTTTCTAGCTACAATGTCCTTGATCAATGAGTTGGTTTCAGCCTTTATGTTCCCATCCCATGCACACCAGCACGTTCAAGCTGACCTGGCACAGATGCTTCAAGAAAGCAAATCTTGAAGTGTTATGCACAAGCCGGACTAGGGGAGGACACCCACTCCATCAGGCATTGCCATGTCCAGGTAACAAGCAATGGGTCAACCACAGCCCTGCCTCAGCTCTCCTTGCTTACAATACTAGTTTCTCAACCATGATGGCACATGGAATAAGATGAAAACCTAAAAGACATATTGCTCTCTACAGAAAACCCTCTCCTCAAGACATTGCTCACAGATTGAAACCTGAAGGGCATGTTTATGTCTAGGAAAAGTAGTAAAAAATGTTTTTAATACCATCTCTTATGAACTAGCCACCATCCTCAAAAAAACAGCATCCAGCAAGCGACAGAGCCCTGCCACAGTCAGGTTTATTTCCGATACCTTCCACAGGAAGAGCAGGGCACTGTGACAGCCTCGGCTGTACCATGTGCAGGACCTGAGCGTCTCGGCCCTGTCACACCCACACAAGACTCGGCTCTCACTTCCCGAAATCAATGGCAGCTCCTCACGCCCTTGCTGGCTGTGCTTTGCTCCAAGCGCGATCCACACTCACGTTCCACAGGTGCCTCCTGTTCAGGGTAAATGTGCTTTATTTTTGTTGCAATAGTAACAAGTATTCTGGTTGCGTTCAAAGTAGATTTTACATTAGTGGAAAGCAAAGGGAAACCTTGGGATATCACAGAGGGGACCACTTCAGGGATGTTCCACAGTTATCCCGTTGCCATGGCAACAGCTTCCACTGGTGCCGCTGTCCCCATGCAAACGAATGGGAAATGTCATTGTGTGGTGCTCAGGAACCTGCTTTCTGTGCACAGACGGCGGCTGCTGCTCTGGCAGCCTTCACAGTCCTTGCTGGGAAAAACCTTGGCTAGATCTATTGGTTCAGCAGAACTCCCATCACCAATGTAGATGCAAAGAGAGTATGAAAAGTATTTTGGGGATTTCTTCACCTCCTGAAACATCTGCTGCCTTGAGAGATGCCCATCCTGGCAGCAGGTTTTGAGCAAACAAAAGGAAATTACATTTGACAAAGCCTGGAATTAAGTCATGAAACTTATTGCTTCGGGATGTTGTAATGGTCAAAAATATAAACAAGCTCATAGAGACCATTGGGAAAATTAAGGAGTGCATCTCCACTGCACCACTACATGCTGGTCTGTGGGCAAAGGCCACTCCAGGCATATTTGAGCCACAATACCTGGTGGCTGGAGGCTGAGGAGAAAACTAGGGAGGGACCCTTCTAAAAACACCCTGATGAGATGTTGTTTCCCAAACACAGACTGCCCATGCCAGAGACAGGTCACAGGGTGGGCAAGCTCCAAGTCTGGACCAGGCCAGTCTTTGCATTTCCCTGCTCTGGCAAAGATCTGTGGCTCACAAGCAGATTTCATTGTGCAAGTCATTTGTTGTTACCAGTGAGGCACACAGGCACCAGCTGGGGCCACCAGCAGCAGCAAATCCCAGCCAAGGGGGCTGCACAAGCAGTTTGCCTGTACTCTCTGCTCCAGCTCCACTTCCCAGTGATGCATGAAGCACTGCCAGCCCAAGCACAGCACACCTGCTGCCCTTTACCTCTTTCCCTACCCTGCAAATCTCCCTGAGATACACATGCTGTGTGCAGCATCCCGAAACCAGGGCTGCACGAGCCCCTGTCCCCACCCAGGGCACCACCCAGCACCTACAAAGCTGGTGAGAAGTTGGGCTCTCAGTGGTTCAGAGATTTGCCTGCATGGAGATGCTGCCACAGTGACACTGACAGGACACACTTCGGGTCTTCGGGAAAAGACAGTGCAAAATGTGGAAAAGAAGAAAATGTAGTTTTATAGACAAATTAATCCTTTTCATCCTTTAAAGCAATTCAGGCAGTGATTTCCAATTTTTTGTAGACAGACTTATAATGGATGTTGATTTAAACATTCAGTTTAGCTGTAACAGGGATCACTTTGAAGACACTAAACAAGAAATTCTCCTAATTGCAAAACTTTTTCCATTCTAACTCAGTGGCAGCTAGCTTGAGGCTTATCTCATAGAAAATTTAGGTTACTTTAAGATTTATCAGCCGGTTTTAATGTAGTATTTTCTCATTACTCTTTGTAATCATGTGTGCAGATGCAATTCTAGCTGTGAGAAGCACTATTCAGTGCATAGCATGGTTTGTTCTTACCCTCGAAGTCAAAAAATAAACCATTTGCCACTTCTATTACAAACATTGTCTAAGGAAAATCCTGTTCCATTGTGGATCATTTGCTTTCCATGAGGGCATGAACCCATACAGCAGCAACATGTTGAAGGAAAATGCTTGGAAAAAAAAATTATGTTTCAAACAGTAAACTAGCTCTATAACTGATTCATTCTTGTTCAGATAAGTTCTCTTTAAAGCTAAATCAAGGCCTAAGGAGGAGTATTTCAAGAGCAGAGAAAACCAGTGAGCACTGTTTCTTTCTATAACCCAAAGTTCTTCCCTTGTTTCCCCAAGAGAATTAAAGCAGGGAAAGATGATTTCTAATTTGATCACTGAAAAAGTGATTTCCCCACTACAAATGGACACCCTACTGAAGCCAAAAATTCATGAAATGAGGAAAGAATGACCCCTTCCTGGCAGCTTTCTGAAGTGCCCTGAGGTTGCCCAAGCCCTTCTCTTGGCTCCTACACTCTCTGCAAAGCTGCTTGATTAACCACACTTTGCCTGGGGTGTTAGCAGATTCCTCATCCTTAAGAGCTAGTGCAGGAGCTACAACAGCAACAACCCGGAGGCTGAAATCCCTCCTCTGATGATCACTCATTTCCCACTTGTCTTGGCCATACTCTGTCTTATCTCACTATTTCCTTTCTAGATTTGCTCATATGTGATACTGGCGCGTACACGTGTCCAAACCTCTCTATCATGCTATAATGAGTTTTCTCACACTGTAGCTTCCATATAGCTTCTAAAAGAAGTGTTTTAAATAAACACTGAGTGTAAACTTGAGTGTAAGAAAGAAGTTTTCTATCTGGAAGGGAAAAATAAATTAACTTGTGTCCACAAGGAAGCACTGGCAGAGCATCATCCCCAAGGGTGAGATTAAGCCTATTTGGACAGGTTGTTTTCTGTTCCCAAAGCAGACTTGGTCACCGCTGTGACAAAACTCACCTGGAGCTAAATAATTTTAGCTTTATTTAAAGAAAAAATAGAAGGAAAGAGCCACATATGAGAGCTCTTAGCCACACATGCCACAGGGCCACAGACCAGTGGAAAAGTCATCTCAGTAAAGCAATTAGGCAATTAAAAAGGAAGGTTTTCTTATAATTCTCATAGTGGTTTCCATAAAGCAGAAAGCAACAGGGATGCTGATGGACAGGCTGAGATAAGCTCAGGAAGCCTGGCTCATATTCAGGAAAGCAGCCAAGTGCAGCTGCCTGTTATAACCCAACGCTGCATTTGCAGGTAGACATGGCTGCTGCCATCAAAGGGTTAAAAATCACTGGTGCCAGCTAAAAGAGAAAAATAAGTAACAAATAAAAATCAAGGGGATGCTTGATTGCCAGCAGCCAATGCCAGTTACCCAGGGTCCCTGCAGGGCTGGGAGCTGGGTTAATAAGGGGACCTTGTGGTGAGGGCTGTGGGCTGCTGCTCAAGGACCCTTGGGATCAAGGGAGCTTTGCCTCTTGCTGCCGGAGGCTGTGGGGCAGCAGGAGGGGAGCCCCCTTGAGACTGTCCACAGGAGGAGAGATGTTTTTGTCCAATCAGCTGCTGGTGATTCTGAAGTCGAGAAATTCACGTTGAAATAATCATTACAGCAACGTGGTTACAGCCTCCAAAGATGAGTGGTTGTGTTCCTGGAAGCACGAGGCACTGCCCCTACACCAGCAGTTACGGAAAAAAAAACCAAAAAGGGCTCTCTAAAGAAACCAACTGGCATCATTTTGATTTCCTATTTATCTAGGACAGAGGTTCTTCTTTGTCAAAGAACCCTTGAGAAATAACTAAAATGAGGAAGGCAGAGGAGATAAAAGAGAAAACTCAGAAAATGACAGATTCTTCATTATGACCAAATTTATTTAGAACAGAAGTGAATCTCAGCCCTGAACAAGTACTGAAACACCCTCAAAGCATGGATGTAAATATCAGCTTTGAAGGCACAAAATTGATGGTACTTAGATCTAGATTCTACAAGGGATTGAATTCTAAGTTACAAATAGTCCATTCAAGAGATTTCATACCTATTTCTTGCCTCCATCTGCATGACTTTTCAGTCCCCTGAGGCAAAGCCTGACCCCCCACAGTGGGAAGGCTGCCAGTGTTCAAGTCAGTCCTGTCAGACAGGGTATGTTCAGATTTACACCTGAGTCGAGTAGCTTTTTAGGACCAAGAAAGAACAAACATTCAAGGAAATAAAATGGTGCCCAGCCTAACAAGCCCAGGGTGGGCAGGGGGGACACAGCAGAGCAGTGTGGAGGGACTCTACAAGCTCCCTCCAGGAAGGGCAGCTGTTGGTGGCACATACACAGCATGGGCAGGACAGGAGGAGCAGGGAGAGACTGCATTAATAAAATAAAAACAAAGCCACATTCACCACTAGCAGAGTTTTGTCAAGATTGGGGATGCTACAGTGGCAGCCACAAAACTTGTAATAACAGAGCAGGAGGATGGTAGAATGCAGAGTCGGTCCACAGAGACATTTGTACACATGTAAGAAATCCCTCCTCTACCCTAAATACCAGAGCTGCTGATGGCATACCTAGCTGGCAGTGCGCTGAATTCAGTCCACAGGGGACTGAGCTCCACTTCTCAAAGTGATCACTGCCACAGACCCACCACTCCCACGAGGCTTTCTTCTGAAAATATATGAAATGGGCACTTTCTCTCAATTCCCTGTTCCATGGGGAAGTAACTGAATTTTAAGTGATTGTGTATCTATTCTTATGCACACGCAGCAGAACACAGAGAGACCATACTTTTTAAAAAAAACCCCACATCTGGGAAGGGACTTCTGGCCTGCAAGATAACTGAGCTTTCAAATAACAACTACCGGCTGGGATATTTAACATCCTTCCTCCCCCATTTAAAATAAATAAATAAAGCAGAGAAGCAAGCCTGCCACCCCTGTCAAAGCCCCCAGGGAAACAAGGACTGGCAAGAGGAATGGTGCAAATCAATCTGCATTACATTACCTCACCAGGAGGACTTGAAGGGACTACAGAACATTTTCATTAATCTTATATGCTGCTGCTCGGTGTCGTCCCAAATAGCATCAAGACGAGATGAAGCCAGCAGCCACCACCAGCCCCCAGGCCACAGGAAAGAAAGGGAGGAGATGGGCCAGACCTCTCGCCAAGTTCAGGTGGGAGAAAAGGAAAGGGGACTTGGTGCCCAGCCAAGGTTCTTCCAGATGAGCAAGAGTTTTACTGTGACTGATGAAAATAGACCGATGAGATGATAAAGACCCTCAAGTCTAGAGGTTCCCCACCTCTCTGAAGGGCCTGGAGTAAGTACTGTGTTGGACCAATCTTGCCCATGCTGGAGCAGCACAGCATCTCCACATGCCCCAGTCAAGGTTTGTGGGTTTACCACTCCCTGGAGAGGATGGTGATGAGGGTCAGCCTAGAAGCACGTCCAGGGACAGCAGGAGCGCATTAGGATCAGCCACCACACAGCAGGAGACATGACCATTGTCGTGCAAGGGCATGGAGTATCCCCACTCTAGCCAGTAAGTATGCAACGGGAAAACACTTTGCATGTACCCAAAACCCTTAAAACATCTTGCCAAGTTATCTGAGGTCCATGTTAAAGGTGATCATAGCCAATGAACAGACTCCCATGTCCACTGCCTTGTTTTACTACTGCACTGAAGTCGATACGCATCAGCACAGCTCCTGGCAAGAAGAAGGTGGGCTTGTTTAAGTAGGCAATGGGGCATTTGGCCTCTCAGTCCACAATAATACACTCCTTAGTGGGCCATAGACACATGAATATGTTAACACCTGGCAATATAAGGTGTGCCAATTAAAAAATAAATCAATCTGTACACACAGCCCCCCAAAATGATTCAACTCTCCCCCTGGGGTTGAATCCTGGCTAAATCTGACACACTTTCAAGTATTTGCCTTTCAACACATCATCTGCATCTTTGTTTGCAGCTGCCACAGTGTGAATTGCTCCAGGTTTATGCCTCCAGTCTTGCTTCTATTCATGTGCCCATAGCATTAGCACAGAGACATACTGAAGGTAGCTGTATTTGAGCTTTTTCAACCAGAAAATTTCTAGCTGTCCTAATTTGGGGCTGTAGATCACCAGCAGGAGGGGGCAGGCACAAAAAAAAAGGTAAAAAGAAATACCCAACCAACCCAACACTGGAGAATTATCCCATAAAACAGCTCCTGTGTGATGCTTTCAGTTCAAATCCAGTCTGACATTAATAGTTGCCTTAACTTCCCTAGGGAAAACAAACATGCTGAGACTTAGTGTATAACACAAATTTGAAAAGTTATTCATCAAGCCAGGTTAGACTTATAACGGGTCAAAAATACTGGCAAAAGTACCAAGCTCTAAATTACTGTAGCAATCGTCAGAACAAAATTGCAAATACATGAAGAAGTCACCTGGCATAGAGACACCCACCCTCTGTGCTACATAGGCACTCTTTGAAGAAGATAAGAGGAGTCAGAAACAGGCATAAAAGGAAAGCAGCTTCCCGTATCTGGCATCATTTCACATCCCTTGCACAAGCAGCCTCAGAGCAAGTGTTACAGGTTGGGGCTCTCTCCTGTATTACTTTCTTGTCCTCACCACTGCAAAACCAAGTAATATTTCATAAGCTACTTATTCAGTCAATGTTGCCCTCTTTTGTTCATGGAAAAGCTCTAAAAGGGAAGTCTCAGCATCCTCCTACACACACATACACACCCTGGTACTCACTCTCTCCACTGGTCCATCCAGCCTGTCTGCAGGCACTTTTTCACCCATGTTGACTGTGAGGAGCCCACTATGGAGATACCCTAAAGTCAGCCAGGCACCAGCTGATCACAGCTGGGCCATGTACAGTCTCAGCACATTCCTTTCCCCGTGGATACACCTAAGGCACAAATTTATAGTTTATTATAACTCTGAATTTTCTTTTCTGGGGATTTTTGTATCAGTAAACCCACAATTTTTTACACAGGCATGAAATCCAGATGCAAAATAGTGAAATCAAATAGCCATGAGAGCATGGCTTTCCTCATTCACTTAAAAGTAACAGGAAAGTAGCAGCAGCAGTTTTCCACATCATTTCACTGGCACTATTAGCCAAAGTTTTAATGCCTCTTAAAAATCAGCTTTGAAAAGCAATAAATAGCTAATATGGAAAATGTACTTTAAGAGCTACAAAATTAACTTCGTACTACAAATAATGCACTAACAAACAACTTCAAAAATCATGTGCATCCTTGTCACTGAAACAATTACTGAATCAACCAATGGGAAACTCCTTCCCTTCCATAACCCTGCAATTATGGATTTCCCAATAGTTTCCCATGTGATGTGAGAACTCAGTGTATCGTGCACAGAAAATCAGGGCTTCATGTCACAGAATTCAAAAACGTACTTTAATTATCACAACAGAAATTGATAGTTGGTCAAAAGACAGAAACCAGAATTATTCACAATCAATATAAGACTGCAACCAGCTTGTAGGATGTGTCTTATCTGCCTTGGTAGAATCAAACAGAGCCATATACTGTATGTATCAAAGGTTGTGAACAAGGCAATTCAATTTTTGAGTGTGAAACCATCGTTATTATGAATATGGATGAGGCTGCAGGCAGCAGGGCCTCTGTGCAACCCATCAAACGTTGCTGGAGCAAGTTGAATGGAAAAGACTCCATTAAAATTACTTTGGACCCTGGCCAGCTACTGGAGCTGCTAACCCGAGGAAGCAGAGCACAGCAAGAAGGATTCATCCCCTGGGTGCCATGAATAGGATGAGGCTGAGGCTATGGAAAGCAGGTCCAGGTGACAAGAAGAGATACTTGTGCCCAGGACAGTACTACTCTGGCCCTGGATGCATCAGTATCAGCCTCCAGCGTCACACAGAGGGAAGCATCCCTCATCTTAGACACACTCACACATTCCATCTCTCATCATTTTTCCCATTCTCTCTGGTATTCCCCTTCCTCTCTTTTTCTAGGTTGTCTCCAAGGTTCTTCTATCACATTCACCTCTCATCTCTTCCCTTTCTTCCTGGTCTCCAGTGCCAGAACAACTCCACATCATCATCTTGGCCCCACAAGAGCCAAACCCCTGTTTCCTTTAGGTTCAGTCATTCCCACTCCCACATCAGTTCCTGCCATCAACAAGCCTGGCAAAAGTCACAAAGGAACATGTTAGTCCATCTAGAAAGACTCTTTTAAAGGAAAACATTATCTTTTCTTTCAAGTTGTTTCACTTCTACAGCACAGAGAGATCAGCCTAACAAAGGGAACCATCCCCTCCCCATCACTTTGTTGCATGAGTCCTCCACTGCAGGAGCAGACTCTATTAATTACTGCAAATAGATTATTAAAACTGGGCTAACACAGCAACCTGTAAAAGGAAGGATCTGCTGTCCTCAGAGGAGCATTCCAGCCTCCTCTGGTGCTGCACATAGGAGAGGAACTCCCCATTAGTTCAGCTCTCCCCAGCACAAACGACCTAACTCCAGCTCTTCCACAGGGCATATGTGATTTCTCAGCAATAAAATCTCCAGCAGACTCTGAGGCTGACTTTAGCAAGCAATGCCAATCTATGTATTATTTATCTTTGACACTTTAGATCACTGCAGTTAAAAGCACTTCCCTCAATTATCTTGTTTTGCTCCTGCTTATATCATTATCCTAGGATCACTTTGAGTCTAATTGAGCCTACATGTGCCAAGTGAAAAGAAAATCTCAGACCTGCTTGGTATAAAAGTTGCTATTCTCTGTTTTGTGAGAAACCAGCACTCCACAAATCCTTTAAGTGCTGACTGTCCTAGCTCTAGGATTATTGCTGGAGGGAAAACATGCTAAGTCATTCTGCTTTTACACAATGCTGTGAGTTAGTAAGTACATACAAGAAACATCAACCCTTTAGCTGTCAGTCCCATCTCCTTCTTAACTCTCCTCCCCCCAGAAAAGTTCCTCAAACATAACAGAATTGAGCAACACACCAGCAGGGGAGAACATGCCTCACACTAAGGCATTTCTTCCCCAAGATAGAACTGCCATTAGCCCACTTCAGACTTACACAAAAAAGCACACACCAAATCCTTTCTCTCCAAGAAGATAATTCACTGTCTCCTTTCTTGCTGAAATTACAGAGGTATATAATAGAGTTAATCTTGAGGGAATATTGCTTGTGAAATGACTTTGCTAGTGCTTTTACTTATTGTGTTTTGCTGAATCATTCAGAAGACCACCTCAGCCAAAACTGGGACTGTGGCTGTATAGAAAAACATGCACAAATCACAGCAGTTCTCATTTGTTTTCCTGTGTTAGTGTCTGCAGAGATGTGAGACAGAAGGAGTCAGCTGCTAAACAGCTCTTCTTGCACACAATGTGCCTGACTTCATGTGAGCTTTGGAGGACAAACCTTCCAACAACAAGGGAGTTATTCGGTTTCACACAACAGCACATTTCCCCCAAACTTCCTAAGGTTTAAAATTAATCCATAAAACATGTTTCTTTCAAATACACCTGGACACAACCAAATACAGAGCATGAGAGCTTGGAAAACTAATGGATGCTGATTTCTTTCACTTACTGGCAGGCCTCATTTGTCAGGACATCAACAGTGACTGATGTGACGCATTTGTTAAGATGTGGTATTCCATAAAACGCCTTAGAAACCTGAAAATCTCAGGTTTGCCAATAAGAAAAGATGGTATCTGAATATGCCACGTCCTGACACAGAGCAAGTCAACCCTGGTGTCTGCCTGCAGATCCTTGCAGAGTTGTTTGCATTCGTACACCAGGAAATGAAAAGATTTTTGTGGTTGACAAGAAACAGTGATCATAGAACTAAAAGCATTATGATTTGTAAATGTGGAATTCAGCCTTTATTGAATTTGTGATTATTTCTCAATACTGAATTGGGTAGCTCTTTCATTTAATGTGCTGATTGTAGATGACTCACCTTTACAGACAAATCAGGGTTTAATCAAAGAATAACAGCCTAAAGCTACATCAGTGCCAGGCTGGAAATGCGGAAGAGGTTGATGAGAAGAGACCCTAATAGAGCAGTCCCTCAACACAAGGCAGACTTTACAGTGACCTGCATCATCTACACTTACAGGGTTATCATCCCAAATCTGGATTAAGTTAGAAATAAAATAAATATGGCAAGTGAATAAACAGAAGGACATCTTAATATCACATCAGCTTATTTCCCCAAAGCTTCTCTTACACAGGGAGAGAAAAGTGGCCTTGTTGGCGTAAGTACACACACTGAGTAACACAAACCACCATGATCAGCTAATTTTTGTGGGTAGTGATACCCTGAGCATGGATAATTACATAAACTAACAAACGACAACCTGAATATAAACTAAATCTTAAACTGGATTGACATTTAAGCCTTCAAGCATACAGATATTTTTGTTTGTGTAGAAGTACACTAATATTTCCATTTACTTCAGCAGGACAACTCATGGGCTTTATATTAAGCCCGCTTACTGTAAGTGTTTGCATGCTTTAGTCACACCAAGTATCATTTTACTGCTACGATACCCTCGAGTGGCTCATGAATTCAGCAGCCCCTACATTCCCAGTGCTGCTGTATCCATCACCAACCCTGCATGAGATGCAGTAATTATAGGCTGTTGTCAGACGAGTAAGATCCTCAACAAGTAGAGCTGAGCTCTTGAACATCAGTGTGCCAACCAGACAAACACAGGGCTCCTCTAAAAAGAGAGATTAGTTGAAATAAAGGAGGCCAAGTCCTGTTCTCATTTACTCCTCTTGGACATGCTGCATGGATTTGGCTGCCAAGATGCTCTGCCAAGTTGCAGCCCTCCAGCAGCACAGACTCTTTTGCATGGCTCCTGTGAACAGAATGCAAATGCAGGGGCTGAGCTGGAGGGGCTGTGCACATCAGCTTCTGTGCCACTTGCTCTGCCACTGACATCAATGCAGCTCTGCAGATGGTTTACACTGGATCCTGATTTTTATGTTTCTAAGTCAGATTTCTAGTTCTGGCTGGCTAAAAATACACATCTCTAAACTCCTTCTCTCCCACCAGTCACACAGTAGAGCCCAGGATGGAGATTTTTTAATTGGTAAAGGGCTGAAATACTTTTTCATCCTTAAAAGGCAAGAAATGAAATTTTCCTCAAAACATTGAATAGAGACTAATTCTGATAAAATCTAGTGCAGAAGTAAACTATTACACGAAGTCTTAGAGACCAGTTCCTTGAAGCCAAGGTAATGGGACTGCGTAATTCTTCTCATTCAGAGAAGCAAATAAAAAACTAAAACAACATATTTCAAAGTCTTGAACAGGAACACAGCCAGGTTTCACCAATTGCTGTGCCAAGAAGTTCTATGACAGGGGACATTTGTTACTGAGGCTATTTATTTTCCCTTTTCTTTTATCGACGGGGATTACAAGATTTAGTGGAAATCGCCCAGCTGCTGAACAGTAGAATAGAGAGATGGGTCTAATTCTGCTTTGACATCCAAGACAGCTCTAGAATTTCAGGGGGGTTAGGTCCTGTATGATCCTACTCTCTACCTTTGTGACAACATCCTGCTAGGACAGAGGAACTTGGCTTGGGAAGGTCAAATGAAGGGAAAGAAACTACACTGGAAACAACCTCAAGGGATTTTACTGCTCCATAAACAAGGTAAGGAAAGCACACACAGCTGACTCACTGCTTGAGCCTGGGTCCTGCAAAACAAGGGCAGATTTCTGCACAAGACTGACCCATTCAGCCCACCAGAGCTGGCACAGGAGCAGCTGTGAGCTGGCAAAAGGAAAATGGGGAAACATCTCCCTGACAAAGAGGAAAGGTGAGGAGGGTAGGAGATCAATTTTTCCCTGATAAGACCAGCCTGAAGGTGCATGCATAATCAGCTGAGTACTCAGCACTTCAGGCAGTGACCCACCTCACTTCTAAGCCAGCTGATTGGATCGGATGTAAACATGGGCAGGACTCCCATGCTTGTCCCTCATGGCAGGCAAATCCCGATTGGGCAATGCTACTCTTGCTCCAGATTCCCAGCCAGTTCCCACTGCTGTGGAAAGGGAGGTCTCCCTCCAGCAACTGCACTGCTTATATACAAAAACACTAAAGAGAGTAAACCAACCCATAAAACACCACGTAAATTTTTAGAGACCCTTAATACAATAAAGCAACTGGAGAAACAATGGGTCTACGCTTCCCATTACACTCAGAGCACTAGGAAAACCTTGATGAATCACTAGAAGAGTTTGGAAGCACAGTTTTGGGAGTCTATCAGATCTATAGACTTAGCAGAAGAGGGAAGGAGGGCTAGCAGGACCTAGCACTGGGGACTTACCTCACGTGCATTGCCAGGGCTCCTCTCCAACCTGCTCCACTTGGTCCTGCACCCCAGCTGGAGGGACCAAGATCTCTGCAGACCTTCTCCTTATCTTCTCCTATCAGGTGACTCACACAGGGGGTAGATCCTGTCACATGACCTGCAAGCCCAAATTTAAAAACATAGTTAATTATCCTGGTATAAGGCAGGGGGGACATCCCAGCCAGAGGTCCTTTTGCAGGCAGAATAGCATCATAGACACAGAAATTTTTCTCCAGTGGCTGCATTGTAGTTATTTTGAGGCCTGCATATTTCATTACAAGCCCATTTAGCTACCAGCCACAGTAGATGTACAGTAGCCACTTGTGCATATCTTACATCCTGAAGTATTTGCCTACTCTTGTGAACAGATAGGCAGTGCCAGAGCTGGTCCCAAGTCCACACAATAAGATGCAGCAAGAGCATCCCCTACCTACAGCCTAAGGGGGAGTACTTCATCCCATCCCCAGCAAGGCCAGTTTAATCTCTCACAGCTGGGTACTTGGACCCTCAGTCACATTTTGAAACACAAGTGGACCTTTGTGTTTAATTTGTACAAGATAGGCTTTTATGTGCAGCATCAGTTTGTGACCACACACTACAGAGTAGCTATGCTTCTATTTGTGCAATTATTTCATAGCGTTAAGGGTAGTAAAAAAAAAATGAAGTTGTAGAAATAATTCTAAGTAATCTGTACATAACAAGGGTTGGGGGTTATATGGAAGACAAGGCTGTGTGAAACACAACAACAGAGCTTCAAAGTTTTATTTCACATATAACAGTCAACAGATATCTCAAAGTATAGCCTGAGAATTTATAGACTTAATTTTTTTTTAATTTAGGACTTAATAGTGAGATTTGTAGATCAGCAGTGCTACTTCTAAACTTCTTTTACAACGTGCGAGTACATTTCTTGACTTAAACCAGCAGTAGAATCTTTGTGTAATATAATGATCTCTAAAGTGGTGGGATTAGGGTTTACTGGCTGTTTTATACATCTGTGGCAAGATACAGTTTAAAGGCCAAGCTGTAAGGAAATGAAGATGTAAAAAAATACATATAAAAAAATTGTAGCATGTAAAGTAATAGGAAAGCAATGTTATTCTCACCAGGAAATAATTTTACAAATGGAACACGTATTTCTGTAAATAAACTTCTGTCTTCTCATTAGCTTCGCATCAACCTATGCTGAAATATACATCAGAGAAGTCTGTCAAAACAGTCACAAAGGGAAAACAAGAGTGAAGTTTAAAAGAAAAGCCTTCAAGAATTGTTATGCTTTTCAAGTCCAAGCAGTAAATAGGACAGGAGAATGACAGGAGAGTTGGCAACAGAATCTCACGACTTAAAAAAAAAAAATGTTATTTTGTTTTCTTAAAACACGAAACTTATGTTTGGTCAGCTGCCACAAGTGCTTTGCAGAGAAGGGAGACAGACACAAAATCCTGACACACTGTAAAATGCAATCAGGAGTCCCAAACCAACTGTCAGCCAGCAAACAAGCCCAGCAGATGCGGTTGCTGAACCACAGAGCACTTCAGACTCCAAAAATTCCCTTTTCTGCTTCTTGAGAAACACAGGATAAATCTAACTTCTAAAAGAGCACAGGATCAATACTGAAGAGAACAGAATTAGGAGATATTTAAAATTAAAAAAAAAAAAAGTCATGTACTTAGAAATACAGAACAGTCTGTCATCACTGAGCAAGCACTCGCATTGCTGAGTCACCCACGCGTTTGCACGGCAGCAGGTGGCACTTCCAAGGTCTATGCCTTGCTTCAAGAGGCTCTATAAAACTAACATGGAGGTCTTAAGGCACAGACTGGGGCTTATCCTTCAATCCTTGTTGGAACTGGAGGAACCTTGTTTTCCTGCAGAGTGGGAGACCATGCCCCATAATGCGCACACCTCTCCCAGGCAATTCCCCTTCCGGAGTTACCTCCTACCTAATATCCTAATTACTCACCCACCCCCACCACCACCACGTACTGGGTTTTGGCTTGGGATTTCTGAAGCAAGATTAGGCATGGCACTGGAATTTACACTAGAAGGAATTACTCCCCCTTAAGAATCAAACGGGATGACATGGGGGATGCTCTGTTCTACTTTCCAGGAAAGAAAGACATTCAGAGATCTGCCCCCACAGTGCCCCAAGCATTTCTCTCTCGATAGAAGAGTAGCTTGCCAGAAGCAGTACAGTGCTCCAGTTTGATCAAAAAAAAAAGTGACTGAGCAGGAAAGCTGTAGGACTGAGCTGATGCTGTGTTGTGGCTTTGTTGGGAGAGACCAGAGTGCTCAGCACTTCACAGGACTGAAGTGACTGCACTGGAGTAAAACCAAAACAAATGAAACACACACTTGAAGCTTCCTTCTTTAGCCTCAGATATTCAGAAATTGTATTAGTTTAAAAATTCATTATGTATCTCTCAAAAATCACGCTAACATTTTGTTCAAAATTTTTAATTTGCAGTTCACAAAGAAAAGCTTCATATTCCATTTTGAAGAACTGATATTTTGTATAACCACTTCCAGTTTCAGAAGAAACTATAAGCAAACACTAAAACTAAATAGTTTGAAGTGCCTTTCACAGAAATCTGAAGTGTCTCACAGAAAGACTGAGCAAACGGGGGTATTCCTGGCCAGCACGGTGGCTGTACTGCCAGTGCTAAAGTTCGAGGGCATCTCATAGCCTAAGTAACAACTCCAAGTCACTGTTATTAAGAACAGCATTTTTAAAAGCACTCAGAACTAGTTTAAACTCAGTGTTATTGAGGACAACAGCAGAGCTGGCATCCAGTCTTGAAGGCACAGATAAGTAATGTCAGATGGTCCTAACCTGGATGGTGCAGAACGTTTCAGCTCCACGGGGTTGAAGTGAGAAGCACGCAATGGACTTCTCTCCCCCATAGTGGCTGAGTATCATGATTCAGAAATTTGAAGATACTCTCTTTCTTCCTCTGAAGCCTGGCAAACATCTGACTTAATGTATCAGGGAGTTTCAAAATAATGAGGCAAATAAGAAAGTTGGAAGCCCCAGGCTTTCCACCTTTGAGCCAGCCATGAGTTCAAGTATTTTATTTTCCTGTTGCTGTCAAAACGCATCATTTTCCAGCAAACCATTGCATCCTCCATTATGAAAAAAAAAACAAACAGAATAAATTGATCAGGTAGATCTCACTTTAAAACAATACAGATGTTTTTCAGGGCAGCCTAATTCCCCACTTTAGATCTCTTCTATTAATTCCTAACCAGCTTTTCGATCCATTATGGCAGGTGTTTGGGAAGGAGAATCTAGGGCAGGAGGAGCTGCTTCAAACTAAGGTGCAACAGGTGAGAGCTCAGTCCAGCCAGGTACGTGTTCCTTCAAGGCTGCAAAACAGATAAATCTACACCCTCAGTGTAGTGACTCACAGGCTTGTAGTTGATTGCAGCACCTTTGCTGGATCAGTCCCAGAGTACTCAGCACTTTGCAATGCTATTTTTCCTTCCATTGCTGGAGACCTTGGACATGTACCAAGGAGAGCTGGCTGGGAGTTTCCTAAAAATATAACATGCTGATGTTCTATGGTGGTTCATAAGACAAGCCCAAGGACTGCACTGAAGTTGGCAATGACTCAAGGCTTGATATAGACTTATTCTGGGATCACATTTACGTCTGAAGACTGAGAAGCTTCAACAATCTTTCACACACTTTTGACAAATCAGTCTCTATTTTGCTATCATAAGAAAGTAAGAGTGTAGCTCTGTGAATTAGTCTGGAGAGGCATTTATCTACTGCCCATATGTTGAGTCAGCAGCTAAATCCAGGTGTTTCACAGAAAGGGAATAGGAATATTGCAGAGCAACTTGCTTCCACTAGGAACTTCATTTATGCCCCAAAGCCTTACTTTGAATAAACATATACATTCCTCAGAGGAGGAGTTGGATTTTTTCCCGATTAATTGCTGAGTTTGGTTAGTAATGAGTTCCACAAGCAAAGCAGTGTGTGTAAGCATATTTCAGAAAGTCAAATTTCAGATTTATCAAAATTCTCCCAAAACCTGTCCAGAAATCCAAGAATTCACCCTCTGCAAATCAACAATTGACTACCTTAAACTGGTACCCGTAAGGAAGGAAACCCAGAAAAGGTCACTTCAAAGCAAAGTTAATTCCTGCTCAGGAATTGCTGCCAAACTTACCAAGCAGCCTGGAGGAGGAGCACAGGCAAGAGCTTCTTCAGTGTAAATATGTCAAGACATCACCATTAGCTACTATTGTGTGGTATTTTTGCATATATTTAGGCTAAACACTTCAAAAAAATGTACCCAATAAGCACAGACACTGTGCTGCTTGTTAACACTGTTAATAAACAGTGTGCTGAGATTATTTGTAAAGGAAGAGAATTCTTGGAGCAGGTAGATATCATCACTAATCTGGGTCAGAACAGCTGTGCAGTACATTCCCCTCCCATGCTGCTCATGAGAAAGCAGGGAAATAACTTCAACAAAGTTTAATACATCCCCGTGATGGTGTAAAACTATTACTAGTTCTAGATAATGGTCTGGAGAAGCCCTGAGAACACATGAATCATAACATAATGACTAATAAACACACACCAATATTGCCTTAATAAAACCAAAAGCCACTAGGCTGTGAATGATCAAAATTAACTTTAGAGATGGGAAACCCTGGGGAATCTCCACAGCAGAATCCCAGGGAGAAAGATCTCATGGTTTTGTAATCCACTCTTGCTCTATTTCCTGTCTATACCTTGAAAACCAGCTCTATTTTCAACACAGCTGGGCAATAAGTCTCAGGAGTCACCATGATATTTTTTCCCCCCTGCTCAGCAGAAGCAGAAAGGCTTTTGTAGCAGAAAGATCCTTCCCATTTTAGCAGCCAAAGTTTCTTTTTATGAGAATATTTCATGCCTCTTTACCGTTCAGGTAACCCTCAGGCAACTACTCCCTATGTATCTCTTGCTATACACACATATTCATTTTCTGTTTCTCTTTCATGAGTCCTGCTAGATTGTTTTTTACTAGTGATTCAAAATAATCACACTATCTTTCAATACTCTATCTTTCAGCCCTATTTTAATACTATATTTACTTTCTTTGATTGCCACTGCTCATATTCTTTACATTATCATGCAATGCTTTCTAAGAGCACTAAAATCACTTTGCCATTTCAAAGGCAGAGAGACAACAGCTCTCTGCTTTGTGAGCAGGTGCCCAGCTGTGTGCCAACTCCTCGCTCAAAGGCTGAAACTCCATTTGAGGATGTGCCATTTGAGAGGAAGAGCAAACTTACACCACCACAAATGGACAGGAGGGGATGAATTGTTGTACACAGCAAATAAAAAACCCACCATAAATACGACTCACACAGAATTCATAAGTTATGTATAAAAGATGAAGTTCAAACCCAAATTGACTAAGCAATTTGTGCTGCTGCAGAGTTAGTGGGACTGATATGTTGCAGAGGCAGAGAGGACCAAAGCTTGCAGAGTACCAAAGTGGTCTGACCCAGGAGAGAAATGAACTGCTCACCCAAAAATCAGTATTAATGCCAGTTCCCAGACTAGCAAGGGCTAAATTCATTACTGTCAGCAGAAGATAACATAGGAAATAACCAGCTGTTGGATGCCACTCAATGTGCAGCGTGACCAATTACCATGGGAATCCAGCAAGACACAGAAGCAAGGCCAGCTGTGCTGCTTAATGCTCTCTGCTGAATATTTTGAAAATTTAAGATGACCTGAGAGTAAGAGATGCAGCCAACAAACCACTGAGCTTTCCTACCTCAGTTCTAAACAAGGAATGAACAATATTTTTATCTCACCCAGAAGGCTGGCAGCAGGGTGCTCCAGGGGCGCGGTGGAAGCTGAAATCCATGAGCTTGCAGCAGGAAGGAACTGACCCCAGGACTGTGCTTTGATCATCAGAGGATTGCACAGATTCTCCAGATGAAGTGGATGATTCCCCACCAGATTTTTTCATCAGTACAGTCAGATTTAAGCACAGATTTACAGACCTACAACAACAGGGCAACTTGCAGCCCATGATAAAACACCACAGTGCACCTGGAAGCATCACTGTAGATGTACAACATGTTGAAAATTATTCCTGGCAAGTAGGAGATTGAAAAAGTAGAGGGGTGTTTTTATGTAAAAAAGGTTCATATGTTTGACTGGACTTGTGGAGGGCTCAAACCTCAACCACTTTCCAAATAAAGATGTGAAAATAATACTAATCACAAACAGCACACTTAGAAGAAATGCAGTAATTGGAAAAGTGAAATAAAAATGCAGGAAATATTAGTAGCTGGCTGCCTCATTACCAGCATCAGATACCCTTCCAGAGGTAAGGAAAGGAAGGAACCGATGTCCAAATGTTACTGTCTTGGAGAGGGAAGGGAAGCAGAAAGGCAAATAACTGCCTTGTTGGGTGATCTACCCCCTTGTGAGCATGACGGCTGCTTGAGGAAGTCCTGTATTGTTCACTGATTAGATACAAGAGGATTTGGCTTGGAAGCAAAAGGCATGGAAGGATTTTGATGCATAGACATTGTAAAATATTACTGATATTAAGAGGGTTATTTGTTGTCAGTTTAAAGTTTGCAGCTTCTTTACATAACTAAACAAATGACTCCATTATTCGTATTTTTACAGCTAGATAAATATTTTAATCCCTGTTTACTGCCAGTAGCTTTAACTAACTGCTTTCTGTAATCCTTTTATAAATCTTACTTGTAATACATTATATCTGATACAAATTCTGAGCTTTCCATTGGTAATTTCAGTAATTTATCTTCCAGCTGCCTGCAATGTTCTCTAGGCCAGATCAGTCCTATTGCTGCTCTTTTGAACCCCTCCTCCAGGTGACATTTTGGCCCGAGTCTGCAAAAAGGATTTAAGGCAGAAATGTTGCTGAGAACAGAGGCACCTCTGACCACACATCGACTGAATCACACACAGCTCTTGGAAAGGTGTTTTGGCCAACTTAAGAGCTGGCAGTTTCCTAAAGGAATTCCAATAGAATTTTTCCCTAGTGCTCCAGTCAGGTGGCTCTGAGGACACTGGTGCTACTAGAAGAGTCCCTCTGGCACAGATAACCTATGGATCAGGGATAGACTGAAAGCAAAACACCAAAACAACTGTAAAACTAACACTGAATTAACAAGACATTGGAAATACCTGTCAAGAACAGGATGTTAATCTTTAACATAACTGCCTCTAAAGATTAAATATTTCAGTTACACAAGAAACAAGAAGATATGATAATTTTCTGTCACACTTGGACGCTTCACTTACCACAGTGATGAATTAAAATAATGGCCTGGTTCAGTGCTTTGTAAGACACTAAATACAGTGCTGGATCTATTGATCCTTTACATGAACAGCTCTTTGAACTTCAAGTGAGTGCCTACTTGCTTGTGCTTATTTCTTGCATTTTAAATTGAAGAAGGAAAACACATTTAAATGTCATATTCTGCCAGGAGGTTTGCTTCACTGTGCACTTTTTTGTTCACCTTCTTTGTCATGACGTGTTAGTACTCAGGTTGGCTTTCTCTCATCTTTTCAGTTACTGGTGGTGGTCTGGAGACCTTTTCAACACATGGGAAAAATTTCCATGAAGTTGGATGAAAAGACTGCTAAATTATTTAATAGCCCAAGCTACAGAAAGCCTTTGGAGGGTTAGTAACCAGCTGCTGGAAACCAGCACTGAATCCGCTCAACTCAGGGATTTTCCCATAGAAAATGTGCTCCTTTAGGACCTTCTCTGTCCATTTTCAGTCAAGCTCTGACATGTTTCTGCTCTGCTTAGTCCCAGCAGTTGTACCTCCAGACAGCAAAAACTCCAGCCAAGCGTCCCAGGTTTTGACATGATTGGAGTCCTCATCCCAAGCTCCAGCGAATACTGTGGTGTGATGATCCTGGTTGCACTCCTTCTGCACCACAAAGACCTCCTGGTATTTTAAATGTTTGAGCAGAGAGGGATGTTTCCAAGTGTGGAGTTTTGATGCGTTAAGACCTCATCAAAAGGAAGAGATGAAAGTAAAACAGCCTCTGAAAGCTTTGATTTCCAGGTGAAATTTCCATTGCAATCATCGAAGGGAGAGACTGCTATATTTGAAAATCTGATTTTATGATAATTAAAAGCTTTTTCAAATAAACACAGTGAAAAGTAGGCAAATTTATGCAAATAATATTTCAACATTCACTGGCCAGAGACAGAGAAAAGGAACACACCTGTAACAACACTGCAAGAGAGGAGGGTATTGATTGCATTAACTAGGAATGACATTTTGCAGCAATACAGACTTCACTCTGAATATCTTATAAAGGACTTACAATCCAGCAAGATAATATTCATGCTTTAATTTCTATCCAGCTCTGAATTTAAAACATCTTTCTGTCAGAAAGAAAATTAAAGGATTTCAGGCACACGGTTTGATTCACAGGAGTAATGAGATAAAAATCCTGACTGGAGGTAAAAAAACAATGCATTAAATCAATGGGAAAGTTTCCTTTGAAGGATTTGATATCAAATAAAGATTTGACACTCCTGTGAACCTCACAAGTTGGAAACATCTCAGCATGATATGCTGACTTTCTCTGAAAACTTGGGTCCAGCTGGGCCAGTCAGGAGGATTTGTGGATTACAGAGAAGAGCAGACATCCAAAAAAACCAAGACCACGGGGATTTCTTGAGAAATGCTTTGGGAGTCAGCAAAAGGACATCTTATTGCTGTGTTAGGCGTTGATTCTGATATTAGCTTTTCCCCAAAATCTCATTTTCCTCTTCTTACACATCCTCTGCCACCTCTGGTGCTGCAGCTCCTGCTCAGCTCCCACCTGCAAATACACCTGTTCTCACTTTGAGTCAGCCACATGCATGTTCAGCAGCATCACAAGAGGTTTATGGTTCATCTGCAGCTCCCAGTAACACTGATGGCATCTGCATCCCCTTGAGCCATTGGTTCATCTGGGATGACTCATCTGGCCCCTGTTGCCACAGCTGCTTCAGAAAAACAGTGACGAAATTTAATGTCACAGACCAAAATTGAAAAAAAGGCACAAGGGAGAGGGCGGAAGATGCTGCTGCTGGAAAGAAAATCATTAAGCATGAGAGATTTTTAGCAATATTCATTCTGCCTCTTGCAACCCCCCCACTCCTTTCCAATTACAACAGCATAACATCAGTTTCTGGGCATTACTCCATGGGATGAGAAAGCTGTGAAAGACTGTGCATCACACAAGAAAAATATGGAGTTATTAACGCAGTGTGCTAATCACATCCGTCCGTTGTACTCCCAGCTCTCCAGCAAGGTGGTGGGAGGGCTGACAGATGCTCAGCTTGGGGGTCCTTTCTAAACTCTCCAGCACAGACTCATCCTCAGCCCTTCAGGAATCCACCCAGAAACCCCTCCAGCAGCAGCTCGCAGTCATCTTAATGAGCGGGAAACCCCAGCATCGAGATCTGGGAAGCTGTGGCAAACCCTTCCATAACATTGGGGTGTGTCCTGCGACCTCCTCTTCAGCTTTTCCCAACACTACGTTGGGCAAGGGGAAAGGATCATCATAGGGAAAAAATAGTCTCACCACAACACCAAGCAGGCTGCTTGGACTGCACAGCACCCCAGAGGCAGCAGGTTCAGGAGTCCTGAAAAAAATAATAACGTTCATTCTTTGCAATAAAACAACAGAAATTGAGGAGAATTTTTGATACAAGTAACAGAGCCCCTGGTTTATCAGAGATTAACAGCAAGAGGTTTATTAAGCGTGAATCATTTCCTACTTATTGTCCACAAACGCATCAGAGTGTGCTTTTCCTTTCTTTTTTGTAAGCCAAACGTGTAATTGGCATTATTAGTTTCCTCCCCCTCTCTCCCTCTCCTTTAGTTTTTAATTAGAGCATAGAGGGGGAAATGCATATTTGATATGAAGAAGAACTGGGGAGGGAGAATAATAATTCTGACTGTTTCAATTATTCCTACACAAGATGAGCCAGATCTCTGTAAGAGCTCAGCCTCCACAGTCAGTATCGGATCTGAGCCAAGGCCAGGACGCGCTGTGCTCCATGGGGCTTGAAGCTCTCGAGATATCCAGCCTTCACCCCATTGTAGGGCTGGTGCTGGGCTCTGCCTTGGTTTGATCCCAGTGATGAAGCCACATCATCGGCCTCACTTGGAAATTGTGTGTGTGGAAAAAGGAAAATTTCCCATCAGCAACACACTGCTTTAGGTTGTATGTCCCTTCCTTTGCAACTTCTCATTATCTGAGGTACCTTGATATGCTGGAGGGAACCATCCTCAAACCTCACTTATCTGTCACCTTCAAACACTCTGCTTGATGTGGATAGATGGATCTGTTTGCTCATCTTATTTCCTCTCCTGAACCTCCTTTTTCCCCCCCTTCCTTTCAGTACTCTTTCAAGGCTGTTTCCCCACAACCAGCATCTCATTTCCTTACCCAACATGGGTACAACCAGCTTTGTAGCTGACAAGGCATGTGCACACCCCAGTCTTTTGCCCCAAGCTGAACTGCACTCGCTGGAACATATCACAAAATTAAACACATACCTTAGGCCAGGGGCTTTCTTTGCCTCCTTTCTTCCACCTCTGGTTTGGGAAACATTTAAGATCAGAGCTGAGAAAGCTGTCATGACCTTTGAAAACCTGTTTAGTTTTGATCATTCAACAAATCCTTAAGGAGTGGCTTTAGTGCAGGATGCACTTACGTGTAATTATTACTCCTGAAGTAGAAGAAATATATTTCAGGTGGTCTATAGTGTTTGCAAAACACTCACATGTGTATCTATGGAAACCATAAGATACAAATGCCATATCACCATGGCTCCATCAGTTAATTCCATATCATTTTACCAGCGTATTTATTCCAGCAACTCAAACCTTTAACTCCAGCTTGGTTTCATTGGTAAACATGATTTTATGACAAACACATTTTTCCAAAGCAGGTGTTAAACTGACAATCACTTCCAACGTGATCTCATAACCAGCAGGTTTTTCAAGCAGTGCATGTGTAAATTCAGTGAGGAACATTCTGAGAAGGGGTTTAGACAATTCTGATGCTTACTGTAACGCAGGAGGAGATGGGATTGATTCTCTCAGAAGAAGACCTGGAAAGAACTGCAAAATAAAGTTAAGAGTGCAAAGCACTGACCACGCTAGCTCCATTACCAGCACAGGCAAGACCATCCCCTTTGCCATCCCTGAAAGGCAGCCAGAAGAGCATGCACAAGCATGAGGGTGGGGTGGCACTGGAATATGTTGCCCAGGGAAGCTGTGGATGCTCCCTGCCTGGAAGTGTTCAAGGCCAGGTGGATGGAGTCTTGAGTAGCCTGGTCTGGTGGGAGGAGTCCCTGCCCAGGGCAGGGCAGCTGGAACTGGATGATCTTTAATGTCCCTTCCAACCCAAACCATTCTACGATTCTATGATCTTACCATGACCTGCCCAGCCTGTTGCAGGTCCTGCACACGGGCATTTTAGAACAAGGTTGTCAGTTATGTTCAAGAGTTAGACTTGACTAGTGAATTGGTGCTGTGGATTCAGCACGCACACAGCCCACTAAGTCATTTCAGGGCCTGTGTCTAATTAAATGTAAGTGAATATAGGCATGGATTAGAGAAACCCAGACCTCTAAGATACATGAGAACTTACAGTTCTTTCACAAGTTTAAATCTCTTCCTATTTCACAGAAGCCTGAATACCTTGTCAATCATCTTAAATACAAGCCATAGATTCCTCCAAGGCAGCACACTTGCAGGAGGTAGTTTATCTCAAGTACATAATTAATTTTAAATAGTATTAATTCTTTCCCACAGTGAGTGCTGCAGCTGTTCCTACCTACCAACACCTCTGTGCAACACATCTTGCTAGGGAAGAAGAGGATGTTATCTGATTGAGACTCCAGTGCTGCGCTCTTTTCCTGCCATTACAAGGTGCACTAGGATAGCTGAAACTTTGATGGCAGAACTCAAGGACAAGTTTACTGCAGATTTTAAAATCAGAACTCGCAAAATATCCTGCTAAACTGTAGGGAAGAGGTAGCAGAGGGCTGAGGTTTATGAAGAATGGGTTCAGTTATGTTGACCAGAAAATCTGGAAACCTTTTCCCCTGATTGCTCCCGCAGAACTGCCAACTCGAGCCAGGAAACAGCAGGGACAGCTTTTCCCCACACAGGCAGAACCAAGCACACAGTCATACTATAGGGAAGAAACTTTGTTTGTGTCCCTATTGCCTGTATGCAAGAGGGGAAAGAGAAGGTGGCTGTCACCAGAAACCATGCAACTCACTCACTTTTCTGGCTGTCAGAATAACAGAAACAGCTGACCTTAAAAAATAATAATACAAAGAAAAAGAATACAGTGTATGCTGATCCCTGGAAACCAATAACTTGAATCTCCTATCTATTATATGCAAGCTCCCTATGACAGAAAAGCTTAATGTCAGAACTTTAGAAAAGACCTTTTCCCCAATGCAGATGCTAGAAAGTACAAAGACAGGATTTCTGCTAACTCTGACCAGATTCTAAAGAGTCCCCAAGCTGCTGACGGCTCTCAGGCAGTCCAAAGGATGAGTCGGGTTTGCCTTTTTAGGGGTGAACCTCTGAAAGATAACTTTTGCTTTCATCACTCTCAAATACAACTGGTTCTCAAACAAGCATGGGTGTACTGTAACATTTTGAGAGGTGATGCCTCCCAAAAGGCATCTGTAGGGTACTTCCAGTACAGCCAAAGCATTTTACGTGCAGAGCAGGAGCATGCTAAGACAAAAAAGGTGGGCCTGGTAACCTCTCCTTACTCAGGAGGGTATCAGGTTTTTGTGCCTTTCATTTCCAGTTATTGGCTTACATCAAACATCTACTTTTGAAAAGTTTCCTACTTTAAAAAGAAATAGGTACCCAAACCAGAAATCCATTGCCTCCCCTAAAAACAGACAAAGATTGAGACTGGTGGGCCTGTGGGAAGATCGCGTCCTTCACAGCAATGACATTTAAGGATGCCACAGGGCAAACACTGGGAGCACTTTGGTAAATAGAGTGGATTTGTTATACTATGCCTATGCAGCTAAGCCAGATGAAGGCTACGCTTCAGAAGATGGCATCTTCTACCATCCTTTGGATGTTTGTTGTTCCAATCCGATTTAATTCATCCGTTTGATTTGTAAATGGACAAAGCCTGCAGAATTTGTAAATTAGTAGAGTTTATCCAGCAAAAGTAAAAGTCCTCATTTTGTGTTATAAAAACACACACCCAAAGTGTAAAGCAATAGGGGGGACTACCCAAAACAGATATTACTGATGTGCAAGGTGCTTAGAAAGTTAAAAGTCTCCAAGACTTTGGATAGACAAAAAGTAACTCATCATATCATTAAAGTCTAATGAGTACAAAGTCAACTTCAAAAATGCCAGAGCACGTACATGGTCTCAATGCATTATTCTTTGAAGATAGCTTTTGATTTTTTTTCTAAACAGACTAATTTTTCCGCAAAGTATTTGATGTTGATGTGCAAAAAAACCAACCACGACATTAAGAGCAGAGTCTAGGCATTAAGAAGAATTCCCTCTATCTCTGACCTTCTGATATTCTGTAGGAGACTGAAGAGCAGAAAAGAAATCAATCTCCCCATCCCATCTTTCAGCCACAGATCTTCTTCTAGAACTTAGTACCTAATTATATACATTCAACCACTACCTCCCAAGTAGGGCATGTATTTAAATATTGTTTTCCAGGATGGTCCACACATTACAGCACCACCATGTAATAGAAAGTCATGAATTCAAGAGCCTACTTTGCAGGTTTCCTGTGTGATCTCAGACATGCCTCAGAGCCTCTCTGATTACACAGACAGAGTGGAGACTAGCCCTAATTTCAAAGAATGGTTATTATTGGGTTTGTGAGCATTTGTCTTACTCAGTGTGGGCTGCAGGGGACTGCCAATGCATCTGCTGGCTGTATCCCATGGGGAAATGCTGCATATGGCACATTCTGATTTGAATACCTTAAAGAATAGATTTCTTTCCCAGTCACAGAATGGGCTGTTCAAGGCAACTTATTGTCACCTCAGGCCCCCAGGCTCCCTCTAGAGAAACAGGGAATCACATCCAGGACCCCCAATCCCCAAAGTATGGCATTAAGCATGGGGAATGGGCTGCTCCAAGGTAGAACTGCTGGGGGCTCATCACAGCCATTCTTCTAAGCATCCCCAGCACAATTTGGTTTTACAGACTGGTGCCAGCCCGAGCATCCCATCTGCCAAGCATCATTCCCTCTCTGTGAAACCCCAGCCCACTTGGATAGGAAAACACACTGTTCTCTGGGCTCATCTCATACGCATCTGCCTTTGCACTGACAACCTCTTCCCCTTTCACAGTTTTCTCTCTCATTCCTTCGACTAACTGTGCCACACCACTGTCCCCTCTGCAGTGCTCCCACACCCCTCTCGAATAGGAAGGGATCAGACTGCACATTTCTAGCCCAGATCTGAGCACTAGAGCTCCAATTCCAGCCTCTTCTCCAAAGACCGAGCTGCACATTCCCTGCTGAGCATCGCCACCTGCAGCCCAGCCCTGCCCGGCCCCGCTTCCAACGTGCCCGAGAGGAATGCCGACCATAAAAGCAGCAGCCTGGGGTACTTGATGGATGGCCCTCCTCACCGCTTTGGCCTTTGTAGCATCACACTGGGGACAAGAATGATGATCGCATATCATATATATGATGACTCAACTGATGAAGAAGTTAACCTAGCCCCATATTATTAGAGCAGTAGTTTTAACATCTTCACCAGCACTATAATTGATGAGGAGAGCAGTGCTGCATTTGTGTCCTTCAGCATCACATGGGCACTGTAAGACCCAAGCCCTGCAGAAACTGCATTTGAGTAGCTATTTCCGTAGTGCAATTTAAAACCAGGTCCTCACTGTCAGGGCTTTTTCATGGATTTCAGCAAAGGAAAAACAGTGTGCTATTGTGGGGGAATTAATCCTTCAGGAAACAGCAAAGATACCTGGCATCACATGCTGACTGCTTTGCATACTAAGGGAAGGCAAAGAGTAAAGCCCCTGTTGGCTGCTGTACCCAATTTAGAGCTTATGGTTGTATTTAATCACTCTGTTAAAAGGCAGAAGCACTAAGGACTGTGACAGATCTCCTCTAATGAATCTTTTCTCCAAATCTTCTCTAGCCCTCTGGTGAGGTCAGCCCACTCCTGGAGGGGTTGAAAGAGGCGAACTCTGTGACTTATTACAGCAAAGGCTCTTTCATGTACAGTCTGAGCTAATCTGGTGCACTATGAACAGAGCCACATGGTTCACTGGTTTCTGTGGCTGTGGGAGGTAACACCACAACTATCATAATAGAAATACTCATACCTAGCAGAAAATTTTAGCACAAGTATTAACAAAATTCTTGTCTCTCTAGAGTTTACATAATGAGAAAATGACATGGTTGCATGTATTAAAAGTCAAGACAAGTCCAAATGCAATCAGGCCTTATCTTCTATTTGAATTACTTTTGAGTCACCTTAAGCTGGTTCATAAATGGATTGGTTTGGGGATTTTTAATTGGCAGGACAAGAGGAACAGATTTCATTAAAAGCCTACAGCAATTCCACAATTGTTTCATATTTGAAGTTAAATGTTCCCTGTCTTTATTTTTAAAATAATGTTTCCAAAAATGAGTTTTCCCTAAATAAAACACTGGGTTGGTGTTGGTTTTTTTTACTTGATATCAATCACTTCCTTGTTATATCGCTAGGATCAAAACCTAGTATTACATTTTTGGTTTAAGACAATGGTCTGATATCTGCAGAAAGGCTCTCTTTACAGAAAAAGCCCTGCTACCCATGCTCAGGGAGGCACCTGCCTGCTCACACATGGAGTGTCATCACAACCACCACCCCCAAGTGCACAACAGCTGATTTTCCTGGCCTTGAGCATCTCCTGAGGATTTTGCCAAATCAGATTATTCTAGAAGAGAACAAATTAGAGACAAAAAAAGTAACCACAAGTATATGTGAATAAGCACACTATTTGCAGACCTACATAACACCCGAAAGCACCATGTTGTAAACCAGTGACCTTGTGATGGCCTTGCACCACACTGAACTGCCAATATCCCCTCCCAGGACCTAACCTGGATTTAGTCTGTGCTAAGTACGCTAAAGATGAATTTTCCCTACACAGAGAGAGCGTCTTGTCTCAGTCACCACAATACACACCATACAGACATCCCTGTTGCTGTTCAGCAAAGTCCTACCAAAGGCTGCTTAAGATGCTAAAATATGATCCTGGTGGTGGCAGGATGGAGAGCACTCAGAAGGCAAGGACAGAATTTAACTATCAGTTTTCCCCAGAGGGAGGAGCCTCAAGATTCCCTATAGGATCATCCACTGTTTAATGTGTTTCCTGAGGGGCTCGAGGAAGAGAGCAATGAAAAGCAAGGCAGAAATACTTGCAGATGACACTGGTGTTGAGATTAGCCCAGACCTCTACTCTGCTTGAGGCAGATGGGTCCAGTGGAGTAAAACCAGCTGTCTGAAATTACAGCCATTTCCCTGCTACTGCCTGTGAAGCCCATTTCCACAAGCTGTGTGGAAGCCTGTGCCACCCTTCTCTGGAGAGAGAAAAAAACACAGCAAGGCTGAGAGTATATAGCCTAAAAGCAGGGACGAGAAATTATGACACCTGAGTTTTAGTACTCAGTATGTCAAAAGTGGTGAATGAGTTTTTCAGTTCCATTCCTTAAGAACTCCTCTTACAAGAAGGTGTCCTGTACCTCTTTCATACATTATCTTCTAATATCCTTCAAACATTCACACAAGTGCATTTCTCTACCTTAAGCTCCTTAAGAGGAAAAGTTCCACACAAATCAAATAGTTACATTCATACATTAAACATGATGAAACACAAAGCACATATGAGATGCCTGTGAAAATTTTATGTGCACATTTATTTTCTTGTAAATACTTTCTCCTTTAAGATTCTGGCTTGACCCTTTGTATAAGAAGCAGTTTTGCCTGTGAAATGCAGCCAGTAAAGAATGGCAAATACAACTTTTCTCTCAGTTAAGAGGATGACAATGACGCCCAATACATCAATGGAATCTCAGTCTGTGTTAGCATTACTGATGGAACGGGAAATTGGATTCCACTGGCTAATCCATTGTTAATGATTTCACTTCATAAATACATTTAGTCTTCATTATAACTTCTTGCTGTTGGAAATAGTTTACACTTTGGGGAAAATATTCTTGGAAGAATCAGTTACCAGTATGGCATCTTATAACGTTTTGATTTATTCATTTTTCACAGGCAAGGGACTTTGAACCTAGGCTTGGCTGGAAGAGATTGAAGGAGCGCCATTGCCTCAGTCTCTTGGTAGCAAACAAGGCAAGTTTTCATAGGTCTAAATCACATCTACAGGAAGGGCTCACTGCACTGTAATTTCATGGAATGGGAACTCTTCATTATCTTCGTTAGTTGTGAAAGTGTGAGATCAGGCTGTGCCACAAGCTTCTTGCAGCAATGTGGTCTCAGAGCAAAACCCTCACACGAGGGACCTGCGCGAGCAGGACAGAGGTGCCAATGAGACACCATTGCACAGATGTAGTTAATCTTCTCTGGTATTCTTCCCTGGCTCTAACTTGAAGGCCTCTGCTCCTGTTCTTCATCTCAGATATTGTTCAAGCAGACAAAATTTGTTACATTAAGAAGTTCTACACATATGCTCAGAGCTACATATGTTAGATAAGAGGAGACGAATAGGAGGGTGTCTGAGTGGTGAGTCAGGACCTCACCACACTTCCCACCAAACACCACACCATAAATAAAGGTCCTATTCCCCTACTGTTCTTCTCTGTCTTAACAGTCTGTCAGGCGTTCACAGCAGTAAAGCATCACCTCCTCTAAGTGACAGAGAGAAGATCCTTAGGGGGCTAATATCTCACTGGAAGAGTTTGTCCCTTGTAACATGAGCAAGGAGCAGAACCTCCTCTAGGCAACTGAAAAAAAAAAGTGTGTAAGATCAAATCTACCAATTAAACAAGTTAAGCAAAGGTACAGGTGTTTTGGTGATGAGAGAGAACACCAAATATCTATACAAGATTTTAAGGTAAGTTTGGTACCAGCTGGAAAGTGGGATTGACCAGGAATACAGCTCATAAATAAGTACTGACCCCTAAGGCTTTACAGCTTTGCTCTGGTCAGAGCCTGCTGAGACCCTCTGGGGTCTGCACCAGTTCCAGACAATAATAAGACTCTATGCTGGAAGTGCTCGAAGGGAAGAGTAAGTAATATATAGTGCAGTATTTCCAAGCACAAAATAAAGTTTCATGTTTCCTACCAAGCTCCACAGGAGGTTTTTCAGTATTATGCATTACTTGAATTTTAGAATCGTTCAAGTAAATACATCACAAATAGCAAAGGAAATGTGTTTCAATAACACAAGTGTCCACATGAATATATGCATGAATCCTGGCACATATTTTTATTTTGCTAAGAATTGAAAAGTTGCCCTCTGGCATCTCTCATTGCTGTTTGCTGTAAATCTCAAATGAAAATGCAAACAGGAAAGGACACAAAACTCATTGGTAATCCTGAAGAAACACTGCATCATCCCAGAAGGCTGAGATTACCAAAATCTGCCCAAAATATCCTTACACCAATAATTAAAGAGGAGCTGGACACCCTGTAATTTTGGAGCGCCATTCACACTGGGCATCCCAGGTAGAGACAACTGACACAGAGTTATCCAATGAAATGCACTGTATTCATGAAGTTTAACCCACACGTGTCCTATTCCCCAATCAAAACCACCCCCCACCCCACCTGAGCATTTCTCTTCTTGTCCCTGTCCTTTTACCCATCTCCTCTCTTGGTGGTCACTCTCAACCTAACAATCTGTGAGCTGCAAGGTTTGCAGGCCACGTCCACATATGATCATTTTTCTTTTCTGTGTTAGTTGCTCCCTGTATTAAAGATACATTGCTCTAGATGAATCTCTAATTTGCTTCTTTCTACACTCCCTCTATTGTGTTTGCATTTATTAAACAGAATATGACACTAGAGATAGGGAAATGGATGCTATTTTAAAAACAGCTTAACGGCTAAACCCTTCATTTAATGATTCGGAAATAAGCAGACACCTAAGTTTTCTCTGGTTACAAAATAGCGTCTGGATTCCCCATGGAAACATCGATCCACTGGGAACATCAGTGGCAAAGAGACCACCAAATACACACAACTGTACATTCAGTCTGATTTCTGTCCCTTGGCATAGGGGAACCCCAGATACTAAACCACTCAGCCAGAAAACTACTCCCTTACCATTAGACAAATGACTGCATTTGGTCACATTATATTTGTGTTTGGCATTTGCTATTCAGAATAACTTTTGCAACATTACTGGTAGCCCAAGACATACTGCATTTTTTTTGAGCAACAGTCATGAATTTTCCCCCTTACAAGAATTTTACCTTTACTGGAACGGAGTCTAGGGACTGGTTTTAATTCACAGACACTTGCTAACAAACTGATTCTTGCTCTGCCTGCACACCATGCTCTCATCATGCTCACTTGGGTGGTGTTTCCACTGGTGCAACCAGCTCGAACAGTAGAAAAAAAAGAGAGCAAGCACTTAACTTTCTTCATCCATCCTGACTTGTAATGCAGATGCAGTGCAAATGGGATAGAAGAAGAATGAAATTCGAAATTTTAAAAAGCAAAGAATATTTTTATTACAAACCACAGATTTTGGCCACAAACTGCACTGAAATACTTGGTTCCTTGAGCTATCAGACCACAGCTAAAAATCTCTGAAGATGTACATGTGAAATAGCCTCATTACCAGTATTTTTCTTTCTTATCTGTTTTACAGCAATTAACTCCTCTGACAGTGATGTTTGCTCAGATTGATTTTCAAGTAACAAAGAGCTAATGTGTCCTCTCCTCAGCTGGGCAACCACAGCTCCCAGGTCAGAACTGCCTCTTTGCTGCAGTGCTATGATGAAGAACAGTCATTCTCTGCAAAGATACAGCAAAGAAAGAGCTCAGGAAGCTTTACCAATCACACATATTTCCATTTCTGCTCTTAAAAAGTGTATCTTCTACAAGGTTGCTATTCATTAAATAACTTGCTCTGCTTGCTCCAAGCACTGCATTTCTTTAAGATGGAACCACTAATATCCATACCTGTTACCCACCTTACCTGCTCTCCCAGAGCTTCTCAGGGAGCAGACTTACCAGAGACAAGTTTCTCACAACCATTAAGGTCCTGGTACCTCTCCAGGCTGACTCCAGACTGGATCAAGCCACTAAACTCCTGCAGCTGGTGGTACAGGCAAACAGACTACACTCATCGCTGCTCTGCCAGCGGACAAAGCTCCTGCTTCTGGCTACGTGTATCCCTTACTCTATTTTTGCCTAAATAAGCTCATTACCTTAATCAGCAGCTTCTGCTGTAGGGAAATGGCTGTGAGTGGTGAGGATCTGGGAGAGGGTAAGTTAAGAAGGTGAAAATCATGTGGAAATGGGTGAAGTGGAGAGACCTACCTAGAGTAGGATCACCATGAGGCAGCACTGCTGCTGTACCGTGCCCCTAGAGCAGCACCAACAGGAACATCCTGCCTGTTAAAAAGGCAGAATTTAACTGTTTAAATTTTCTTTTTAGTAAGTGAACTTTTTTCCCCTGCACTGGAGTAACTCTGCATCAGGCAGGGAGTTTCTGTGTGGCCACCTCTCCTGGCACACACAGCAACAGTAATGACTGCTCCTTTAATCCCAGCATGGGTATAGGAGAGAACGCAGCTGCAGAGGGTGCCTGTGGGAAGGGAACATGGAGACAATATCAAGCAGCAAAGATTCACACAAACAATTTAGCAGCAGTTCAAACATCTCATTAATTTAATTTATAGGGAAAAGCTGTCAAACCTAATTTTAGTTAAACGCTGAACCACAGGTGAACCTTGTGCCTGTGAAAACCCCAAAGAGAAAAGCTCCACTTTTTCTCAACCAGCATCCTGTGGCCTTATTAACCCATGCCACAAAGGTGGGAGCAGGCCAGCACAATAACCTCCTGGGAAGCCCAGGACATCTCTAGGCAGTAGAACATCTGCAAAGCTGTGTGTTTGCAGAAAAAACATAACAGCAGCTGTGTTTCCATGATGCCACAGATCGTGAAAAGCAGAGCAGCCACAGCCGAAGGATGGAAGCTGCTCTCCCTGTGCTGGCTGGAGTACTGGCTCTCTGCTACCTACAGCACTTGCACCTTGTGGTTTTTTCCAGTTTCTCCTTCACACCTAAGTTCTGTCAGTTTGTAATTGCTGGTGGGATAACAGGGTCTCTAATACCTACTGTAGTGGCTGGATAAACTCCTCATATCTATAGATATTTTTGATGGGCTTGGAGCGACTGTATTTTTATTTCTTTGCTTGTTAAACAAGGTATTGCCCCACTAGAAGTTTCTCAGGCTTGTGTTTGGCTGGGACAGGGCTAATAAGCACTTACCAGAAAGCTACCTGTTGCCAAGACTGGGTTTGATGGAATCTCAAGTATTTCCCCCTCCAACTAGTCCTTGTTCAAATTCCCAGTGGTGTGGGTATATCTCCTGCTTGCAGATTTCGTTCCTTCATATCAGCCACTGACAAATATTTTGCCAAAGGTGAATCTGATCAGGAGACCAACAACAAATACACTGCAAAAGCACTTCTCCAGTGCAAACTCCTTTCCTCAGGCTGAGCCACCAGGCACACTCTAGGACCAAAATGGGAAGGATGCTCCATGCCAACTCCTGCCTGGGCAGGCTCTTGGTGCCAATGTGCTGCCAGTGCAGTGATTTCTGTGGCTGCCTCCACTCCCTGATTCATTTTGGGCAAACCAGCTGGAACCCAACCCCATCTTAGAACAGCTATTTTGGTGCAAGGTGCCCATGCACCTGCAGTGTGACAAAAATACCTCTCCAAGATTTCAAGAAGGCCTTTTCTCTGGGTTTGTGTATGTCTTAGATTTGAAAGCAAAGAAAATATCTGATATATTTCTCAAAAGCACCTGTTATGCCCTACCAGCTCCAGCTCCTTGCATGACCAACCCCATGCAGGTGAGAGGTAACCCACCAGCAGTGGCAAACCCTCCTTTCCTCGCTCATGCTTCTTCCTTGCCAGCTCATACACTGAATATTGAAAGTAATATTCCCCCTACACTGGCACATAAAATCTCTTTCCATATTTCAGCTGTACCTGTTTTTCACATCTTCCTCACTCGGTGCTTTGTTTTAAGAGTGCATCCTCCACAGTAATTTTATAGGTTTCTATTTCTAGCTTCAGGAGAGGGAAGGGAGAATCTAATAATATTGATGAATAACCAAGCTGCTGCTAAGAAGTCTGCCTTTTCTTTTATTTAAAAAAAATACCTGCTAGAAAAAGTAAAAAGGATGTTTCCCTGCAGACTGAAACAAATGCAGTAAGTGATAGATTAGGGGCTGTGTTCCCAGGCATATTGTCAACATCAAGGAAAGAAAACATAGTATTGTAACTTCAAAGAGCAGGGACAGTCTAGAAAGCAGATCACAGCAACTGACACTCAAAAAAGTGGACTCTGTTGAAAAGCACATTTGACTTTTATTTTCCTTTGAACAAACACCCACCCATTTCCTGGGGTTGTCTTACTTGTTGAGATCCACTCACCGAAGTACAGTGGAATAAAGAACCCTGGCAAGACGAGACTTGTCATGATTTTGGGGCTGGTTAGCACGTGCATTTTCCATGTGAATTATGCTTGCAACTGAGCCTTCCCATCGGAAAACATAGTGCAATCCCTGCCCAAGCTGCACAGCAATAAGCTAACTTAGATACAGACCCACGGTAACCAGCACAATGGATTTGCAAAGAATCATTCTAAAGCAACAGGGAACCTGCAAAACTGGTGATGGAAGGAGACAGCTGCTCAAAGCAATGTCATCAGAGTTCATGTAAAAAGGGTAAAGAAAAGCTATAGGGGGAAAATATTATTAAATTGTGACTGATACCTTTGGGGTGAATGTACAGCTGTTTTTTTTATTATCTCCAGGAGCAACATTCAATGCTTAGGCTACAGGAAGGAAATAAAGGCAACAAAACAGGTCACTGCAGTTTTGAGAATATACACTGTTCGATTTGTAAGTGTGGGGAACAGAGCAATATGGAGAAGTGGGCCCCTGTGCTCCATTTTCCCACCCCGAGCCCCAGACCACTGCTAGGACTCCCCAGCACGAAGCAGCACTGCCGTGGCTTTTTTGTACTGTCTTTTCCCTAAAGGAGTTGTCTCATGTTTGGGATGAGCAACAGTAATATCTCCTGTGAGTTTACACACGCACGAGGTAGCTGACACAAGAACTAACAAACTAGTTTCTTCTACAAGTGCATTCCAAAAGACATAATTAACAATGAAAATGAAGAATTAGAGACTCGAAATTTGAAAAAAAAATATTGCTGTATTTCTACTAAATAATCCTTCCCAGTCCTAAGTGAAGGCAGACTGACCATTCACAAACCACTTCCTCTATAAGTGGGACTGTTGTGCTCCCACACAGCCAGGGGTTTGCTGCACGTGTGTTTAGCAGATGGTTATTTATTGCCCAGGGCTAACGGGAGCTATTTTGGCCATCACAGCTGATGTTGCTGGGCCAGAAGTGCTGGTTTCACACTCTGTCATTCAGCTAGTGGAGAACCTTGATGCTGCCTTCCACTGCTTTCACATTTATTTTATGCCCTTTTCACAAATCACAAAAAAAAATTCTTAATTAGGCAGAGAGAAGCTTTCCTAAGGTGGACGAAAGGTTAAGGAGAAAAAAGCATTAAAACAAGATGAACAGCAATGATAAAGTTGGAAAAAAAAGACTGGGGAAAATCCAAGTGCCCTCATAAAGCTGTGATTTCCCGAGGAAGAGCTGACAGAGCCATCTACTGCTCACAGAGCTCCACGGCTCCGCAGCCACATCTGTGCGAGAGCCCGGGCTGGCAGCAGGGACCAGCCAGCCTCAGCCTGCTCAGACCCCTGCTGCCTGCACAGGGAAGCAAGGGAACCTCTTCCCAACGTGAGTTATGTTATTAGGCCTATTAATTTGTGACATCAAGGGGAAAGATAAAAAATTCTGCGACAAAAGGGATGAATAGGAGGCCGATAAATAATACATAAAACAAGAGGCAGACATTTCTCATAGCATTTAAAAATAATTCTTACATGGGTATAATATACCATAAATATCAAAGCTGCAGTGCAGCCCTTATATGACAAGACCCAGACTAGTCAGAAAACACTTTCTGAGATCTGAATCATGGCCACTTAGCTATTCACTTTTATTGTGGGGAGAAAAAAAGAAAGAGAGAAAAATTAATAGCATCCCTCAGCAGAAAGTTATTTCAGGTCTTCTACTTTGCAAAAGAAACTGTCATTTCATTATTTTGGTGGGTGTAATGGCACATGCTGTACCGACCATGTGCAATCACAGAATTAAACGCTGGCTCAAATATGAAGACTTAATGAGATGCACACATTTTTTTAATAAGAAATATTATTGAAAATAAAACCCAGTACAGTGCGAAACACAGATGTCTCCGGCATTATAAAACTTTATGGAAATATATTCTAAGTTGCAATTGCTACAATTGCTTAAGACTCTTTTAACTGCAAAGTGCCGCTTTAAACTTCTTTCCCAAAAAAAGGTTTCTGTGAGATGCCTGGCACACATTCAGTATCCCAAGTCTTTGCCAGTTATGAACTGGTGAGACTAACCTGGGACAACCTGCTTGTGACATTGGAGTCTTGTGAAACAGGTCAGTTTGGGGTTCATCTCCATGCAGAGAGAGATCTGGGACCCTAAAGAGACTGGAATCCTTTCTTAACAAGGGAGGGCTTATAGATGGTATTCCCAAGTGCTCCTGACTGGTTACATGAATCCAAGTTCAATTAGAGAGCCAGCTTAGACATAGCCCTGACTTCCATGCAGGAAACATTTTGCTCTTGGCTGCTTTCCCTGGCTGATAAGGGAGGGTGCAACAGGAGTCAGCAGGCAGGAACTCTATTCCTGGCTTCCACTGTCCCATTGCCTTTCTCTGCCTTAACATCCCTACCTGCACAATGGGCACAGCTCCAGTGATCTGACATCATGAGCTTAAAAGATCTGCCACTGATTTTATTCAAGTGGATGGGCCACCCAGACCTTGTTCTAGTGAATATATAACTACTTCACCCTCTCCCTGTGCAAATGCTCACTGTTCTGTGCAGTCCTCACCCGTGTGACTGTCTCTCCTTAAAGTGTGGGAAAACCCTGCCCAGAGTTCTACATTTGATTCCCACCATGCACAGCCTTCACTGTGACCCCTGGAATTCACTTTGTGTCTGGTGGCCAAAATGGGAAGAGATAAGCAGAGTCAAGGAGGAAGAGCTAAGACAAACGGGCTCTTACCGCACTTACCGGTGGGTGAAGGTTTTGCCACCGTGCCAGCAGCACAAGCTCATAAAACCCAAGGGCAGAACGTGCTGTTCTCTACGTACTCACAGCACACACAGGGATTGATCCGTTTGTGTAACTTGGAGCCAAGCAGCGGCTGCTCCGGCCCAGGCGCGCGTCACCAACAGCAGCTGGTACAAAGAGCTTCCCTCCAAATCCATTGCTCTAAGAGCATCTGGAGACCAATGATAGCTACAAAGGCTCCCTTTCCCCGTGAACTCTTTGTTTCATTTGTCATTTTTCTCTCAAAACCATGTTATCCTACCTTCATTTTGGAGAGGAAGGATACTAAAAATACATATTCTGTCCTTTTCATTACAGCAGACAGGAAATACAATGGTGCTTGTTGTTGACTGCAGAACTCTGATTTTTTAGCTACTCATAAAATTTTACCACTTCAAAGTGATCCCTGGAGGGGTATTTATTAGAGGAGTCTGAACTCATCTCTGGCTGAAACTGGCTCTGTCTAGCTATCATGAGCCACATGTGGTTTCAAAGTGCCTCTGATAGCAGTCTCCAGAACAATTGTAATCCATAAGTTTACATTAAATATTTATATGACACTACTTTGTGCTCTTCTTGGTTTAATTGTTCTTTGAAATTCATCAACATGTATTAGCAAAGTTCATTACTTAACATTGTTGGTACCATGCAGTATGAATGCTCTGCTAAACAAAAAGTCTGTCTGCACAGGCAACCTTACAGGAGCAAAGTGTCAAAGTCCTACCTTGGCTCATGCCAGTCTTAATGAGAACAGGCAACATAAGCAGTCTTCACAGCAGTGATCAAATCAGCACCCTAATTCCAGGCAGGAATACAGTTTATTTCAGAAATTCAATATGGAGAAGGAAAAATGCAGTTTCCAAGGAGGAGGAGGACTGTTCTGAAGTGTTGGGGCTTTTTCATAAAACTCATGATATTTCAAATGAAATAAAGGCTTTTTAAAGCTATAGTATGAAATTTCTCTATTAAAATGGAAGGAAGGTGTTAGAAGACAAAACTTTGCAATATAGTCAAAACTGACATTTGGGTTTGTTGGTCCGAGTTGAAATGAAAAGCACAAGACCTTTTGGCGACTCCAAAACATTTTGCAGAGTTACAGTTTCAATAAAAATATTATTGCATAAGACAGAATACTTTGATTTCAATCTAGAGTAATCTCATTTTCTCTCATAGACACAGACATCACTGGGAATAGGAGGGGGACCACCACCTCCCACAGTAAATACTGTCCTTTACAACTGAGAAATTCATTGGATGGAGAAACACATGAGACAACTATAAATCTCCTGCTGGGCCACTTGCAAGAAGGGGAATAACAGCGTGTCAGTATGGATAGAGCCACTTGGAAAAGTGAAGGCAGATGTTCTCAGAAACATCTACTGAGTTTAAATACCATTTTTTTCCATAGAAGTTTCTCTGGTCTGTTTTCCCAGTAGCATCGTGCTAAAAATTCCTAAAAAGAAATTCTGAAATGACAGAGGATTGCATCAAAAACCAAACTAAATCAAGAATAAAGAGAAGGAACATTTGTGTGCCAATCAGGGCAGTAAGCAGTTAGCTATGAATGAACTCGCTGTGTAAATCTGGAACACACTGTCCAAAGCTACACCAAGGAAAGGACTGACTCAGTTACAGCTGCCTTTCAGCAAGACGAAGCAGATGCCAAACAGCTGGACCCAACAGCAAGGAAATGCTGCTAGGACATTGCATTAAGGGCCAGGAGCCAGATGTTGGGCTATAAGCTGGCCTGAAAGAGGCTAGCTAGGACTGCCAAGAGAAACTGGTTTTGGAAGTGTCAGTCTCAAATACTCACCTTCAGCCTCTTTTTCTCTAAAGAGGAGCAATTAGTTGTTTCAGAAAAAAATATCAGACACAAAAATCCAAAATTCAGAGTTACTTTTATGTAAACTAGTTAGTGAAAACAAGTTCAAGAGTCCCTTGTCTCTTCTACATGTTGCTCTACCATATATATTTTATCTATATCAGAAGATGAACGTATGTTGTTGACTTTATTACTCTGATTAGTATTATTTTTTCTTGTTCCTTACCTCTTTTAGGATTCATTTTTAGGGTTCACACCACAGAGGACAGCTCTGTCACCCCAGGGTGCTTTCAGTACTGTAATGGAGTCAGCAGCAGCTCTCTACTGAACTTTTCCTGATGGAGATTTCAGTGGCTTGGAATAATTCCCCTTCACTCTGGATTTATACATTGCTGTAATCAGGCACATTTAATGAGGCTGAATGCTAAAGCAGAAAGTTAAAATGCTCAGAAGATTTTTTTGAAATCCAATTAGATATAATTAAAATATTTATATATTGGGTGCAAGTTTTCCCAAAGGGCTCTCTTTTACAAATAACACTAGGTGTGGGTCACAGCAGAATCCATTCCATTAATTGCTTTTGGAGCATTTTAGCATTACCACTTTCCAAATCAATAGCAAGTTAAAAAAGAAAAGGATTAACTCAGAATAAAGAGAGCAATACCCAGACATCCAGACAGTTACCGTTCATAGCAGCTAACAAGTTAGAGCAGAGGAACAAGCAAATTCAGAGCAATGCTAGGAGCAAGTGCCATCTTGTGGATCCACAGCCAACGCACAGGATATGGCATGGCCAGGGACACAGATGGGTTTAGGAGTCAGTCAGGGTGGATTTGTATGCTGTAGGCGTAGTGACTGGTATTAAAAGAAATCACTTTGTTGAAATCACTGACATGCTCTCCCTTTAGAAGACTACAGGCATCACCTTCAAGATTTACAGTCACCCTTTTACTCTGGCTCCCACAAGAAGTCCATAAAACTTTTACCACCCAGTTCTTGCATCACAGCCATAAATTTCAAACGTGTTCTATCTCAGACAGCACAAACCAGGCACTGACTGGAAAGCCATGCAGAAGCTGCCATTGCACAGCAGGGAGTGTTCACCCTTCCAGAGCTACACTGAGCCCGTGTCACAGCCCAGGGCTGTCAGGGTGATTTGCCAGTGCAGGTCAGTCTCTCCACCAAGAAGTCAGAGTTTCTCCCCCTGCACTGCTCCCAAGGATAAGCTCACATGGCACAGGTGGTCCTTCTGCTTTAGCCTCTCCATCTGTCATTTTAAAAATCCACAATACAGTGCTCAGTGGAGGGGTAAGATCAGATTTCTGGTACTCCAGAGGGACATGCATTGCTGCTGACAAAGTTGCTGGTTGCTCAGTGGTGCCAAATCAACAACCTGATTGCTTTGCTAGAGCAATCACATGCTATTGTAAGGTAAAATTCTTGGGGCTAGGAGAAGAAATACCTGAAATTAGTTTTTCCCACGTTTTGAAGTTACCAACAGTCATGCTATACACACACGCAAAAATCTGATTGCTGAGAAGAACCAGAAGTTTCTTCATTTAAAATGTTTCTGTTGGAAACATTTCCTAGACCTCTTTCCCAAAACAATGATAGCAAGGCAGAAACTAACAGTGAATGCCTTATTTCCTCCATGTCTTCTGCTTATTTTCCAGAAGTGCCTTGTTCTCAGAGGACTTCTGCGATCTGTCCCCCAGCAACCTCGTGGAGTGAGAAGAGTTTTTTGGCTCTGTGCAAGGAGAAACTACACACAAACAACAGGCAACTGAGTGCACCCAACAAAATGAAATTCATAACTTCCTCTTTTGTTCATTTGCCCACCAGTATTTTATCCTACATTCTCCCCACTCTAGTTTTTGTAGCAGCCAGAGGATGGCACAAAATTCCTCAGGAGATGGTCAAGGACAAAACCCACAAAGCAGCTACTCCAGGGGAGGAGAGGGGAATTTAGGGGTAGGTCAAGAGTCCTATCCTCATGCTATCCAAGGAAGAAAAGCCAGGCCAGACATCCCTCATGGTTTGAAATCTTTATTAACAGCCTGTACCAAGTGCCTGAATGTAGAGAGATATGATTCAATCCATTTTACTGACAGAGCTTCAAACAAGAGACTCTTTTAAAAGGAATGAAAATAAGGTCTCAACTGACTTCCAGGCTGCCTTGCCACTTGCACACGGCATGAGCTACACAATTAACAAACCCACTCTGTGGTTCCCCCTCCCTCCAGAGCAGGACTGGGTTCTTTGCTGTGCTGCAGCTACACCACAGACTAGTCCTGGCTGATCTCTGTGTACCCAAAACCTTTCTTTCATGAAGTGAATCAGAGTTATTCTTAAAACCATGATTATCTTGAACGCGCATGACAGTAAATGAATACATTTTTAAAATTTGGGTAAAGCGTCCATTCAGATTAACACTAGGCTGAAAATAGTGCTTCTGTCCAAGTCACTGGATGACTATTATAACATTCAGTCCAGTTTAATGAAGTGATATTCTAGTTACATGAAGTTTCTCGGAAAGAAATGTACTGTCTGTCACCCTCTTTCCACTCCATTTATCTGTAATGGAGACAATTACTTTAAAAATATCTTTCTTTGGTAGACTCACATGCAAGTCATCTCTCCTGGCTAACTTTTGAGAAACATATTATGATGATAAACATAAAGCCATCAACTTTGAAAGGCAAGAAAGGTGACCTGTCTATTGATACAGACAAACCAGACTGGGAAAGAGTCCAAGGAGAAACACAGAAGGCCCTCCTGTTTCTCTCTCCAGAGATGGAGGTCAAAGCAGACAGCCCAGACTTCAGAAGTGAGTCAGCTGTGTACCTCCTAGGGGTGAGAGGTGAGCTGGAATGCACCACAAGTGTCTGAGGGCTCCTGCAAGGAGGTGTGGACAGGCACAGGAGACGTTCCTCCCTCTTCCCCTCCTGCAGCCAAAGGCAACAGCACGCGTTTATAGCTTGTGGCATCCCTGCCAGACCACACATGGGCCCTTCCTGCCCACCACTCACAGCATTTTGGCTCTGCCTCTCTGAGGGAACTATACCTCTAAAATGCCGTAGTAAAGCCAACAGCAGGTAGGCTTCAGGCACTTGGTTGTCCCAAGCTCACTTATATGTGTGTGTGCATCTCCTCTCCCTGGAAACCCCCAGCAGCAACAACCGCAAAAATACTTCAGAAGGTTTCACATCTCTCCAGGTGAATATTTCAGTCCCTGCTGAATAGCCCATCTTTCTTTCAGGACAGTAATACAAGAACTGTCTCCCTGGATTTTTGTTCTACCAGACGAGCCCTTCCCTACCACAAAGCCTCTTCCAAGGGAGAGATGTTCTTGCACCAGTGTGCTCAGTTTTCAGAGCAGCCCAAGGGCTAAGTCCACAGTTCCGCTATAGATTAACCTGGGATAATCCTGTAAAGGATTTCATCCATCTTTGACAAACGAGAGGCAGACTCAGAGCCAGAACCAGCAAGATGCCTGTAAGAAGGGTTCAGATGGAGTTGAGGTAAGTGCAGCCCTGGTGATGTCACTTCTCTGTGTGACTTCCACCTTCACTAGGTCCCTTAACAACCCACTGGACATACTTACAGCTGCCCAGATTTGAGCCACTTACGGCCTGGGAACCTCCAAGGAGATCAGCATTTTCAGATGTCCCCCTGCATGTCCCAAGTGGAGGCAGAGTATGCCCAGCCTATACTGACAGTGCAACAGCATCTCAGTTTTCCTTAACAAGGAGATGAAGGTGTAGCCATCAGCACCACCACCATGCTGGAAGAACAACCTACTCAGCAGAGGTGAGGAGAGGAAGGATGTCCCTGCTGCCCATGAGCTGAGGCCACAGGGAAGGAAGGATGTGTCTCAAAGGTTGATATTAGGTTAGTAAAGTAACACTTTACTTCTGGAAAATAACTCTAGTAAAATAACACCTTGTTGGCTGTAAGCCAGTGGCACAGCTGGCAGGGCCCCAGGAAAGCCGCATTCTACCCCAGCCCCACTCTACCCCTTTCCTGTTCAGTCTGGACAGTCACTTAATGAGATTTTCAGGCAGAGCTCTAACACGGGCGCCCGCACGTGCAAACGGCCCCTTTGGGCGTGAGTTTGGGCTGCGAGTGTAATTACACCATCCGAAGTGAGCCATTTGCTTCATTGCTGCGGAAGAGCGTTAACATCTGAAACCAGTTGATCACCTTGCTTAGCAAGACCAGTTTTCATAGGTATGGTTAAAAGTCACATTCCAGGAGGAAACGAGACCACAGAGGAAAACATCCTCATGTGAAGTTTGCTGCATATGCACTGCTATAGAAAAGTGAACCACAGCTCCTTCTGCACCCAGGTAGCCCATCCTCAGAAGGAGAAGATTCACACCATTTTCAGGGCCTGTCTAGGAAGGAAGGAAAGAAATATCCCTGTGCTTCAAAACTTGATCAAGGCTGTCACCTACTAACAAGCAGATGATGTGACAAAAATGGTGCTGTGTTTCCAGACAGTAAATCAGAACAGAGGCAGGCAAAAGCTAGAAAAATCACACTTGTAAAAATGTTTAAACAGAAAAGCAGGTTTCATTCTTCTGGATGTGATGGTGAGAAGGCTGGCCATGCTACCTCCCCAAAATACAGACACTTTTCCTGGGCTGAATCAACAGCTCCCAGCACACTGTGGAGACTCAGCTGATTGTTTAATTGATTAATTACTTAATTAAATTATTTAATTATTTGATTATTTTATCTTCTCTTTCCACACATGAAATGTCCACAAATACACCATGGTATCCTATGAGAGACAGTCTGAAATGGTTTGACACTCTGGGAGAAGTATATGCTCTCCATCATTTTGGTTAGCCAGAAAGGCCCAAGACCAACCTACACATCAAAAGATGGAGATTCCACTATAGGCTCAGCAATTCCTGTACTCTCCCTGTTCTCAAAAAGCAGATATATAGAAAATTTCCACCAGGTCTTTGTGATTTTTCTGTCTTCTGACCAGCTATTGGAAGCTGTTTAATATCTATATCTCAAAATCATTAAAAGGACAAGGGGAAATTTCCAAAGCTTTCTCTTAGTTTTGGATATGATTCCCTGCTGTCAAGTATAGTTCCTTAATGTGTATCCTAATAGTTCCCTTAAGGAGGAAGGAATTCCCCTCTATTCCTTCTCTTCCAGTAGAAATTAAGTACCTAGCTAGGCATTAACCACTTACATAGTCATTCCAGGTCTAAGAGGAGGCATTTCTGGGGCTTCCTGGAAAGGAGTTTCACCACAGGAGAATTCAGTGCAGAGCTCCACAGTCCAAGCGGATGTCCTGACCAGAGAACCACCCTTACCCTTCCTCATGGCCAACTGGGAAGCAATAACTTTTCTTGTAAACAAAGAACATAGATTTTGCATTTGGTGTTCAGCCAATCCTCTTTTTGCTCACACTGCTGAGTAGTTTAAATTAGTCATTACATCTCTCTAAACACACACGTGCATCATATAGCAACACACATACTATTATATATTATATTCACAAAAGAGAATTAGAGCCAGGTATCATTATTCTTAAATATTTATATCTTCCTGGAACAACTAGTTGACAGCTGCTAAGCTACTGGCAAACTGTCTGCCTTAAGTATTTTTCCTCTTTCTTTTGGCACTACGCCCCTGGCTTGGTTTCAACTACACATTGCAGAGACCATTCAGAACAATAACTACACATTGTCTCGTAAAGTAAGCTGAGGAGTACATTCCCCCTCCAATCACGCCTGCAGCTCATTAACAATAATGTGACTTACACACATTTGCATGCATAGGGGAAATTGGCTCTGCTATGGACCAAATCACTCTCCTGTCCCTGCCGAAGCCCCCCCCCAGCAGACCAGCTGAACCAGTGGAAAATTCAGTTTGCACATGGGTATTTGGATGAAGAGCAGGAGCCACAAAGATCACGCAGAGGGAGGAAACTCAGGCTCTCTGTGCACTTCTGTATAATCTATATTTTATTCTGCCAATACTGGTTTACACTTGAACAGTGCCACTTTGCTCAGTTTCGGCTAAGTTTACCCTGGGGTCAACAGCAGCACAGGAGGAGCAGTGCCCTGACTGAAGTCCAGCAGCTTCACTCTTCAACGTTCCCCCGGTTCCTCTGCCTCCTGTGCCACCTTCCTCTGCCATGTGGTACTGCAATAACTACTGCAAGAGAGCACAGTGATTTTAAAAAGGGGCGTAGGGGGGCAGCAGGAACAACGTTTTGAGGTGGGGATGTGTAAAGCCTGATTCCCATTGCCCTGCACTGTATAAAGTCATCTAGGGAAAGGCGATAGGAACTGGCTGCTCTGTGGGCCCTTCACCTCAGCAGAGATGAATTTGAGCTACAGCGGATTCAGTTTCACAGCAGATGTTGTTAGTAATGCAAAACAAGCAGAGGGTAAAGCAGTGCCTGGCCTGGGGTGATACAATCTTTGTAATATTTTGCAGCCTGCATCATCTGTCCACGAAACCCTACAGACTTGTGCAACCCTTCCTTAGCCAGGAAAACACGATGGATAATTATTGTAGCAGTACAAGTGAAGTCACGGGGAGCCTGTGAGCACCTACAAAGAGCAGTTAGATAATGGACTAACAAGCAGGATGCCTACAGCCCATTGAAGAACTAACAAAAGGCTTACATGAGACACCTGTGGTATTGTACAAGGAAGACATGCAGACCAGGAAATGCCTAAGTGTAACATTTAAAGATGTACAGAATGAACTGAACATGTGGTATCGCTAATAACTGGCACTCTAGAGCTTGCTTAGCATATGGATAAAGTAATTAACTAATTAAAAAGTGCATGAAAGACAAATGACAGAAGATGCTAAGCAACAACTGCAGTTCCTAGGACTGATGCAATGTAACGGGGGGGCAAGGCCTGGGTTCTCCTTATCGGGGCAACAGCTGGGAGCCGCTCTGCTGAAGATCTTGTGACTTGCGTAAGTGTAGGAGCTGAACCAATAAAGAATTCAGTAAGAGTGATCTGGAGGGAGAAGTAGACTTGGAGCAATCTGCATTAATATTGACCAGAGGGCAAGTGGCCAGCTCAAGGATACCTTGGAGCAGCCCTGAAAAAATGAGACAAATCACAGCGGCGAACACCATATGCGCACGTTAGAAAAACACTGACATGATTTTATGTTTTTCTGCACAAAATCCATGCAATAGCATGTATTACATTAACTCAATGTATTCAATCCATGGCTTGTCCCTTCTAGATCCAGCGATTTTGGAAAAAATACCTTTAGCCACTAGTGGTCGTTGTTGTCCTGTGCAGCAAGAATTCCCAGAGTTAGTGCAAGGAGAGAATACTGTCAAATAACTTCCACGAGCTTATTTTCATCAGGTATAAACCATAGCCAATATTTTGAAGTCCACCATAACATGATACCTCTGCTCATTCATCGGGAGATGAATGGGTGTTACATTTACCTCTTCCTCTAAATTATATTCAGTGTCAAGCAAAACACAACAGGTTGACAACATTTAGGTATCACAATGAATTGGAAACATTGCGCCAGCCAAGCAGATGCTGCTTTGTTTACAGGGTTTGTGTAAACATTGATTTTGATGCAGCTCCTTTTATCTCACGTGCACGTATGTCCCCCAATCTAATGACAGGTAATTGCAAAATCACAGGAATCTATGCTATGCTGTTTTGTGGAAGTTTTGTGTGTTTGCTGAATCCTTATACAAAGCAAGTGCTCAAACAAAGCAGATACTGCTTTCAGTAGCTTTCCCCAGAAAAAGTCTGTGCAATATACAGTTAAAAATTTAGGCCAAAGTTGACAAAGGGATACAGTCTTTTAACTGCTTAGTTTTTAGATATCCAGCTGGTGGAGCAGAATTCACAAATATGAGTAGGGCACTGGGAGTGAAAGGGACTGCAAAGCATATTTCAGTGCTGCACAGTTATCCCAGCCACTTTTTATGAGCTACTTCAGGCATGGAAACAATACAGCTGCTAGTCCTTCTACAAATGCCACAAGGTATACAAAAGGTGAGCACAACCATAATTAATAACATGAACTTTACACATCTAACTGACTGCACTGGTGAAAACTGTAGTACCTATGACATCCGAGATGCTCTGGCCACGAGGCATAGTTTTCAGGGGTCTGTGACATAGTTTTATGTGGTCAAACTCTGTCTTAATTTTTTTTAGGAACCCATGATTCTGGAGGGCTTAGATGTCAGTTCCCTTTTGGGATCTACATTAATCAATCAATAATAAAAAAGGTCAATTCCCAAGCTTCGTTTGTCCCTTCAACTGATTCACTTCTCAGCATAAATATTCCTTCTTCAGACAGTCTCAACTACCTTCTTTATGCCCGAGTGGGACAGAGTCACCTAAACCAAAGGCAACTCTCACTTTCCAACTAAAGTACCAGATCACAGACACATTTTGTACCCCACTGAAGTTAACATTCAGGATTATTTCTAATCCACCTCAGAAGACACCCAGCTTTCAAGGATTAATGCAGCTCTCTGATGAGGGTACATGTGAGTTCTGCATTTTGTGGAGGGTATATTTTCTAAGTTCCACATTAATAACAGCACTATCAAAGCTGTTCTGCAAGATTAATCCCAATTGCTCTCATTCAGCAATTTTGTTAGAGGAAGGGTTAATAACAAACGAATACAAAAATTAGGGGAAAGGATCGGTACAGTAACTGCCTTTACTTTTTCCTGTTTCTTACATTTTACAGATTATATATTGAGATATTATAAACCCCTTAACTTTTAGTAAAATTTCATGTTGTTATTATTACCCTCCTATCATAATCACTAATCAACACAATAAGGACACCACACACTTTACCCTCTTTCTATTGGCTTTAAAATACCATTTTTGAAACCATAAAGCCACAGTTTAATTTTAAAGCTACTTCAAAAATATGAGAATTTAATTATACATACATAACTACACACATATATAAATGTATGCATGGATATATTCACACACACACACTATTTCCTTTCACATGGCAGGAGCTTACTTCAATGGGGGCAGATATCACAAATAAACAAAAATGCATCTTGTCTCTCAGAAAGGAAAGCAGGAGCTTTCTTTGGGATGTGTGACACGTTACAACCTATTTTAAACATTTAGCAGTGCTTCAACATTTTGCCCATCCACCTGGCTAAACAACACATGAAACACATTACCCATGGATGCAAACTGAGGAGGACTGACTGCTTGAGACAACCTGATAGAAAAAGAGGACTTAAAACAGACTAATACCACTTCGAACAACATGGAAAAGGGTTGCTAAAAAAACTGACGTAAGTTTTAATTCAGGTTTTGCTGTTGCCATTAGGAATTTCTGCATTGACTTCGCTGGGCTTTGAATTATGTCTCAAGACTATAAAATGGGAAATGGAAGAAGGAACTCTAGTTTTCCAGAAACCCTTATGTCACCTCCATCAGAAGGCTCTCGCCCGCCTTTAGAAGCAGGTGTTACTCCTACACAGGCTTTAAGAGAGAGAGTTAGCACCAAATTTCCAAGTGACTTCCTCATTCGGGTACAGGAAATCATTCTGAAGAGATTCCTTCTTCCTAAAAAAGTTTTTCTCTTCTCTCTTTGAACTTTTGTGAAGAAATACCGTCAATTCTCTTCCATACTCAAGTGGTAGATATATTCAAATATGTTCAGACCATTCATGCAGTAGGAGATGTTCTAGACACCCTGTTCACTTACCCACAGATTGTCCCAAAGGCTATGCACTCATTAAAAGAAAAAACTGTTAAAAAAATAATTTACTTCAAATCCAGCTCTGCATAATTCCATTTTAGTGCAATCTATATTCATGCAAGCTTTTTAATATTCTATTAAAACGGATCCATCATCAAATAACATGGAATCCAAGAAGGTAATAGCTAACATCTTAGTGTTAAGCCTCCATCAGAGTCACAACGGTGCCTTGATACCCCCTTCATTTATTTCCAATTCTGGCACCTGTAACCATGGCAACATACACTGAAACCTTTCAAGCAGAACAGAACTGACAATCACAATAGCAGCACAAAATACCTGAGGTGGGGAAAAAAAGAGGAGAGGCACAAGCAGGTAGTTGTTGAAATTAAAAGCTAATGACAAGAAAACAGCTGGAAACAAATGCTGGCTCACATGACCATACTCTCTAGGAGGATGCATTTTTGCAAATCTGGTCTGCTCCACTTAATAGCTGTGCAGTTAAGGAAAAGAAGATAAAATAAATATTGTTTCAACATAGAGTAAAAGTCTGAACTTGAAAAAGTAAGTTGCTGCAAATAGAAAGTGACTGTTTATCTGTTGCATGCATGTCCAGGAGAACTCAACATTAGCCCTTGGAAAAGCAGGTATTTTTTTCCAAAGGCAGCCGCAAACGTGCTTCAGAGAAACACCATCCAGCGAGAAAGAAAGTCACCTTTTAAAATGATTCTAAAAGAATAATTCCATTAGCCTACATCAAAGGAAAGGTTTGAAATGAGCATGAGTTAATAAACCATATATGTGTAAACTGGGATAACTTCCTAGACATTTAAGGGATCTAATTAGCATTTGAATGTTCTGAAGCAAGAAAGGGAAATTCTGTCTTTAAACTGTAACAATCAAAACTAGAAATGAGATTGACCTGTGCGGGAGAGCCTAGCAGGACGCAGCTGCAAGGTTAGCTTCGAAGGTTTATGGGGCTGGAGCTGAAAAACCACAAAGATCAAGGTCATCACATGACCTCCCAGGAAGGCTTGCAGTTTTTATGTGTTACTCCAAAAAGCTGAATTTAGAGAGTAGAACCAGAAAAACAAGAGCTGGACTGACACCAGTCTCCCCATCGCAGCACTCCACTCGCCTCACAAGCTGTAAGCCATGACTCAGGCATCAAAACCACCAGGGAAGTCGGTGAGTAAGGCTCACTGAAAAAAAAGAAAGAAAAATAATACAAGACAAAAGCAAATAAGATGTTAAACTAGACAGTCAGGGGAAAGAGGCAGGGCATCTAGGGATTTCTCTGCTAAGAAGCTATAACCCACAAGAAACCAACATGAGTTATTTCACCAAATCTTGCTTTGAGATTGCGTAACTGTTGCCTAAGGGGCTTCATATGCTCTCAAAAAAATGCATATTATGTATAGCCTGCTATAATCCATGTGTTCTCCTTTTAGATACCTTTTTTATCCTTAGACATCAGAAGGAAACATGAAAATACCACAGTAGGTATTAGGCAGGATGAATCCCATATTTGTGTGGGGTAGAGTGACAGTAAATAGGGTACTGGTTGAAGACTGTACAAAGACCTGAACCCTGCAAATACGTGAATACACATGTGGGAAGTCATTCTTTTCAGGATCAGACACTGCAGCCAGTTCTCACTTTTCAGTGCCTTGCGCATGAAGAAGAGGACAAAGAGAGCTGGGTGGCCCTGGCACGTCACTGCTCCATGTCTCTGGGTGACGATGGTGGAGAGCCTGCATTGTCCTCCTGCTCAGGGCAGTTTCACTCGCTTCGCACTGGGTCAGAGACAGGGAGGAGACTCCTGGAGGAAGGCCAACTCTGCAAAACTAGGAGTCTGGGGAGGGCCTCTCACTCCATGGGGTGACTGAGACCTCAGCCCCCACAAAGCACCCTGCGCTCTGCCTTGGGTTGTGTCTTCCCTTGTCCAGGACTGCTTGTGGAAAAGTCTCATCCATAATCCTGTGAAAGAGCGAATGCACCAGGCACCTCTTGGTTTCACCACAGTGTATGGTTTTGCCTCCACGCTGAAGCTTCTGGTGTCACCAGGAGTTGTGTTTCCCACTGCTGATGATCCTTCACTCAAGGGCTGCAGCAGCAGGTGACGTGGAGGGAGCGAGGGCTGCTTGCCCTTCCTAGGACAGGAAGCAGAATGTTGGTCCATTCCTCTTTTTGCGAGTCGTTCCATTCAAATCTTACTGTACAGTGAAGACTGGCACGGTATTCAGTGGAAGCAGAGGAAAGATTTGGACTTGAAATGGAGAAAACCAAAATGGAGAAGAGCTGGGATGTGAGTGAGCATTCGTGTTCAGAGAAAAGAGTGAGTCTCTCCTTTCTCACTTGCTTCTCAGGGGGAAAATGTAACTGTCAAGCCACAGTACGCAAAAATACTGTCATTCACTGTCATGCAGGAAGCACCTTATTCTCCTTCCTCTGGGGAATTTCCTCAGTCAACAATTTTGTAAAAGAGTATATTTTTCCTCTACCTTTGTGTCTCATTGACTCCTATTTTCTTCTTTGTCATTCACAAGACTCCTTTTCCTGACCTCTGAGAACGTGTGAAGTTTTCCAACCGATTTCTCTAGTGGTTTCAGGTTAATATGGGTTCGGCAATGTCAGAGTTTAACAGCGGGTTTGCAAGTAGCAGTCACTTAAAGGTGTGGGAGCAACAGGAAGGGATAAGGAAAACTAGAGAAGTACAAACCACAGGGCAAAGCCTGCTCCATCCTGCAGCCTCCTGGGATATGTTTTGCTCCAGGCAGAGCTCACAATGGACCGCTGTGCACCACCTGCACACAAGTGCACATCCGTACACTGCTCATCTTTACCCCACACATCATTCAAAGTCTCTGCTTCCCAAAGCAGCCACATTTCCCGTTGCATACTTGGCTCTTACCTATTCCATAAAGCCCAAACCCACAGATACCAAGGCCAAAGGAGAACATTGCAATCCTCTCTAATATGAACTAACACAGTGTTTAATCCAGTGACTGCTAGATCTAGTTGAACAATTTGTGCTGTTATAGAATTTTCTTCAAAAAGGCATCCCACCTCGAGTTAAGGACTTTAAGTGGTAGAAAAGGTTCCATGCCCCTTGAGAAGTTATTTCAATGGTTAATTAATCTTACTTTAAGAAGAGCCTGCTTTTTTTTCTAATTTTCAGACTCTTTCCATTCCTAGTTACATGATCTTGTTATACCTTTAACAGACACATAACAGGTTTTCTATCCTTACTAGAGTGCTGACAGAACAAAAAATTCAACTTCCCATTTGTGGCAAAGAATCTAACTAATGTTCCAATACAGACAACCTTTTCACTTCAAAATCTCATTAGATCAGTTTTGCAAAAAGATATCCGTTTATTCTCCAATTGCTAGAAACTACAACAGTGAAAGCATTTACATCCAGCATTCCTGTATTTCTGCATTCACTTTCACCTAAAAGCAGAAGTGTGAAAATCTTAACTCTCTCTGAATTTAAAGATTTTTATATCAAAGCTAATGCGTTATCATTTGGGGTAAAATTGCAGGTTTGATTGCTATAACAAAAAAGTTAATAACCTGGACTTAAACAATTCTGACAAGGAAGCAACCTGTTAATATCCCAGTTATTATTTTTTTCTAGAATCTTACATTCTTTGTCATTCTAAACTAAGAGAAAAGGTTTATATAATGAGATGAGTACTCACTAACCTAAAATATTTTGGAGTCATGAAAGCAGAATGCTTTCTCTCAAGTTTTACTTCTCAGACATTACATATGAGCAAATATTCAAAATAAAGGGTCCTTTGGATTTGAAAAATGAAACTTGTTCATTGACATTATTTTGGATTTCTTTTTCCTTCTTTTTTTTCAGGTTGGTGAGATTATTTGAGTTCTACTCATACTCATGAACATCTTTTAGTTTGGTGAACTACAGTTTTCCTGTAGAAAATATTTTGTAATCTATTTTACTCGGTATAGGACTTTTTCCAGTTTAGAAACTAAGAATATACCAAAGCAGCCTGGCAGAAGTTAGCACAAAAAGATACTAAACTGACAAAAAATGCATGTTTGAAACTTCAGTTACAGCAGGATATCATCAATGAGCAAAGGTATTCCAGGAGTCCCACAGGGACCAGTTCCTAGCCCAATGCTTTACCATTTTTTATCAGTGGGCTGCAGAAAAACATGGACATGGAGAATTTCAGAAGGGAAATAAAGCAGCCCCTCAGAAGGAGATCTGGATAAAGCAAAGTGGGTGCAGAAAAAAGGAAAGGAGAAGATAGAACAATTTACTGTGATGATGTATGATTCTATATCTAGAAAGTACTGAGGAGCTTTTCCTGGGAAACTGTGACTGTGGGGCACGGGGACCCCCATGATTGAGCTCGATCTCTTAGCAAGGGCTGAAGCTTGGTGCAAGACTGTGTAAGGAGTTTTTCCAAGGGCTCAGAGCGACGTATCTCAGTGGAAGGCTGCTGGCATATGTCCCTACATCCTCCCCCAGTGCATTGCCAATTTTACTGGCCTCCCAGCACACGTCCCTGTCACTCAGCACATCACACGACGTCTGCTTTAATTTGAGTTCATTTCAATGCACCACTCGCTGATTCTTGGTGCCAAGAGAAAAGAACAGTTTGAAGCAAGATCTCTCAGTCCTACCTAGAACAGAGTCCAGGTAATCAATGAGCCCACATTAAAAATATAGTGTAAATTGTTATGATTTCTCATCTGCAGGTATTGTTAGGGTTACAGGAGAGGAAGGGAAAATGGCAATAGTTGCTTCATAAAGGCATGAATGCCAAGTGAGACAATTCTGAAGTGAGAAATTGTATTGTTATTTGCTTTCAACAGCTGTTTCTGACTTTCCAGCCAGGACAGTGGTAGCATAGCAGGGACACACATTGATTGAATACAATCCTGCAGCTCTGTGAGCCCAAACCCAAGTCCTAAGATCCTGATTCTCTACAATCTACCTTATGTTACTGGAGATAGTACAGTAAAGAAGTAATAGTACAGGGTCAACTCTCCAATGGCACTCCCAACTGTCACAGGCTGTCCTCAAGAGAACAGAAAGGCCTAATAGCACTTTACACATAAAATCTCATCTGGAAGTGTTCCTATTTTGTTAAAATAATCAGAACTGTCTTACTTGGAGCAGCAGGCACTCTGTCATGTAACTATGAGTCCCAGAAATCCTTCTTAATTACATATGCACACTTGTTCAGCATTATAATTATATCTGGGTGCCTCTCATCCAGGTGTCTCTTCCACCCCAACACCACCATCCTGACCCCCTCAAATGAGGGTACAGAAATGGGAGGGCACCACGTCACTCTTACTTCTTCTTTGTCTATTTGGAAATCTTCTGTACCAAGATAAAGGAGAAGCAAGCAAGTGCAACCACTGCCTGGTGTGTTCTGCTGTAAGACTGATGTAAAGGGCAGGAGCTGAGCCCAGGATTAAGGCTTTACAACTGTGCAGCTGTTACCTTTCTACCTGTGAAAAATGTTTTGAGTTTTTTTTAAGTAATTATATTTTAATCTCATGCTTTATGACTTCAGAATTAGGGCTGAATCCTATTAGGGAGACAAAAGACTCCTTGTAGCTGATACACGTCTAATAATGTGAGAGATAGAGACGCTATTATATTTGGCACAATATTTAGAGAAATTAATCCTCGAGCGCTAAAGATTTGAGGGATTAACAGACTGAGTGACAGCTGAGCTCATCCAGCCTATATCCTTGGATTGTGCAGCAAAACCATTTGCCTTCAAGTCGAACATGCTCCTCACTTCCACCTGAGTCAGCACAGTTCCTGGTTTTATTGCACTCAGGACCCTGGGGGAGATCAGCAAACTAATAAATCCCTATTTCATGGTGGTTTGCAAAATTGTGGTGTTATGTTCATTTCTAAGATTTGCTACATCCTTTCCTCCTTTTGTAAAGAAAAATATGTATCCCACATATAAAATATATTACATTTTAATAAATTTTTGAAGGTTTAAAAATCACGTGCAGCAGTCACGCAGGTAAATATGTCCGCAAAGTATCATCCAGATGCTCCCAAGCCTTTCTTGGAGTAGCTCTAACTAGTGGGAGACTTTAGCTATTGTGTCATTCTTCCCTTGCACTAATTGCACTCAGCAGAAAGGTAACTATTCCTCTGGACTAAACTGGGGTGGAGAGAAGCAGGGAGACACACTCCCATCTCAGTTACTGTAAGGGTGTCCTACAGTGGACAGTTAGGAAACAGGAAGAAGTGGTCCCCGTACTGGAAAGAAGCACTGCCGTGGCTGTGGCATCACGAGGCAGAGGCTCCTCAGCTGAGCAGACATGACCTGATAGGGAAGGAGAGGAGATTCCATGGTTGCTATGGCAGTGGCAGCATGGGGCCATAGCAGGAGAACACGAAAACATTCACTGCAAGCTTATTTTTGTAGCTTCGGAGCAAATCTGTGAAAATAGCTGAAATAAATTTACAATGAATATTTCCAATGTCTCAGTACTTCGGAGTCAAAGAAACATACAAGCACCAGAACATCAGACAAGGTGCAATTTTGCTCTGAGCTGTGCAACTTTGAAGAAACCAACAAGGTTACAAGGTTATGTCCAAAAGGATCTTACAAATCATAGTGCTAATGCGTTTCTTGCCTTTCAGGGCTTAAGGTACCAGAAGAGGCAGAGAGTTCCTCCAACAAACACTGTCATCCAGACAGCTGGCAGAAACCACCTAGCATTGTGTAAAATGGAGCCATTTACTGCCCTCCACATGAATTATTGCAGGCAAACTGTCCATGGCAGGATGTTTTTGCCATCTGTCTTCCCAGTCATCACCTTCTTTCCACAGCCATTTTTGGAAGGTAACATCCACTTGCAGTTCCTGGGATACAGGAAAGGGCTCATGCAGTGTCCTGCAGTGTCATGTGCACATGGAGGGTGACAGATAAGATCTGCAAGCTGGCTCACACCTGCATTGTAGATGGGGTTTAGGAACAACCTATAGAGAGATGCTTTAAGAGCAACAAGAACGTGATGACCTGTAACTGTGGGCAACTGCACATCCCATGGGATGCCACTGCAAAGACTCTCTGGTGGCTATGAAGAAGATCCAGACTAACTAGAAAAACTCCAGAAGGGCTGGAGATTTTCTTGCAGTGAAGAAAGTACCTTAGGCTGTGGATGACTCTCACTAAGCCACTTCCCTATCCAGCATATACAGGACTCAGAGCTCTTAATCATGGATCAAATTAGGATCTTTATGAATAAACCATAAATTTCAACGTCTTCAGAGTAAGAATACATCTGAGAACTGTCCTGTCTCCAGGCAACATGAGCAGCTACAGCACAGCAGTGAGATGGGGATTAGAGCATCCAGTATTGGTCGCTTTTGCCCAATGATCTCCACATCTTTGGGTGCCTGTGCCTTACCAATCTATTGTGGTGCGAGGTGTGGGATTAAATGGACAGCACAAATGTGCCCTCAGTTTGGCACTATATAATGTTTTCTTTTCCTTCCAGCTCACAAGCCTGTTGTTCAAAAGCTGAGGTTTCCTCTCTGCATTTCCCCCTCCTTTAGTTCAAATCACATCTAAAGATAGAGCCATCCTTTCATGAACACAACCATTTCTTTTGCTCATATTGCCAGCATGGTTAGGGCCTTATCAAATCTCTCCTCTACTGTAATATTTCTTTTCAAGGTAGCTCACTAACCCTTATCTGTTTTTCATTTTGACCTCCAAATAGCAAAATACCATCAACTGGAAAAGATAATTACTCACTTGTGAAAGTAAGTGTTATTTTTTTATTCTGTGATACGAGCAATACAAATGTCACTCCAAGTCAGGTTGTATTAAGTAGTTTCATGTCACATGACACAGTGTGAATTGACACATGCTGTGCTGTTGTATGAGATCTAGGGTTGCTTGTTTGAAGACACTTTTTTCTTTTCTATTTAGGAGAAGATATTAGCTACTATAGATATTACATGATCCATCCATTAGCTAAAAAATACAACCACATAAAGGTATAATTTCTGATATTCACACGACAAGAAAATCTGAAAATGATCACTTCTAAGATTTCTACTGATAGTCAGCTTATTCCTTATTGTTTATTAAAGAGAATAAAAATAAAAGGAAGAGACTCCATCTGAAAGTAAACACAGTTAATACAGAAAAATAAAATCCAAAACCCCCTGCAGATTCTAAAAGTCAAACTAAATTAGGGACAAGTAACTTCTGCTTTCTGTTGGTAACTGGTAGCACATTCTGAAAAGCCTTTTATGAGTTTCAGCATTGTTTCATTTTTCAATAATATCTGGAAAAGTCAAGGAGTTACCAGTAATAATTCTCACTCTGCTAATCCACACACTCAATGAGTATCACCAGATTCTCAGTACTACCAGCTTCTTTGTCTTTCAGGTTTTATTAGAAAAGGTTAGGATGGGGCAAAAGAATGAGTTCCTTATTTAAATCACACCTCAGAGCATTTACAATACATAACTGAAATGAAAATACCTGTACTGATATTATGACTTCAAAGCTCATTAAACACATGCATACAAATCTTGACAGCATTTGTTTGTTTAAGATTTTCCAGAACCAGGTAATTTGCCATGAGACTGGAATATCTCAGTGTAACTGTCTTGCACAGGAACAAGAAGGCTGTTACCCACAAAGAAAAACAGAAGGGTTCTCCTGCCCACAGCTGATTATTATGGTGTTTGTCAGCATCCTCTCCCTATTTTCAGAACTAAATGAGAAACTGTTTTGCCCCAAAATCCACCTCTGAACAGGGTAGTGACCCTCAATGGCATCTGCTTCAAATGCAGTGAGTCTTGCAGAAGCCTTCTTCTCAAGGTGGTCCTCTCCTTCACTTCCAGCATGCTTCTCACCATGCCAATAAGCCATGCTACAACAGCCATATTTCCCCATCCTCATTGACCTCCAAGCACACAGTTCCAGCTTTGGATTTATTTTTACTTTTAATTCCATCCTTAGGCTCTTTATTATGTTCCACCTCAGCCTTTCCCCTTGCTATCCCTAATATTTTGGAAATGGTTGCCTTCATCTGTGTTTCCCTTCATTTCAATTAAAGAAAAATAAAAAGCTCAAGGTAAAATCTAGCTCAAATCTCTCCCTTTCAGCCTGTGTTGCATCAAAGTCATGGATTTCAATATCAAATTTCACAACATATTCACTTGAAACCAGGCCTGAGCCGACTATCAATATTCAGTGACTCCCTAGTGAACCAGTGCATACAATTTGTAATGAACCCCCAAAGCAATCTCACAAAACTTAATGATTTGATCATGAAAGTTTTGCCACACTCTGAAGTTTGAAACCCTTCAGCTGAAGATGGAATTAAAAACATATATTTAACTAGCTTTACCTGAAAGTTCTGTATTCCAGGCAGTGAGGACTGAATAGCATCAAGAGCCTCAAAAAAGACCTTTATCCAAAGGAGGACAGAGTTCCCCTGGCACAGAGTTCAGGCAAATAGCTGCAGGTTTTCCTCATCTCCCATTCTGGCACAGGGGACCTGGTGGAAAAGACACCTGTTGGAGCAGAAACTGTAGGATCTGAAGGCAGATCTCTGAGAGACAGCACAGACACTCAACCACGATTCTCGGGGCCAACTGGAATTAGTAAGAGCCCACACATGATTTCACTGCCACATACCAGTCCTAGAGTTCTGTCAGTACATCTTGATCTTATCCACAGGCTGATCAAAACTTCCAGAAAAAGTCTGGAGTGTTAGGCTGCTTATAAAATACAATCCATCACTGTCCAAACTTCTCTGCTGTGTCCCACTTGTCAGATTGTCAGAAAGGAGGGCCATGGATCGATGCTACTCATCAGGCCGAGATAATGAACTCATGCCAAACCTGCAGCCTCCACAGCACAGGCTGGAAAATCTGGCCTCTCACAAAACACTTTGAGTGTCATTTTGTGTGATTCCCTGCGTAGTTCGTGTGCTCATGTGTGCAAAGCAATGCAAGCCCCTACATTTTGTCAGCAACACCAGAATCATGCACGCTTAACAATGACTGTGGTCGGGGTGTTGCATTTGCAAGCAAAACACACTCTTATTTTCTCAATATTGGCTCCTTTATTGTAAGCTCTTATAGCTGACAACACAGTAGAGAACTTCATAAAGAAACTCTCATGATAGCTGTTATTTATTATGCAAATACTGTCTGCCATGGCAACATTGTATGCAGTAGTTTGCTTTATTTGCTCTGGTACATGCATATTCAAATTAAGGCTGCATACGTTGTGCCTACACATTACAAAGATTTTGTTTTCCTTGACACTTACAGGAGAACAAACTGCAATTAATACAGCCTGTTTAAGCAGACAGCACCCAATTAGTTATCATCCATTTTCAGATTGGGACTCTAGACAAAAAAACACGGAGCTGGCTTCTTATTCAAAAGGAAAATACATCCAAACTACAGGTTTTCAAAGACACATTTAACTCACAATGGCCAGGATACTCACTTGGCCTTTAATGTGAAATGGAGTGTTAATTTTTCTCTGTCACCTCTTAATTGCTTCCTTATTATACTGTTCAAGCAGTTAATTGCTAGACTGAGTGAAAGAGTGTTTTCAAGGGAAAGGAAATGCCACAGCATGAAAGAAAAAAAAATAGAAGCAGCGCACTAGTGTAATTGGGCCCGATATAATGTTAGTTGTGGTATTGCCTCTAATGGCGACTACAAAAATTAATGGGAAAAGCCAAATTGTTTTCTATTGCAGAACAAGCTAGGAGACACGTCAGGAGGCTTTGTGTTCAGCTGCCATGCACTTAGCAGGATCACACTTCTCAGCAAGTCAATCTATTCTGCGTGTTTGTACACAGAGCATTTCCTCCTGCTTCCTCTCTTGCAATGGGGTACCTTACTTTTTTGTAGTGCATGAGCTGTTTCTCAGATTCACATCCCTCGTTTGACTCACAGTTATCTACATGGCTGACAAGAGCATCCCAGTGCCTCAAAGAAGGAAACACAAGGACTGGAAACAGCTGCACAGATGCAGCCTCTGTCTCTCTAAGGCCGTTGTCCATGATCACTCTTCTCAGTCCTCCAGACCCTCTGGAGTTCTGGAAATCAAATTTGAAGAAACAACGATCACACATTTTTATGCCATTCCTGCAAATGCAAGGAATTGAAAGGACTGGCCTCACGTTTCCAGAGGTGAACACACCTGACAGCTGATAGCAGTTGGGTTCCCCTTTCTTGCCTTAGCCCAGCAGCACTGATTCTCTTTCGTAGACATAAAGGCCAGTTCTTTTGCAAAAGAGACAAGTAAGTCAGTAGGGAAAGGCTTAACTGATGTCACAAAGGGAAAACAGATACACCAGATGCAAAGGCAAGAATTACAGGCATTTATTTAAACAACAACATATGATTGCAGCCTCTAATGATGATCTTGCATCACAGTGCTAGAATCCATCATTAGTATTATTTCCTTCATTCTCTAATTTTTATCAAAGAATAGTAATTATTAATGGAGGAAGGAAGCAGAAGCCAATGATACTGTTGCATGGTAGATATAAATATGCACATAAGAAAAGTGAGTTAAATACAAATTTTGAATTAATTTCCTAAATCTTCCCAGTGGACAATAGAAAAGAGATGATCCAGTTACCAACTGGTGCTTATTAGCATTCAAACATGCTGATTAACTCATTAGTAAAACTACATTTGAAGTCCTCCCTTTTATTTCCTTCTCTAAACTGTTGGTCTTCCATTTATTTATTTATTTGCCAGGAGGAAGAAAACACATTTATTTAGGACTGAGAAGGATGAGCCAACCCCAGCTGAAGAATAGCAAACTTCATATAACATTCTACAAGAGTTTTGGAAGTAGTACTATCGTCTGCTGAACTGGGTGAGTGTATGTGCCTGATAAGGCTGTAATTTCATTGAAAGAATATTATGGGCAGCAAATATCAAAGTAAAACTTTGCTTTCCACCAGACAGATTGCAAAGAAAACTCCCAAATGACATTCCCAATGTCAAACTTAGAGTCTGGCTGCTGAAGCTCTTACCTGTGTCCTGCCAAGGGACCAGACTGCTTACAGTTCTTGTGGCACGTTGCTGCTCTCCGTTTAAACACACTGCAGGCATTAGTCACCCACATTCTTAGCCACAAAAAAATCCCACTGAATGTGTAGAATGTGTGATTTACAGTCTCAGAGCTGAGATGAGGTTTTTGGCACAAAGTAAGTAGAAGGTGTGAGCTGCATGAGTCTTTACCACCTGCAACCACCTTATGCAGTAAAGACAAATATGACACCACTCTATAAGGCTGCAGAACCTGTCTATTTGTCCTGCTTGATAGGACTGTTGTCATCTTACTGGATCCCACTTCTAGACATTGGAAAAAAAGCCAAAACAAGGCAAAGTCATATTTTGCAGGACTTATTCAAGCTTCTAGCAACATGTTGAAAAAGGTAAGGAGACCCAGAAGAGCCTAAAGCACAGGTAGCAATAGCAGACACGCAAGGAAAAGGCTGTAGAGGGAATATATCTCTACATTTCTGTGACTTTGACCCTTTGTCCCAGGCAGAATCTCCCCCCAGAAACCTCAGCTTATATTCCCCACATAACCAGCAACAGAGAAAGGCCTTATTCTGTCCTTGTAAGACAGTCACCCATCTATGATAGGAATGGCTTACGAGCTCTCACAAAGGTGAATCATTTTGGAGCAATTACAGCACCAGCTCCCATTCCTGGCCATGCAGAGTCCAGATATTCTCAAATCAGCCATCAGGGAAAGGTTTCAAAACCCTGTAGCACCTTTTAAGTGACTATTTTAGTGCTTATTTGGTTCTTTATTGAACTAACCCCCTAAGAATTTGCAAAATAATGGCACTGCAGTACCCTGAGATTTTTACTTGTTTTCCTACAGCAAATGCTATGTCTTGGTCATATCCCAGCATCTCCACTGTCTCTGTATTCTCTTCCACCAGACCTACACGTCTCACAAGCTTTAATTTTTTCTGTCCCACCACCCTTGTGGAATATTTAACAGTAAAATGCCAAGGCATAAGATAAATTAAGGCTAACACAGACTGTCTTTCTCCTCTGACCTTCTAATGTCTTCTTGCTTGAACATTGGAAGTAATTGTTAAAAACAGTGGAAAGATATAAAAAAATATCTCTCACTGGTGTGACCAACAAGTCCTTAGAATTCCATCTAAAGACCTCATTTAGCAAAGCAGAATTTCTGAAATCTTTATTTGAAATGTTTGATCTCCATATAATGCCTAAGTATATGTATGTATTACCCCCTATGCAGTATCTTGCTGTTATTATAGTATAATAACAATCTCTTCATACATTTCTGCAATTTAAGAGGACATAAATATGTTCTCTGAATTGGAAGTAATTAAGTTGTACAATCCGATGTCTTATTTCCATAGAAATCCATTTTATTTAACTGTTTCCATTCTCATACATGAATTTCTTTACCAAAATCTCTCCCCTTTTTCTCTTTAATGTCCCATTTGCCTTTGTCTAAGGATACTGATGATGTCCTACATAGCCTTGAAATCAATTTAGTGAGACAGTCTCTTTGTACAACAATTTTTCAATCTGTGACATTTGCATTTCTATACCTTTTTTAATTCACAAAGAACAGCACGTCTTATTCGAAGGAAACGGGAAAACTGAGCTCCGGGAATATTAAAATCTTCTACAAATTGGTCAAACGATTTAAAACGTCCATCCTTAAACAAATCTTTAATACAAATGAACTCTTTGTTGCTAGGTTGTAAAGGCTCCATTTTTAATACAAGTGGAAGGTCCTCATTATAACACAATAGAGTTAAGGGAGACAATTTCTTATTCCAGCCCATGAATTTATGCACTTTCCCCATATTTTACAGACTAGGAAATAGTTGTTAACATAATCTTTTCCTGTCATACCATTTTTATGTATATTTTTATGTCTGTGTTATCCTTCAAGTTTGAGTTCCATATATATACTACAAACTTACAAAGGAAATAACCCCTGTCAGGTCCTTATCACTCAGAGTTGTGATGTGTCAATTCTACTCTCCCATCACAATTTTGCAGACCTGGGGCATTTTTATTGCAATAAGCCTTCCATTCAGCTTCCCTGTACCTTCAAATGTACAATGATCTCTATAAATAATATAACGTATACAATTTTCTTTATCTCAACTATGTAAATGAAAGAGTAAAAGAATAGTCAATCATATAGAAAGAAAATAGAGAAATATTAGAAAAAAATAATTTTAAATTAAAGTTTGTTCTACAGGGTTTAGAACATGAGATTTAGATTCCACACGATGTCACACTTATCTAAACCTTCTGATCTACCCAAAATACACCCAGACTGCTTAGAACCTGCCAATTTAACCAAGACTCCAAGTCCTCTGTATCATACTGAAAAGTAAATGCTTCTACCAGTCAGTGAACTGCAAGGGAGATGAAATATTTAGCTTAAGTTAATTTCACTGAACACTGGACTGCTAAAACACAGATGTCTGAGCTGAGCTATTTGACTATGCTTTCTCCATAGTTAATGGAGACAGAGAGCAGGTCTCCCATCTAAAGCAGGTGGAATGAATTTCTCTTTGGCGGTAGAGGACCAACAGTTGAAAGACCCTGGATGACAAGCTTAGACAAAGTGCCAGATTCTGAGCTGGTTAAGCAAAGAAGAAAAAAACTTTGTCCTATGGGTTTGCTTCCATCATCAGCTCCATCATTTCCAAAAAAAAAGTATACCAAACACCTGTCTGGCATATATATCATCCAGCTATTTCTCAATAAATAAGGTGTCTCTTGAAAACAAA